>CM038674.1:385098944-386298944 GCA_021605145.1 Aegilops bicornis | reverse complement strand
CCATTAATTTGTTTGAGATCTCGAACTTGCGAGAGATTAATTCTTTTGAACCGGAAATTCTTAAACCGTATATTGAGATCCTCAAAGCTTTGTAAGGGACAAATTAACCTTTGATCCGGATGTTGAACCAGTTTTGAGAGCTTCAAAGCTTTTCAGGAGAAAGATGTCTATTGAGCTGTATTTTAAACCGGAATCTTTATTTTGAACCGGAAATTTTTCTGACGGCCTTTAAATATTTGCCAATAAAGCAGTTGTCACATCCCTAGTTCTATTAATGCCTAGTGCTAGCATCTGGTGTTGCATCATGTTTAAATTTCAGTTAAACCTGAAATGGGGATTGCCTAAACCCTAGCATCAAATGAATTCTCTAGGTTCAACTAAAATATTTTCAGTGAATCCAAATGGCTTTTAAAAATGTTCATCATTTCTGGAAAATGCTGGAGTCATAACCAGAGGTGTTGCGCATTTTTCCATGACATATTTGGGCTCTGAATTAAATCATATAGTATTTGCATTTGGGCATTTACATGCTATTAAATATTTTAAATGTCAAAATAATCATAAACTAAATGTTTATTGTTGGAAATATTCCAAACAGTGGGCATGAGAAGTTTCATGATTTTTGCGTTAGTTTTAGTATTTTTAATAAAGCTCTAAAGTTGCAGAAAAATAGAAAAACAGAAACAATTAGAAAAGAGAGTGAGAGAAGGACCCACCTGGGCTGCTCACCTGGTCGGCCCAACCTAGTTGGTCATGTCCGTCGTCCCTACCTCTCGCCAAGAGGGCGGAGGCGGACAGCGGGCATACGCCGAGCGGCCACCTCCTCGCTTCAAGGTTGACGCCTCCTGCGTCCTCGTCTTGCGTCGTGGAAACGCTCGACGCCTACGGACTTTCTCCCTCTTCCTCTGCTCACTTTTTCCCCTCTCTCCCGCAAGAACACGAGCTCGACCGAGCGAGCTCGCCGACGCCGATTGCCGGACCCGTGGCCACCGGCCACCCCTCACCCTGCTGATGAGACCTTGAGCTCCGCATCGTCGTCTTCTTCATCCACGCCGAGCCAAGCAACCGGGGAAGCACACCAACGCCATCCCTGACGTCTTCTTCAACCTCGGTGCCCGGAGATCCTCGGCGTCGATTCGCTGCCCACCGGCCGTCCCCGCGCCTGACAACCCCTCCGTTAGCCTCGCTGTGAGCCCCCGCACCGAACCCCTCTCTCCCCGTTGTCGATTTCTTCCACTAACCGCGGGCTCCGTTGAGCCCGAGAGCTCGTCACCGCCACGTTCATCGCCGCCGCAGCTGGCAACCTCGCCTTACCCAACCTAGCACGTAGTTGTGCTCAGCGTGCTCCCAGGAAGCCATAGCGCTGCTCACCTCTCTCTCCCGTACACCAACGTCGCGCCGCTCGAACCCGTAGCTCCGGCCGCCGCCCAAGCTAGTCGCCGGCACGATTCCGGCGACCCTTGCGTCCAACTCCCCTGCTCCTTGATGTGGGCAAGCAAGGGCTACATACAGCCCTCGGCACACATCGGTCGGCCTTGCGTAAGCGCGTTCCGGCGATACCTCCGCCCGTATTTGGATGGTCGCCGGCGGTCTAACCCCGGCCGTGCTGACGTGGCAAGGTTAATTAGGCGTGAACCACCTCCTAATCAAACCCTAGAGTCACAGACAGTTGGGCCCCACACCTAAATTAACCGCAGGGTTAGTACCCTGCTTAAATTAAGCTAATGCCCATGGCCCACTGGTCAGTTTGACCTTGCCACCTCGATCTTGACTGGACCCATTGGTCAGCCTCTCGTTCTATACTGTTACAGACGGCGTGTGGACCCCACACGTCAGGTTTGACCCGGACCAGCCCCTGTTGACCTACTGAGGTCAGCATGACCTAATGCTGACGCAGTATTACCTTTTCTGGATTTATTTTTAATTAAGGAAATTCCAGAAAAATAGCTAAAACTTCTAAAAATCATAGAAATTAATCTGTAACTCCAAATGAAATAAATTATATATGAAAAATGATCAGAGAAATCCAATCTTTCCATCTGTACCAATTTCATGCATGTTTAAAAAACTTATACCTGCTGATCAGGTCAAATCAATTAAATGGCATTTGATTTTCACATATGAAGTTTGAATTTGAACCTAGGGTTCAAACCGACTCCATTTAACATGTTGCTAGTTGCATTAGCTCAAAACATATTCATATTGCCATGTCATAGCATGCATCATATTGTGCATTGCATTGATTGTGTTCTTCCTTGTTTGCCGGTGTTTGTCCCCTCTGAGTAGATGACATACCGACGATGAGTTCGATGACACCGTTGAAGAACTATATTATCTTCAGAAGTGCCAGGCAAGCAAAACCCCCTTGTTCATTCTGATTCAATCCCACTCTCTCGATCCTGCTCTCTTTTACTGCATTAGGACAACAACGATTCATCTGTTACTTGCTGCGGTAGTTGAACCCCTTTATCCTCTGCATGACCTGTCATTGCCATAGTAAATAGATGAAACCCACTAGCATGAGTAGGAGTTGTTTGAGCCCTGATGTGCCTACTCACTCATGCTTGTTTGTCATGCCCGCATCGCTTAGAGTTGAGTCAGTCCGATTCATCGAGGATGAACCGGAGGTGTGTAAACATGTCCCATCTTGTTGAGAGCTAAGTGTGTGAACACGATTTGGTAAAGGTAGCGGTGAGAGGCCATGTAGGAGTACATGGTGGGTTGTCTCATTGAAACCGTCCTCAGGACCTGAGTTCTGTGTTTGTGATCCATGAAACAGTTACTACCACGCATTGGGCCCGAAACCAATGGACCCTCTCGGCTTCTTAACCACCCTTGTTCTCTGTCCAGGAGTTGCAACTAGTTTCTGATGTTTGTAGGATATGTGTTGTAGGCCGTGCATAGCGCTGACCCTAGGGGTGGGCTATGATGCGGTAGATACAAATGGCCCGTGTCTTAGAATGCCCGTTTGGTATCTCGGGAACCCTGCACACATCGTTCGGGGCCGTATGTGGAAACCTCGACCGGACTCCCTATGGATGGAACCTGAATAGGCGATAAACCTGGACTAGAGACTTGAGTGTTTAGGTAGGCTGTGGCCGACACCCACGTTGGGCTTCCGCTTGAAGGTTGCCGAGTACATGTCGTGTAAACGGCGGTAAGTGGTGAGAGCGTGTGTGAAGAAGTACACCCCTGCAGGGTTATAAATGATCTATTCGAATAGCCGTGTCCGCGGTAAAGGACTTCTAGGTTGCCTATAACAGTTCATAGACAAGTGAAAGTGGATACTCTAAAATGCGCAAGATAAGCGTGAGTGCTATGGATGGCGTTCTCGTAGGGAGACGGGAGCGGGTCCATAGTGGTGTATTGATATGGTGAATATGTGGACTCGTGTGCGCCACCTCAAAAGAGTTACTTGCAGACGTAGTTCGGGATAGCCGCCGAGTCAAAGCTGGCTTGCTGCAGTCAAACTCCACCACCCCCCCCCCCCCTTTGTTGATAATGATGCATATGTAGTTAGTTCTGATGTAAGTCTTGCTGAGTACATTTGTACTCACGTTTGCCTATTTTATGTTTTTGCAGAGAGACGTCAGTCTCGCTAGTAGTTCCGCGTGGACTTGACGTTTAGCTTGATACCTCAGCTACGATCTTGTGCCCTCGGCAGATCTGGTAGATAGTCGGGCTTCTCAACCTTTTCATTTATAGTTATGCGTACTCGGACATGTTAAGCTTCCGCATGTGTTTGACTTGTATGCTCACGAATGCTTTGGGTCGAGAGACCCATGTTTGTAATATCTCGCTCCTCGGAGCCTAATGAATAAATACTTGAGTCGTAGAGTTATGTTGTGATGCCATGTTGTATCTACACATATCGAGCATATTGTGTGTATGTTTGTAATGCTTGGTATGTGTGGGATCCGACAATCTAGTTGTTTATCCTTGGCAGCCTCTCTTATGGGGAAATGTAGTCTAGTGCTTCCTTGAGCCATAGTAGTCCGCTACTGACCCGGTTCACCGGAGTCCTGCTAGCCCATTCTTGCCGGGACACTTGGTGGCCGGCATGTGTTTCACTTTGTTCTGTGGTTCATCCCTTCGAAATGTCACGCGGTGACATCCGAGTCCTCGCTTAGCTGCTACAGCCGGGTTCCCGGAGTCCTGTTAGCCTAGTGCTACAGCCCGGATTCACACGCCGCTGACCGACATGCTCGAGGTGATTCATGTATGCCTGTCCCCATGGGTTAGTGCCGCTTTGGGTTCACGACTAGCCATGTCGGCCCGGGTTCTCTGTCATATGGATGCTAGCGACGCTATCATATACGTGAGCCAAAAGGCGCAAACGGTCCCGGGCCATGGTAAGGCGACACCCGTGGGAATATCGTGGGTGAGGCCGCAAAGTGATATGAGGTGTTACCGGCTAGATCGATGTGACTTAGAATCGGGGTCCTGACAGCATTAGCCTCCAGGGCCGGGTTATCTTCCCTTCAATGACCCGGAGTTCTTGAATTCATTGAAACCGGCTAATTTTGCCGAGCCATACCATTTTAGCCCCCGAGTCTCAAGATGACTCGAAGTGTTGGCTTGAGATTCTCCATATTTGACCATAGCAGAAGGTGTATATCATTGGCGTTGATAGCGCAATGTGAATCCACAGAAGGTTGGGGTGACTGCGGCGGGTTATAAATGATCCCGTATGAACCGTGTCAGCAACTCGGCCAATGGTTCCTTCCAACTGGTTGTTTGAAGTTAACCAAACCGTAGTGCGGCGACTTGCGCGCCTGCCCAATGAGCCATCTAGTGCAAACGGCAGCTAATAATGCATGATAATTTGCCTCCAATTTGTTGGAAGAAAACCGGGCTTCCCAAGTAGTGACTTGCTCATACTCAATAAACAACTCATGCAGACAGGTGCGGCCCGATGTGTTGATGTAGACCAGGCCACGAGAGACGGACGGTAAAGACGACTGCAACATCTGAGGCGGCACAGACAGATAAACCGGCCGTGGCGTTGTAAGCCGGTGCGGACGGGCAAGTTGTCCTCCTTGTTGTAAGCCGGCGTGGTCGCGGGAGACGGCCACGGCGTTGTAAGCCGGTGCGGGAGTCCGTTGAGTAACGACGACCGCCTATGCCCAAAGATGTTGGCATGCCTCCATCTCCGCGGTATAATATGTCATAAATAATTGCCCTACATAAACAATATTGCAGACCAAGGCAAAGACAAACTTGTTCTTTGGCAAAAACAACACATGCTAATAAAACAAACTCGGATGGATATCACCTGATTTGTTTGGACGACGGATGACCCGTTTATCACGACAGAGGTAGCTCAAATAGACCAGCGACTTAGTATAACCCCGGCAGCTCAAAGCGTCAAGGGCGGCTCAACGCGGCTCCGGTGGGTTGATGTAGACTAAGCTGCACGAGCGGCGCCTGGAACTTCTTGAGACGGACGCGAGTCGACCCGGGGGCAGGCGGCGGCCCATCGTGTGATAGCGGCTCTCGGTGGCGGAGTAACCCGGCGATAGCGGCTTGAAGCAAGGCGGCTCGCCAGAGGTCTTGGTTGGTGTTTGTGAGCCGGTGCGGTCGCGAGAAACGGCCACTGTCTTTGAATGATGTTGGCGCGCCTCCATCTCCGCGGTATAATGCCATTTTCTAATGAATAATTCTTCTACATATAAAATATAGCAGGGCAAAGTAGTTTTGCTCGGATGAATTAATATGTACTTAAAAATAAATAGGGTAAATAGCACCTGGTATTTGTCGGATGAGCGCGGACTTTGATAATGTGCAGCGTGGAATAATAGATGAAATTCTGCTCTGCGAATGTCATAGCACTTGGAGTATTGTACCAGGCCTCCACACGTGGTATTAGTCCACCAATAGTTAATCAAATCAGCCTTGACGTAATTAATCTACCAGTGTACTTTGCTTCTGGTCTTTGGGTTTTAATCCAGCACTTTGACCGGCATCAACCTCTTTTCAACACAATAGTAGTACTTGCTCACCGGAAGTCCTGCTTCATTATTATCGGCAGATTAGTCTTCGAATCATCATGCACATGTATGCACTGCTCCATTATCCTCTGGCCGAACCTCCAATTTTGTTTTGTCTTTGGCGAAGTCAAGACCACACCAGTAGGGCGCCTTTGGCAACACGGAGACGAGTCTTGGCGGAAGAAACAGTGGGAGCAGGGCGTGAGGCATCTCAAGGCGGAATCCGGACCCAGCTCGGCATGCTATAGCAGAGGGCGGCCTGGCGGCGGCTTAAAGCTCGGGCAAGGCAAGAACAAGTCCCTGGCGGCTCAAGGCAAGAAGTACGCGACGGCAACGGCGACTTGGCAGTGCGGCAGTGCGGTGACCCACCTGCTGCAGTTAAAACAGGCGGCGGTTAGGCACTGCTGTGGTTGCCGTGGCAGAGGTGAGCCGGCTATGGCTACGCGCGAAGGCAGACGGCGGCTCACGGCGGCAGAGTAACCCAAAGGCGCAGGGCGGCTCGAGGAAGGCCGTGGCAGAGGTGAGCCGCGGCGACTTGAGGCAGATGCGGCCAGAGGAGGAAGAGCGCAGAGGCGACGCCGGCGATCGCCGGCGAGGCCGTGGAGAAGGTGCCCGCAGGCGAACTTGAGGACGCACATGTGGCGGCTCAGGGGAGGAACACAGCGGCTCGGCGGGCTCGGCGCAGGCAAGCGATGAGGCGGCTCAGGTAGGTACGTGAGGCCGGGCGGAATCGAGGAAAATTTCGGTGCGGAGAGGGCCGAGGCGGAATCCAGCGGAAGGAGGCGAGGCGCGCTTGGATAGGCTATGGCTCCACATCGAGACCGGGGCGGCTTAGCAACAAGGACGGCGGCGACTCAGGTCGGATCCGAGGCGGAGTTGCCCGATGACTCGGGAGACGGGCGCGCAGTCGACGAGTCCGAGTCCGGCTTAAGATGGGAATTTAATACGGCGCTTCGCTGGATTTTTTCCTCACCATGGTAATGTTGTAAAAAAGAAACAGGGCCATCCATTGACGTCTCGATGACGAGCTGTTGTGGTGCTGAGAAAAAACTTGAGCCGCTCGCAGCGACAAAGGCGGTTTGACCAAAAATCACCGCAGCGAATCCGAGTCATAACAACGGCTTGACTTGTAATCTGCAGCGTAACCCTAATTCCTTCCTAACCACAAATCTGGACTGATGATCTTGAAGCTGACATAAATCCTTCCAAACCGGCTATTCTTCATTCAGAAAAATTGCGAACTTTTCGATCCCTGAGAGATATCCCTTCAAGAACTCAACACCACCGTGCGCCAGCCCCACGGTGGGCGCCAACTGTCGTGGATTTGTCACGGCAGATGTCCTTAGTGTCAGGACTTAGTCGCGAGGCCAACGCATCTTTGTAGTAGCTTGAGAGGGGTTGATCGGGACGAGAGACGCGACACACAAGACAAGGATTTAGACAGCTTCGGGCCCGGGAAACATCATCCGGAATAGCCCTACATGCTGTTTGTGGCTAGGTCTCATTATGCTCATGAGGGAGTCGTCGCGTAAGCCGGCTCCCCCTTTGTGTCTAGCCCTAGATATTGTTTCTTGTTGCTTGTCCCTCTTTTGGGGAGCCCTGCCCCTCCTTATATAAGTTGAAGGGGCGGGTTACATGACTAGTCCTAGTAGGATTAGGATTACTTTATTACAAGTGGAGTCCTAGTCTTGCTTCCTTTGTAGGAGAATATTCCTTATGTCTTCCTCTTAAGCCGGCCCGCCAGAGTATAAGCCGACCTGCTGGGCCTTGGGCCTTGTCGTCCGTCTGATCCGCCTCACTGGTCTCCAAAGTGAGTCACAATGTCCAAAGGGTTATATGTAAACCGCCATGTCCAGGCAGATCGCCAGTGAGTCGCCTAGCTCCAGCCAGGTCTTCTGGTGAATCGCCAAGTCCGGCCGGGTCATAACTCCGGCCGGGTCATACCGCAGGGTATATCCCCGACAGGCCCCAGTTCACATCATTTGATTTATTATTGTCTATGATTGTCATTGATGTGTTCTTAACATAATATTTGTTAGAGTTGTGCCGAATATTATTGTACAAGATAGGTTACAGTTGGACTTGGAGTCGTACGGTGTGTAGACAGGATATGGAGTCGTGTCCAAGTAGGACACTTGTATCCTAGGCCTCTTATATAATGAAGGGGTAGACACACGATGTAACATATGCCAACATAATAGCACGGGAACGTGGGGGAGCCGGCGGCGTGTGCCGGTGCCCGGGTGGCCTGGGTGCAGTATTGTAGTGGTCATGAGGAGGAGTGCCCGTAGTCAGGCCCCGAGGATGTAGCCATGATGGTGAACCTCGTTAACAAATCTTGTTGTGATTGCTTGGTCCTCGGTAGATCGACGGAGCGCCTCGGATTTATTCTAACAAGTGGTATCATGAGCAAGGTTTGATATTCGAAGGTCACAGATTGTTGATTTAGAGGAGGGATGCCAATTTCGTATGGTTCGCGTGGAAGCAGAGAGGAGCCAAGATCGCGTACAAAGGCGATGGGTTTGACATCGCTGCGGTGTGCCTATGATGATATAGGCACCGTGAAGCAATTGGGATCGGGACACTTCTCGGCAGATTAAACTAGACAGTTTGCATGAGATCGATGGAAGCAATGTGGCGTAGGTGCGGCTTGACAGTGACTGGGCAAGCAGCAGCAGACGTGGTGGCGGCGGCGGATGGATCGATCCAGCGTATGCCTTAGCCTAGCGTGCGGATGCTGTGAACATGCGGGCCAGGCGCTGGTAGACTTCAGGCCAAGGCGACCTAGGCAGCAACAGGGCAGACGGCCGGCCGAGGCAAGGCACGAGCCAGCAGGAACGTACAGGGCCCATCCAGAGGAGGAGGCCATGAGCTAATCGATCGGGAGGAGCAGGCTGCTGGTTTTGATGGTGTAAGAGATCGTGTGAGATTTGTTTTGGAAAGAAAAGAGAGGACGGGGCCCTCCTGTGTGACGTGGACGATGGCAGCAAATCAAATGGCAGAAAGATAATCCATCGAGTTGTGCATCCATCGAAATTAGCAGGAGATTTTGGCGGAGATAGCAAAGGGCTAGCATCGGCAATTGTGCAAGGAGCAGACCATGTGAAAAGACTAGAAGACTTTTTGGTTGGAATTGCTACTAGTATACGTAGGCATACCACACAGGATTTTTAGCTTGTGTACTTTGGCATAGCTGGGAAAGCTCAGACAAAGGTGGAAATTTGTTGGCACAATAGAGATGCTTCTGGTGTTGCGGGAAGTCAAGCGAGTTAAGATGGGAATATCATGTAATGGATAAGTTCTGCGGAAGATGATTTGGGAGCCTGGAGAGCGTTGTGCGGGATCATGCATACACAGGCGTCAAGCGATTACGAAAGATGTGTGGGCGGACAGGATGCAGGGTGGAGCATGGTTGCAGTCGGACAAATTTGGCTGGGTCGGACAAGACAGTCTGATGAACCGACGGGGATGTTGGTCAAAGCAGAAGGCGGCGGTGATTTCAGAGGCAATGACATAGGAGCGTGATGCTGATGGTGTCCGGCTTTTGGGGCGTGGAAACACGCGGTGCAGGCCTGAGGGCTTGTGCGGCTTCGACAGACTATGACGCATGGTTGATTCAAGATGGTGCACATGAGAGCTTGGAGTAGACGGGGCGCGGGAGGGTGGCACGTACAACCACCATAGAGTCATGTTGAAGGTGGAGTAGGAGTCTGATGGATGACTTCACTCTGTGCTGATGGGGGGCTACGGCGTGAGTTAACGGAGAGTCGAAGCCTATTTCAGCGGGAATAGCGAGAGACACGTGGTTCGGACTGGGTACCAGTCGTCTGATGGAGACGTGATATTCGGCATCGGTCAGTGATGATCAATGGTTCTCTGTTGTGAGGGTTGAGGCAGTGTGGGCAAGCTACCCAGGAGACTCGACTAGGATGGCAGAGGCTCGACGCAGTTATAGCGGCGAGGCTTGCGGTAAGTACGGGACACAACGACAGGCCAAGGCACTGGTCATCAGATATGTGGTTAGATAAAGTGTGCAGAGGGTGCTGAAGCAGTATTGACGAGTACCAGATTCAAGTTGGTGACTGGGTCTATCGGTGCCGGTTGATGGACAGGAGTTGACCATGGAGAATCTGAGAAAGTGACGGAAAGTCTGAAATTGTCAAAAGCTAAGAGAGTACATGGTTGTATGTTCTGTGGTGTTCCATGCCCATGGCAAAGTGCAGATGACAAGTACAGAAGGAGGCAGAGTGCTATAGTTGTGGGACATGTCAGAGACTATCCGGGAATAGGGTGAGGCAACTGCGAATTTGACTCGGGTTGACTACAAGCGACGGTGAAATTCCTTCAAGTTTCAGACAAGCAGTCAAGAAAAAGCGGTGACATTGAGTTCAGGTAACTCTTATATGTGGCGTCCAATAAGTGATTTGTTCATTCTCACGCAGATAAGTTATTGGTGTGTGATAGCGTTGAACGGAAACTCCGAAAGTTGGGAGCACATAGAAGAGTAATGAGGAACTTAATTTTGCTTAAGAGTTGACTGTGGTCAAGAAAAGGAGGGACTACAGTTGTAGGTGGAGTCATATGGAGACTGGGAGTAGCAGCGGTACTCATGGCGTATCTCAATTCCAATGTACATGAAGGTTCGGCGCACGATTGAATCCAAGGTGGTGGAGAATATTCGCCAAGATGGAGTTTGTTAGAGTTGTGTCGAATATTATTGTACAAGATATGTTACAGTTGGACTTGGAGTCGTACGGTGTGTAGACAGGATATGGAGTCGTGTCCAAGTAGGACACTTATATCCTAGGCCTCTTATATAATGAAGGGGTAGACACATGATGTAACCTATGCCAACATAATAGCACGGGCACGCGGGGGAGCCGGCGGCGTGTGCCGGCACCCGGGCGGCTGTGTGTGGTATTGTAACGGCGTCATGGGGAGGAGCGCCCATAGTCAGGCCCTGGGGATGTAGCCATGATGGTGAACCTCGTTAACAAATCTCGGTGTGATTGCTTGGTCCTCGGTAGATCGACGGAGCGCCTCGGATTTATTCTAACAATATTGACTTTTTTCTAAACCTTAGAAATGGGAATTTAGGGTCCACAAAAATATTTTCCTCTTTCTTGACCTCCATGGCAGTGAAACTAAGAGGATAGCTTGTATTACTCCTTTTCTGGATAAACATGGATATCACTTTTGGGGTTTGGTTCAATGTATTCTTTGGAGTTGGTAGCCGTGAGCTTTTGGTGTCAACCTTCTTACTCGAACCAAATAGTTGTCCATTATGTATGATTACCAGCTTTTGCATTTATCATTGCGAGCACTGCACATTTAGTATTTTATTTCTTTTTATTAGTTTTCTTTGTTTTCTTGTGTTATGGGTGTTTTGGAGAAACCTATGACCAAGCACCATAAAAGGACCAAGGATGGGATCAATACGGAGTCAGGCAGGGGTCAGACTTAGCCATTTCGAAGGTCGGACAAAACCATTTTTCTAAAATGTTCCAAATCAAGATCTGAGACCAGAAATGGATCGGCGCGTTGTTCATACGAATCCAACAAGCCCAAAAACGTCAAATCCCGAGTTCGATGACGACCATTTTACCAGAGAAGGTCAAACCAAAAGATGGCCTTTCATACGACCGCGTGTGGTCGTTTGACGTGCAGTAAGCTCCGAAAGTTTCCCTTCCAAACGAGATTCTTCACTGATTTCGTCACCGTTCGATTCCACGAGATCCTTGACTCGTAAAGCGTGGAGGATAAGGCTCATCTTAAGCCTTTGGATGAAGCCTATCAAGAGAGGAGGCTAGGGAGGCTCCTATATATGCCATCCTCAACCCTAGTCGCCGCAATTCATGATCCATTTATCTCATTCATCCACAACCATCTCCATTGCTGCTCCACACCAGAGAATGAGGGACAACGCAAGGAGAGGAGGTTCCATCACCATGAGCACCGGCCTTCGGGCCGATGCCTTCTCACCGGCGCCGCCATCACCATCATCATCATCATCATCATCACCATGCCGTCGCCATCACCACCATACCTTCTCCCTTCACCGACTTGATGCCGGCTTGTAACTCATCCCGACTTGTCCCCATCGAGTAGTTGTAATTGAATATAAAAAAATAGTAGAATGACTCATCCCAACTTGTCCCCATTGAGTAGTTGTAATTGAATATAAGTAAATAGAATGAAATATATTTTATCATGCATAGTTGCACATGATGATGGGACCATAATTAGGTGATCTGACTTACTTACATGTTGAAATAAATAAGTTAGTAGAGGTCGCTCTTGTCTATATAGGATGTCAGCGGTGTGCTTAGCCCATTCACCTCAGAATCGCAGTGTCGGTAGTTTTTTTTAAGGGGAAGATTCTTTGTTCATCAAATAATGGCAACGTCATTTACAAGAAAATCCAAGATAAAACTGTGTGCACTAGAATCCCAAAATGACGAGGATTGATCAAGAAGCTGATTTAGCAAGACAATCAACAACCGCATTTGCATCTCGACTACAATAACCAAAACAAATCTTCCCGAACCCTGTTGCAAGTTGAGCACATTCAGCAATGATCGCCGCGTCAGCTCCATGGTAGTAGTTTTGTAGCTTCAATCACAGGAACACGATCGGACTCGATCTCCACCTTGTTACAGCCTAAATGTGAGGCCAGAATTAATCCATTCCGTAACACGGGAGCGCCTTTTTACTTGCTAATGTTGCAACTTAACTGACTAATCAATTGATAGATCTAGTTGCTGATCCCACAAAAACTAATACAACATGGTGGATTGGTAAACCTAGTTTCACGTGACTACCCCAGGCATCTCATGCAATGGCAAAGAATGATAAGATTACTTCCTGGAGACGCTGTTGATCTTGTCGTTGATTCACGGACTACCTTACAATACACCGATCTCCAAATAACTATCGCTAAGCAATTTATTACGGATCTGTTTCATTTGGTTGCCATTTCCCCTTCGCATGATAAAAAACTATCCATGGCCGAAAAATATTGCCATGTCCGCATGTTTTCTTCATCCTTCTTGCTCTCCTGCAAACATAAATAAAATATTTGGTACTTCTGTTTGAAGAAAAATATTCGGTAATTTTTACTGCTAAGTGCATAGATTAGCATGCTTTCACCCAACAATACTAATTGGCAAGATTACATTATGACATCGAAAATGGAATTATGGGGTTGTTTTGTTGGGCTTGGGCTGTGGCTTTCTGCGCCCTATAAGCCGCCCAACCAAATACCTTATTTAGAGTTTATGCAATATTTCAGGGTTTCATCTACCTACCTCGTATTTCTGAAGCAATGATGTCCACACAGATTTGCACTGTGCTGGTGTACGAGTTATCCCCTGCTTCAACAGGCTACCAGATATCTCTTCCCACAGAACCATTCTTCCTTTGACGGTTTGGAATTTCTCATTCATTTCTCCACGCAGCTGTATTAAGCTCTTAATTTCCTCGGGCTTCCACTTGTTCTTTCTTGAAGATTTAGCTGGAGCAGGAGCTGACGTGCTGGAATCCTCATCAACTATGCTGATCTTGCCGAGCTTTGGTTTGTTCCCTTGAGCTGAAGCATTGACAATTCTTGCAATTTTTACTGCTGTAGGGGACTTGAACGACTCCCAAAAATGATCCAATGTTTTAGGCTGATGTAAATCAGGAGAGAAGAATGATTCACCATTGGAGCTAGTGGTTGCATCGTCAGGTGTTGTTCTCATGACCTCAGGGATGCTCTCTGCAAACAATGTAATGACATCATTGGCACGAACTGATCCACAACTACATGAAATGTTGACAACTGAACTAACAACTAGTGTTTAAAGTTCCAGGGATAAACAAAGTAACATATCAAATACTTGCCGCTTCATACCTTCAGCCTCACGCTCTGGGTTCTCTGGCCGTGTTTTCTCATAGTCTACAAGACTCATATGCCTATTTATTACCCCTTCTGAGAAACCTACTGTAGTGTTCTCTGAAGCAACTACAATGACGTCAGGTCTCTTTCCACTGTACTTTCTGACCATTTTCCTCAAGATTTCAGATACCATTCGCTCCATGTGACTAAGTGGGCAATTCAAAGGACAGCTTGACAATGCAGCATGCAGCCTTGTAAAGTGCATCAAGTAGTCTACCATTATCAAGCCATAGACACCGTGTTGTTATTTTAAATTTCCCTTTCAAGCCAGACTGTGGTGAAGCAGGTTTAGGTCGGAAGATCTCCATGCTGCAGGGAACAAATAATATGTTTAGCATTTTGGGGGTGCCTAAAAAGTAAAAACAAACACTGCATACTGTTTTATCATCTCAACAATGTTCAGATGCATTTTGGGGGTCCTCTGATTCACAACTAAAAACAACTTCTGCTGAAGATAAACATCATGACAAATGCCCCAAAACCGTGTGAGAAATTACCTGACAAAGATAATGCCATCAGATGCGATCCTGAATCTCTAAATCGATGCAGAGATCAGTGGACGTTCCAAAAGCTTTGTCTCCGTCACTATACATTAACTATAATATCAAGTACATCATGTTAAGTTTCAGAGCTGTTAAGAGACAAGACAGAGATAGTAGGATTAAATGATTCACCTTAAAGTCCTGCTTCCCTAAAGAAACAAACCCATTTGACAAAACCTTTCTGTTTCTTAGATGAGATACACCAAGCATCTCCCCATTTTTAATTACCTGCAATCAAAATAAGCAACTAAGAAATCCTACTAAATGCTAACATAATGGACAATATAAGGAGTAAGAACATGTCTATATGATGGCAATGCTAACAAAAAAAAATACATCATGCCATCATTTTTAGTGTTAGGGGCGTAAAATGAGCAGCACTACATTAAGTTTAAGGTTTGTCTCCCTTAGCATATAGTCATATACATCTATGGCACTAAGATACCTGAAGTCCCAAACCATGGAAGACAGATTACTTACAGTAGTGTGCTTTATGCCAGTTGACCTTCCTAGCAATTCATGTTCTTTGAGAAACAAGAGTTCCCCATGAACAGGCAAGAAATGCTGCGGTTTAACAATCTGTAGAACTTCCTCCTGGAAATAACAAATTAAAGACACATTATCTCCTCTAATCTCAAGTTAACATCAGAATTAAGAACATTTCACACGGAGATCTAGGCCTAGTTCTATAGCAGTATACTCGCTATGTTACAAAAATGCATGACGTTCCAAAACACAATCTCCAAGATGCACCTTCGACTGTTCTTTTTTATATGTATAGTAAATTATGAAAATGATATTACTTTAAAACTATTTTTATGGAACATCCAATGGTGCGTTCTACCAAGCAAAACAAAACTGCTTTCTGTAATCAGTTGGCAAAGACGGTGAAGTTTCAAACGGGGATAGTAGTAATATATATTGTTACCAGGTACGAAAGCATAACAAAGAGCAGAAAGCAACACATGAGAAAAAAATTACCAGTTCATCGTGATAAGCATGCCCAGATGTATGGAGGCCAGCATCTTTACCCATAACAATTTTGGGGCCAAGGTCGGTGAGGCGATTTAACATCTTCATTACCCGGGACTCGTTTCCAGGGATAACCTGAAAATAAAAGCATATGCATGATGAGATTTGGCAATGCTATGCTCAAAGGAGAAACCAGTTGACCTGCAACCATAAATACTACAACAAAGGTATGTTAGATGCTTTTCACCAATTCATTTGGCGCCCTTTCACGCATATTCATTAAGAGGAATGATATTTCAAAAAAAAAATGTGTACTAGAATGCCACAAAGCATGGACACGGCCAAAACTGCCAAATTGCCGTCCTAATTCGGTGGGACACGGCGATACGGCCGGACACACCGGAATACGCATGACCCCAGTATCCCCAGATTCTCGGATTAAACATAAACAAAAAGTAAAAAAGGAAAGACACGGCTAGGACACATTGGGGACACGGGAAGCCCAATAACAAACAGCCTCGGCCCGGTACAAACCCTATTTTGCAGGGTCGCACACACGCTCACCACGAAAGGACCGCTGCTCCCAACCGAACGCGCCGTCGCCGCCTGGATTCGAGCGCCGCCGTCGCCTGGGTTCGAGGACCGCCGCCGTCACCAGGACTCGACCGCCGCCGCCATCGCCTGGGTTCGAGGACCGCCGCCGTCACCAGGACTCGACCGCCGCCACCGCCGCCAGGACTCGACCGCCGCAGCCACCACCAGGACTCGACCTCCCGATGGCAACCACGCTCGAGCAGATAACCCCAGCAGCCTCTCCTCAACCTCTTCATCTCTTTCTCTCAGAAAAAAAAAACCTCTTCATCTCTTTGCTCGATTTCTTGCTGTTGAGTTGCTGCTGCTTGCTTCCCATGTGGCCATGCAGTTGCTGCTTGCTCTTCAGCTGCTGCTCACTTACATGCAGGTGCCTGGTTGCTGCTTGATGCTAGGGAGCATGGCGTCTGGGAGCACCAACGCCGGTAGCCAATCATCCGTGAGTGAGGGTGAAAGTTACACCTGCATCTTCTGCTGTGTCTTCTCCAGTCTCTACTCTCTAATAGACTAACACTAGCATTTGATGTATTATGCAAGTTGCAATGACATGGGTCTCTCTAGAGGATCAATTAATTCAATCAAGCACTGATATCAGACAACAAATAGAAATGGAGCAGTATTCTGATCTCATCTTAGTTTCTCTTCTTCTTTTTTTGTTTTTAACTCTATATTACATGGCATGTTTTGATTTTTGTTATATACTACGCGTATCCCCGAATGGCTGTTTTTGGAAAATGCCGTATCCCGTGTCCCCGTATGTGTGTCGCCATCTTTCCATCCCCGTATCCGTGCTTTTTAGCTAGAATGTAATTAGTTGTAACACAATCATGAGAAAGTAAATTTTGTGTAACATAACCCACGTATTATTGGATTAATACATCAACGATCAAAGCTTAAAATTGGATAGTCAAACGACATCCTGCATCTCCAAATAGAGGGGGTACCAATTTTCTTCAGAAATTAAGAAAGTCATGCTCAAGAAAGCTGACAGAGTCAAGAATGCACACGGAGCATATATGACTCCGTTCCGTCTGACTAATCTCAAAGGTTCTTGAAACAACTCAATGATACTACATGAGCAATACCTTAGCTGAATAAAGAAGGACGTCCTCTTTGGATAGTTTAAGAGCATGGCTCCCACCATAAGATGCGAGATTCAGAGCCGCACGTGGCTCTGCCTGGACAAATTTTATACAGAGATGCAAGAATTATAAGAATGTGAATGACCAACTGATTCTGAGGACCATTTAGCCTGTAACTCTTACCTGTGAACCTGTAGTAACGACTAAAAGATTTTTAGGGTCATATGCATCCATGTCCTCTGCCTTAACCTGCAGAAAGGTTCTGAAATTATGAACACCACTTTGTTGCATCATCATGTGGGATATCAAAAGGCTGCTGGAAGAATCTACTACTGACACAAACCCTAATTACCGAAAAGTAGATAAAAGTAAACGACAATATTCTTCTCTGCTTTATTGAGAGGGGTCAGCCCCTTTATATAGTAGACATATCTATGTGTCCATTAACTCAAGTTATGTTAGAAGGAATTCGTAGGCCCCTTTAGGTGTTTTCGCATGTAGATATCGCTTGCTAGTTTACCAAAAAACCAAATACACACACAAACACACATACACACACACACACACACACACTTTTCTTTTTGCCACAACAGGGAGCTAACTGAATTTTATTGAGGTAAACACACAGTACATGGGTTAAGGAAAACAGAAAGGTGTTCACTTGGGCAGAACACAGTCAAGCATCGAGCTACTGTAGGAGCTGCTAAAACTTCTGCAACTAGCATTCAAGCCGCTTGAGTATACTGACAGGAGCGCCATACAATGAAGATAAAGTAGATAGCTGAAAGCAGATTGTGCTGACACAAGAACATCAATTGAACAGATCGCCAATAGGCAGTATAAAGAGACAGTTCCAAAACTGCATCATTCACAACAATCACAATAACAGTTGAATAAGTAACTTATCAAGTAAGTTGCTGCATACCAAGGTTGATGGATCCAGTGGTGCCTTTCCATCCCTGAAAGCAGCCTCAAGGTAAATCCGCAGTGACATTCCAACAAAGACCTGTTTCAGTTTACCAAAACCACAGACTAAGAAACTATGAACTACAAAAATCATCAAATTAAACGACGTGTGGTGTAGTCTGTTGAACTAAGGCTCAAAGATTACCAGCCTTGACCAGTTAAGTCTGCAGCAGCTTTGATGCTCCCAATGCGATGTATATTTGAAGCAAATTGTGTTGTAATTACTCTTCTCCCTTTTGCTTCTGAAACATGACGCAACAATGAACTAGCGACAACAGATTCACTGGTGGATCTTCCAGGGGACAGAATATTTGTTGAGTCGCTCATCATCTTGAATTGAGAGAAAAAACAGAAATATATAGTTAGGATCATACAAACGAAGAACTTCTTATGCCAGGTGAGACCTGGCTCAACACTTCTTTAGTTTTTAAATATTTGTAGTTCTTTTTTCATAGTAAATGTGTAGCTTTAAATATAAGGTCAAATTTGAAGTTTGACCAAGTCACAGAGAAAAATATCAACATCTAGAATACCATATTATTGGAAAACTTTACAAGGTTTGACTCAGGAAAAAAAATTATATGTCTTTACATTTTGGCAATGAGGGAGTATCTTTGTACAATATTGCATACGTGAAATATATGCCAAAGACCTAAAGAATTGGGAAAAAAGGTACAGATCTTAGTCAATAGGGATCAACTTACCAGAGTAACACCTTCTTTCGAGAGCTCCTCCAATGCTTCTCGGTCGAATATTCTCCCATCCACTGGTGATTCATCAATCTTTAATTGAAATAAGTTAACCAAACAGTCCAGTTAAAGAACATAGTGTACAATTATTGCTGATATAACTTACTTTCCAGTCACCAGTATGGAAAATTGTGCCATCACCACAACGAAGCACTAATCCACAGCAGTCAGGAATTGAATGAGTTACACGGATAGGTTCCACTTCAAATGGACCAGCCTGAAACCTATTTCTAACTCTAAAACTCTTTAGCCTGGATGAGAGAAAAATCCCAAACTCCTTCAAACGCTTCTTTATGAGCTGCCCAAATATGAATAAATTCATGTCATAACTTTTGAAGATTTGGCAGCAAATATACAAGTAATAATACATCAACATCATGAAACATGCAAGCAGTGATCAAACAATTGAGTGTTACCTCCATCGTAAAAGATGACCTTAAAAATAGGTGTGGTCGAATCCAGTGCAGGAATAACCTATCAGCAGAAGCGATGAAGGGACAGCTGAGCATATTCCAAAGGTGGATGCAATTGGAAGCTAAAAAGGCTCAGAAATATCATCTCAAGATATCAAGTTAGCAGTGTCTATGAAAAGCAACATGTAAAATAACAAAAACGCAGAAAAAGTGTATACACAAGAAGAGCTAACCAGATGCCAAACATTGGCATGCTCGTGTATAATTTAAGTGTGCCCTGTTTGAACAAGCCCTGCCCAAATTAACTCAAAGAAAAACTATGGTATTCACAAAATAAAATTATGTGACTTCTTGTCCAAGTCATACATCTAACGTTGAGATAAATCAAAATCGATCTAAGCCTTGAAAGCAAAGATTGTTAATGATGGAATAACTATTTCCCACTCAATGCCCTAGAAGAAAAGATCAAGAGTACTTCCTCGAATCCCTCCTGCGCCCATAACAAATACTAGTGGTGCCACATGATTTTCCTCATAAGAACACTTGACATGTGGCATCATGTTGACAGCTCTTGGATTTAATTGCCACTGGAGCTATTTCTGAAAGATGTTATTCAGCAAAGGGAAACTTTGGCTCAGGATTGCATGTACTATACAACGAAGAGGGTGTTGTATAACAAAACTACCTATCTCTGAAGTTTGACAATTAAGACATGTTGCGCATGAAAAGAATGAGACTGTAAACAAGAGGTTCTTAGTTGTCAACCAGGGAGTTCCATTGTGCTATTGTGACTCAAAATATGATACAGGACTGTTAGTTTCCATATCATTATTACATTATTAAGTGAGCAGCAGATAGCCAAGCAAGCATGATAAATGTTGTATTAGAGTAACAGAAGAATTATTTACCCAAGGCAACGCACCGATGTGATCTTCATGGCCATGTGTAATAATAACTGCTTCAATTTTGTGGCTCCATTTCTTGATGAAAGTTGTGTCGGGAATAATCTTTTGCACACCAAACTCGTCGTAGCTGACATAAGTTCAAGTAAAATGCACTACGTCAAAATTCAGCACACGTGTGGACAGGAAACAATAGATAATGGCAGTTTTCCTCCCGGCCTCCGGACGAACTAAGGATGCATGCAGTAAGTGAACAGGAAATTCTATACATGCACATTATACACGTCTACCTAGAGAATCCGCATAAAAATTTAAGTCCTTGTGAAGCAGTGTGATTTAGAAGAGAAGCAGTTGTTCATCAAAGTCCTCACTTGAGTTGGTTTCTAAAAATGTGGTCAGAAAATGCATTATAAGGATGACACACGCAGAAACAGATTAGCAAGCTACAGGAATACAAGTATGAAACACATACTCTGGGAACATAACCCCTGCATCAATCAGGATATAACGGTCATAGTTCCCGACGAGCATGCAATTCATGCCGATTTCCCCAAGGCCGCCGATTGGGAGGACCCTGAGGGGCGGACCATCCACCCCTTCGTAGAACTGCTCCATCTTTCGCTTGACTGAATCTTCCATGCTCTTAGTAGCACCCTCGGTTCTCCGGAACCTTCTACGGGGTATTCTAGATTCATGAGACCCTGTGAGATATAAGGAGGAGAAGCGCATAGGTAGGCCGATTTGGGGTGAGAGAAAGGACAAGTTCGTCAACAGGGGATGAAGGTTCAGAAAGTCAAGACATTTACCTCCGCTGGAGGGAGTTGCGAGCAGGCGGCATGATATGGAGGTGGGCGCGAAGGAGGAATGACGGCGAGCGGAGCCGCAGAGGCACAGAGAAGAGAGGAAGGCGAGCGCGACCATGGCGGCGGCGCGGGCGGGGGTGGGGGGTGGGGGGGGGGGGGGGTGGAGTGGAGCACAGACCGCGAGAGAGCGGATGGGATAACGAAGGTGCGTTGGGAGGTTAATGTTTGGTGTAAGAGCATCTCCAACAGCGCCGAACGCGCCGCGCGCTAAAACCTATTTTGCCGCGTGCCCATCATCATCTGGTTTGGTACGTGACAATGACTCCAAAGAATCAAGGCTTAAAACGCAAAGACACGATAATTCCAAAGAAGCCAAAAAAATGCAGCGCGCGACTCGCACAAACAATATATGCATTTCAAATAGAAGCAAAAATGATTAAACTATAACAAAATAAATCAACAATAAATAGTTCAATTCCGTTATTACAACCTAAACAAATAGTTTATCGTTCAGTACAACAAATAGTGCAATAAACACAACAAATAGTTCATGAACAATACAATGTCGAACGCACAAATCATGCTCTTTGTCGTCCATGCTATGTCCATCACTCCTTAATGAGATCCTTCTGAAGATCATTGTGCGCTGCGGGACGCCGAATGGCATGATAGGAGGCAACAAAACGGGCCACCCTTTCAGCCGTCAAGACTCGCTTTCCGCGGAATGTCCCAAGAGCTCATACTGTGAGTAGTCTAAATCTTGGCCACGCTCATTCTCGATGATCATGTTGTGCATGATCACACAAGCGTGTATGATGTACCAAAGCATTTTTTTAATCCCAAAATCTAGCTGGTCCTCTCACAATAGCAAATTGGGCTTGTAAAATCCCAAAAGCTCTCTCCACATCTTTTCTAGCCGCCGCCTGAGCATTGTGGAAATCAAGATTTTTCTTACCTTCCGGCTTTTTCAACGGCTTCACGAAGGTTTGCCACTTTGGATAGATGCCATCCGCTAGATAATAGCCATAGTTGTATGTACGGCCATTTGTTACAAACTGCACCGGTGGCAACTCGCCATTTGCAATCTTACTCATCAGTGGTGACCGGTTGACAACATTGATGTCATTCAAAGATCCAGGCATTCCAAAAAATGCATGCCAAATCAAAGTCTTTTGATCGGCCACCGCTTCAAGGATTATAGTGGAACCCTTTTTTTGCCCGTGGAATTGCCCATGTCATGCCTTTGGACAATTCTTCCAACTCCAATGCATGCAATCTATTGAGCCAAGCATGCCAGGAAGTCATGAGCTTTGTTCATCGCCAATAGCCTTGTGGCGTCTTGACGATTGGGAGATCTCAAATACTCCTCGCCAAACACTTGCACAATTCCGATTGCAAACGCTTGACACACATGATGGCTTGACTCTCACCCATAGCCAAGTGATCATCAACTAGATCGATCGGGATCCAGATGCCAACATATCATAAGCGGTATCACCTTCGAAGGTGCTATGTCCGAGCTCTCCGGCGGCATTCCTTCTTTGCTGAAAAAAAAGGGTCATGGCTCGCTAGTTTCTCTGCAATGCGCCTGACAACTCGGTGCTCATCCTAAACCGGCGACGAAAGTACAACTCCGGGTATGTGGGATTCTCCACGAAACAGTGCCTCATCAATCTGTTATGGGCATCGATCATATCCATCCAATTTTTTTGCCGACCCATAACCGAACCACCGGCTTCATTTTTTTTATTGATATGCATAGCTAGGATCATTGCAAGATCCTCCTCCTCTTTCATATCAAATTCTTCTTCGGAAGAATCATACGACGAACTCATCTACAATGTTCAATACTATGATATAAAAACTAGAATCAACATGCACCAAATTCATGACGTTTGAGCAATACATACCTTGCGAGCGTTTTGTCGAACACCTTGCGGGCGCCGAAGCGGCAATGAAGCGCTACGCCGCTTCGTCGAACAACGGACGCGCGCGAGGGGCGGCGGGACTAGAGGGGGGCGGAGAAGCCGCCACGACACGGGGATAGGCCAGGGAAGCGCCGAAACGGTCGCCGGGTGGCGCGGGCGGCGGCGGCGGATGGATGGGGAGTTGCGGCGGCCGAGGCGGAGCGCGACAAATAAGCGGCGCGTGATCCCGTTTCGGCCCGCGCGCTAAACTAGATATGCCACGCACGCTGTTTTTGCGCGCCCGCTGGAGCCACTATACCGGTTGCGCGCGCGCTAAAACGGGCAATTTTGCAGCACGTCGCTAGTTTGGTGGGGCTATTGGAGATGCTCTAAGAGCATCTCCAGCCGTTTGATTCCCCTGCCAAGCAAATGGGCAATTCTTCCATTTCCAATGCATGCAGTCGATGCTTCCAAGCATCCCAGGAAATCCTTTTGCTACATTCTGTGCTAGGATCCGAGCAGTGTCTTCCGCATTGGGTGTTCTCAAGTATTGCGGTCCAAACACTGCCACCACTGCCCGACAGAACTTGTAGAAACACTCTATGCTGGTGGACTCGGTCATGCGCCCATAGTCGTCGAGTGAATCACCGGGAGCTCCGTATGCAAGCATCCTCATAGCTGTCGTGCATTTCTGGATGGAGGTGAATCCAAGTGTGTCGGTGCAATCCTTCTTGCACTTGAAGTAGCCGTCAAACTCCCGGATGGAATTCACAATCCGGAGGAAAAGCGTTCGGCTCATCCGATAACGGCGCCGAAATGTTTTCTCACGATGCAATGGAGCGTCGGTGAAGTAGTCCGAGTAGAACATGCAGTAGCCTTCCAGACGATGTCGGGTCTTTGCTTTCACCCGCCCAAGCGCCGAGCCACCTCGCCGCGGCTTCTCACTGCTCGCGAGCCGGCCGGCGAGGGCGGCGAGCACCATGAGATGCTCCTGCTCCTGGACGTCGGCTTCGGCTTCCTCATCCAGCAACGCCGCGAGCGCCTCCTCATCTTCGGAGTCCATCGCCTTGTGGGAAATTCACTGAACACCTTGTGGCGCGAGGTGGGCGCAAGCCCGCCGGTGTACAGGCCCTGCGCGGACGGAGCGCCGGAAAAGGTGCCTGGGCGGCGGCGGAGAGGCTGCCTCGGCAAAACCCCTTCTTTTTCCTAGCTGGAGATGGTCTACCTAACTGCGGCGGGCGGTGGTCGGCGCCGGGATAGGCAGGGTGGCGCAAGGTGGCGGCCGAGCGCGGGGGGTAGGAGGCGAATCTGGGTGGGTGGCTTGACTTTTCTCCTGTCAATGTGGCTCCAGGAACGCTTTTCCCTTGCGTTAGAGCCCCAGGCGCCCCGTCGCGCCGGGTTCGCCTCTGGCGCTGGGTGCAAAAATGGGCCGAGCCGGCGGAATTCGGCGTCCTGGGGGCGCGACTGGGCCGTTTTTTCGGTGCCGGCGCGAATAAATCGCCTGGGGAGGCCGTTCTGGGGGCGCGGCTGGAGATGCTCTAAGAGCATCTCCAGCCGTTCGGTCCCCAGGACGAAGAAAAAGCGTTGTCTGGAGCTGAACCGGTGTTTACTTTTGGCGTGGGGGCGATTGTGTTCCCAGTCGCTGCCCCCAGGTCGCCCCCAAATCAGCGCAAACTCGGCGATTTGATTCAAATTTATACAAACACGGCACAAACTCGGCGATTTTCATTCAAATTTGTACAGAAAAAACAGAAAATAAAGTACGCCTACTATGCCGCTGCCGCCCGCCCGCCTTCTAAATGCCGAGGAGCCTGTAGAACTGGGTGTAGTCATCGTCGCCGCCCTGCGTCCTGCCGGAGCCGCCGACGTCCCTATTGCACCCCTCACTAGGGTCGCCGACGTGCGGGGAGTTGGACGGCCCGGGCGCGTCCTCATCGTCGCTGCCGAGGATGACGACGCCGCCCTCGTCGCGTCCGCGCCGCCGGGCATTGATCTCCTCGTATGCCCGGCGCTGGCGCTCCACCTACTTGCGGACGTAGTCCGCCTTCGCCCACTTGAGGGCGGTCTCGGCGGCGGCGGCCATATCTGCGTGCTCCTTCTTAACGGGGAGCAACCCCGGCTCGATCTTCGACCAGACGAGGCAGAGGGAACGAGGGGAGGGGTGGCCGCCCTCGTTGATTACTAGGGCAGCGCTGCGGGTGCGGTGCCCAAGCGGCGTCTCCTGCAGCTCCGGCTTGACGGGGCGGAGCGCCGGCGACCCGGAGGAGAGCGAACCGGAACCCGACGATGAGGAGGTCGCCGCCTCCATTCGCCACGGCGTCCAAGACTACCACGGTGGCGAGAGAAGGATGGGACGCTGGGTACTCGAGGCGCGGCGTGTTGCCAGTCTCGATGTGGTCGAGGATGGCCTCGAGGGTGCGGCCAGGCACGCCCCACCATTCACGCCACCCGTCGGTGTTGAGGCGGCCACGAGGGATGGTGTCGTTTGCTGAAGCGACCTGGTCTTCGTGGCGGCGGTCAAAGTACATCGTCCATAGCGTGTGGTTGTCGGCGGCGTACCTCAGCTCGTTCCGTTGCACCTCCGACAGCGACGAATGGATGCGGGCGATCTCGGTGCGCCGTTCAGCCCCGGTAGGCACTGGGGGCACTGGGACGCCGTCGGCGCTCAGCCTCGACGAGCCCGACACCCGCATGTCTGGGGGCGTCGGGTAGTCGGCCTCATAGAGGAGGTGATGTAGGGTAGAACCCTAGATACCCGATCTTTCACGAAAGGAGCGGATCCCGCAAAGAACACGAGGAACAAGGGGAAAACACAAGAGAAGCACGGGGAAAACACGGGAGAAATCACTCAAACCAACAAGATCCGGTTACACATGTGCTAGATCCTCAAAACACAAAGAGATACAAGATCCATGATCTACAAGGGACGATACAAGTAGCACGTTCTTCTCCGTGAGGTGGTCTTGAGGGGTCTTCCCGTGAGGGGTCTTGAATCCACTTGGGGGATCTTCTATGTAGAGGCTGTGAACTCCTAAGGAGAAGGGGATCAAGTGGAGAGCAAAGCTTCTCAATGAGCTACTACTTTGCTAACCCTAAAACATAGGTAGGAGAAGAGTATATATAGTCTCGGGGGCGAAAGTGTACACGGGCCTCGGCCCAAGTCACTGCGCGCAGGCACGGCCGGAAGGTCCGGGCGCCGGAGGTTCCGGGCCAGGTTCTGGGGTGGGTCCGGCCTAACCAGAGAGTTGGCACAGGAGAAGCTGGGCTGGTGTCCGGGGGCCGGAAGGTCCGGGCGGGCCGGAGGTTCCGAGGGCCGGAAGGTCCGGGCCAAGTTCCATGTTATTTCTGGGCTAACCAGAGAGTTGGCACGCACGGGCTGGTCTGGGTCGTCGGAGGCCGGAAGCTCCGGGTCGGCCGGAGGTTCCGGGGGTCGGAAGTTCGGGGCTCTGGCCGGAAGTTCCGGGCTAGACAGAGACTTGACGCCTCTTCTTCTTCAGCTCACGGCTCCTTGGCTTGCCGTTGTACCTGATCACACATAGCGTCTCGGACTTAGGCAGTAGCTATGTCTCACTCGAATGAAAGGGAAAATCAAGTAGGAGTTATGTCACCTCAGATTGAATAGCACGAGCTCTTGCTCTTGTCATGGGTCCACATGGAGCTTGGATAGTCGAGGTAGCGTCCATGGGGATGACCGTGGGACGCTCCGCATCAAGAGGCGCACCTCGTCCTCACGAAGATTGCGTCGGCCGAAGCCGTTCGCCGCCACGGTGTCGCCTGGGTAATGCTCGGACGTTGCTCCTCGGCGAGGGAAGAGGGGGAGAGTGGCTTCTGTGGGGAGACGAGGCGAGAGAGGAGGCGAGTTGTGGTGATTGTGGCGTTCACCGACGGGGAAGTCGGCTTTTATAGTCGAAGCGAGGCGGTGAGAACCTACATGTAGGGTGTCGCGTGGCGGGAGCGGGCGGGACGCGCATCGCGGCGCCTTCACTGTGCTGCCCATGAGGCATCAATGGAGGTTGACCGGCGCGGTAGCACGTCAGCCTTGGCATTGATTCCTGCAGGAACCGAGGCGATGAGGACGACGAAGCAGTGTGTCGCTGACTCGGCAAACCCATTCCCGTTCACGCCAAAAATAGTTTCCCCGGCGCCGCCAGCGCACCGGGTTCGGCCTGGGTCCGCCGACGCTAGTTTTGGCCCAAACCGGCGAAAAACAGGCTCCTGGGGGCGCGACTGGGCCGTTTTTTGGGCGTCGGTGCAAAAAATGGCCTGGGGGGCCTGTTGGGGGCACGGCTGGAGATGCTCTAAGGCCAACTGCACCCAAAGACGACTTCCTTTTTGTCCGTTAAGGCAATGGTGCAGGCTCTGGTAGATGCGTTGGCCATGCATCCAACATGCGGACGCATCTCGTCTGGCCGCTTGATTTATTTTGCAAATGAATAGAAAACTGAAATTTTGGCACCGCGGTCATAGTTCATGCTAGCGGCCATAGTTCATATGTCGGCCAGAACACTAGCGACCGATACACATGTCAGCCTACAAAATGATCAACCTCCGAGTTTTCACGCCGGCGACAATGCCAGCTGCCGGCACGCTTGCCAGCCTACAAATGATCAACCCTAAAAAAAATTGCCCGCAACAAAGCCAGCGGCCGGCACGCTTCCCAGCCTACAAAATGATCAACCCCCAAGTTTTCTCGACGGCAACAAAGCTAGCGGCCGGCACACTTGCCAGCCTTCAAAAAGAACGACCATAGTCCACGGCCCGAGGCCTCCCTAGTTCATGACATCTTGGTCGCACATATCCTTTTGCCACTTCTCGAACCAACCTCTTCTCTTAGGGGACATGTTGGTCAAGTCCACGGTCATGATTGCTAGTGCCACCTCTTTTGCTTTTCTGTCGGCATTGGTGGCCTCGATCATGAGCTTCTTCGTTTGGACGACCTCCTCTATGTCGAGCTTCCTCCTCTTGACGGCCTCCTTCATGTCGAGCTTCTTCATTTGGAGCTTTAAATATATATTCATTTGCTCCTCCTTTTCTTGGTGCTTCCTCTCGTCCCTCACTTTCTTTTGGGTCATCATGTCATGCAAATGTAATGGCCAAGGACACAAGATGCAACAAATGTGAACATGGCATAGAAATAAAAGAGGAAGAGGCCATACCAAGTCGCCCATGCCTAGGCCACTCACAGGACGGGTTTCAACGCTCTCAAGCGCAGCACAAGACTTGTTGTATTCTTGTTGAATAAACCCTCATCTCTTTTGGATTGAGTTGATGTAACGGGTGCTCGCGAACTCATAGGGCAGAAAAATCCTCCGTTCATGAAAGGTTTTATGAACTCTCGTCCAAAAAATCGATTCTTTTTTCTCGGCACTAGTCTTGGGATCTTGGCCTATCTCCTTCCAACTCTCACAAATTAACATGTCCTCTTCTTTGGTGCACGATTCCGTGCGAATGATTTGCCTCCTCCTTTTGTGCATTGGCCCTTTGGGTGAGCTCATCGATAAACAATGGCTCCTACTCAATGTCGATGCCCACTTCTTCTTCTTCTTCATAATAGATGTCTCCATGCCATGAGTCACCATGGTCGTCGCCCTCTTCTTTGTCATGGACACCATAGTGGTCAACACTATCTTGGTCGCGACCGTCTTGGCTTTGGGTCTCGTCGGGATCGTAGCCTTCGTCATCGGGGTGGAAGGCCTGGCCACGACACACGTAGATGACGTTCTCTATGAACGTGTTGTAGTCAGGGTCGTTGGTCAACGGTGTCGGGTTTGGCGTTTCGTCGAACAGGTTGCGAGCGCCGGGAAGGTTGGCTATAGGAGTCGACTGCAGCTGCTTCCTTTGCATCCAACGACCGACTGGTCGGCACCGTTGTGCCCTAGCGTGACGTTGAGGTCAATGACGGACATGGGGCCGGGGGCGGCCGACGCGATCACGCTTCCGTTCGGCGACGTGGAGAACCGGGTCGGAGGATGCTGCCACTCCGGATGAAAACCGCTCATCTCCAGTTATGTATGAGCTCGATGATTGGTACTACGGAGGGCGAACAACTGACAAGCCGGTGCTCGCCGCGTCCATGGCAGTGGCGGAGAGAATGGCAGGCACGGGTAGGCACAACCCAAGCATGCGGAGGGTGTGCGTTGTTGCTGCCTGTGTGGCCTTGGCGATGATGGTCTCTTTGTCCTTGACAGCGGCCTTGTGTCACGCGGCAGCGGCCTTGAGGACGAACTCAGCAGTGGCCTTGTTCTCTGCCTAAACGGACTGTCAGGCCCTTCTCTTGGCCGATTCTATGTCGAGCCACGCAATCTCCGTCGGCGTGAGCTCCAACTGCGGCTTCTTCTTCGGCATCACGGGATAGGCGGTGGCGGCGCCCCTTCGTGGAACTGCTCCATCTTTCGCTTGATTGAATCTTCCATGCTCTCAGTAGCACCCTCGGTTCTCCGGAAGCTTCTACGGGGCATTCTAGATTCGTGAGACCTTGTGAGATATAAGGAGGAGAAGTTCATTGGTAGGCCGATTTGGGGCGAGAGAAAGGACAGGTTCGTCAACAGAGGATGAAGGTTCAGAAAGTCGAGACATTTACCATTGCTGGAGGGAGTTGCGAGCAGGCGGCATGATATGGAGGTGGGCGAGAAGGAGGAATGACGACGAGCGGAGCCGCAGAGGCACAGAGAAGAGAGGAAGGCGAGTGCGACCATGGCGGAGGCGCGGGCGGGGGGTGGGGTGGAGTGGAGTGGAGCACAGACCGCGAGAGGGCGGATGGGATAACAGATGTGCAATGGTTGGAGTTTAATGTTTGGACCGCAGTTGTCAGCTTCTGGGAACGGGGGTCCCCAGACTTGCCTGCCTGCGGCCTGCGGCGTGGCTCAAGTGGTGGCCGAGTAAGGCCCATCTTCATCAGCACAAGACTCAAGACCCTCGCGAGGGGCCAAGCCTCACGGGGCGGACGACACAAGACTTCCTCAGGAGCGGCCTCGCCAGTCAGGCTCGTGAGGAGGCGGAGAGATCAAGGCAGGGTACCTCGCGAGGTGCTCATGACGCAAGCCATGACGATCGAGACCAGGCGGGCGCCAGGCGCCGGCAGTGTCCTTGTTTCCTCTTTGGTGCAAAGGGGCAAGCATGCACGTGGAGTACCGAGGCATCAGGCAAAGGTTGCCATTTCAGTGCAACGAGACCAAGACCAGCGGAGCGGCAGGATGGAGGTCACCGTGGAGCCCAAGACGGTGTCATCACGAGTGCTTTTGGCAGCCGAAGACCAACTTTAGTCAGGATAACTTGTACTAGATGTTCCCCTTCAAAATGGCCATTGTTGGCGCCCTTCCCGCTCAATATTTGGGAAGAGGACCAGGGCCTCTATAAATAGAGCTAGCCACCATCGTAGACGGACAGATCGGAGAGAGCCCTAGTTAGAAAGAGAGAGGCGATCGAACTCACCCAAGCAGTTCATCGCACCAGCTCAAGAACACCTCTCGCGAGGCTGTTCTTCCTATCTTATTCATCATTAGCCCACGAGGCAATCCACCACACCACACCTTTGGAGTAGGGTATTACACCATAACGGTGGCCCGAACGATATAAATCTTGTGTCCCTCGTGTTGTTCATCGTTTTCAGCTTAGATCTCACGAGGCGATCGGACGTAGATCGTAGGGGAGAGATCTTCGTGCGCACCCCAGAGTTCGAACCTTAAGGGTCTGCCGAAACCCAACATCCGACATTTGGCGCGCCAGGTAGGGGTGCGCCGGAATCTTTATTCCGCTGCTTCGCATTCGATCTTCCGTCGTGTCCATGGCTGACGCTCGCCGGGCTCGCGCCGAGCGTCGGGCTGCTCTCGCCGCTCGTGTCACCCAGACGGCTCCCATCGGTGGGTGTCCCCGTCGTTCCCAGTCGCCTGCCGCCAACGCCGCCACCGGCCCGGCGGGGAACAAGCAGCAGGCCTCATCTCTGCATCCTTCGGTGCGGCAGGAAGGCCGCACCGCCACCCCGTCGCTGACCCCAGCTGGTTCGTCTTCCCACGCCCGTCGCGCTTCATTTAACGCGCACGCCGCGTTGCTGCTGGCGCATGAGCTCCTGCACTACCGTCCCGTCGACGACCTCTACGAGGACTGGCTCGCCCGCATCACCGAGCTCGTCAGCGCCGCAGGGGGCTCTTCTATGCCGTCCCTCTTGCTGCCACGCCCTCCATCCTGCGCAGGAGGCGCAGATCAGGAGGTGCCTCCGCCACCTCCTCCCCAAGAAGGCGCCCTGGCTCCAAGGCGCGCGGCTCTAGGACGAGATCCACCGCGTTCGGCACCCGCGCGACAAGAAAGGAGCTGCCAAGAAATCCATCGTCCCCAAGAAGGTGCACGCGTGCTCCCGGCACCGGTGCGCCATGACCGCATCCCTGCGCCATGATGTCAAGACCCCGCGCTGCTCCAGGCAGCAGCGCGCGGGAATCCCTAGGAGCAAACCCCGCATCAGCAGAGAGCTCCGGTGGCCACCGCAGGCTGCCGTGCCTTCATCCCCGAGCTAAGCAGTGTCGCCTGGCCAGGCAAGTTCAAGCCTGACCTGCCTCCTCGCTACGACGGTATTGCAGATCCCGCGGAGTTCCTACAGCTCTACGAGCTAGGCATCGAAGCTGCCAACGGGGACGAAAGGGTCATGGCGAACTGGTTTCCCATGGCACTCAAGGACGGCGCCCGCACCTGGCTCTTGAACCTGGCCCCTGGCACGATCTCCTCCTGGGATGAGATGCACACCCGCTTCATCGCCAACTTCCAGGGCACCCGCGACCGTCCGCCGGCCATGGGTGACCTACGCCGCATCAAGCAGCAGCCTGGAGAGACCTTGCAGAAGTACATCCAACGCTTCAACAACGCTCGCCTCAAGATTCCTAGGGTGACCGAGGAGGCCATCATTTCGGCGTTCTCTGATGGCGTCCGCGACGTCAAGATGAAGGAGGAGCTGGCGATCCATGAAGATCTGTGGTACGCCATCGGAGTTGTTCAACCTGGCGACCAAGTGCGCAAGGGCTGAGGAGGGACGCCTTTCCCTTCTCGAGCTCCCGGCGGCAGACCCAGAGGAGAAGAAAGCCAAGGCCAAGGATGTGAAGCGCAAGGGAGCAGCTGTGCTCGCAGCAGAGCCGGACACCAAGCGCGGCAGGGACCAGCCGGAGTCGTCCAAGGGCAGCCGGTACTGTGTGTACCACGATCTCCATACTCACAACATCAAGAGCTCAGGGCCGTGCGAGAAGGCCATGTTGGTCGACGTCCCGAGCGCAATGATCGGGGCTATAGCCGAGGCGGAGCAAGAGGTGGAGGACGATGGGACGACCGTGGCCCTCACCAAGGATGGCGTGACCGATCTCGCAAGGACCGCTGGCAGGACCAGCCTCACGAGGGAGCTTGGAGAGATCAGCCTCGTGAGGATCGCCCGCAAGGCAACGCAGGCCTTCCTCCTCTGCCACCATCACCAAGAAGGAATGAAGACCATCATCAGGACGAGGGGCTGGGGGCTTCTAGGAGCCACGTGCAATCGCTTGCATCTTGGGCGGCGCTCAGGCCCCAGCCTCACAGCGCATCTTCAAGCAGTTTGCTCGCGAGGTGAATGCAGTCCTCCCCAAGCTTGAGGCCACACGCCCTCTTAGGTGGTTTGCGTGTGCCATCACGTTCAGTTCAGATGATCAGCTCAAGTGCGCGGCGACGGCCGGTGTCCTCCCAATGCTCTGTTCCCCAGTCATCAGCAATGTGCAAGTCACCAGGACCCTCATTGATAGCGGAGCAGGACTCAACGTTCTGTCCGTCGAGACGTTCAACAATCTCCAAGTGCCATATGATCAGCTTCAGCCAACCAAGCCTTTCTCAGGAGTAATTGATGGTTCCACTGTCCCGATAGGTCATGTCCACCTTCCTGTCACCTTTGGACATCACAACAACTACCGCACCGAGCTCATTGACTTCGACGTCGCTCACATTCGCCTGCCATACAATGCCATCCTCGGGTATCCGGCCCTGGCCAAGTTCATGGCAGTGACTCACCATGGCTACAACATCCTCAAGATGCCAGGAAGTGGCGGGGTCATCACGGTCCCCTGTGAAGAGAAGGATGCGGTGTGCTCTCTCGAGCGCGCCTTCCAAGCCGCGTTAATCGAGGACCCGGACAGCAAGAGTGGAAACCTCCCCGGAGTAGCTCCCAAGAAGAAGAAGACGTCACCTGGCTCAAAGTCTCAGGAGGGAGGCACCTCCGGAGGCGCCACATCCGGACATGCGCCCGTCCAAGGGGCGCCACCCTCCATCGCATAGGAAGGCGCACCCGACGCCCTCCTCGGGCAGGGCTCGGGGGCTCTCTCCTGGGGAGCCACCGACTTTGCCAAGATCACGAGGGAGGCGCTTGGGCACCACTTGGAGGCGTGAGCCATGCACGCTTCCCTCAGGAAGGCGCAAGGAGAGGAGGACCCAACCCTCAGGAGTTCATCACCAAGGTCGCTCAGGAGTTGCAGGAATCGAGAGTCATGCGCGGCAACCGCCGCCTGCCTAGCGTAGCTCCCCATCCAGGCGAGGATGGCGGGCTGCACGTCTGCATCGACTATCCAGGGCTCAATCGAGTCACTTCTCAGGAGTGCTTCTGGCCCTCGCGCGTGGGGCGTTGCGCGGGTCCACCGCACAGCTATGTTCGCATGCCCTTCGGCTTGCCGAATGCGGCTGCTGCCCACCAGCGCCTGATGATGAGCATCCTGGAAGCTCAGGTGGCCAAGCATCATGCGTTCCTGGAGGAGATGGAGATGGACCTCAGCGAGCCGCCCGGACCTCCTGAGCCTCCCGAGGCTCGGAGTCCCGAGGGCTCGTGAGGACCGGCTTCTTCACCCCGCACCGCCAGCTACTCCGACACTCGTTCTATAATGGTATCAGGTGACTTCTTTCAAGTTTTGTTTAAGCTGGGAGCGCCCCCAGGGCCGCATCACTCCCAGTTCGCGTGGGTCCGTCCCTGCGGCATGTATCCGTTTTTCTTATGTCTTCTGCTTACCTCGTTGGGAGCACCCCTCGGGCTGCATCATCCCCAAGCCGCTCGGGCCTGACCCAGTGGCGTTTTCTTTCTCTGCATCTATTTAAGTTGATTTGCTCCTTCATGCTTGACCTACCCATGATTGTCGTCCGCCGCCCACCACGGGTCTATTTTTCCTCATGAGGATCGCTTGCACGTTAAAACGGGGGCGCCTGAGCATCGCGACTCATGGGCTCTTACTGGCTCTCCAGCCCTCACCCATGGCCTTAACCCACGGCATCGTGACCTATCATACCAGCGGCGGCTGAGCTTGCTCGAGGGCCGGGACCTGAGGACGTAGAGCATTTGCATTTTAACTACTTTGCAGGAACGTACCACTGACAAAGGCCCAGAGCCAGTCGCAACCCGCCTTGAGGTAGGGCCTCGTGAGTCCCGCGCTGGCTCACGGGTGCCTATATACACCTCTCTCAAGCCCTACCGTGCCGGCCACGTGTCAGGGCGGGGTCAGCCTGCGCCGGGGCTCCTCCCGGAGGTCAGCCCCCCTCCCACGTACCATTGGAAGCACCATGCTCCGCGCTGGCTGACGACACTGCCGAGGAGCGGCTATGCCCGTACACATACGGAAGCGCTATGCTCCACGCTGGTGATAAACAACTGAGGGCAGCCCACGGCTGCATCAACCTCAGGGAGCCCAGAGCTCAGTGTCTGGCCTCATCACAAAGCCTCCCCTCGGGAGTGCCGCGCGAGGGGGCTGGACACGGGGGCTGCGCCCGGGTCACACCCGAGCACATGCCACCCGGCCCAGTCCCACGGACTGGTCGGTCAAGGCGCCTCCCGGCGGAGCCAAGGTATGAAGACTCATTTGAGCGTCAAGGGGGACTCCTGAGCATCGTGACTCAGTAGCCTAACTAGTCACGTAGCCCCTCACTCCTTAGTTCCGAAAGGCTAACGGTGGTTGAGATATGCGCGGGGCCGGGCCCTGCCGACGTAGAACGAAAGATCCTCTCTTCTACTCCCTCCCTATTTGCCGTTTGCGCGTCAAGGGGGACTCCTGAGCATCGCGACTCAGGAGCCTAACTTGCCACGTAGCCCCTCACTCCTTAGTCCCGTCCTGGTGATCCGGTCGAGGCTAACGGCGGCTGAGGTATGCGCGGTGCCGGGCTCTGCCGACGTAGAACACAAGCAAATAGGAAGGAAATCGCGAAATCTAGCAAATCCAGAAGCAAATATTACAGACCATAGTTTGTTCTCACAATACCAGAAACGAATTTAAACGCCTCCACGAGGCATGGTGCATGTTGAAGGAACCAAAGCAGGAAGAGGCCGCGAGAAGATCACCCCCGGGCTGGGCCACCGCTCGTGGTGGAGTCGCGCTTGTCTTCAGCTCCATTCCCTGGAGCTGTGGAGCCGGCAGCACCTCGCTTGGGCGCGGCGTTGAAGGCACGGAACTTCACCAGCAAGGCCTCCGCTTGGCCCTTGACGGCTTCAGCAGCGGCGGCGGAGCGCTTGGCGTCCACGGGCTCCAGCAGGTCGTCAAGGTTGGCGTCGGGGTTGCGGAGGTAGACGTGGCCGAGGATCCGCGTCAGCGCTGCGGAGGAAAGGACGCGAGCTTCAACTTCGGCCATGGGGCCGATGCCGATCACGACTTCCTCAAGCGCCTCGACGAGGAAGGGAACCAGCTTGGCGGGGCCTTCCTTGGCTCCAGCCAGCGGTTTCTCCAGGCCCCCGTCATACATCGTCTTTAGTGCTACGCGAGCACTCTCCTCGTAGCGCGTGAAGGCCGCGCGATCCTCAGCCAAGACCTTCGCCTCGGCATCCAGTTCGATCCTCTCCGTCTTCAGCGCCTGCTCCAGCGTCTTCAGCCGATCACGGTCGGCTGAGAGTTCGGCGTCGTGGTCCTTAACAGCAGCCTCCCGAGCCTTCATCTCCTCCTCCTTCACCTGGTGGTCGTGAATCTCCTTGGCGAGCTCATCACGCAGCCCTTGCAATTCGCCCTCCAGCGTCTTGCAGTGGCCTTTGGCAATTGAGGCGTCCTTCAACGCCGTGTCGCGAGCGGCCATGGCCTGGGAGGTGGCTTGCTTCCCCTCATCGGAAGCCATCACAGCCTGGCTCAGCGCCGCTCGGACGGAGGCGTCAGAACGAACCCAGCTGGAGACCAACTCCAGGCACCCGACCACCAGGCGGGGGTCCGTGCTCCGGAGATCCTCCCGCAACCGACTCAGTTCGTCAGCGGCACGGTCCAAGGCAATGGAGGAAGCAGGGAGACGGGAGCCGATGGAGTAGGAGGAGAAGACGGCAGCGTGATCACAGCTTGGGAGGAAGGGACCTCCTGAGCCTTGGCCACCTCGGCGACAGCATCAAGCGCAGGCACCTCCAGAGTCAGCGGGGCCACGGCGGCTGACTCCTTGCCGGAGCGTCCCTGCTGGCCTCGCGAGGATGACCGGGCAGGGGACGTGCGGGCCCCGCTACCTCCCTTTCCCGCAAGTGAAGACGCGGCTGTGGCTGAGGAGCCCGTCCCAGGCGGGGTCGCCGCATCTCCCTTCAGCCTCTTCGCCGCGGGTAGCAGCCTACCCAATAAAAGATGTCAGGCCTCGATAGCAAAAGACAGGAACGGGGCGGAATTTGAACACTCACTGGTTGACTGCCGCGGGATCCCACGGACTCCGGCCAAGCTTGAAGCCCGAAAGCCTCTTGCGGGGCCCAGCCTCGAGAGGCCCAGCCGCAGGGGAAGGCGCACATGAAGGGCTAGAGCTGACTTCGGCCGATGCGAGGGCTGAGGTAGACCCTCGGGAGATCAGCCCGGACCTGTCCTTCCTCGGGACCAAGGGCGCGTCCTCTCCCTCTCGCCCGGTGCTGGCCTCGTCGTCGTCAGGCATGGAGTGGAGGGTGCTGGACTTGCGCCAGCGGGAAGTCTCCCCCGTCCCCTCGAAGGTCGCCTCCGAGTCGCGCTCCTCGTCCTCGTCGTCATCTTCCTCCTCTCCCCCGCTGGAGTCACCAGAGGACAAGTTCACCGTCACCGTCGCCGCCTGGCCCTCAGGATCCTCCGCTGGCACCAGACCCACCCCGTCGAAGGTGGGCATGGTGTCCACCACCAGCTTCCAGTCATCACGAAGGAACAAAGGGACCGGAGCATCCAACGGGCCTGCCACTTCCTCTCCAACCAAGAAGCGGAGTGCCGCGGTCAGATCCTCGTCGTTCAGGGCGTCCAAGCTCAGGCGAAGGACAACGTCAGCATCCGCGAGCCTCCACAGTGGGTGCGAGTGCGCCTGAAGAGGGCCCACCCGGTGCGACAGGAACTCCCTCAGGAGCGAGGCCCCAGTCAGCTTCGCCGCCCTCAGACTGCCCGGCCTCAGGTCGGCGTTCATCTTCTCCAACACCAGCTTCACCCGCCGATCATCAAGCTTCGCGCGGGACCACGCCTCAACAGCCTCACGCTGCTTTGTGGGCAACTCCAGCAGGGGGTTGTGGCACTTGGCGTCCACCATGACCCACTTGCTCCGGAAGCCCTCGGCCCTCTTCCCGACCTTCGAGATGGCGTTGGACTTGGAGTACGCGACAAAGCTCGCACACGCCGAGATATTGCCGCCGGAGATCCGGAGGGAGAAGAAGTGGTGCAGCAAGGCCACAGAGAGCACCACCCCAACATGCGCCTCACAGTAGTAGGCGAAGATCAACAAGAGAAGGATGGAGTTGGGATGGATATGCAGAGCATGCAACTGATACTGGCGAAGGACGGCGAGGAAGAACTCAGAGAAAGGAGTAACCAGACCAGCGATAACGGCGCTCATGAAGAGGGGGTAGAAGGTGCTCCCCTGTCCTCCGACCGAGTGGAGCCAAGCTGGAGCGCGGTCTCCCCCATCTCGTTTATCTGCGACGCCGCCATCTGGCGCGTGAGGGTGAGATTCTTCTCCTTCACGTTGGGGGAGACCAGAGCCGGCGAGTACCAGGCCGATGCGGCCCCAGCCGAGGTCCTGCAGGGTGCCATTGCTTGCCTGGGAGAAAGGATGTGGCAGATCTGGAGATTTTGGAAGCAGGAGGGCGAAGAGCAAGAAAGGGGATCTGGAGCAAGGAGAATGAGAGTAGTGAAGGTAAGGCTAACCTCGGGCCAGTCTTTTGTCAGTCGAGCAGTTGCCGAAGCAGCGTGGGGAAGCGGAGACGCCCACGTCAAATCAACCGCCACGCGGCGCCCAATGCCGCAGGCTGATGGGGCCCGCGGCGCTCCGCACTTGCCCCTTCGATTCTCCGCTAAGCCAAGTCCGAGCGCGCCTTGGGCCTGTGGACTACTGTCGGCGTTCTGGGAATGGGGTCCCAGACTTGCACTGCGGCTGCTGGCGTGGCTCAAGTGGTGGCCCAAGAAGGCCCATCTTCATCAAGACAAGAGTCAAGAACCTCGCGAGGGCCAAGCCTCATGGGCGGACGACATAAGACTTCCTCAGGAGTGGCCTCGCCAGGCAGGCTCGCGAGGAGGCTGAGAGATCAAGGCTGGGTACCTCGCGAGGTGCTCGTGACGCAAGCCATGATGACCGAGACCAGGCGGGCGCCGGCCTGTGCAGTGTCCTTGTTTCCTCTTTCATGCAAAGGGGGCAAGCACAGATGTGGAGTACCGAGGCATCAGGCAAAGGTTGCCATTTCAGTGCAACGAGACCAAGACCAGTGGAGCGGCAGGATGGAGGTCACCGTGGAGCCCAAGACGGCGTCATCACCAGTGCTTTTGGCAGCCGAAGACCAACTTTAGTCAGGATAACTTGTACTAGATGTTCCCCTTCAAAATGGCCGTTGTTAGCGCCCTTCCCGCTCAATATTTGGGAAGAGGACCAGAGGCTCTATAAATAGAGCTAGCCACCACCATAGACGGACAGATTGGAGAGAGCCCTAGTTAGAAAGAGAGAGGCAATCGAACTCACCCAAGCAGTTCATCGCACCAGCTCAAGAACACCTCTCGCGAGGCTGTTCTTCCCACATCTTGTTCATCATCAGCCCCTAAGACAATCCACCACACCACACACTAGAGTAGGGTATTACACCACAACGGTGGCCCGAACCAGTATAAATCTTGTGTCCCTTGTGTTGTTCATCGTTTTCAGCTTAGATCTCACGAGGCGATCGGACGTAGATCGGTAGGGGAGAGATCTTCGTGCGCACCCCAGAGTTCGAACCTTAAGGGTCTGCCGGAACCCAACATCCGACAGCAGTCAAAGTGTAAGGCCAACTCCAACCAAATACTTCCTTTTTGTCTGAATTTTTTCCGTTAGGGCAATGTTGCAGTGTCTGGTAGATGTGTTGGCCATGCACCCAACACGCGGACGCATCTCGTATGGCCGCCTAATTTTTTTTGCAAATGGATAGGAAGCTGAAATTTTGGCACCGCGAGCATAGTTCATGCCAGCGGCCATAGTTCATATGCCGGTCAGAACGCCAGTGACCATCACATGTGCCTGCCTACAAAATGACCAACCCCCGAGTTTTGATGCCGGGAACAAAGCCAGCCGCAGCACACTTGCCAGCCTACAAAATGATCAATCCTCAAATTTTCTCGCCCACAACAAAGCCAGCGGCCGACACGCTTGCGAGCCTACAAAATGATCAACCGCCGAATTTTCTCGACCACAACAAAGCTAGTGGCCGGGACACTTTCTAGCATTGAAAAAGCACGACCATAGTCCACGGCCCAAGGCCTCCCTAGTTCACGACGTCTTGGTCGAACATCTCCTTTTGCCACTTCTAAAACCAACCTCTTCTCTTCGGGGACATGTTGGTCAAGTCCACGTCATGATTGCTAGAGCCACCTCTTTTTGCTTTTCTGTCGGCATTGGTGGCCTCGATCGCTAGCTTCTTCGTTTGGAAGGCTGATACGTCTCCATCGTATCTAGTTTTCCTAACGCGTTTCCTCTTGTTTTGGACTCTAATTTGCATGATTTGAATGAAACTAACCCGGATTGACGTTGTTTTCAGCAGAACTACCATGGAGTTGTTTTTGTGCATAAATAAAAGTTCTCAGAATGGAACGAAACTTTTTGGAGATTTATTTCAGAATAGAAGAAAAATACTGGAGCCAAGAACCACCAGAGGGGGCCCTTGGTGAGCACAACCCACCAGGGAACGCCCCCTCCAGGCGCTCCCAGTTGGGTTGTGCCCACCTGGTGGCCCCGCAGACCCTATCTCCGACTCCTTAAATACCCTTATTCGGAGAGAAAAATCGGCGAGGAAGAATTATTTCATTTCACGATACGGAGCTACCGCCACCTCCTATTCTTCATTGGGAGGCCAGATTTGGAGTCCGCTCAGGGCTCTGGAGAGGGGGATCTTCGATCTTCGTCATCACCAACCCTCCTTCATCGCCAATTCCATGAGGCTCCCCACCGGGAGTGAGTAATTCCTTCATAGGCTTGTTGGTCGGTGAGGAGTTGGATGAGATTCATCATGTAATTGAGTTAGTTTTATTAGGGCTTAATCCCTAGTATCCACTATGTTTTGAGATTGATGTTGTTATGACTTTGTCATGCTTAATGCTTGTCACTAGGGCCCGAGTGCCATGATTTCAGATCTGGACTGTTTATGTTTTCACCATTGTATCTATGTTCTAGATCCGATCTTGCAAGTCATATTCACCTATTACATGTCATGATCCGTAAGCCCGTTATATGATGAATATCACCCAATGAATTCACTGATCCAATGCCTGCGAAATTCTCATATATTGTTCTTGCTAATTTACTACCGCTGTTGTTACTGTTGCACTTGTTACAAAATCAATGCTATCATTGTTACCATTACTGTCACTGCTACCACTATTATCAAAACTATCATAGTACTTTGCTACTGATCACTTTGCTGCAGGTATTTAATCTCCAAGTGTGGTTGAATTGACAACTCAACTGCTAATACTTGCAAATATTATTTGGCTCCCCTCATGTCGAATCTATATATTTGGGTTGAATACTCTACCCTCAAAAACTGTTGTGATCCCCTATACTTATGGGTTATCAAGACCTTTTTCTGGCACCGTTGCCGAGGAGCATAGCTATATTTGTTGAGTCACTTGGATTATTATCTATCTATCACTATGAAGAATCTGAACGATACCAAGACTAAGATATTTCCCTCTAAGACGAGGGGAGGTAAGGAACTGCCATCTAGCTCTGCACTTGATTCACCTTCTATTTTGAGTAAACTTAAAACACCACCACATGCTATTAACTCTGATATGTCGCAAGTTATTGATGATGCTACTTCTTCTATGGATAATGCTTATGATGATGCTATTACCTTGCTTGATGATAATATGCCACTAGATGAATTTCTTGACAAACAAATTGCTAGAGCTAAAGTTGTTGAGAATGCTGAAACTAATGAAGTACTTGAAACTGAAAATCTTGAAACACCTATTAGACTTAGCTCTCCTAGATATGAATTGCCTAAAATACCTGAAGGTTATTGTAACGCCCTCGATGCGGCTATATCTCCCACGTGTCGAAGCACGACTTAGAGGCATAACCGCATTGAAAGCAATGTCGCAAGTGAGGTAATCTTCACACAACCCATGTAATACATAAGGGAAAGAGATACATAGTTGGCTTACAGTCGCCACTTCACACAATACATAAATAAACATCCATCATACAGAGTACACTCAAGGTCCAACTACGGAACCAAAATAAAAGAAGACTACCCCAAATGCTACAGATCCCCGATCGTCCCCAACTGAGCTCCACTCATCGATCATCGGGAAAAGACACATAGTAACGACCACGTTCCTCGTCGAACTCCCACTTGAGCTCGGTTGCGTCATACCATCTGTGACCGCATCGTCGGCACTGCAACTGTTTTGGTAGAATCTGTGAGTCACGGGGACTCGCAATCTCACACCAGCGAAATCAAGACTATTTAAGCTTATAGGAAGGACAGAGTTGTGAGGTGGAGCTGCAGCAAGCGACTAGCATATATGGTGGCTACATTCGCAAAAGAGAGCGAGAATAGAAGCAAGGCGCGGTCGTGAAGCTAGTAGCGATCAAGAAGTGATCCTGAACTACTTACTCAAGCATAACTCCAACACTGTTCTCTTCCGGACTCCGCCGAGAAGAGAACATCACGATTACCTGCCGTTGATGTGTATTAATTAAGGTCAACTTCGGGTTTTCTACAACCGGACATTAACAAATTCCCATCTGCCTCATAACATGAGCACGGCTTTCCAAAGATAATACCTGCAGGGTGTCCCAACTTAGCCCATTATAAGCTCTCACGGTCAACGAAGGATATTCCTTCTACCGGGAAGACCCGATCAGTCTCGGAATCCCGGACTACAAGACATTTCGACAGCAATAAAACAAGACCAGCAAAGCCGCCCGAATGTGCCGACAAATCCCGATGAGCAGTCCATACAACTAAAACCAGACCTCAAGTTTCCTTGAGGGGGCGCTGCAAAGCGCTCTAGTTTGGGCCAACACTCAGAGGAGCATTGGCCCGGGGGGTTAAATAAAGATGACCCTCAGGCTCACGAAAACCCGGGGGAAAAAGGCTTAGGTGGCAAATGGTAAAACCAATGTTGGGCCTTGCTGGAGGAGTCTTATTCAAAGCGAACTATCAAGGTGATCCCATAAATCACCCAACCGTGTAAGGAACGCGAAATCAAGGAACATAACACCGGTATGACGGAAACTAGGGTGGCAAGAGTGGAACAAAACACCAGGCATAAGGCCGAGCCTTCCACCCTTTACCAAATATACAGATGCATTAATTATAGCAGATATATTGTGATATCCCCAACAAGTAAACATGTTCCAACAAGGAACAACATCTCCATGTTCCAACAAGGAACAAACTTCATCTTCTCCTGCAACTAGCAACGCTATAAGAGAAATTTGAGGAAAGCGGTAACATAGCCAAACAACGGTTTGCTAGGAAAGGATGGTTAGAGGTTTGACATGACAATATGGGTGGCATGATATAGCAAGTGATAGGCATCGTAGCATAGGCATAGCAAAAGAGCGAGCATCCAGCAAGCAAAGATAGAAGTGATTTCGAGGGTATGGTCATCTTGCCTGCAAGGTTCTCAAAGTTGTCGAAAGCTTGATCCTCGTGGCGTTACGAACAGGTTCCTCGTTCACGTACTCGTCTCCCGGCTCTACCCAAAGCAAGAACACAAACAATGGAACCACAATAAATCACGGTGCAATGCACAAGCAACATGAGGCAATACATGGCATGATCTACGAGATGTGATATGCAATGCGTATGCGTGCTCCGGAAGGAAAATAATGAACCAGGCATCAACTTGGCAAACCAAGTATGCCGCTGGAAAGGTGAGATGATTTCGGTTGAAATCGATATAAAGATCACCAGAATCGGATGCACGGTTTGCAAATGACAAGCAAAACAAGAATGACACAAATCTGCCATTAACAGCATGATGCCACATAGCAAGCAACAAGAAATTAAGCTACTGCACCCAAACGTACCAGAAAAGCATATGTCAGTGATCCACTCAAGATGCTTGACAAAAGATGAACACTGAGCTACGGCTAAATCACACCATAACAGGTCCAAACAAGCATGCCAAAAGTGCAAAATACATCAGCTTCACAGACTTGGTGAAAATACTGAACATGGCAGAATCAGCATCAGGAAGCAATGTTCAGAGCAAGCAAACAGCATGCTACATGAACTTATAATAGCAAAGCAAGGCATGAAATGAATCTACTCAGAGCATAGAAGAAAATTCCCTTACTGACCATTAGCCAAAAGGGATCAGAAAATGCAATAGCACCCATGTCAACATAGCAAGTTTCATTAACAGATTCAGCAACAGGGCATGACAAAAACAGATAACAAGTAGGCATGTTTAAGAGCTCAATTCACTCACTACAGAGCATTTCATGATAAATTAAGCATACATCCATCAAGAAGACATGGCATAGAAGCTACACATGGCAAGAACAACATCATAGCATAGACGGATCTACTACAACAACCTTGGCAAAATTGAATAACATGTAAACTATCTGCCAGGAAACATTTTATAGAAAAAGTAGAGCTCAATTGACTCAAGCTATGGCACTCCATAATTGAAAAAAAGGGCATGGATGTATAGAGCATAACCATATGTTAAAAACATCCTTACTGAAATATCTCCAAATATGCATGGGTCTCTCGGTAGCATCAAGTTAACATGGCACAAAAATATCAAGAAAAGCATGAAATCAGCAACATCATGAAGCCTAGTTTGCATGCTTGTGCTAGTCACCACAGAGATCGGAAAAGTACATGGCATGCACCCCTGTAAAGATGGCATGGCATATTACAAAACACATGTAGGACTCATGTTCATAGGATACACACATCAATCATGGCAAAAATGACAAGTGCATGTTCTGATAAGAATCTGAAACTAACATCACATAGCCCTCTTCCAACAGCATTTAGGGCATCACGATGAGATCAAATGAAAATGGCGCAATGAGATGAAATGATCTACTCTTCGAGTCGAACAATTAGGTATGCTATACGCCCGAAACGGAGCCACGAGTGCTAAGTTATGGCACGATGAATATGCAACAAAATACTGCCAGAAGAAAAACTTGGCGGCAAGTTCGGGGGAGGGGAAAGACAACCGTCGTTTGGATCGAGATCGGCCGGTCGGCGGGCGCGGGTCGGCGGGCCGGCCGGGCGAGGCGACGGCGGCGAGGTCCGGGCGGCCGAGGAGGCGGAGGGCGACGGCGGGTCCTGCTGGGCGGCGGAGCGACTGGGAGGGTTTCCCGCATGAGCCCGGGCCGGGTGGCGGCGATGTGGCGCGCCCACGTGGCGGACCAGTTGGTCGAGGCGGCGACGGCGGACGTGTCCGGCCCAAATCGACACGTCCGTGGCGGGAGAGGCGCGGGCTAGGGTTAGGGGTGGAATGATCCCGGATTTCGGGGAGGGGTGTTTTATAGGTAGAAGGAGCTAGGAAGCTCCAAATGAAGTCGATTTTCGCCCACACGATCGTGTCGAACGACGGAGAGCATGAAAGTGACTTAGATGGGTTTTTGGGCTGTTTTGGAGGGTGTTGTGCTGCAACTTAAAAGAGGCCTTTGCGAGAGTGCGGTTAACCGTTGGAGTACCAAACGAGCTCCAAATGACCCGAAACTTGACAGGTGGTCTACCGGTGGTGTACCAAGGCCACTTGACAAACCTCGGTCCATTTCGAGAAAGTTTAGTACCCGCTCACGGAAAAAATGTAAAATGGGACGCCGGGGGACATAGGAGAGCCGGATTGCGTAAAATGCATAAACGGGGAAAATGCTCGGATGCATGAGACGAACACGTATGCAAATGAGATGCACATGATGACATGATATGAAATGCATGACATGGACAAAATGCAAAATGAAAGACAAAAACCCAACCACGGAGGGAATATCATATCACGATGCCGAAAATGGCAAGAGTTGGAGTTACAAATATGGAAAGTTACATCCGGGGTGTTACAACACTCCACCACTACAAGAGGATCTCGTCCCGAGATCTAGGACTGAAAGAACTCCGGATATTCGAACGGAGGTGATCCTCGCGCTCCCGTGTGGCTTCTCGGTCGGAATGGTGTGACCACTTCACTTTCAGGAATTTGATTGGCTTGTTGTGAGTCTTGCGCTCGGTTTCTTCAAGAATAGCAACGGGGTGCTCATGATAAGAGAGATCTTCTTGGAGGTCAATTTCTTCGAAGTTGATAGTGTGCTCAGGAGTCTTGAAGCACTTGCGAAGCTGTGACACATGAAACACATCGTGCACGTTTGCGAAGTTGGAGGGAAGCTCAAGTTGATAGGCGAGATCGCCTCGTTTGCCAATGATCTTGAAAGGACCCACGTATCTAGGGGCAAGCTTCCCTTTGATACCAAAGCGACGAGTGCCTTTCATTGGAGAGACACGGAGGTAGACATGGTCTCCGATTTCAAAAGCCACATCACGGTGCTTGTCGTCATAATAGCTCTTCTGGCGCGATTGCGCGTCTTTGAGATTCTCACGAATGACTTTGCACATTTCTTCGGCTTCTGTGATCAAGTCGTTGCCAAGAAGTTGGCGTTCACCTGTCTCGAACCAATTGAGAGGAGTACGGCACTTTCTGCCATAGAGAATTTCGAATGGGGCCTTGCCGAACTCGCTTGGAAGCTGTTGTTGTAGGAGAACTCGGCATATGGAAGACAATCTTCCCACTTCATACCGAAGGAAATGACACAAGCCCTGAGCATATCTTCAAGGATTTGATTGACTCGCTCGACTTGGCCACTTGTTTGAGGGTGAAAAGCTGTGCTGAAATGAATGTTGGTGCCCATGGCCTTCTGAAAAGAATCCCAAAACTTGGAGGTAAAAATACTGCCACGGTCTGAAGAGATCACTTGTGGAATGCCGTGCAAGGAGACAATTCTGGAGGTGTATAGCTCTGCCAACTGAGCTGCTGTGATAGATTCTTTGATAGGAAGAAAATGAGCCACTTTAGTAAGCTTGTCAATGACAACGAAGATAGCATCATTTCCATGCTTGGACTTTGGAAATCGATCCGAAGTCCATTTCGATATGATCAAACTTCCATTACGGAATAGCAAGAGGTTGGAGGAGACCAGCTGGTCGTTGGTGTCCTGCTTTCACTCTTCCGCAGACATCACACCCATTCACGAATTGAGCAATTTCTCGCTTCATTCGAGTCCACCAATATGACCGCTTGAGGTCATGGTACATCTTCGTACTTCCGGGATGAATGGATAGAAGGGAATCGTGTGCCTCGTTCATAATGACTTTACGTAGATCACCCTTTGGAACCACAATCCGGTCCTCGAAGAAAAGAGTATCTTTGTCATCAATGTGGAAGCACTTGTACTTGGAAATGCCCTTGCCGATACCACGTTTCACCTTTTTCACCATGGTATCCGTGGAGTTGAGCCTCACGAATTTGGTCTTCCAAAGTAGGAGAGACTATGAGGTTGGCAAGAAAGCCTTGAGGAACAACTTGAAGATTCAGCTATGAAAGCTTCACAGAGATCCGGTTGGAAGGGCTTGAGGATTAAACTGTTGCGATAAGCCTTCTGCTCAAAGCATCTGCAATCACATTGGCCTTGCCGGAGTATATTCAATACTTGGGTTGTACTCTTGAATCATTTCGACCCATCGAGTTTGCACGAGGTTGAGGTTGGGTTGAGTGAAGATATACTTGAGGCTCTTGTGATCGGTGAAAATGTCCACTTTCCTTCCCAACAAGAGATGTCTCCATGTTATCAATGCATGGACAAGCGCCGCCAACTAAAGATCGTGAGTGGGGTAGTTCTTTTCGTTGGGCTTCGGTGGCGAGAGGTATAGGCCACAACTTTCTTCTCTTGCATTAACACAAAGACCGAGACCTTGAAGAGAAGCATCACAGAAAACTTCGAATGGCTTGGATTCATCGGGAGGAGTCAAGACAGAGCTGTGACGAGTTTCTCTTTGAGAGTATTGAAAGCAACGTCACACTCGGGAGACCGGACATACTTCACATGCTTACGGAGGAGGTTGGAAAGAGGCTTTGCAATCTTGGAGAAATTCTCAACGAATCTTCGACAATAGCTTGCAAGACCAAGAAAATCGCTAAGTCGCTTGACATTACGAGGAGGTTCCCAATTCACAATGCGGACACCTTCTCGGGATTAACAGCGATGCCCTTGGTGGAGATGATGTGACCAAGATAAAGCACTTCATCAAGCCAAAATTCACATTTGGAAAACTTCAGCATAGAATTGATGCTCTCTCGAGCTTGTCTAGCACCAATCGCAAATGTTTGGCATGATCCTTCTTATTCTTGGAGAAGACCAAAATATCATCAAGATAGACCAAGACGAATTCATTGGTGTAGGGGTTGAAGATGAAGTTCATCATTCGAGAGAATGTTGGAGGAGCATTGACAAGGCGAAAGACATGACAAGATATTCATAAGAACCAAAGCTTGTTCTCAATCTTTGTCTTGGGAATATCTTGTTCACGAATGCGAATTTGATGATAACCCATACGAAGGTCAAGCTTGGAGAACACTTTAGCACCTTTGAGTTGCTCGAAAAGCTCATTGATGTTGGGAAGTGGATACTTGTTCTTGATAGTCTTCTGATTCAATGGACGGTAATCGGCGCTTACAGTCGGTCCGTGCCATCCTTCTTCGGACAAAAGAACACCACAACCCCAAGGAGATGAACTCGGTGCGATCAAACCCAGACGCTCTTGTTCATCGAGCTGCTTCTTCAATTCCTTCAACTCATTAGGTCCAAGCTTGTATGGACGCTTGCAAACGGAGTTCGATGCCGGGCTCAAGATCGATAACGAACTCAAGCGGCGGTGAGGAGGCATTCACAGGAGCTCTTACGGAAAGACATCTTGGTACTCACAAACGATCGGAATCGAGAGATAGCATCCAATTCGCCCTTCTCATTGAGAGAAAACAACCGAATGGTTTCATCACGAGTGGATAGATGATCACATCATTAGAAGAGTGAGTCAATTGAATTTCCCTGGCAGCACAATCAAGCTGAGCTTTGTGCCGAGAAAGCGATCCATCCCGAGAATAAGATCAATATCCGAGTCACCAAGAACAATTGGTTTAGCCAGAAATCTATAGTCGCCCATCTTGATAGAAACATCCGGGACATAATTATTAGCTGTCATTTGCTTACCCGGGGACACAATTGATAAAGAACTAGGCAATTCTTGATAACCCAACTCATGCTTAGATGCAAAAGGTCTTGAGATGAAACAATGCGATGCACCAGTATCAAATAAGATTTTGCAGGAATATCAATAACTAAGAGATTACCCATTATCACATCAGTAGATTCCTCCGCTTGAGCTGCATTCATCATGTTCACCTTTGCAGACTTAGGATTATGCTTGACCACTGCATTGCTGGAAGATTTCACAGGAGGAGGAGGCGGAAGGCGCCTTTGGTTGAAGCACTTGTTCGCATAGTGACCTTTCTGGCGACATTTGTTGCAAGTCACCTCGAGAGCGGACGGTGATAAGGAGCATTTGACCTTGGAGCTTGAGAATTAGACTTGTTACGATAGCTTTGGGTTGGGTGGGTGGGAAGATCCACGACCACCTGAGTTCTTCTGGCGATAAGGCCGACGGAACAGAGGAGGAGGAAGATAGAACTTCGCTGCTTAGCTTCCACTTGAGAGGAAGAAGAAGACTGAACTGCATCCCCGATTCTCTTCTTAGAAGCCTCACATTTGAGCTGGGCAGCTTCTTGCTTGATGCCATGTTGTAGAATTCATCATACTTTTACGGCTCAAAAAGCACGAGAGCTAATTGCAGGATCTTCTCCGAGACCACCTCTGAATTGATAGATCATACTCTTTTCATCGGGGACGTCTTGCTTAGCAAAGCGGCGAAGTTCGAAGGCTGGATATTGTATTGGTACACGACATGTTGCCTTGCTTGAGATTGCGGAACTCCTCACGCTTGCTCTCAACAACACTTTTTGGAATGTGGTGAGCTTTGAAGTCTCGGCGGAACTCATCCTGTAATGACACGACCTCCTCTGGAATCTTTGTATTCTTGGAACCACTCAGCAGATTGGTCCTTGAGTTGAAACGAAGCAAACTTGACAAAGTCCTCAGTGTCCGATATTGCTACATTCAAAATGTTTGCAGATGTCCACAAGCCAATCGTCGGCGTCTGTGGCCTCGGCTACGTAAACCGAAAGACTTCGCTGATTAGCGAGGAACCGACCGAGGGTAGCAAAGTGCGGCTGGTTGTTGCCTTGGCCTTGATTTCCTTGATTGCCTTGCCCTTGGGTACGCTCTTGCAAGAGTTGCAAAATCATCTCGAGCATTGGCATTGGTGGCTGCCATGATAGCTTGCCATGCCTCCGGATGCGGAGGTGGAGGTGGAGGGTCTGATGACTCCCATCATTGCGTTCCGGATTCGAGATGCGTTGGCGGAGCCATCCTGAAGAGGGTGACATCCGTTAGCACTTGATAGACAGATAGACAAGTTGAATCAACGGATAGAAATTGCAACATATAGTCTTCACAATAAACATTCGAACAAGGATGAACGAATGAATTCCAAAAGCTAACATCACACGTCCATTAAGGAGAGAAGCCACTTGATAAAGGGTTGATGAAAAAAATAACAAGGTACTGTTGGAACAAATAAGTGGTAAGGATTACCCAATCACAAACCAAATATCTGCGGGAAGAAATGCTAGGAGCTACTTGAATCCCACCTATAAACTCGAAACTTTCGGTTATGCAATCTGGTGTTGGGGATACAGGGACACAAAATATATCACCCAAACTAACAATACCTAGATCCAAATTGTATCCATCCGTCAACACATAACCAAGAAACCTTCGGAAATCGTGTACCTCGACCTTCGAAAAGCATCCGTTATACAAGTCATGGCAATACTCCCGAGCTCGCCCCAGTACTGGGTTATCGGGGTTATCTCACCAACAACTGCACAAAAGAGATTTTCAATGTCGGCAAAACTCAGGTATTCCAGAACTGCAACGATAAAATTGTGACGACAACACCTCGGAGCTCAACTCCCCGGGACACTGCCACAACCCCTAAATGTCGGGAGGCACCAAGAACAATGTTCTCGTCACAAAACCATCGGAACGATCCCAAGATACCCGCGTGATCCTAAATTTTTTAATGAAATTGGAGGAGAGGAGAGTCAAAACTTCTACGTCAGGAGACCTCACAGAGCGACGAAGGGACTGGGGAGTAAAAAGAATCCTACTCTCCGATATATATATAATCCTAAGACTCAAAACATTTTTGTTCTAGACTCAACAACGCCAAAGAAACAATCAGCGAGGGGCTCCTAAGTCGGGGATGGCTCTGATTACCAACTTGTAACGCCCTCGATGCGGCTATATCTCCCACGTGTCGACGCACGACTTAGAGGCATAACCACATTGAAAGCAATGTCGCAAGTGAGGCAATCTTCACACAACCCATGTAATACATAAGGGAAAGAGATACAGAGTTGGCTTACAAATGCCACTTCACACAATACATAAATAAACATCCATCATACGTAGTACACTCAAGGTCCGACTACGGAACCAAAATAAAAGAAGACTACCCCAAATGCTACAGATCCCCGATCGTCCCAAGCTGGCTCCACTATCGATCATCGGGAAAAGACACATAGTAACGACCACGTTCCTCGTCGAACTCCCACTTGAGCTCGGTTGCGTCATCTCAGACCGGCATCGTCGGCACTCGCAACTGTTTTGGTAGAATCTGTGAGTCACGGGACTCGGCAATCTCACACCCGCGAGATCAAGACTATTTAAGCTTATAGGAAGGACGAGTTGTGAGGTGGAGCTGCGACAGCGACTAGCATATATGGTGGCTACATTCGCAAAAGAGAGTGAGAAGAGAGGCAAGGCGCGGTCGTGAAGCTAATAGCGATCAAGAAGTGATCCTGAACTACTTACTCAAGCATAACTCCAACACGTGTTCACTTCCCGGACTCCGCCGAGAAGAGACCATCACGGTTACACACGCGGTTGATGTGTATTAATTAAGGTCAACTTCGGGTTTTCTACAACCGGACATTAACAAATTCCCATCTGTCTCATAACCGCGGGCACGGCTTTCGAAAGATAATACCCTGCAGGGGTGTCCCAACTTAGCCCATTATAAGCTCTCACGGTCAATGAAGGATATTCCTTCTACCGGAAGACCCGATCGATCTCGTAATCCCGGACTACAAGACATTTTGATGCAATAAAACAAGACCAAAGCAAAGCCCGAATGTGCCGACAAATCCCGATAGGAGGTGCACATATCTCGTTCTCGTGGCACACCGGATGAGCAGCCCGTACAACTAAAACCAGGACCTCAAGTTTCCTTGAGGGGGCGCTAAAGCGCTCTAGTTTGGGCCAACACTCAGAGGAGCATTGGCCCGGGGGGTTAAATAAAGATGACCCTCGGGCTCGCGAAAACCCAGGGGAAAAAGGCTTAGGTGGCAAATGGTAAAACCAATGTTGGGCCTTGCTGGAGGAGTCTTATTCAAAGCGAACTGTCAAGGGGGTCCCATAAATCACCCAACCGTGTAAGGAACGCGAAATCAAGGAACATAACAACGGTATGACGGAAACTAGGGTGGCAAGAGTGGAACAAAACACCAGGCATAAGGCCGAGCCTTCCACCCTTTACAAAATATATAGATGCATTAATTATAGCAGATATATTGTGATATCCCCAACAAGTAAACATGTTCCAACAAGGAACAACATCTTCATGTTCCAACAAGGAACAAACTTCATCTTCTCCTGCAACTAGCAACGCTTATAAGAGGGGCTGAGCAAAGCGGTAACATAGCCAAACAACGGTTTGCTAGGAAAGGATGGTTAGAGGTTTGACATGGCAATATGGGTGGCATGATATAGCAAGTGATAGGCATCGTAGCATAGGCATAGCAAAAGAGCGAGCATCTAGCAAGCAAAGATAGAAGTGATTTCGAGGGTATGGTCATCTTGCCGCAAGGTTCTCAGAGTTGTCGAAAGCTTGATCCTTGTAAGCGTTCTCAACAGGTTCCTCGTTCACGTACTCGTCTCCGGCTCTACCCAAAGCAAGAACACAAACAATGGAACCACAATAAATCACGATTGCAATGCACAAGCAACATGATGCAATACATGGCATGATATGCAAGATGTGATATGCAATGCGTATCGCGTGCTCGGAAGGAAAATGATGAACCAGGCATCAAATTGGCAAACCAAGTATTCCGCTGGAAAGGTGAGATGATTTCGGTTGAAATCGATATAAAGATCACCGGAATCGGATGCACGGTTTGCAAATGACAAGCAAAACAAGAATGACACAAATCTGCCATTAACAGCATGATGCCACATAGCAAGCAACCGAAACGTACCAGAAAAGCATATGGCAGTGATCTACTCAAGAAGCTTGACAAAAGATGAACACTGAGCTACGTCTAAATCACACCATAACAGGTCCAAACAAGCATGGCAAAAGTGCAAAATACATCAGCTTCACAGACTTGGTGAAAATACTGAACATGGCAGAATCAGCATCAGGAAGCAATGTTCAGAGCAAGCAAACAACATGCTGCAGGAACTTATAATAGCAAAACAAGGCATGGAATGAATCTACTCAAAGCATAGAACAAAAGTCCCTTAGTGACCATTAGCCAAAAGGGATCAGAAAATGCAATAGCACCCATGTCAACATAGCAAGTTTCGTTAACAGATTCAGCAACAGGGCATGACAAAAACAGATAACAAGTAGGCATGTTTAAGAGCTCAATTCACTCACTACAGAGCATTTCATGATAAACTAAGCATACATCCATCAAGAAGACATGGCATAGAAGCTACACATGGCAAGAACAACATCATAGCAGACACGGATCTACTACAACAACCTTGGCAAAATTGAATAACATGTAAACTATCTGCCAGGAAACATTTTATAGAAAACGTAGAGCTCGATTGACTCAAGCTATGGCACTCCATAATTGCAAACAAGGGCATGGATGTATAGGTAATAACCATATGTTAAAAACATCCTTACTGAAGTATCTCAAAATATGCATGGGTCTCTCGGTAGCATCAAGTTAACATGGCACAAAAATATCAGCAAAACAGGGGCTGAAATCAGCAACATCATGAAGCCTAGTTTGCATGCTTGTGCTAGTCACCACAGAGATCAGAAAAGTACATGGCATACACCCCTGTAAAGATGGCATGGCATATTACAAAACACATGTAGGACTCAAGTTCATAGGATGCACACATCAATCATGGCAAAAATGACAAAAGTGCATGTTCTGATAAGAATCTGAAACTAACATCACATAGCCCTCTTCCAACAGCATTTAGCGCATCAAGATGAGCTCAAATGAAAATGACGCAATGAGATGAAATGATCTACTCTTCGAGGCGAACAATTAGGTGTGCTATACGCCCGAAACGGAGCCACGAGTGCTAAGTTATGGCACGATGAATATGCAACAAAATACTGACAGAATAAAAACTTGGGAGGAAATTTCGGGGGAGGGGAAAGACAACCGTCGTTTGGATCTAGATCGGATCCGGGGCGCGCGCGGATCGAGGCGGCCGGCGGCGGCTCGCCGGAGAGGAGAGGAAGGAGGGCCGGCGCGGGGCCGAGGCCGGGAGGCGGCGGCCGGGCGGCGCTGGTTGCGCGGGGGCCGAGGCGGCGAGACGGCGGCCGGGCAGCCGAGGCGGCGCGGGCGGGGCCGGGCCGCAAGCAAGGCGACGGCGGCGAGGTCCGGCGGAGGGCGACGGCGGGTCGCAAGCGGGCGGCGGAGCGCGACCGGCCGAGGGTTTTCCCGCTGGCCTCGCGGCCGCCTCGGGCGATGTGGGGCGCGCATGTATGGCGGGCCCCGCTTGGTCGGGCGGGCGACGGGCGGACGAAACCGCCCAAATCGGACACGTCCCGCGGCGGGGAGAGGCGCGGGGCTAGGGTTAGGGTGGAATGATCCCGGATTTCGGGGGAGGGGGTGTTTTTATAGGTAGGAGCTAGGAAGCTCCAAATGGAGTGCGGTTTTCGCCCACATGATCGTGATCCGGCGACGGAGAGCATGGAAGTGACTTAGATGGGTTATTGGGCTGTTTTGAAGGGGTGTTGGGCTGCAACTTAAAAGAGGCCTTTGCGAGAGTGCGGTTAACCGTTGGAGTACCAAACGAGCTCCAAATGACCCAAAACTTGACAGTGGTCTACCGGTGGTGTACCAAGGCCACTTGACAAACCTCGGTCCATTTCGAGAAAGTTTAGTACCGCTCACGGAAAAAAATGTAAAAGGGGACAGGGGACATAGGAGTGCCGGATTGCAAAAGCAGACAACAGGGGAAAATGCTCGGATGCATGAGACGAACACGTATGCAAATGAGATGCACATGATGACATGATATGAAATGCATGACATGGACAAAATGCAAAACGAAAGACAAAAACCCAACCACGGAGGGAATATCATATCACGATGCCGAAAATGGCAAGAGTTGGAGTTACAAATATGGAAAGTTACATCCGGGGTGTTACAGTTATGTTATGGATGAGGAGACAACTAGAGACTTTCTTGCTTGCAATGATAGGGATGGTCGTAAGAAATTACTATGCAAACTGAAAGAAAAATCTTTGAATGCTAGAATGAAATGTGATCCTAAGTTTGCTACTTCACCTATCTTTGTTGATGATAAGGATTATGAATTCTCTATCGACCTAGAGTTAATTACTTTGGTTGAATCTGATCCTTTCCATGGCTATGAAACTGAAGCTGTTGTGGCACATCTTACTAAACTAAATGATATAGCCATCCTATTTTTCTCATGATGAGAAAATTCTCTACTACTATATTCTCAAGTTATTTCCGTTCTCATTAAAGGGAGATGCTAAGTTATGGTATAATACTCTTGCTCCTGGTTGTGTGCGTAGTCCCCAGGATATGATTTATTACTTATCTCAAAAATATTTTTCTACTCATAAGAAACAAGCTGCCTTACAGGAAATATTTAACTTTGTGCAAATTAAAGAAGAGAGTCTCCCACAAGCTTGGGGGAGGCTTCTCCAATTGCTAAATGCTTTGCCTGATATTCCCCTTAAGAAAAATGAAATACTTGATACCTTCTATAATGGACTAACCGATGCGTCTAGGGACTTTCTAGATAGTTGTGCTGGTTGTGTTTTCGGGGAACGAACCATCGAACAAGCTGAGGAATTATTGAATAACATATTGAAAAACTATGATGATTGGAATCTTCCTGAACCACCGCCTAAACCTACTCCAAAGAAGAGGGGTATCTTATATCTCGGTCCCGAAGATATACAAGAGGCAAAGAAAAGTATGAAAGAAAAAGTTATTAAAGCTGAAGATGTCAAAATTTACCTCCTATTGAAGAAATACATGGACTTGACACACCACCAACACAGGCGGTAGAGGTAAACTCTTTAATGAAATTTGATGAAAGTGACACCCCTTACAATAAACATCCTAGCCAATGCCTGTATGAGTTTGATAACTACATTAGAAAGCAAGATCACTTCAATGCAAATGTTATGAAACAGTTGAAATACAATTATGATACGATTGCTCGCTTGAGTAACTTGTTATTTAGAATCACTAATGATGCTAGAGGTGTAGGAAAAGATGCCTCTATGGTTCATACCGAATTAGAACAAGTTGCTAAATCTCAAAAAGGATTGCTTGATGAAATATACAATAATATAAATGACTTTGTTGTTTGAGTAGCAACTAGAGGAGGTAAAATGACTCAAGAACCGTTTTATCCTGAGGGACACCCTAAGAGAATTGAACAAGACTCTCAAAGAATTAACACTGATGCGCCTAGTCCTTCTAGAAAGAAAAAGAAAAAGAAAAACGACAGGATTTTGCATACCTCTAGTGAACGTGAAATAAAAAAACCTCCCGAAGCTAATAATGATGTTTCTATTTTTGATGCGGAAACTCAATCTAGTAATGAGCATTCATCTAGTGATAATGAGAAAGATAATAATGATGTTCATGAAGACACTCAACTAGACAAAGATAAAGAGCTAAATAATGCTGTTGAAATAGAACTAGTTGTTGATCTTGATAACCCACAACCCCAAAATAAAAGATATGGTAAAAGAGACTTTGTTGCTCGAAAACATGGAAGAGAAAGAGAACCACGGGCTCAAAAACCCATGCCCTTTCCACCTAAATCAACTAAGAAAAAAGATAATGAAGAATTTGAACGCTTTGCTAAAATGATTTGGCAAGTCTTTTGTGCACTCGCTTGACTGATATTTTAAAGATGGCTCCTTATGCAAAATATATGAAAGACATCATCACTAAGAAAAGGAAAATACCTGAAGCTGAAATCTCCACCATGCTTGCTAATTATTCTTTTAAGGAGGGAGTACCTAAAAAACTAGGAGATCCGGAATACCAACTATACCTTGCTCCATCAAAAGAAACTATGTGAAAACTGCTTCATGTGATTTAGGAGCTGGTGTTAGTGTTATGCCTTTCACCTTATATAAAAGACTTGACTTGAATGACCTCACTCCTACTGAAAGATCTTTGCAAATGGGTGACAAATCAACAGCCATACCTATCAGTATTTGTGAGGATGTGCCCTTTGTTGTTGCAAATGTTACTATCTTAACATACTTTGTTATACTTGAGATGCCCAAGGATGACAACATGTCGATTATCCTTTGTAGATCCTTTTTTAATACTGCAAGGGCTGTTATTGATTGCAATAAAAGCAAGGTAACTTTTCGTACCAATGGTAATGAGCATACGGTGCACTTTCCGAAGAAACAATTCCAAGTGAATGGTATTAATGTTATTGAAAAATCTTCGACACTCACTATTGGAAGTTTTCAACTACCCCTACCTACTGCCAAAAACAAAAATTGAAATGCTTATTGTTGGGGACATGCATATCCCCGTTGAGGTAAGTTAGTGTACGGAAGTTCTTCAGTTTCATGTTAATCAAAGGTGGTTGTTAATAAGACTTGATCAACCTTATTAATGGATCATTTTTAGAGGTATGAAGTTGATGAATTTAGTAGGCACTACCTTCTGTCCTTATCTATTGTTCTATGTTTTTATTAGTTACGTAAAATAAAATGCCATGTTTATCCTGTTTTCAGGATTTTTCGTGCAATAAAAAATGTCCCAAAAATAAAAGTTCCCAGAATACCCTGAAAATTTAATACGATTTTTTCTGAATATTTCTGAATTTTTAGTGCAAATAACATCAGAGGGGTGCACCAGGTGGGCACAACCCACTTGGCAAAGAACCCCAAAGGCCGCTACGGTGGGTTGTGGTTGCTACCTCTTGAGCATGCGTTGGTTTTCCCTTGAAGAGGAAAGGGTGATGCAACAAAGTAGTGTAAGTATTTCCCTCAGTTTTTGAGGACCAAGGTATCAATCCAGTAGGAGATAACACGCAAGTCACCTAGTACCTGCACAAACAATCAAGAACCTTGCAACCAACGCGATAAAGGGGTTGTCAATCCCTTCACGGTCACTTTCAAAAAGTGAGATCTAATAAAGATAATAAGATAAATATTTTTGATATTTTTGTTGTATAGATTGGAAAGTAAAGATTGCAAAATAAAATAAATAGGAAACTAGAATTGTAGATCAAAAACTTATAGGATGGAAAATAGACCCGGGGGCCATAGGTTTCACTAGTGGCTTCTCTCAAGATAGCATATATTACGGTGGGTAATAAACTACTGCCGAGCAATTGATAGAAGAGCGCATAGTTATGAGAATATCTAGGTAATGATCATGAATATAGGCATCACGTCCGTGTCAAGTAGACCAAAATGATTCTGCATCTACTACTATTACTCCACACATTGACCGCTAACCAGCGTGCATCTAGAGTATTAAGTTCATAAGAACAGAGTAATGCATTAAGCAAGATGACATGATGTAGAGGGATAAACTCAAGCAATATGATATACACCCCATCTTTTTATCCTCGATGGTAACAATACAATAAGTGCCTTGCTGCCCCTACTGTCACTGGGAAAGGACACCACAAGATTGAACCCAAAGCTAAGCACTTTGCCCATTGCAAGAAAGATCAATCTAGTAGGCCAAACTAAACCGATAATTCGAAGAGACTTGCAAAGATATCAAATCATGCATATAAGAATTTAGAGAAGAACCAAATATTATGCATAGATAAACTTGATCATAAATCCACAATTCATCGGATCTCGGCAAGCAAACCGCAAAAGTGTATTACATCGAATAGATCTCCAAGAACATCGAGGAGAACTTTTTATTGAGGATCAAAGAGAGAGAAGAAGCCATCTAGCTAATAACTATGGACCTGAAGGTCTGTGGTAAACTACTCACACATCATCAGAGAGGCTATGGTGTTGATGTAGAAGCCCTCCATGATCGATTCCCCCTCCGGCAGATCACCGGAAAAGGCCCCAAGATGGGATCTCACGGGTACAGAAGGTTGCGACGGTGGAAAAGGGGTTTCGTGGCTCCCCCTGATGTTTTTAGGGTATAAGAGTATATATAGGCGAAAGAAGTACGTCGGTGGAGCTCCGTGGGGGCCCACTAAGGGAGTCTTGGATTAAGGGGTCCACGAACGTCCGGACTATGTAACATGGGCCGGACTAATGGGCTATGAAGATACAAGACATAAGACTTCTTCTCGTGTCCGGATGGGACTCTCCCTTGCGTGGATGGCAAGCTTGGCGTTTGGATATGTAGATTCCTTACTTTGTAAACCGAACCTGTACAACCCTAGGCCCCTCCGGTGTCTATATAAACCGGAGGGTTTAGTCCGTAGAGGCAATCAAAATCATACAGGCTAGACATCTAGGGTTTAGCCATTACGATCTCGTGGTAGATCAACTCTTGTAATTCTCATATTCATCAAGATCAATCAAGCAGGAAGTAGGGTATTACCTCCATCAAGAGGGCCCGAACCTGGGTAAACATCGTGTCCCCCATCTCCTGTTACGATCGACCTTAGACGCACAGTTCGGGACCCCCTACCCAAGATCCGTCGGTTTTGACACCGACATTGGTGCTTTCAATGAGAGTTCTGCTGCGTCGTCATCAGAAGGTTCGATGGCTCCATCAGTCATCTACAACAATGCTGCCCTGCAAGAGGATTTTCTCCCCAGCCAGCTCTTCGTATTCAGCGGCTTCGCACCGCGGGCCAACTTGCTTGGCCATCTAGAGCAGATCGACAACTATGCCCCATGTCACCAGATTAGTTTTGGAAATCTGTATTATGTCGCTGATATCCGAGGACACTTGATCTTACAAGGGTTCACAACCCCAACCTTTGCTCTCGCTTTAGATCTGGAGCGCGTCGCCATGTCCGAAGACGGGATTACTGAGCCCGCCAGACTATTTGCGGCCGCTAAGCCCAGCACGGGAGAACCGGAGGAAGTGGTGTTGCTGGCAACCATCATGAAGCCGGACACTGGCTCCGAACCCTCGGAGTCAGCATCGGGTGAGCCCGGCCAAGGATTTTCCCTCCCGCCATACTCCACGGGTTTCTGTCACGCCCAATATGCGACCCTATCCGAGAGTGACTCGAAGGTCCCACCGAGGATAGACCCGCATATTGGAAACGCTTTTGCAAGGTGGATATTATTACATCGTACCATTACATAATAGTTGGGGATACATACATAAGGCACAAACGCCCAAGAATACATCAATACATCATACACAATATCAACATCCGACTACGGATGGAACACAAACAGGGACTCAAACGACAACCACCCTGCTAGCCCAGGCTGCCGACCTGGAACCTATCCCCTGATCGTAGAAGCAGAAGAAGAACTCCAAAACAAATAAACATCGCTCTCGCGTCATGATCATCGCAAAACCGGTACCTGCAACTGATGTTGTAGTACCTTGTGAGCCACGAGGACTCAACAATCCCATTACCATGAGTATCAACACTAGCAAAGCTTAAGGGTAAGGAAGGGGTAAAGTGGTGAGGTTGCAGCAGCGACTAAGCATGTATGGTGGCTAACTTACGAATACAAGTGCGAGAAGAGGAGCTAAGCAAACGGTCATCAACTAGTAATGATCAAGAAGTGATCTTGAACTCTTACTTACGTCAAACATAACCCAAAAACCGTGTTCTCCTCTCGAACAACCCCGAAAAGAGACAATCACGGTTACGCACACGGTTGGTGTATTTTAGAAGAGTTTACTTCGAGTATACTACAACCGGATATTAACAAATTCCCATCTGCCACATAACCGCGGGAACGGCTCTCGAAAGTTTATACCCTGCAGGGGTGTCCCAACTTAGCCCATTATAAGCTCTCATGATCAACGAAGGATATTCCTTCTCCCGGGAAGAACCGATCAAACTCGGAATCCTGGTTACAAGACATTTCGACAATGGTAAAACAAGACCAGCAAAGCCGCCCGATGTGCCGAAAATCCCGATAGGAGCTGCACATATCTCGTTCTCAGGGCAACACCGGATGAGACATCCTAAGAGTAAAACCACCCCTCAAGTTTCCCGAGGTGGCCCCTTGATCAGCTTGCTTTCGGGCCAACACTTAGAGAAGTATTGGCCCGGGGGGGGGGGGGGCTAAAATAAAGATGACCCTCGGGTTAATTACTCTCAAGGGAAAGGAAATAGGTTGTTAGGAAAATGGTAAAACCAATGTTGGGCCTTGCTGGAGGAGTTTTATTCAAGGCGAACTGTCAAGGGGTTCCCATAACACCCAGCCGTGTTAGGGACGCAAAATCCGGGAATATAATACCGATATGACGGAAATTAGGGTGGCAAGAGTGGAACAAAACACCAGGCATAAGGCCGAGCCTTCCACCATTTACCAAGTATATAGATGCATTAATAATATAAGAGATATTGTGATATCCCAACATAAACATAATCCAACATGGAGCAATCTTCATCTTCACCTGCAACTAGCAACTCTATAAGAGGGGCTGAGCAAAAGCGGTAACATAGCCAAACAACGGTTTGCTAGGAAGGGTGACAAAGGTTAGAGGTTCATGGCAATTTGGGATGCTTGATAAGCAAATGGTAGGTAACGCAGCATAGCGATAGAACGAAGCAACTAGCATAGCAATGATATTAGTGAGATCCAAGGTGACGGTCATCTTGCCTGAAATCCCGCTAGGAAGAAGAACGAGTCCATAAATAAGATGAAGCCACGAAGACGAACCAAGCGTAAACAAACGAATCCTCACGATCGCAACGAAACGGGCACTATCGAGAAGAAGCACACAACATGGTAAACACACCACACATGAACAAGGCATGATGCTCAACCAAGTATGATGCATGACAAGGCTACATGAAGCTACTTATGGCAAGAGATGATGCATACAGGGGCAACACATCAAAGCAAGTTTAAATGAGGCCGGAGACAACATATAACAATTCCGGCAAGTCCTCATATGCAAATTTCGAAAATGGTCCAGATCTGAATAAACCTTATGTTCAAGTTGTTAAACAGCAAGTTAAGATGCACCAAGATGATCTACACGAAATTCTAGTCAAGTTACATATAAAGTTCATTTAATTCGGAGCTATGGCCTAGAAGATATGAGCAAAACAAGTTAAGCATGGCATTGGTGCAATATGCATTCAAACATCAAGCACACACCTCAAAACATGGATGCAACAAGGTAACATGAAACTACATACAAAACTAAGCAAGTTTCATATAGAGCACACTCAAAACGGAGCAACGGTTCAACACATACACATGAAATAAGTTTAAAGGACAAGCTGTCCAAAACAACAACTAGGCATCTTGCAAGCATCAAAACAACATGCTACAGAACCACAACATGAAAAACAAAAGACATGTACATGATGTACATGTAAATCATGACAAAACATGAACACTGAGCTATCTCCAGAATTCACCAGAACATGCTCAAAAGGACATGGCAAGAATGCAAATAATAACAGTTCACAGACTTAGTGGAAATCACTGGACATGGCAGAAATAACATCAGGTTACAAAGTTTAGAGCTATCAAAAAACATGCTACAGGAACTTATCATGGCAACCAAAGGCATGGAATTAATCTACTAATTGCATAGAACAAAAGTCTCTTACTGATCTTGAGCCAAAAAGGCACAGAAGATATGATGGCACCCATGTAAAGATAGCAAGTTTCATAAACAGATTCAGACTTAGCAGCAAAAAACTGAGCATGGCATATACAGAATTATGAAGGCATCTTTGCAAGCTCAAATCACTCACCACAAGGCATTGCATGACAAGAAAATCATACCTACAGCAAGATGAAATGTTCATGGAGCTAATCAAACCACAGCAAGAACAAGTTCATAGCATGCTTGGATCACTAACAACAACCATGGCAAAATTGAATAGCATGTAAACAATCTGTCAGAAACATTTTATAGCAAAAATAGAGTAAGATTACGACATGCTAGAGCACTCCATAAATTCAAAAAGGGGCATGCATGGATAGAGCATAATAATTATAACAAAATACCCTTAGTGAACATCTTCATATTATGCAAGGAATGACTTGTAGAAGCAGGTTAACATGGCATCACAATGTTACAGCTACAGACTTAGCAGAAATGACCAAGTCACAGAAATCAGCAACATCACGGAGGCTATTTTGAAAGCTTGTAGCAATCAACACATTGCATATCATGAAGAGCGGACTGCACCACAGCAAATACGGCATGTAGACTCATAAAACATGTAGACATCATGTTCAAAAGAAAATCACACAAAAAGATATAAAAATGACAAATGAGCAAGTTCTGTTAAACTACAGCAGACAACATCACATAGCAGTCTTGCAACGATGATTAGGGCATCAATATGAACTCAAACAAGCATACCACAATGGAACAAAATGAGGAGCATCTCATGGCGAACATTTTGATATATTATATGCACAAAACGGAGCTATATACATGGAGTTATGATGCAATGAACAGAGGCATAAAATGTTACAGACAAAGAGACTTGGTGAAAAATTACCCACGTGAAACGGGATCCAGATCGGGGAAGCTCCATTCCTCTTACAGGACGACTCCGGCGGAAGTCAATGGCGACGGTGGGGTGGCGTGGGGCTCCGGTAGGTGTCGGGGAGGCCGAGAATGGGTAGATCGGGTCGTGGGCGGCCGGATCAGGACAAGGGCGACGTGGACGGAGCTCGGGGTGGCGCTGCCTGCGGAGCTTGGGCAGCCATGGCGGGGCTTGAGCTCCTGGAGCAGAGAGAGAGAGAGAGACCGAGTGAGGGAGAGGTTGGGCCAGAGGAGGAAGGAGATGGGGACGGGCGCGGTGGCCGGCGACCTGGGGCGGCAAGAGTGCGGCGAGGCGTCGACGCTTGGCGCTGGCCAGCGGAGCGTGGACTGGTTCGACCTGGGCGGGCTCGATCTGGCCCCGGCGGTGGCGAAGTGGGCGTGGGGGAGGTGAGGTGGCGGCTCCAGATTGGTTGGGGAGGCGACAGTGATGACATGGTGCGACGGGATTGGCCGGAGCGACGTGGCCGGCGGACATGTCCGACGCGGGAAGGACTTGTCCGGCGGCGCGAGGTGGAAGGAAGCTAGGGTTCATCCGCGAGAAATGGAGGGAGGACCTATTTATAGGTAGAGGGAGCTAGGAGTGTCCAAATGGGGAGCGGTTTTCGCCCACACGATCGTGATCGGACGACCGAGAGCATGGAGGGGGTTTGGATGGGCTCAAGGGCTGCTTTAGAGGGGTGTTGTGCTGCAACACACACGAGGCCTTTACGGTTCCCCGGTTAACCGTTGGATTATCAAACGGACTGCAAATGGCACGAAACTTGACAAGCGGTCTACCGGTGGTGTACCAAGGCCGCTTGGCAAATCTCGGTCCATTCCGAGAATGTTTAACACCCGCTCGTAACAAGAGACAAAAGGGGTATGCCGGAGGACATAGGAGTGTCGGAACGCGAAACGGACAACGGGGAAAAGACCGGATGCCAGTTTTGAAAATATGAGGATGCAATGCAGATGATTACATGGCAAAATGCAACACGCAAGAAAATGACATGGCAATGGCGGCAAATAACTTCAAGACACCTGGCGCATCGGATCCGGGGCGTTACAATTTCCTTCTCCCTGGTCAAACCTCACCTTTAAGCGAGGCTATGAACTTGATGCGATCCCTCATCATTACAGAGGAGCAATATCCGAACTACGCCCAGCCCGGACTAGGGGCTGAGAGCAGGGAATTTTACGTCCCACCCACCACCCACTCCATAGCCACCGTCGAGGACTTATCTGACATGCTCGACTACAGCTCCGAAGACATTGACAGTATGGACGACGATGCCGGGGAGGAGCAGGCCGAAAGCCCGCCGTTTACCGGACGCTGGACGGCCACCTCTTCGTATGACGTGTACATGGTGGACACACCCAAAGAGGGTAACGGCGATGATAAAGAAGATCCGGTCGAGGATAAGCCTCCTGAGATACAACCAAAGCGTCGACGTGAGCGGCGCCGCTCTAAATCACGCCGCGGAAAAGACAGCAATATCGGAACAGGAGACAACAACACTCCGGAGGGTGCCGAAGACAAAGAAGAACCCGTTGAGCCAACCTCTGAACAGGACGACCGGGAAGATGGGCAAGTTAGCCCCGATGAACAGGCTGAAAACGAAGACTCGGAGGAAAGCAAGTATCTTCCTCTCTCCGAGGATGAGGTGAGCCTCAGCAACAAGGATTTTATCATGCCTGAGGAACCTCTCGAGAAGGAGCGCTTTAAGTGCCGGCTAATTGCCACTGCAAGGAGCCTGAAAAAGAAGCAGCATCAGCTTCAAGCTGATCAAGATCTGCTCCACGATAGGTGGACTAATGTCCTGGCAGCCAAGGAATACGGACTTGAACGCCCAACCAAAAGTTACCCGAAGCGTAAATTGCTACCCCAATTTGATGACGAGGCCCTCGAGGCCGCACCATTAGCACGTAATGCGGCTGACCGACCACCTCGTGGCCGGGACAAAACGATGACTCAAGCCGAACACCAACCCATACTACCTCGCCGTAAAGGTAGAGATGTAACAGCTCGGGGATATACATATGACTTGCGGCAAGACCTGGACAGTTGAGCAGGTTAGACCAGATCGATCTACGGATCACGAGGGCGTGCCCCGACGCGCGACGACGGCTATTTAGCCAGACGTGACAAGCATAATCGTGCCCCGGCCTAAAACCACAGACGGACTCTATAGCGACCAGACCTCAAACAGTCTGATCTCTGTGCTCAAGTGTCATCCTTGGATCAGTAACGCTAACACCACATAGTACTCGAAGGATTTATAACAGAGTAGCAATCACACACTTATTACATCGAATGTCTCAAGAGAGAACTTAACAAAATAAATATGGCTTAAGGCCATCTAATAACGATAACAGCGGAAGGCTTGGAAGAATAAGCGAGTCCATCAACTCCAATGACATCACTGAGTATAGAACCATGACTTAAGCACCTTACTCGTCGTCTGAAAAGTCTGCAACATGAAACGTTGCAGCCCGAAACGGTCGACACATGGAATATGCTGGCAAAGTAACACATAGAGAATAATGAAAGAGTAAGCCTATACTACATGCATATATGGTTGGTGGAAAGCTCTATGGTTACAATTTTTGGTAAAGCCAATTTTTCCCTACTACAAAGGAATAAATTTATTTAAATATCATGGTGGTTTTTGAACATTGAGAATGGTTGACAGCATCCTCAATCCCAATTAAAAGTACTCATTAACAACCCAACAATATTAATTAGAGTAACATGATGAGATTCACATGATATCCAAGTACTAGATACTCAAGATGTCCATAACCGGGGACACGGCTAACCAAGATTAGTTTATACACTCTTCAGAGGTTTGTGCACTTTACCCCACAAGACTCGATCTCCTCCGTTTGATTTCTCGCACTACATGGTGTTTGAGAAACGGATGACCGAGACATAGTCTTTCAGAAGCGCTAGCACCTTACATGTGGGTAGACCATACCAACCTACAACCCCTACATCAGCTAGTCTACCCGTAAGAGTTCGCACAACTTAGTCAACTATGCTAGAGCCCATAGTAGCATGTGGCTGCACACGGAAGTTTCTAGCATGAATAATCTCATGATCCCTTTGAGCACAGGGTGGCGGTCCAAGAAAAACAGCACGCCCCGATGGAAACCAGGTGCCTCTATCCACCCAGATGTATATTCAAGTTGCCACCTTAAATAAACCATTAATTATCAATCTCATATCTGTCATGGATACACTCACCCAATCCACGTCTACTAGCATAGCATGGCATAATAAGCAAACGTAGAAGTAACTCCCAAGGGTTGATAATAAACAGGTAATAGGTACTACCTCAATCTACTTCCCATCCCACAATTTAATTAGATCCTAATCATGCAATGTTTGAGGATTGATCTAATGCAATAAAACTGGGTAGTAGCAAAGGTATGATCAAAGTGTTTCTTGCCTTGCTGATGATCCGCGAAACCTAGAGACTCGAAGTAACAGGCGGCGCACTCCGGGTATTCTATCGCAGACAAACAAACAAGCATACAATAATAACTCATCTAATGCATAGGTAAAACTCGAACAAAAGATCTAACCAGAAATTTCAACTTAAGAACTCCGGTTTGCAAAAAGAATCAAATCAAACGAAGCAACGAAAGTCAAACGGCGAAAGAAAACAGCTCCGTTTTACTAATCTGGATCTAAGTCAAATTTTACAGAGGCAAAAACTTGTTTAAGTTGGTTATCCGGAAAAAGGGTTTCGAGACGAAACTCCAGGCGCTTGAATCGCTTGATTAGATAAACGAGCGAAAAGTTATACTAAAACGAAAATTGGATCAGAAATCGCGATCAGAAAAATCGCGGATTAAATCCGAGAAAAAGAAAAACGATGAACAGGTTAACGAACGGACGTTCGTTAACTAGAACTAATCTGACGAACACGTTCGCTAAACCAACGAACGAGCGAACGCTCGCTATTTAACCGAACCGAAAAATAATAAAACCGATCTAATAAAAAAACGGAAACTAAAAAAACCGACGAAACTAAAAAAAACCGATCGGTGTTTATAAAAAAAACGGCACGGAAAGCAGTGGCGGCGAACCTCGGCGGTCGGTAACTCGGGCGGCTCCGGCGAAGTCGGCGGCGGCGGCGGGCGGCGGATCGGGGCTAGGGTTAGGGTTTGGCTCGGGTGGCGGCGGGCACGGGGTTGGGCAGGCGGGGTGGCTGGGGCTGAGGCTCGGGCGACGGTATATAAGGCTGCCCAGGCGGAGTCCCGCTTCGAATGCGCCATAAAGGCGGTTCGTTTTTTTAAATAATTTTGCGTAGAAAATGAAACGAAAGAAATACTAAACGGACTCCAAAAATCCCGAAATAAATTTTCCCCGGCTTCTAAAATCAAGCCGGACTAAATGAACATTTATTTGGGGCCTAAATGCAATTTTGAAAAACGCACATTTTTCCTAAATTGAAATAAAATGGCGAAAAACTCCAAAATAAAATCTTATTTGATTTTATTATTAAATCCTCATTATTTATTTATTTTGGGAAAGTCATTTTATTCCCTCTCTCATATTTTTGTAATAGAAATAATTGAAGATAAAATAATTAAAATCAAATGATCCTATTTTCAAAATTTGAGAAAACTCAAATATGAAAATAACAAAATCCCCAACTCTCTCCGTGGGTCCTTGAGTTGTGTAGAATTTCTAGGATCGAGCCAAAATCCAACGAAAATATGATATGCAAACATGATCTATGTATAACATTCCAAATTGAAAATTTGGGATGTTACAAACCTACCCCCTTAAGATGAATCTCGCCCTCCAGATTCGGGTTGGCTAGAAAATAGGTGAGGGTGGTCCTTAAGCATATCTTCCTCTCGCTCCACTGAACTTTGCAAAACTTAATGACCTTGCTGCGAGTGATTGGGCTGGCATACTCCAGAATCTTAACTGGTTTCTCCTCATAGGTCAAATCGTTATTCAACTGAATCGCCTCTTGTGGCACAGTATCTCTCAGTGGTATATCCGCCATCTCTGCGTGACACTTCTTCAACTGAGAAACATGAAACACATCATGAACACCTGACAATCCTTCGGGTAGTTCCAACTTGTATGCTACTTCTCCCATGCGCTCCAAAACTTTGTATGGTCCCACAAAACATGGCGCTAATTTTCCTTTAACACCAAAACGTTTAACTCCTCGAAGCGGAGATACTCGAAGATAAACTCTGTCTCCGGCTTCATATTCTGTCTCCTTGCATTTTGAATCTGCATAGCTCTTCTGTCTTGACTGGGCTACCTTGAGCCTATCGCGAATCAACTTTACTTTCCGTTCAGACTCCTTAATCAAATCCGGTCCAAACAACTGGCGGTCTCCAACTTCATCCCACAATAGCGGGGTTCTGCACCTCCTTCCGTACAAGGCTTCGAAAGGTGCCATCTTCAAACTAGTTTGTTAGCTGTTGTTATAAGAAAACTCCGCATATGGTAAATTCTCATCCCAACTTGATCCATAATCCAATGCACATGCTCTCAGCATATCCTCCAAAATCTGGTTGACTCTCTCGGTTTGTCCATACATGCATGGATGAAAAGCTATCTTGAACTCGATCTGGTTCCCAAAGTTTCATGCAACCGCCTCCAGAACTTTGAGGTGAATTGGGTTCCTCTATATGATCTGATACTCCTCGGAACTCCATGCAAGCATACAATCCTTGTCATGTATATCTTAGCCAATTTGGCGCTGCGGTAGGTAGTCTTCTTTGGAATGAAATGAGCTACCTTCGTCAAACGATCGACTACAACCCAAATCGAGTCATAGCTGAACGGGTCCTGGCAATCCCGTGATGAAATCCATGCCTAGTTTATCCCACTTCCATTCGGGTATCGGCAATGGCTGTAACAATCCTGCTGGCTTCTGATGTTCTGCTTTCACTTTCTGACATACATCACAAACTGCTACATACTCTGTGATATCTTTCTTCATTCCGGTCCACCAGAAAGTATCTTTCAAATTCAAATACATCTTGGTATTTCCGGGGTGGATCGAATACGGCGAATCATGTGCCTCTTGCAAAATCAACTTCCGAATCTCCGGATCACTTGGTACGTAAACGCGGTCCTCAAACCATAAGGTATCGTGCTCATCCTCACGAAATCCCTTTGCTTTTCCCTTGCTCATCTTCTCCTTAATAGAAGCAACTTCCTTATACATCCTTTGAGCTTCTCAGTTTATCCATCAAAGTAGATTGAATCTCAACAACGCTACATAGCCTCGCTGAACTATTTCCAAACATAGCTCCCGAAATTCCTCGGCTAATTCCTTTGGTAAACCTTTGGTCATTAGGATGTTAACATGACTCTTACGGCTCAACGCGTACGCTACCACGTTAGCCTTTCCGGGTGGTAATGCAATCTCATATCATAATCCTTGATGAGCTCCAACCATCTTCTGCACGAGATTTAACTCATACTGCGTGAAGATGTACTTCAAACTCTTGTGATCCGTATACACCTCACAATGATTTCCATTGAGGAAATGTCTCCATGTTTTCAATGCATGCACTACGGCTGCTAACTCCAAATCATGCGTGGCATAGTTAAATTCGTGAGGTTTCAATTGTCGTGAAGCATACGAAACAACTCTTCCCTTCTGCATAAGCACTGCTCCAAGTCCTCGACGTGAAGCGTCGCAATAAACTTCGTAATCCTTGCTTTGGTCTGGCAGGATTAGTACTGGTGAGGTAACCAAACGCTTCTTCAACTCTTGGAAGCTAGCCTCACACTCCTCAGTCCAAATGAACCTGGTATCCTTCTTCAATAATTCTGTCATAGGCTTCGCAATCCTCGAGAAATTTTCAATGAATCTCCGGTAGTATCCTGCGAGTCCAAGGAAACTCCGGATCTCTCCAACTGTTGTTGGCGCTTCCCAGTTTGTCACCGTGGCAACTTTAGTGGGGTCTACTGCTATACCTTCTTCGGATATAACATGTCCGAGAAATCCAACTTCCTTCAACCGAAACTCACACTTGCTGAACTTGGCATACAACTGATATTCTCTGAGCTTCTCGAGTACCAAATGCAAATGCTCCTTATGTTCTTCTTCATTCTTTGAGTAGAACAAAATATCGTCAATGAATACCACGACGAACTTATCCAAAAACTCCATAAACACCTTGTTCATCATGTTCATAAAATAGGCTGGGGCGTTAGTCAGACCAAATGACATAACGGTATACTCATACATTACCCCATACACAGTGGTAAAAGCCGTCTTGGGTATATCCTGCCCGAATCTTCAATCGATGGTATCCTGATCGCAAATCGATCTTGGAAAATACCTTAGATCCTTGCAATTGGTCAAACAAGTCGTTGATCATCGGCAACGGGTATTTGTTCTTAATGGTCACTTCATTCAATCCTCGATAATCAACAACCATTCTTAATGATCCATCCTTCTTCTCCACTAGAAGTACTGGTGATCCCCAAGGCGAAGAACTTGGGCAAATAAAACCTTTATCCAGTAACTCCTTAATCTGCTTCTTAATTTCCTCCAAATCTTGGGCTGGCATCCTATACGGTCTCTTAGATATCGGCCCATTGCATGTCAGTAGATCAATCAGAAATTCAATGTCTATGTCCGGCGGCATGCACAGCAACTCTTCCGTAAACACGTCCGGATAATCCCTTACCATCGGTACTTCCTCTGCACAACTCGATAAGGAATTTACGTGTGCTCTCCTCGGCTCATGCCGTGATACATACTTGATTCTCCTTCCTTCCGGGTGGTAAGCAAAATCGACTTCTTTGGCGCAATCAATATTCCCTCCGTACTTTGATAACCAATCCATACCTAATATCACATCCAATCCTTGGGATTCCAAAACTATTAGGTCTGAGGGAAATACATAGTTTCCATTCCTTAATGGCAGTCGATCGCACCATATACTTGCCATATATTCTGCTTTGGGTGAGGTTACTAGCATGGGTGACCTAAGGGCTTGGGTTGGTAATTTATACTTATCCACAAATCCCCTTGATATGTATGAATGTGATGCACCAGTATCAAAAAGAACAAATTCAGTAAATGTCTTAACCAAAACTTACCTATTCTGCGTCGGTCGAGCTTCAACCTCCTCCACGGTAACGTGGTTCACTTGTCCCCTGTTGAAAGGGTTCGGCTTCTTTCCTGAGCTTCCATTGCCGTTACCATTTTGGGCTTCTGGACATTCATTTGCATAATGCCCAGTCTTACGACACTTATAACAAGTGATTTGGCTCAGGTCTACCTTGGATGGTGTTGACGGGTTGGTGCGGTTTTGTCCATTGCTTCCTCCATTCCCATTTCCATTCTTGGTGCCATTATGGTTGTGCGAGCTACCTCCTCCTTGAGTATGCTGAAATTGTCCTCCTGGCTTCGGGTAAGCGAAGTTCTGCTGAGCTCCAGAGTTATACTTCCCATCCCATACTTTCTCTTGCGGTTGTCAATCTGCTGTTGCTTCCCTTCAATCATAAGAGCACGGTCTACTAACTCTCGGTAGTTATTGAAGGTGGCTACCATCAACTGCATGCTCAGCTCATCGTTCGATCCTTCTAGAAACTTCTCACGCTTGGCTGCGTCCGTAGCAACGTCATCCGGGGCATAACGTGCTAGCTTACTAAAGTCATCCACATCTTGCTAATTGTCAGTCCTCCTTGGCGCAAGTTGCGAAACTCACGCTTCTTCATGGCCATAGCTCCTGCTTTGAAACATGGGCGATGGAAAGCTTCTGAAATCGATCCCATGTGGCCAGTGTCTCTGAGGTAAGTGGCGTAAAATTCTCCCACCATGCTGCTGCGGGTCCTTCAAGCTGATGTGCGGCAAATTTCACCTTTTCCCCATCTGTACATCCTGCAGTGGTCAACTCCCTCCCTACTTTGCGGAGCCAATCATCTGCAACAATCGGCTTGGTGCTACTAGAAAATACCGGCGGATTCAGCCTTAAGAAACGGGTCAAGTGGTCAACAGGTGGTGGTGGCGGTGGGTTGTTGTTGTTGTTGTTGTTGTTGTTGTTGTTGTTGTTGTTGTTGTTGTTGTTGTTGTTGTTGTTGTTGTTGTTGTTGTTGTTGTTGTTGTTGTTGTTGTTGTTGTTGTTGTTGTTGTTGTTGTTGTTGTTGTTGTTGTTGTTGTTGTTGTTGTTGTTGTTGTTGTTGTTGTTGTTGTTGTTGTTGTTGTTGTTGTTGTTGTTGTTGTTGTTGTTGTTGTTGTTGTTGTTGTTGTTGTTGTTGTTGTTGTTGTTGTTGTTGTTGTTGTTGTTGTTGTTGTTGTTGTTGTTGTTGTTGTTGTTGTTGTTGTTGTTGTTGTTGTTGTTGTTGTTGTTGTTGTTGTTGTTGTTGTTGTTGTTGTTGTTGTTGTTGTTGTTGTTGTTGTTGTTGTTGTTGTTGTTGTTGTTGTTGTTGTTGTTGTTGTTGTTGTTGTTGTTGTTGTTGTTGTTGTTGTTGTTGTTGTTGTTGTTGTTGTTGTTGTTGTTGTTGTTGTTGTTGTTGTTGTTGTTGTTGTTGTTGTTGTTGTTGTTGTTGTTGTTGTTGTTGTTGTTGTTGTTGTTGTTGTTGTTGTTGTTGTTGTTGTTGTTGTTGTTGTTGTTGTTGTTGTTGTTGTTGTTGTTGTTGTTGTTGTTGTTGTTGTTGTTGTTGTTGTTGTTGTTGTTGTTGTTGTTGTTGTTGTTGTTGTTGTTGTTGTTGTTGTTGTTGTTGTTGTTGTTGTTGTTGTTGTTGTTGTTGTTGTTGTTGTTGTTGTTGTTGTTGTTGTTGTTGTTGTTGTTGTTGTTGTTGTTGTTGTTGTTGTTGTTGTTGTTGTTGTTGTTGTTGTTGTTGTTGTTGTTGTTGTTGTTGTTGTTGTTGTTGTTGTTGTTGTTGTTGCAAGGCATTCTCTGCTGAATCAATTGAGTGATCTCCGACGGGAAAACAAATCCGGGGTCGCGTCTCGGAGGCATCTGAGGGTTTATAGAAAAGGCGAGAGTTAAGAATAGAATGAGGTCTAGGGAGAAAACAGTACCCATATGCACATGAGACAAAAGCACACAATATCACTCCAATCAAATCAAACAAAGGCAAACAACGGTGTATCTATCGTTACAAAGTGCTGGAACTAAAACTATTTTTTAATGGGGGAAATATACTACTGTTATGGTGGTCAACTAGAAAAACTGCTCCGATGAAGACTCCATGATATCTGCTCGACTTCATCTTGAAATCATCATCACTAGGATCAGAATCGGTGTCGTCGATGATGATGTAGTTCTCTGGACAGGTGCAATCTCCATCTTCTTCTCCGGGTGCTGAATTTCCCATGAGTTCTTCAAATTTCTCCTTAAGATCGCCGTTTTGTCTCATTAGAGCTACAATCTCCTCCATGTAGTCCTTGCGAGTGGCCTTCAGTCTCCTTCTAGTTCGATAATGTTTGCTTTTTCTTTGTTCAACTCCATCATGTCTGCGCACATCTGGTTCTCCTGGCGGCGAATGTGTTGATTTAACTCTTGGATGAAAGCTGCAATGGATCGATGTTTCTTAGTGCCAACTATCTCCCATTGTTCTCGGCGCCCGCAAATCTTGTAGATAGTATCCTTGATGTCTTCTTTGTAAACTTCTCAAATGCGTCCCATGGTTATGTGAGCTGCCATGCTCTTTCCCAGACTCCAGGTTAGTGCATTGAAAACACACTCTATGGGCTCCGTGACTGGCGCGAACATCCTTCCGGGAACTTGAGCTTGAATCTTCCAGCGCTCCTCTTCGGGCAAAGTGGAATTGTAGGTCTCGGTGAAGCTTGGTATTCCAATGTTCAGGTACTTAGTGACTTCCTTCAGATGTCGTCCAAAGGGTGTATCTTCATCCGGCTGGGTGAACTTGATCCTCGCTTCCTTCATCCTAAAAGAGTAGAAAAGATGAGGAGTCAGAAATGAGAAGAGAGTAGTGATCTAGGGCTTTAGCTTAGTGGTCGTGTCCCTACGGTCGGTGTGCTCTGATACCATCTTTGTAGCGACCGGACCTCAAACAATCGATCTCTCGTGCTCAAGTGTCATCCTCGGATCGAATGCCGACACCACACACGATGCAGAAGGATTTATATGAGTAGCAATCACACACTTATTACATCAAATGTCTCAAGAGAGAACTTAACAAAATAAATATGGCTTAAGGCCATCTAATAACGATAACAAATGAAGGCTTGGAAGAATAAGCGAGTCCATCAACTCCAACGGCATCATCGAGTATAGAACCACGACCTAAGCACCTTACTCGTCGTTGCGAAAAGTCTCGCAACATGAAATGTTGCAGCCCGAAACGGGTCAACACATGGAATATCTTTGGCAAAGTAACACATAGAGAATAATGAAAGAGTAAGCCTATACTACATGCATATATGGCTGGTGGAAAGCTCTATGGTTACAATTTTTGTGTAAAGCCAATTTTTCCCTACTGCAAAGGAATAAATGTATTTAACTATCATGGTGGTTGCTGAACATTGAGAATGGTTGACATCATCCTCAATCCCAATTAAAAGTACTCATTAACAACCCAACAATATTAATTAGAGAAACATGATGAGATTCACATGATATCCAAGTACTAGATACTCAAGATGTCCATAACCGGGGACACGTCTAACCAAGATTAGTTTATACACTCTGCAGAGGTTTGTGCACTTTTCCCCACAAGACTCGATCTCCTCCATTTGATTTCTGGCACTACATGGTGTTTGAGAAACGGATGACCGAGACATAGTCTTTCAGAAGTGCTAGCACCTTACATGTGGGTAGACCGTACCAACCTACAACCCCTACATCAGCTAGTCTACCCGTAAGAGTTCGCACAACTTAGTCAACTATGCTAGAGCCCATAGTAGCATGTGGCTGCACACGGAAGTTTCTAGCATGAATAATCTCATGATCCCTTTGAGCCTGGGTGGCGGTCCGAAGAAAAATAGGCAAGTCCTGATGGAAACCAGGTGCCTCAATCCACCCAGATGTGTATTCAAGTTGCCACCTTAAATAAACCATTAATTATCAATCTCACATCTGTCATGGATACACTCACCCAATCCACGTCTACTAGCATAGCATGGCATAATAAGCAAACGTAGAAGTAACTCCCAAGGGTTGATAATAAACAGGTAATAGGTACTACCTCAATCTACTTCCCATCCCACAATTTAATTAGATCCTAATCATGCAATGTTTGAGGATTGATCTAATGCAATAAAATTGGGTAGTAGGAAAGGTATGATCAAATTGTCACTTGCCTTGCTGATGATCCGCAAAACCTAGAGACTCGAAGTAACAGGCGGCGCACTCCGGGTATTCTATCGCAGACAAACAAACAAGCATACAATAAGAACTCATCTAATGCACAGGTAAAACTCAGACAAAAGATCTAACCAGAAAGTACAACTTAAGATCTCCGGTTTGCAAACAGAATCAACTCAAAGGAAGCAACGAAAGTCAAACGGCGAAAGAAAACAGCTCCATTTTACTAATCTGGATCTAAGTCAAATTTTACAGAAGCAAAAACTTGTTTAAGTTGGTTATTCGGAAAAGGGTTTCGAGATGAAACTCCAGGCGCTTGAATCGCTTGATTTCGATAAACGAGCGAAAAGTTTTACTAAAACGAAAATCGGATCATAAATCGCGATCAGAAAAATCGCGGATTAAATCCGAGAAAAAGAAAAATGACGAACAGGTTAACGAACGGACGTTCGTTAACTAGAACTAATCTGACGAACACGTTCGTTAAAACGAACGAACGAGCGAATGCTCGCTATTTAACCGAACCGAAAAATAATAAAACCGATCTAATAAAAAAACGGAAACTAAAAAAAACCGACGAAACTAAAAAAACCAATCAGTTTTTATAAAAAAACAGGCATGGAAAAGGAGGCGGCGGCGAACCTCGGCGGCGGGGTCGGGCGTTCGGCGGCTCATGGCGAAGTCGGCGGCAAGCGGGTGGCGGCGGCGGCGGATCGAGGCTAGGTTAGGGTTTGGCTCGGGTGGCGGTAATTTGGGCGGGGCGGGGTTGGCGGTCAGGCGGTGGGGCTGGTGAGGCGGCTCGGGCGGCGGTATATAAAGGCTGCCCAAGTGAGTCTCGCTACGACCGTAAGGCGGTTCGTTTTTTAAATAATTTCACAGAAAATCAAGCGAAAAGAAATACTAAACGGACTCCAAAAATCCCGAAATAAATTTTCCGGCTTCTAAAATCAAGCGGACTAAATGAACATTTATTTGGGGCCTAAATGCAATTTTGAAAAACGCACATTTTTCCTAAATTCAAATAAAATGGCGAAAAACTCCAAAATAAAATCTTATTTGATTTTATTATTAAATCCTCATTATTTCTTTATTTGGGAAAGTCATTTTATTCCCTCTGTCATATTTTTGTAATAGAAATAATTGAAGATAAAATAATTAAAATCAAATGATCCTATTTCAAAAATTTGAGAAAACTCAAATATGAAAATAACGAAATCCCCAACTCTCTCCATGGGTCCTTGAGTTGTGTAGAATTTCTAGGATCGAGCCAAAATGCAACAACAATATGATATGCAAAGATGATCTATGTATAACATTCAAAATTGAAAATTTGGGATGTTACAGACTCCATCCGAGCTACGTCACGACTTGGCCCGATATAGAGGCGCCGCACACCCCCTCTGCTTCACTGACGAAGTAATAGAGCACGAATTCCCAGAAGGGTTTAAACCTGTGAATATCAAATCGTATGATGGAACAAAAGATCCCGCGGTATGGATTGAGGATTTTCTTCTCCATATTCATATGGCCTGCAGTGATGATCTTCATGCCATCAAATACCTCCCGCTAAAACTCAAGGGACCAGCTCGTCACTGGTTGAACAGCCTGCCTGAAAACTCCATTGGCAGCTGGGAGGACTTGGAAGACGCCTTCCGCGACAACTTCCAAGGTACATACGTCTGACCTCCGGATGCCGATGACTTAAGTCACATAGTTCAACAGCCCGGAGAGTCATCCAGGAAATTCTGGACTAGGTTCCTAACTAAAAAGAACCAGATCGTCGATTGTCCGGATGCCGAAGCCCTAGCGGCCTTTAAGCATAGCATCCGCGACGAATGGCTCGCCTGATACCTCGGACAGGAAAATCCAAAATCCATGGCAGCCCTCACGGCACTCATGACCCGCTTTTGCACGGGCGAAGATAGCTGGCTAGCCCGTAGCAACAATAATTCAAGCGAACTTGGCACCTCTGAAGCCAGAAATAGCAACGGCAAGCCCCGACGCAACAGGCACAAGTGTCGACACAATGGTGATAATGCCGATGACACGACGGTCAACGTCGGATTCAGTGTCTCCAAATCCGGCCAACGGAAAAAGCCATTTAAAAGGAACAATCCGGGCTCATCCAGCTTGGACCGCATACTCGATCGTCCATGTCAGATCCACGGCACCCCCGACACACCAGCCAATCATACCAACAGAAGTTGTTGGGTTTTTAAACAGGCCGGCAAGTTAAATGTCAAGAACAAGGAGAAGGGGTCACAGAGTGAGGACGACGACGATGAGCCCCGTCCACCGAATGCAGGGGGACAGAAGAAGTTTCCCCCCAGGTTAAAACGGTGAACATGATATACGTTACCCATATCCCCAAGAGGGAGCACAAACGTGCGCTCAGGGACGTTTATGCGATAGAGCCAGTCGCCCCAAAATTCAACCCATGGTCGTCCTGCCCAATCACCTTCGATCGCAGGGACCATCCGACCAGTATCCGTCACGGTGGTTCAGCCGCACTGGTCCTTGACCCAATTATTGATGGATTCCACCCTATGTGAGTCCCGAGGGACGGTGGCAGCAGCCTCAACCTACTCTATCAGGATACAATCCGCAAAATGGGCATCGATCCTTCAAGGATCAAGCCCACAAAACTACCTTTAAAGGAGTAATACAAGGTGTAGAGGCCCGCTGCACGGGTTCAATCACATTGGAAGTTGTCTTCGAATCCCCGAACAACTTCCGAAGCAAAGAATTGATCTTCGGCATCGTCCCCTTCCGTAGTGGCTATCACGCACTGCTTGGACAAACTGCATTTGCTCGATTCAATGCGATGCCACACTATGCTTATCTCAAACTTAAGATGCCCGGGCCACGCTGTGTCATAACAATCAATGGAAACACGAAGCGCTCCCTCCGCACTAAGGAGCACACCGCCACTACAAAAAAAGACACATCCGTGACATTTTGGGCCGAACAAAAATCTTTTCTTGTCATACTTATGACACTTCTATGAAGATAATTGTGAAAAAACACGGTATCATCATAGATGTGGTGGGGTCCTTCTTCTATAACAAAAAATCATGACAGAAAATGGGCTTTTCGTCCTGGGTGGGCCGGAGACGCGGCAGCATGACATTCTTTGGGCCGTCCATGACGGAAAAAACCATGGTAGAAGCGAGGGCGCGGAAAATATCGGGGAGTCCCCGGTTACGGTGGGTGGTCGGGGGCCGAGCGATGCACGTTTCTCTCGTACGTATCTTGGCGTGTAGCGGCGTTGGGCTCTAACTGAACCCGGCGATTGCATTGCAGGCTACGCGTTCATCGAACCCGGCGATCGATCGATGGCTGTTAATCAACCCGATCAGCGATTCTTCGCCATCTGCTGCTAATCGAAGCCGATTGATGCCGCTCGGATGAACAGTGAGCATTGGGGGGGGTTGGATGAACAGTTCCCGGTGGAGGTGGATGAACATGACCCCGTGGTGTTGCCTCTGGATGAACAGTACCCCGATCGATCGAGCCGGTTGGGGCTGGATGAACAGGACCACCCTGTGGAGGGCAGGATGAACAGTAGACGGTGGAGGGCAGGATGAACAGTAGCCCGTGGAGGGGTGGTTGAACAGGAGCCCGTGGAGAGGGCTGGTTGAACAGTAGCTAGTGGAGTAGCGCGCGATGGAGGCTGGATGAACAGGAGCCCGTGGATGAAGAGTCACAGGTGGAGGCTGGAGGAGGTCGATGGTGGATGAACAGTAGCCCGTGGAGGCTGGAGGGGGTCGACGGTGGAGATGAACAGTATCCCGTGGAGTCCCGGTTTGCGGTACGCCACACCACTCCCGATGAATAGGACCCCTGTTTTGACCATAGCGCTCCAACACAAGTCTGTTTCCTCCGTTTTGCGGTACGCCACACCCCTCCCGATTAATAGGACCCCCATTTCGACCGTAGGAGGTCCGTTTCCTCTGTTTTGCGGTGCGCCAGACCCCTCCCGATGAACAGGATCCCGTTTAACGCGTGGCGGTCGAACACAAGGCCGTTTCCTCCGTTACTGATGCGTCGAACCCTCGTTTCCATCGGCTGTTTCGTCCAAGCCAGTTGGCTCCCACGCGTTCCGTTGCCTCCCGATGAACACGACGCATTCCGTTGCCTCCCCATGAACACGACGACGACGCTGTTTCTCCGTTCCGACCCAGCCCTGTACACAAGCCCTGGCCGTACGTATGCGCGAGTAGGCATTCGAGACCTATCCCGTATGTACGTACGTGGCCGTATTTTCTTTCTTGCACACTGGTCGCCGTACGTACGTGTACATGCTACATGCGTGCCTCTACTATGACACGTGCGCGCCTCTACATCGACTAGTATGTACGTACACGTTCGCGACCAGAATGACAACGCTACGTACGCTTCGACCAGGTGGGTCCCGACTGTCAAGCACTTCCTTGAGTGCGAACATGTAGCTGGTGGGTCCCAGCAGTCAGGGGGCGAATCGGTTTTTTTGCCCGGACGCACTTCCTTGCGTGCGAAGATGTAGCTGGTGGGTCCCAGCAGTCAAGGGGAAATGTTTTTTCACGAAATACGGTGGCCTGTCCGATGGGTCCCCGCTGTCAGGTGGAGGAATAATTATTTTGCGCGTAATAAGGAGGCACTTCCTTGTCAAGAAAGATGGACCCACTGTCGGCCTCTCCATGTACTGATCCACATCTGATGGAAGCCGTTCCTTGACCACGTTGACCACGCCACGCCGAGAGCACCAGGGCGGTGGACGTGGCGAGGCCTAGGAAGGGGACAACGGAGCCGGGAAGACGGCAGCAGTGGATGCCCACATGTAGAGGAGTATGAGGGTTCACTGGTTCGCTGTGGTGTGAGGCCGCCGTCGCCGCAGAATAACAGGGGTTGTGGATGAGTAGAGGGATGGCCTGGCCAACGGTGGGAATAGTAGGGGGCGGTGAGGCCTGCGCGGCAGAATAGCCGGCCACGGGAGGCGGGAGCATGCGGCACGACCATCGCTGCTTTGGGCGGCTGGAGCAACAAGACCAGAGGTTGAAGAAGCACTACTGTCGGATTTCCGGTTCTGGCAGACCCTTAAGGTTCGAACTCTGGGGTGCGCGCGGAGATCCAACCCTCCACCGTCTCGTACCTCGCCGAATCGCAGGGACCTAAACTACTAGCAAGAACAAGACAAGAGACGCAAGATTTATACTAGTTTGGGCCACCGTTGTGGTGTAATACCCTACTCTAGTTTGTGGTGTGGTGGATTGCCTCTGGGGCTGATGAAGAACAGTACAGGGAAGAAGAGCCTCGCGAGGGTCTGTTCTTGGTGGAAGCGATGAACTGCTCGGTGGTGTCCTCTCCTATGGTGGCTAGCTCTACTTATATAGACGAAGGCCCTGGGCCTCTTCCCAAATATTGAGCGGGAAGGGCGCCAACAATTGGCCATTTCGAAGGGGAACATTGGGTATACTTATCCTGACTAAAGTTCGTCCTCGCCTGCCAAAGGCTCTGGTGATGACGCCTGCTTGGGCTCCACGATGACTGCATTCCAGCCGTTGGGGCTGGTCTTGGTCTTGTTGCACCGAAACAGATGCCTTTGCTTGATGCTCTTGCCTGCGCTTGCCCCCTTTGCACCAAAGAGGAAAGGAGGACGCTGCGCGGCTGGTGCCCGACTGGCGCCCTTGGTCGTCATGGGCACCTCGCGAGGTACCCTGCCTTGAACTCTCCGCCTCCTCATGAGCCAACCTGACGAGGCCGCTACCGAGGAAGCTCCTGGTCGCCCGCCTGGCGAGGCTTGCCTCGCGAGGGTCTTGAGCTTGTGTAGATGAAGATGGGCCGCCCTGGGCCTCCTTTGAGCCACGCCGCAGGCCGCGGGCAGCCAAGTCTCAGGGACCCCGTTCCCAGTAACGCCGACAAGAGCCCCAGGCCCACGGGCGCGCCGAACTTGGCCGAGTAGAGAGGCGAAAGGGCAAGTGCGTTGCCACGGGCCCTAACAGACTGCGGCCTTGAGCGCCGCTGCGTGGCGGTTGATTGACGTGGCGGCATGCTGCTCCCCCACGACGCCTTGGTAACTGCCCGAATTCGACAAGTCCTTGCATGCATGGTCAGTCATGATTACCGGTGATCGTGGAGGTCGACGGTTGGCCTTCGCCGGCTATAAGTACGGAACGGCGCGCGCCCTTCCAGTCCATCCTTTCCTGTCTCTCCTTCTTCTCCATGGCTCCACCAAGGAAGTTCTCGGCCGCAGAGAAGGGGAAGGGCCGCCAGGTCGAATCTTCCTCTCCTCCGCCTAAGCGTGGTCGAGGTCGCCCTCGCAAGCACCCCGTGGCCTCCATGGCGGTCTCCCGCGGTCGTGGGGGAGGCTCTCAGCGTGGTGACGAGCGGCTGGCCATGGTTGGAGGGCGTGCTCCGTCCGCTCGTCCCCCGAGGCCGCGCCTCCATGCTGCTGAAGCGCTGCCGGAGTTCATGGTGAGGGCGGAGGAGGCGTCCACGTCCGGCTTCAGCTCCCGTGCTTCCTCGTGGGTGAGCTCCCAGATGGTGCCCTGAGTGGCCTCTGGCTCCAGGCAGATGGCTGTTGCAGCCGGAGCCGTGGGCTTCTCACGGAGGTCTCTGCTGCAGGAACACATTCTCGGCCCGCGGTTGGCGTGAGACGTTCACGCTGCAGCATGGTCTCCGCTGCGGTGCTGCCTGCACTTCAAGTATGATGGCGACGCCACCCTCTACGTGAGGGTGTTCGGGAAGACAGCCGCCGCATGGGTGCTGCCACGAGGACGACGATCATGGGCCGAGGACTCAAGATCGGCTTGGCAGGCGGTTGGCGATGCCTGACTCCTCACGCTTCACCAGCTCTTCTTCGGGTGGCGATTCTTCCAGCAGCGGCCGCGCCAGCCTCGCTGTCGCTACCGCTTGGGGGTGGCAGCGGTCCGCTTGCCGCCACGCCCGGTGAAGCGAGATGGAGTCCGACCGAGCTCGAGGCGGCTCGGGCCTCCCAAGAGAGCCGCACGGGCGTGCGTGCTTCACCTGCTTTTGTCCTTTTCTTTCCTGTTCTCCTGCGTAAAAAGGGAACAATGTGTGGCCCCAAGGGGGCGTGTTTAGGGCAACGCCGTTAATTATTGTACTGCTTTTGTTATCCTGATACTGTTCCCTTCTGCAAGTGAACCCCGGTCGTGGCCGCTGTCGGCGTTCTGGGAACGGGGGTCCCCAGACTTGCCTGCCTGCGGCCTGCGGCGTGGCTCAAAGGAGGCCCAGGACGGCCCATCTTCATCAACACAAGCTCAAGACCCTCACGAGGGGCCAAGCCTCGCGGGGCGGACGACCAAGAGCTTCCTCAGGCACGGCCTCGTCAGGCTGGCTCACGAGGAGGCGGAGAGTTCAAGGCGGGGTACCTCGCGAGGTGCCCGTGACGTAAGCCATGACGACCGAGGGTGCTAGCCGGGCGCCAGCCCGCGCAGCGTTCTCCTTTCCTCTTTGGTGCAAAGGGGGCAAGTGCAGGCAAGGGCACCAAGCAAAGGCATCCGTTTCGGTGCAACAAGACCAAGACCAGCCCCAACGGCTGGAATGCGATCATCGTGGAGCCCAAGCGGTCATCACGAGCCTTTGGTGGCGAGGACCAGCTTTAGTCAGGATAAGTGTACCCGCTGTTCCCCTTCAAAATGGCCAATTGTTGGCGCCGTTCCCGCTCAATATTTGGGAAGAGGCCCAGGGCCTTCGCCTATAAATAGGGGTAGCCACACTCAGAGAGAAGGAAAAAGGGACGAGGGACGATCGGAGAGAGCATTCGGAATCCAGAGAGAGAGAGAAACCCGTCCCTCAAGCTTGGGCGACGGGGCACCGCTTAGCAGTTCATCACACCCACCAAGAACAGACCCTCGCGAGGCTGTTCTTCGTCAGCCCCAGAGGCAATCCACACACCACAAACTAGAGTAGGGTATTACACCACAACGGTGGCCCGAACTAGTATAAATCTCGCATCTCTTGTGTTGTTCTTGTTAGTAGTTTAGGTCCCTGCGATTCGGCGAGGAACGAGACGGTGGAGGGTTGGATCTCCGCGCACACCCCAGAGTTCGAACCTTAAGGGTCTGCCGGAACCCGTGATCCGACATTTGGCGCGCCAGGTAGGGGTGCGTCGGAATCTGCCTTTCATCGCCTTGTTCTTCCCCAACCACCGCCACCATATACGGCGCTGTCGGATCGCGCCGAGCCGCTTCGCTTCCACGCCGCAGACGGCTCCGTCGGCGGACGTCCTCGTCGTTCCTCGTCACCGCTGTCAACGCCGCCACCGCCCAGCGGGAACGGCGACAAGCGTCGTCCCAGCACCGTCCATCAGCGGGGCGGCCGCCGCCAGCGCCGCCGCTCACCCTCGCTGGTTCTTAATCGTCGCGCTTCGCGCGCCATGGAGGCCCGAGTTGCACTCATCGCGGCCAACGAACTCCTACGCTACCGCCCCGTCGACGATGTCTACGAAGAATGGCTCGACCGCGTCGCCGAGCTCGTCCGCACTGCGGGAGGCGACCCCGCGCCGTCCGTTTTGCTGCGATCGACCCGCCCAGCGATGAAACTCCACAGGCGCCTCGGCCGCCTCCTCCTCAAGAGCAGCGCCACAGCTGGCGCGCGGCCTGCGGCGAACCCGCTCCGCCAGCGCCGGCCGGCAAGAGCAGAGCTGCCAAGAAGTTCTCGCCCACAAGAAGCTGCCCGGCGCCCAGCTCCAGGGGCGTCAAGACCTGCGCTGCCCCCAGCGCGGCGCAGGAGGCCTGCAAGACCAAGCTCTCTGCCGTCCGAGGCCTCCTGCGGCCACGCGGGCTGCCGCGCCTTCACCACCGAAAGGCTGCGGGCGCTTGGCCCGCCTAGTTCAAGCCAGACCTGCCCCCACGCTACGACGGCACGACAGACCCTACAGAGTTCCTCCAGCTCTACGAGCTGGGCATCGAGGCTGCCAACGAAGATGAAAAGGTCATGGCGAACTGGTTTCCCATGGCGCTCAAGGACGGAGCCCGCACTCGCTCTGACCGCCCTGTGCACGATCTCTTCTGGTGAGATGCGCACCACTTCATCGCCAACTTCCAAGGTACTCGCGACCGGCCGCCCGCCGTGAGTGACATGCATGTAATCAAGCAGCAGCCTGGGGAAACCTGCAAAAGTACATCCGGCGCTTCAACAACGCTACGCCTCAAGATCCCTGTGGTGACGGAGGAGGCCATCATCTTCGCCTTCTTCGACGGCCAAGGCGACGTCAAGATGAAGGAGGAGGCTGGCGATGCATGAAGATCTGTGCACCTCCCTCGAGCTGTTCAACTTGGCGACCAAGCGCGCCAGTATGAGGAGGGGCGCCTCTCCCTCCTCGAGCTGCCTGCCGTGGATCCCGAAGAGAAGAAGTCCAAGGCCAAGGACGTAAAGCGCAAGGGGGCTGCCGTACTCGCGGCCGAACCAGACACCAAGCGGGGCAGGGATCAGCCCGAGTCTTCCAAGGGCAGCCGGTACTGCGTGTACCACGACCTCCACACCCACAACACCAATGAATGTCAAGAGCTCGGCGGTCTGGCGAAGGAAGGGTCGGCAGACGCCCTGAGCGCAGCGACCGGGGCTACGGCCGAGGAGGAGGAAGAAATCCAGGACGTTGGGTAGACCGCGGCCCGCGCCAAGTGTGGCGCGACCAACCTCGCGAGGACTGCTGGCAAGACCCACCTCGCGAGGGGGGGCTGGAGGGATCAGCCTCGTGAGGATCGCCCGCAAGGGAACGCAGGCCTCCCTCCGCTGCCGCTGCCACCAAGGAGAATCGAAGACCGTCATCAGGACGAGGGGGCTGGGGGCTTCCAGAAGCGCGCGATCGCCTGCATCTGGGCGGAGCCCAAGCCCAGCCTCCCACCGCATCTTCAAGCGGTTAGCGCGTGAAGTGAATGCAGTCCTCCCCAAGCTTGAGTCCACGCGCCCTCTCGGTGGTCGGCGTGCGCCATCACGTTCAGCTCGGCGGATCAGCTCAAGTGCGCAGCCACGGTGGAGTTCTCCCAATGCTTTGCTCCCCAATCATCGACAGCGTGCTGGTCACCAAGACCCTCATCGGCGGTGAGCGGGGCTCAACATCCCGTCCGTGGAGACCTTCAACAATCTTCAAGTGCCCTCTGACCCGGCTTGACCAACCAAGCCCTTCTCCGGAGTCACCGACGGCTCCACGGTCCCGATCGGGCAGGTCTGCCTTCCTGTCACCTTCAGGGCCCACGATAACTACCACACCGAGCTCATCGACTTCGACGTCGCTCACATTTGCCTGCCGTACAACGCCATCCTCGGGTACCCAGCATTGGCCAAGTTCATGGCCGTGACCCACCATGGCTACAACATCCTCAAGATGCCAGGAAGCGGCGGGGTCATCACGGTGCCCTGTGAAGAGAGAGATGCAGTGTGCTCCTTGGAGCGAGCTTTTCGAGCCGCATCATTTGGAAGACCAGCACCACTACAGCGGGACGGCTCCCGAGGCAAGACCCAAGAAGAAGAAGACATCGACCGGCCCGGCTCATCAAGAGACAGGCCCCTAAGGGCCAGCCGCCAGGGGGAGCCTCCTTCCATCGCGAGGAAGCGCGCCCGGCGCCCTCCTCGAGCAGGGCTCGGGGCTCTCCCCTGGAGGGCCACCGACCTCGCCAGGTCTCGAGGGAGGCGCTTGGGCACCACGTGAGGCGTGTTTTGAAGCACGTTTCCATAGCAGGAGCAAGACCAGGAGGACAGAACCCCCGAGAGTTCATCAGCAAGGCCATTCAGGAGTTACAGGAGTCAAGGGTCATGAGGGGCAGCCACCGCCTACCCGCTGTGGCCCCCATCCAGGCGAGGATGGTGGGATGCGCGTCTGCATCGACATACCAGGGCTCAACCGAGCCGCATCTCAAGAGCGCCTCTGGCCCTCGCGAGTGGGATGTTGCGAGGGCCCGCCCCACAGCTACGTACGCATGGCATGCCTTATGGCCTGCCAAACGCGGCTGCTGCACACCAGCGTCTCATGAGGACCATCCTGGAGGATCAAGAGGTCAGGCACGCCGCAGCCCTGGCGGAGATGGAGATGGCCCGTGAGGGGCCGCCAGCGCCTCCGGAACCTCCCGAGGCCCCTGAGCCTGGGGGCTCATGAGGATCGGCTCCCGCAGCCCACCGAGTCTGCTACACCAACAGCCCTTCATCCCCAACATCACCAGGTGACATGTTTAAGTTTTATTTCCGGCTGGGAGCGCCTTCAGGGCCGCATTATTCCTGGGCCGCGTGGGTCCGTCCCTGCGGCATGTATCCCTTTTATTTCATGTCCTTAGCTTACCCTGTTGGGGGCGCCCCTCGGGCTGCATCATCCCCAAGCCGCTCGGCCCAGTCCCAGCGGCATGTATCCTTCATGCGTTTTCCTTAGGATTATGCTCCACCATGCTTGTTATCTGGTGCCTTCTCCTGGGTGGCGGAATCTTGCACGTTAAAGGGGGGGGGGGTGCCTGAGCATCGCGACTCAGGGCTCCTATCGGCTCTCCGGCCCTCACCCTCTGGTCTTGTCCATGGCATAGCGACACAGCTTGCCAATGATCAGAGAGACCAGCCCGAGAGCCGGGACCCGAGGACGAGAGTTTAGATCATCCAATCCATCTTGCAGCGTTAAAGGGGGTGCACGAGCATCGCGACTCAGGGCTCCTACCGGCTCTCCGGCCCTCACCCTCTGGTCTTGTCCATGGCATCGCGACCGGCTTGCCAAATGACGGTAGAGACCAGCCCGAGAGCCGGGACCCGAGGACGTAGAGTTGTTGCCTCCGACCCAGCTTGCGCGTTAAAGGGGGGTGCCTGAGCATCGTGACTCAGGGCTCCTACCGGCTCTCCGGCCCTCACCCTCTGGTCTTGTCCATGGCATCGCGACCTGGCTTGCCAGCGACGGTAGAGACCAGCCCAAGAGCCGGGACCCGAGGACGTAGAGTTGTGTCATCTAATCCAGCTTGCGCATTAAAGGGGGGGTGCCTGAGCATCGTGACTCAGGGCTCCTACCGGCTCTCCGGCCCTCACCCTCTGGTCTTGTCCATGGCATCGCGACACAGCTTGCCCGGCTGACGGTAGAGACCAGCCCGAGAGCTGGGACCCGAAGACGTAGAGCACCGGCATCTAGCCATTTTTGCAGGAACACACTCGAAGATAAGGCCCAGAGACAGGCGCAACCCGCCTTGAGGTAGGACCTTGTGAGTCCCGCGCTGGCTCACGGGTGCCCAGATACACCTCGTCTAGCCCTACCGTGCCAGCCACGTGTCGGTGGGGGTGTATCGCCCGGGCTCCTCCCGAGGGGAGCCCTCCCACGTTCGATGGAAGCACCATGCTCCTTGGCTGGACGACCTTGCCGAGGAGCGGCTATGCCCATACGCATGCGAAGCGCTATGCTCCGTCTTTGGTGATAAACAAGCGAGGGTGGCCTCGGGTCGCGTCAACCTCGGGGAGCCCAGAGCTTCGGTGTAAGCCTCGTCGCCGCGCCTCCTCTCGGGAGCGCCGTGCGAGGGCTGGACACGAGGCTGCGCCTCGGTCACGCCAGATGCACGCCACCCAGCCAGGCCCCTCGTGCCAGGATCGTCGTGACGCCACTCCCCGGCGGAGCCAAGTGCACGATGCCGTTTGAGCGTCGAGGGGACTCCTGAGCATCGCGACTCGAGAGCCTAACTGGTCACGTAGCCCCTCACCCCTTAGTTACGAAAGGCTAACGGTGGTTTGGGGTATGCGAGGCCGGGCTCTGTGACGTAGAACGGTGGATCCGCCCGCGCCTCACCTCCCTACTTGCTGTTCGTGCGCCAAGGGGACTCCTGAGCATCGCGACTCAGGAGCCTAACTTGTCACGTAGCCCCTCACCCCTTGGTCTCGTCCTAGTTTCCGGTCGGGGCTAACGGCGGCTGAGGTATCTGTGAGGCCGGCTCTGCGGCGTAGAACATAAGCAAGTAGGAAGCACAAATTTCAAGGAATTCAAAAGCAAATATTACAGTCCACACTGTTATCCACAGTACCAAGCATGAGTTTAAACGCCTCCCGAGGCATGATACATGTGCAGGAATTACAAGCGAGGCAGAGCATGGCGGAGTCACTTGTCGGCGGTGGAGCAGCGCGGAGTGGGCGCGCCTCATGAAGCAGCAGGGCAGCGGCGCCTCGCCCGGCTTGGTGCTGAAGGCCTAGAACTTCCCAGCAGAGCCTCCATGCGCGACCCTTCACAGCCTCGGCGGCCCGGCAGCTGCGTGCTCGCCGCTCACCGGCTCCAAAGAGCTGTCCATGTCGGCCAGGGGTCAGCGAAGATAGATGTGGGTGAGGATCCGTGTCGGATGCCGAGAAGAAAAGACCCGGCGCCTCGGCCTCGGCCATGGGGCCAAGACCAAGGAGACATCTTCAAGAGCGCGGATCATGAAGGGAAGCAGCTTGGCGGGGCCGTCCTCCGCCCGGCCGATGGGCTCTCCAGTCATCCATAAAGCTCCCTCGGCGGGGCGTGAGCCTTCACCTCCATATCCATGAAGGCCACGCGGTCTTCAGCCAGAACCAGCGCCTTGGCGTCAGCTCGACCTTCCTCGCCTCCAGGTTCCACGCTAGCAGCGTCAAGGCGGTCGCGGCGCTTCTTCAGCTTGGACTCCGGTCCTTGATGGCCGCCTCGCGAGCCTTCATGCCTTCCTCCTGCTCGGCCGGGCGAAGCCTCCTCGGCGAGCTGGTTCTGCGAGCCCTTGGCTCACCCTCCAGCGTCTCGCGGCGACCTCGGATGCTGGCTGCCTCCCCAGGGGCAGCATCGCGGGCTACCGCCGCCTCGCGAACAGCACGCTTCTCCTGCGTCACAAAGCCGTCGAAGCTTTGGACGGTGCCGCCCGAATCAGGCGTTGCGCGAATCCGGCAGAGGCCAGCTCGAGCGCCCGGCCACCAAGCGAGGTGGCGCCCGAAGATCTGCCGCCGGTCCAGTTCAACAGCAGCGCGGTCCAGGACCGCGGGAGGAGTCGGAGACACAGTAGTAGGCGGAGTAGGAGGAGTTGGCGGCGGCGTAACCACTGCGCCCTGAGGCGAAACCAGCGGCGCCACGACGACGGTGGGGGCTGCGCCCAGCAAGGCCGCCTCAGGAGTCGCTTGGGACAAGGGGGCTGAGCTCGCCCAGCCAGGCTCGGCCGAGCCTGTGGCGCCCGGGCAGAGAGGCACAGGCGTCGGGGTCGTCTTCCTTTTCGGGCAAAGGCACCACCACGGATGGGGCCTCAGGAGCCCCCTTCAGCTTCTTCGCCGCAAGCGCCAGCCTGACCGAAGAGCATGGACATCAGATCTCATCAACAAAGCAATAATCAAGACAGGAGACGGGCACTTACAGGTCGTCTCTGGTGGACTCGAGCAGCCTCCGGCCATACTTGAAGCTCGAGAGCCGGCTGCAGGGGTCGGCTTCAAGGCGACCAGGAGCGGCAGGCGCGTCCGCGGATCGCCCCAGGGCCGGGGCAGACCCGTGGGGGACCAGCCCGGTCCGGTCCTTCTTCGGGATCGGGGGCAGGCTTTTGCCTCCCCGCTCATCCTCATCTTCGTCGTCGTCACTTTCGGGGAGGCGGAGAATGCGGGGCCTGCGCCGCAGGGAGGGAGCCCTTAACTCCGCCCCCGAATCAACCCCCTCTCTTGGCTCCCTCTCCTCCACCTCTTCGCTGGAGTCGGAAGAGGGCATGTCCACCAGGTCCTCCGGAGCCTCCACGGGCACGAGCCCGTCCCCATTGAAGGCGGGCATGGACCCCACAACCTGCTCCCAATCCTCGCGAAGAAACAGGTAGCGGGGTGCCCTCAGTCTCACCACATCGCCCCTACCAAGGACTGGAGGACCGTCACGAGATCCTCGCTGGCAGGGCCACGGCGCCGGGTTAGGCCGCCACATCGGAGCGAAATCTTGGGCAGAGCGGAGCCGATTGGTGCTCAGGAACTCCCTCGGCAACGCAGCCTGCGGTCAACCCTCGCCGCCGCGCCGCATCGTCCGGCTTCAGATCTGCGTCCATCCTCTCGGCCACCGGCTTGGCGAGGTTCCCGGCTTCGCCCGGGACCGGTCGTCGGAGCTCGGCGGCTCCGTGGGGCAGGATCGGTCGAGGTGGATCCGCGGCATCCACCAAGACCCACTTGCTCCTAAAGCCCTCAATCCGCTTCCAGGTGTTTGAAATGGCAATAGCTCCGCCTTGCGACGAAGCTCAAGACGCCGGAGACATGACCACGGGAGAATCGGAGGAAGAAGTAGTGGCGCAGCAAGGCCACCGAGGGCTTCACCCCAACATGGGCCTCGCAATAGTAGGCGAAGATTGCCAGCAGAAGGACGGAGTTGGGATGGAGGTGCAGAGCGTGAATGTTGTAATGGCGAAGGACGGAGAAGAAGAACTCAGAGAAGGGAGGCGACAGACCAGCAATAATGGCGCCCGCGAAGAACGGGTAGAAGGTACTCCCCCGACCCTCAGGGGCGGAGGAGCCGGCCTTGAACACCGCCGTTCCGCTGACGCCCTGCGCCTCCGCCAGCCCGGCGATTGTCAGGGCAAGGCTCGCCACGACATGTTCGGCGTGGTCCAAGGCAGAGAGTACCAGGCTCCGCCCGGTTTGACGAGGAGCCATGACTGGCTAGGGCACGGAGGCGAAGTGGATCTGAAGGTCTTGGAAGCAGGAAGGAGAGGCGCAAGAAAGGGGATCTGAGCAGCAACTGGAGAAAGTAAAGGAGGCAAGCAAGATGCCGCTCTATTATCAACCCGCTGCTTGCGGCGCCACGCCCAATCAACCGCCACACGGAGCCCAAGGCCACAGGCTGTTAGGGGCCCTACAACGCGCACTTGCCCTTTCGCTGTCTGCATGGCCAAGTCCCGGCCGTGGCCCGGCTCTTGTCGGCGTTCTGGGAACAGGGGTCCCAGACTTGCCTCGCTGCGGCTGCGGCGTGGCTCAAAGGAGGCCAGGATGGCCCATCTTCATCAACACAAGCTCAAGACCCTCGCGAGGGGCCAAGCCTCATGAGGCGGACGACCAAGAGCTTCCTCAGCACGGCCTCGTCGGGGCAGCTCACGAGGAGGCGGAGAGTTCAAGGCGGGGTACCTCGCGAGGTGCCGGTGGCGTAAAGCCATGACGACCGAGGCGCCGGGCGCCAGCCATGGCGTCCTCCTTTCCTATTTGGTGCAAAGGGGCAAGCGCGAGCAAGGGCATCAAGCAAAGGCATCCGTTTCGGTGCAACAAGACCAAGACCAGCCCCAACGGCTGGAATGCGATCATCGTGGAGCCCAAGCAAAGGCGTCATCACGGAGCCTTTGGCGGGCGAGGACCAACTTTAGTCAGGATAAGTGTACCCGCTGTTCCCCTTCAAAATGGCCAATTGTTGGCGCCCTTCCCGCTCAATATTTGGGAAGAGGCCCAGGGCCTTCGCCTATAAATAGGGGTAGCCACACTCAGAGAGAAGGAAAATTGGACGAGGGACGATCGGAGAGAGCACTCGGAATCCAGAGAGAGAGACCCGTCCCTCAAGCTAGGGCGACGGGGCACCGCTTAGCAGTTCATCACACCCACCAAGAACAGACCCTCGCGAGGCTGTTCTTCCCTGTACTGTTCTTCGTCAAATTTCTGAGGCAACCCACACACCACAAACTAGAGTAGGGTATTACACCACAGCGGTGGCAGGACTAGTATAAATCTCGCGTCTCTTGTGTTGTTCTTGTTAGTAGTTTAGGTCCCTGCGATTCGGCGAGGAACGAGACGGTGGAGGGTTGGATCTCCGCGCGCACCCCAGAGTTCGAACCTTAAGGGTCTGCCGGAACCCGTGATTCGACAGCCGCGGGGGCGACCGACCCTGGCCCTGTGTTCGCGTTGTGCTGCCCGTGAGGCATGGTCAGGAGGGGTGCTCCAGCTGTGGACCAAGGCCGTGAAAACTTGATCGATAGGGGTAGGAACACTCGTGGGGGCTCCCGAGGCTTCTGCCTCACGAGTCCCTGCGCAAGAGAAATCGAGGCAGGAGGGCGAAAAAGATCGAAGAACCACGGACCAAAAAAGGGCGATAGTTTCGATAAAAACTTCAAATGGGAATAACCAGTCAACTGCAGAAAGCAAATGAAAAAGCCGCGTCCGGCACCTAGTCTAGTCTTGGACGTCTTCTCACCAGCAGAGCTAAGTGCTGCCCTTTGGGCGTGGGAGGGAGCCCCAGGGCCTGAGGCCGGCACTCCTGAGACTCCGGGGCGTGTACAGCCCCAACTCATTATTACGTGAGAGTGTCACGGGCGGCGAGCTTCATAGGCGTTCGCCTTCTTCATAGGCTCCGGGCCTTTCTTCTGGTAAGCAAGTTTCACGGGCGTTTGCCCTCTTCACAGGCTCCGGGCCTTTCCAGAACGCGACAGCTTCACAGGCGTTCACCTTCTTCACAGGCTCTGGGCCTTTTTCCCAGGAGGTGAGCTTCACAGGCTCCGGGCCTTTTCAAAAAAAAGATGAACTTCACAGGCATTCGCCTTCTTCACAGGCTCTGGGCCTTTTAGGGGTAAAACCTCCGGAGGTGCTGGATGTTCCACGCAGCGTTACTGTATAGGCACTCCCTCTTGAGTCTCCAAGCGCACGGAGCCGGGCTGGAAACATGAACAACCTTGAAGGGCCCTCCCAAATGGGAGAGAGCTTATATAGTCCCTCCTGGAGAGGACCCGTCGAGCACGAGGTCCCCTACCTCGAGAGTTGGGGGCGGATGTTGCGGCGGTGGTATCGCGGGCGCTTTGCTGCTGGTACCTCGCCGCTCGCAGTGCAGCTTCTCGATGGCGCTCCTCCCCCAGCACAAGGGCCGTCCCCCGCATGGCGTCCTGCAGCGTTTCATCGAATGCCAGGACCCGCCCGGATCGACGCTTGACCTCGTGAGGGAGGACCGCTTTGGCTCCGTAGACCAGGAAGAAGGGGTCTCCCGGTTGGCTTGATTGCGGTTGTGCGGATGGACCACAACACAGGGCGGAAGCTTCGTCGTACCAGCCTCTGCCGCAGCTTCCGGTTTCTTCTTGAGCGTCCGGGTCTTGAGGCCTCTCAAGACCTCTGCATTGGCCCTTTCGGCTTTGTCAGATTCTGCGAAGTGCGCCACCGAAGTGTAGCATATCTGCGTCCCCAGGTTAGCGCAGTACATTTTAAAAAGGTTACTGGTGAACTGCGAACCGTTGTCGGTGATGATGCGGTTCGGCACTCCGAACCGGCTCACGATGCCCTTGATGAACTTGACCGCAGAACCAACGGGGATGGCGCGGACGGCCTCGACTTTGGCCCACTTGGTGAATTTGTCCACGGCGACGTAGAGGTAGAGATAGCCCCCTGGCGCCCGAGGGAAAGGGCCCAGAATGTCCAGCCCCCAGACCGCGAATGGCCAAGTGAGGGGAATGGTTTGTAGGCCTCTATTTGGTGGTGGATCTGTTTGGCATGGAATTGGCAAGCCTCGCAAGCCTTCACGAGGTCGATGGCGTCATTGAGCGCGGTGGGCCAATAGAAACCGCTGCGGAACGCCTTCCGACAAGGGTCCGTGACGATGAATGGTGCCCACAATCTCCGCCATGTATATCTGCCAGCAATTCCTTCCCCTGTTCCCTGGTGATGCAGCGCAGGGATACGTCGTTTGGTCGTTTCCGGTAGAGCTCTCCATCCATGATGTTGTATGCCGTGGCTTGCCGCGCCACACGCTCCGCCTCCTCCTCCTTCTCCAGCAAAGTCCCACGCGTTAAGTAGCTCTTGAGCTCCGTGATCCAGCACTCCTCTTGAGGTTCCATTGTCAGGACCAGGCGTGCTCCTGAGGCCGGCCCACAGGCTGGGGCTCCCGAGGCTGGTGGCTGAGGGAGCTCCTCCCGAGGCTGTGCTGTGCTTGATAACGGCGGCAGGGCCGAGGGCTTGAAGAGACGTTCCTCAAAGACACCCGGCTCCTGGGGTAACCTCCTGGAGGCTCGTTTGGCGATGTCGTCAGCCTCTTGATTGGTGCCAAGGGCACGTGCTGCTGCAGCTCCAACCCCTTAACTGTTTCTCCATCCCGGACCTCCATAAGGTAGGCTTCCATGTGTTCATCCCTTAGCTCGTACACCTTGTTGGAGAAATTGACGAGGAGGCTGCGAATCGCCCGTTGATGGTAAGGCGCTTCACCCCTGGTGCGGCGGGCAGCCTTCTGCACCCGCTATCAGCCCCTCGTATTCTGCTATATTATTGGAGACCTTCTCGCCATGCTGGAAACAGAGCTGCACGACATAGTAGAGATTGTCCTGAGAGGGGGATATGAGTACTGCCCCAGCCCCAGCGCCCTGTCTGGAGAACGCTCCGTCGAAGTACACTCCTCGATTAGATTAATGTTTCCAACATCTTCTTGTGTAGTTCCACTAAAATATATGGTATCTTCAAAGAAGATCCCTGTTTGCACAAGTAGAAATAATTACGTATTACATTAAGAGTGGCATCAAATCAGTGGCAAAACAATTGCTCGTTCCAGCCATAGCAATAAATTAAGATGCAAAACTATATCATTACTTGTGTCATCACAGTTCCAGTGCTTCATTATAGCACCGGGAGTTGATTTTTGTTTTTCTTCCGCTTGTTCTTCCCCTTCATCACTTGGTTCGATAACAGACAAGCTTGGCCTTCAATGTAAGATTTGGCATGTCAATTAGGTTGCACAAGTATAGCACTAAACAATGACATTAATTTTCTCATGAAAGTGGCAAAATACAGGCCAACATTTGTGAAATACCCTTATCTTACCTCAATGGGATATTATGGTCCACACTCTGATTGGAAGTCTTGTCTCCATTTGTGCAGATTCACTAAAATCAAGCAACATTACCGTACAAGTAGCACAACATATGAAAGCACTGCTGCGAGAATCATGTGAAAGAAGGCTAATCTTGACCTCTCATGACGCGGAATTCAAACAACTCACAAGAAGAAGTTTTGAACCAAATTTGCCAACACGGATAGGAAGTAAGATCTCCTCTTGTGCAGTTCCACTAAGATCAAGCAATCAAGCAAGGTTGTCGGTGTGACATTTTGGTTGAATTGCACAAAACACTCTTAAAACAAAAGTGTTTTGTGCAGTGCAAGAAAAGGTCACAATGGCAATGAGGTGAAGTAGATAACCCTGTTTACACAGAGGTGCAAAGGAAACAACTAGTGGTCAATAACGGTGGATGACACAGAAGCCAACAAAAAGAAGCATCTACCTTATCTAAATGGGAAAGAAAGCAAGACAGTAGTATTTCTCAAATGGTGGCATTGATTAATATTAACAATATAATTCGTTAAACATGTAATTTTCTTTTAACTGTGGCATTGCATCAATTTTCCAGCGGCATTATTAGAGGGTGTTTGTTTACAGGGACATTTTGGTGGAGGGACTAAAAAAAACTCCGTGTGAGTCCCATCTAAACCAAACAGGAGGGACTTTTAGGGACTAAAAGTGGACATTTGGGACTAAAGAAAGAAGACCCCGAGGGAGTCTTTTTGGAACTTTTTCCAACAGTTGCCCCTACCACGCATCGCACCTTGTCTCTGTTAGTTCACTACTAGGGGTAACATGGTCCTTTAGCATGTCATTTACTAACCTCTAGTCCATGTTTAGTCCCTGGAACCAAGCAGGTAGGGACTAGGGAGTTTTTAACCAAACAGGGCCTTAGATTAACAACAGCTAAATAGTTGCATCGGAGACGGTGGGCCTTTTGACACCATGTGCATCTACCGATGTCTTGGGTGATGCACAATCTGTTGCAACAAAGAACAAACAACCAAGGAGCATATTTGTGTTGGTCCCAGTTTTGTTATCTTTAGACACCTTTCCCTATGTGAGCGCAGCAAATCTAGTCCTGCTAAAACTCTACGGCCTTGTCCCCCAAAACAAAAGATCAGTTTGTTACAGATGTGCGTACTGCATTTGTCATTGTTTTCCCTTTTCGACCAACGTAGGTGCTAGATAGCCAGTCTGTACTAGTACTTTCCCCACTTCCTTTCCTCTATGAACCATGTCCTAGATTTATGCTATACAACTTTCCCCACAACTTTCCCCCATTCCTGTCCTCTTTGAACCACGTCTTAGATTCATGCGATACAACTTTCCCCACTACTTTTCCCCTTCCTTTCCTTTTTAAACCACGTCCTAGATTCATGCTATACAACTTTCCCCACTACTTTCCTGTTTGATCCACCACCTAGATTCGAGTGCCAGCGGATAAAGCCCACATGCAGCTAGAGCAATGCATGTGGAATAAGTAAATTATACCTAAAGGTTCTTGGGGTGTGTGGTTGGGTGGGCGTAGGAGCCGTTCGACCCACACTATGTACGGCAGCGAAGAAGAAGGGGTCGGAGGCCCTCCCGCGCCGCCGCTAGGTGAAAGTGAACAACTACGCCGGTAGTGGATTCCCTCCCTCGCCGACGGCGACAGCGTTAAGCCTCCTTCCCTTCCCGGTGGACGGCTCTTTGACCAGCAGTGAGGGGAGAGAGAGAGAGAGAGGCCAGCGAAGTGTTGTTTAGATCTGGAGAGGGTGAGAGAGTGAAGAGAGAAACTACAAGCAGACCAGCAGTGACGGGAGAGAGAGAGGCCAACGAAGTCTTGTTTAGATCTAGAGAGGGTGAGAGAGTGTGAAGAGAGCAACTACAAGCGCTGAGGCTCCAGCGTGTATATATATACTGGAGAGAGTGTGAAGAGTGCAAACCCTAGAAAACAAGCGCCGAGGCTGCAACTTATACGTGATGAGGTGATTATACGGTCACTACGAGATCGTATAGCTCCGTATCCATCCATTTTGACCAGTCAAAGAATCCTCCACAGCACGAATTATGCTCAAGTGTAGTTATCGAACCCGAGACCTCAAGTTTGATGAGCGAACAGGCTAACCAGCTACACAACCCTCTCGTTATGTTCAATGAGAGGAAAATAACCTTTTATACATTCCTGCATTCGTGTGACAATCATGCCGTGTTTTTTTGTGTGTGGGAGTCATTGGGATTTAAATCATAATCGTGTCATGTGGCTTTGGTGGTAAGACTATCCACAGTGGTGAAGAAATAATGCAGCCTTAGTTACCTTACCTCTCTCCACGTAGTACGTTGGGTCCCACCAGTCAGAGGGTGAAACAAACAAATTAATAAGAAAAATTAAAAGCGCCAGCGGTGTATCTTACCTCACACATCTCGCTCGCTCGAGAACCTTTGTCCAATTGATCCCTCTGTTTGCTCACGTACTATTTTAAGTGAATCCTTATTATAACATGCACACAATTTTCGGCACTTGTGTTTGACCTAAGTCAGTGTGCCACCGTATCTCGTACAATCCCTCTGTCTAGGTGTAATAAGTCACGTTAGAAGGTGCAGCGGGACCAAGATGCAAGCAGATTGGAGGAGAAGGAGAAACTTGACCGGTCAATCCTCCAATCAAAGCCCTGATTTCTGTCACTAAACGCAACAATTAATCCAAACAACTAAGAGATGCCTCTTCTCTTCTTGTCACGTACTCCATTTGTATCTCACTTCCGGCTTCCCTTTTCGCATGATTTTCCTATTCTATGAACCTGTGTGTGCGTGTGCGTGTGTGTGTTTAACAACATGTGTGTGTTAGAGAGAGCGATAGATCGACCTACTCCTATAGAGAGATGGTGTGTAGTGTACGATTTTAGCCGCGAGAGTCGGTGCATCCTCTCGTTTCCGGGCGTCCGGTAGGGACAAGCGGACAGTTGCCACGCCCGCTCCTGACCAGCCTGGCCCACCCAAAGCCCCTCCATCGCCTCGAAAGCGCTTCCGCTTCCGCCTGAAACGGTCAGCGCCGCTCCAAAGAATCGGTGCCGCATTCATGCCCGGGCAGAGCGGACACGACCTCTCACTGGCGCCTGCGTTGAAGGGAGAAGCGGATTCAAGAGTGATGGTTGCTTCGTCCGTCCAACTTACTGCTGGGTCTATGTGATTTGACGGCTTATTGGTCATTATTACTGAGGTGGTAGGACTGCTGGATGTCCCATGCTTTCGGCGAAAGGAGGTACTACTAGATTACAATTTTCTCCATTCTTACGGCGGAGGAGTGCAAGAGTAGTGAAAACATGCAGGCTCAGTGATTACATGGCCCACCTCACACTATCACCATATTTTCTGGACACCGTGCGACACCTAACTCTTTACATAGTACTACTTCTATAGTACGTACTATAATTTATTAGCGAGATAGTACAATGCTATGAAGCTTCCAGCTTCTGTTACATGTATCTTGCGTCCAAGGTTGCCCGTTGCAACATTTTATCAAATACAACGGAGACTAACATGCATGCTATTGCATCTCAATGATTGATAGATCATAGAAAATTTGTACTCCCTCCATTCCAAAATAAGTGTCTCAACTTTATGCTACATAAGGAGCAAAATGAGTGAATCTACACTCTAAAATTTGTCTATATACATCAGTGTTTGGAGTATGTACTAGTAGTTCATATTGAAATCTACTAAAGGACATATATATTCCAAACAATATGATAATCTCTCTAACCAAGGTAGTAGGGACGAGGAGTAAGCGGAGGGAGTACTAGTAAAATTTCTCCTTGTCCTGCGAGCCACACAACAAGGCGTGGGGCGAGGGAGGCGTGAAGGCGTACAATACTACTAGTACTCATGCAGTCCCTAGCCATTGAAATAGAGACATCTAAAGATAAAAACGATCCATGCAGTCCCTAGCCCTTGAACCGTAAACCCTAACCAGGCTTTAATTTGCTGGCAACGTCGGCACTTCCTAAGAAATGAAGTTTGCAACCCTTTGACCATCGGATCATTTTGTGCAGTTTCACCAAAATCGAGATGAGCATTCCTGTGGCAAAGAAATTGAAGAAGCGTGATTAGAATAAGATTATGGGACTAGTTGATGAGATATAAACTCATCACAAATACAGTACGTAGAAGCCAGTAGAGGTATGTGTGGGGCAAAGAAGTAGAGAAATATCCACATGGAGTGATGTGGGCATTTGGAGCGATGGTGCAAGCGGTCAGAAGGGAGTTGTACACGAGGGATGTCGGGACGTAGCTCAACCTAGAGGAGGGCGGCGGAGGAGGCAACTACCCACGTCCCGGCAGTGAGCAATGGGCGAAGGCAATCTCACCGGCTTTGTGAGAGAGAGAATGGCGAGGACCCCTGATCGGGGCGTGTCGGCGATGGGTTTTCGCCGTCGGTGACGGCGACCGCATCTACACTAAGCATCCACCCCTTCCCCCGGCGGACGTGATCCGCCGGGATGTTAGAGATGTGGCCACAGTGGTTTTGTGCGAGAGAGTGTGAAAACTGAAGAGAGCAACCCCAGCAAGCAACCGTGTAGGCTCGTCCTGCCTATGTATATAGTGGAGCGGTTTCCTTTTCTCTCCATATGAACCTATTTATATTGCGTCGTACATCAAGAAAAAAACTTTATTTATAAATGACGCGGCACCTACTACTCGTTCTCCTATAAACCTTGCGCTTGGCATCTCTAAACTATTAACCTTGCGATTGGCTCTTCGCCTCTTCGGGAAGTCGAGCAATAATGGTACTGCAGTATATATCGTTCTGGCTATATTAGACCGAATGAATTGCTGCACGTCCACCACGTGGCGAGGGTCGAGGGGCGAGGGAGAATGCATACTATTATGTCCGTTTCAATATGGACTACATAGGGAGCAAAATGAGTGAATCTACACTCTAAAATACGTCTATATACATCAGTATTTTGAGTATGTACTAGTAGTTCATATTGAAATCTACTTGTCGGGGCAGGCTGATCTGGCCCACGAACACCTATGGGGCCGGCGGACCGAGCCCCTTTCGGTTCGGCGGGGAGCGGAGGTCGCACGAAGAGCAGATCGAGGCGAAGCACACGAGAGGTTTACCCAGCTTCGGAGCTCTTCGGAGAGATAACACTCCTACTGCTGCATGTCTAGGTGTATTGCGTTCTTGCTCAGGAGCGCTGAGTGCTACAGTACACACGAGCTGCTACTTGAGACTGGCGTGGAGGGGGAACTGACCGACCGACCCCCTCTACGTTGCGCATGGGCCTCCTTTTATATGCTCAAGGGGTCTCCGACAGGTGGCAACGTAGACAAGGGTACAAATGTAAATGGAGTGGTTGGTACACCTACTTGTACAATGTACAGTGTACCATACCTAACCCTGACGGCAGGGGACAAAGGCATTAAATGCCCGTCTACATCGCCCTAACAAAGGCAAACAGGGGACCCGTCAGGGCGCCACCGCTTGCCACGATGGCAATCTTGTCGGCGCCCGCTTGCCACCTCGCTTTTGGCCGGCTGCACACTGACCTCTCGCCACGCGCTGGGAAAGGTCCGAGGCGACACGTTAGTGGATGTGTTGGAGCGTGAGGTACAGTGGTGGTCCGCTGTGACAAGCGCCTTGCGGTTGTTGTCTTGTCGCGCCCGGAAGCTTGTCGCTCACCAGGCCTTCCCGGCAAGCTCCTCTTGCCGGGGCCTTGTCTCCTATGTGCCTTGGGTGGCCTTCCCGGCAAGCTCCTCTTGCCGGGGCCTTGTCTCCTTGGCTTAAATACTTTGTTCTTGAATGCCTCCAAAGGAACCATGGAGGATCTTGGCGGTCACCCGGTAAGCCTTGCCGCGGAGGGCTGCAACTGCCCGTGCACAAGTTCGGGATACTAGGGTACCCCTACTCTAGTACACCGACAGAGCCCCGGCCTAGGCCACACACGGTGCCGAAGCGCTGTTGGGCCAGGCCCAAAACAGGCACGGCACACGCGCTGCCCGGGTCACGGTCCATTACTCACCCCGGACCCACCACGCCCTCCACGAACGGCACGCAGCGTCGCAAGGCGTCGTGTGAGAGATCGTGGGCGAGATCGTGAGGTTTCTTTATTCGGAAAATCGGGCGTCCGCCCCTCCCTCTTTATAAGCAGGGGAAACAGGGCACGCCGCCTACCTTGCCGATTCTTTGTCCCATCTCGAAACCACCGCTGCTCTCCCCTTCTTCTCAAGGCTGAAGAGAGCGGCGCTCCGCCCCCATCTCCACCAGCATCATCAACGCCGTCGACCCCCTCCATCGCCTCCGCCATGGCTCCGAAAGCCGACAAGGGGAAGGCCGTGAAGTCGGCCGAGGCGCAGCGGCTTGCGGCGCTGCGGAAGGAGCGGGCCATCTTCCCCCCTCAGCTCGCCGCGAAGGAGCTGAGGGAGAACTACTACCTCTTCTGGTCGACGGAGACGCGAGCGCATCCGCGCACGAAGGTACTCTCAGCTGCCGCATCTGAATTGGCTCCGAGCGGGTATCCCTTCTTCGCGCTCTTCTTCATCTGGGCTCACTTGCCTTTTCTCTAATTCTTTTGTGACATCATGAACACCTACGGGTTCCGCCTCCTTGATTTCACCCCCAATGCCGTTCTGACCATGGCAGTTTTCGCACATCTCTGCGAAAACTTTGTCGGAGTCCACCCAAATGTAGCCCTTTTCCACCACTTCTTTTTACCCCGAGTTGAGAGAGGGGAGCCTCTTGCCGGAGGAATCGCTTGATCTCCTGTGGTCGGCAAGAAGGAAGCCTATCTGGAGGGAGAGCTCCAGAGCAAATGGGAGGAATGGAGGGCGGATTGGTGCTGGATTGTCGAGGAGAACCCGCAGCCATTTACCGCCCAGCGTAAACCCGATGGTCTTGCAGCAACGATTGGAGCAATCTGCCCCGGAAGACGCTTAAGCTGAAGATTGCGATCACCCGAATCCTTCGCCTTAGACTTGCCGGGCTCCACGGTGAGGGCACCGCTACGCAGACTTTCTTCGCCGCGCCAGACGCTTCTGCAGAGAGGAGGAGACCTGCACCGGGAGTTTCGTGAACGCGGCAGATATCATGAGGCTGCGCCTAGGCCTCAACTTCAACTTCACCGTCTTGGAGCTTGACGCAATGCTCTTGGAGCTGTTCAAGCCCGATCCTGATCATCCAGATATGTTTAGGTTGCCGAGGGGCGTCGTTCCGCTGTGCAACAACTCCGCGCTTGACCACATCCGTGCAATGATGCCGTCGTGCGACTTGGCAAGAGCCTGCAGATGACGTCGTGCGGTAGTTCTTTGACAACCTGGTAGAAATGCCGGTCCGCCCCGATGAGCAGAGGGGCCTCACCCGTGACACCACTGATGATGAGATGCACAGCATCGCCACAGTGTTGGAAGAGGCGGCAGCGACGCCGCCCGGCGAAGTTTGGCTTCACCATGGAGGAGGCAGAGAGGCAGAGGCGGCAAGCCTTGTCGAGCGAAAGGAGTTTGCCAGCGAGGAAGAGCTTGCCGAGCTCAAGCCGAGTCGGCGAGCCCGCCGAGGGCGCATCCTCCGTCCTCCAAGCAGCTTGCAGCGAGCGGAGCCCCCAGCTCCACAAAGAAGGCGTCTTCGCAAGGCCGGAGACGAAGGGGCGGGCAGAGGCTAACAGCAAGAAGGCCCGGCGCGCGCCCAGCTCCACCGCTGCAAGCACTGCTGTTGCAGCAGGGAGCACCTCACGCCATCGCGACAATCGGAAGCAGGCCCTCGCATGAACCACGGTTCGCTCCGCCAAGCGCCCAAGGGAACCCACTCCGCCTCGCCCGTCTTGGGAGGCGGGCCAGTGATCTTTCCGTGCTCAGCTCTGACGAGGAAGAAGAAGAGTAAGATTCCTTGTTGTACTTGTGATTCTTCGATTTGTTGCTTTGTCTTGTATCTGATTTGCTTTTACTCTGAACCCATTCCTTTTCAGGACGCTGGCCCAGAGAGCGTCGAAGAGAGCCAAGACCCCGGTGGTTGTCATCGAGGACGAACCCACTGCGACAGCAGGAGGCGCGTCCGAGACCACCTTGCAGGATGAGGCAATTCTTCTTCAAAGCAGCCCCCAGCGCAGCCCCCAGCGTAAGTATATGGTCTACTTCTTGCTTCTCGGCGTGCATGGGTGCTCTTTCTTTGCTGATATCTGACTGTTGATTTGTGTAGGAGCAGAGCAGCCTCCTTTTGTTTCGACTACGCCGCCAAGGGTGGATTCCCCGGCAAGGGAGCGTTCTCCGGCAAGGGAGACCTCTCCGGCAAGGGGCAGTTCTCCGGCAAGGGACGGCACCAGCGATCCCTTGGCGGCGGAGACCATGACCGCAGACCACAGCACAGTGTAATCTTCTTACTGAAAACTTCCCTTTGTGTTCTTCTTCGTCTGATTTTGTCTTTGAATATTCGTTTGACTTTTCTTCATTTTCGTCAAATCCACCCGCCACAGAGCCAATGGAGACCGAGGTCGCCGGCGAGGAGGACGTGCGCGGCAACACTGATGACGCCGCCGCCATCGAAGAAGAAGCCGGCGTTGACGAGCCCGCCGGGCGAAGAGAGGCCGCCAGCTGCCGCCAGAAAGCCGGGCGAGGTCCGACGATCGACCGGGACGGCCCTGAGGGCAGGGAGCGCCAGGCGCCACGCCGACCGCCCGATCCCTCCGCCCGCTTCTTTGCAGCGTTCGAGGCTCGAAACTGACCAGCGCCCTATTTGAAGGCAGCGATGGCGTCTTCATCAAGCTCCATGGAGTCGAGCCTGTGGCGCCCGGCGAAGGAGAAACCTTTGATGAAGAGCTGCTCGCCTCCCGGATCGACGCTAGTCGACGCGCTTGGCAGCAAGCAGCGGCGAAGCCCGAGGAGGAGCGCTGCGGAAGCTTGCCGTCGCTCTATGGCTCGACAAGCCAAGTTGAATCCCGGAGGCGCTTTGTCGTGAAGGCGGAGCAGACATCGAGAAGCGGAGGAGCTCCGGGGCCGCAACCAGGAAGCTCTCCGGTCCTTGGCAGAGGAGCGGGAGTGGCTTGCCGAGGAGCGCAAGGCCTTCCTCCTCGAGAAGGCTGAAGCTGAGGAGGAACAGTGGCTTGCCGCTGAGAAGCTGTCTGCACAGGAAGGCGAGTTGGCGCAGCAGAAGGTTAACCTTGACAGCCACGAGGAGGATCTTGCCATGCGCGAGCAAACATTTGGCGGGGCTCTCAAGGAAGCAAAGGATCTTGCCGTTGCCGAGGCCGCCAAGAAGGAGCTAGAGACGAAGGTGGGCGCAGTTGGAGGCCAATCTCAAGGAGAGCGGCGAGGAGCTTGCTGCACTCAAGCACGGCCAGCGAGAAGGACGCTTATACTCTTGGCGAGCTGCGGGCCGTCTCGCGAGAGGAGGAGCAAGGAGCTCAAGACCGCCAAGGACTCCAATGCAGATCTTGAGTTGAAGCTAACTACTTTGACTCAGAGACGGACTGGCGCGGGGGAAGGGAAGTGGCCTTGAAGGAGAAGATCAAGGCCCGTGAGCTGGGCGAAATCTTGTGCCATGTGAAGTGCCTTTGAGGAGAATGTGGAGCAATCGGACCGAGGGTCTCGGCGAGGAGCCGGGCGTAATGGGGATGGTGGATCTTGGTTATTCCTCCACGAGCACCTCCAACCCAAATAGCCAAGCTCAGCTTGTTCTTCAAGGGCGTGGTGGCGGCCCTCCAGTGACTCCGGGAAGAGGTACCAAAACAGCTGGCCGAGGAGTCACGCGGATCTCTGCTGAGCTCTTCAAAAGGTCTTGATGAAGGTGGCCTTCCGCAATCCGTGCCTCAACCTCACCAACGTCCTCAAGTCCCTCGCCACGGATCTTGGCGTGGAGGCGCTCAAGACCTTGTCGCACCCATCGTGGGCGGGGTGAGCGGAATCAAGAGGGTTGAGGGCGATCGCAGAGATTAGGCTGCCTGTTTTTCTTTCTCTTGCAGCTGCTGGTCATGTCATAAGAACAATCCATTAGAGCCTGCGGCAAGCTATCTTGTAATATAACTCTATTTTAGGTATCAATTGCTATGTTATTTCCTTTACTTGATTCCTTCCTTTGTATGTTTTTGCCTCACGCTTTTTAGGGAACTTGTCGGCTGGCACTTGAGCGCTGAGTCGCCGAGACGTCAAGACTGCCGGGCGGTGCCGCTCCGACAGTAACCTTGTCGCCATAACTAGTCGCATGATTCACTTAAGTTGTTGAGCGGACTCGAAACAAAGTAAGGGCGCAACTAGCTACGAGTTGGTTCCTCTGTACAGAGTTTTCCATACAAAATGCAGTCGTTCGAGGAAGATAACTTAAAAATTTTAAAACTGATTGCTCAAACTTTGGGCAACTTAGCTTTTCCGTCGTTTGCTTCCCTAAGAAGGCTAGACTTCCTTGAGCGACACTTGGTCCACACCATTATCTTCTCCTTTCCCCGGCAAACTTGTGTGCGAGGGAACCTTCCTTTCTTTGAGAAAGAGAAAGAAGAGAAAATAAAGATATGGAGCCCTTATGGCTCGTTATTACTACTGTGGGTAGGTGCTGCACAAAGTGTCAGATAACGCATGCAAATAGAAGTAAAAAGCATGAAATTGACAAGGTGTGCAAAGCACGCTAGCTTTACTTATGCACGGGGTCTGCGCCCGGCTTTGTACAAAGGATTACATGCAACAACGGCAAGACTTGTACAAAAGGTGGTTGCCGGAATAGGTTCGACAACAGCATCTCACGGTAAAACTTACGAAGATGCTCAATGTTCAGTGAGTTGCTCACGGAATGCCATCTTCGGTCTCAAGCGGACAGCGCTGTGCCTAGTGACTCGTTTCACCCGGTAAGGGCCTTCCCACTTCAAGGCCAACTTGTTGGAATTCTTGGCGGACTGAACGCTACCGAAGAACAAGGTCGCCTTCCTCGAGGCTTACGGCATTAACTGCGGCTATGGTAGCGGCGCAAAGCTTTGTCGGTATCGGCAGCTGCATAACCTGACACGAAAGGCGATCCTCCTCAAGGAGCAGCGTGTCATCTTGTCGCAGCCTGCTCTTGCTCAAGCTCATCATAAGCGAGTACTCGAGGTGATCCGTGATACGAAGTTTCGTGGGGAGAACTGCCTCTGCTCCATAGACTAGATAAAAGGTGTCCCGGTGGCTCGATTTGGCGTCGTCCTGGTGAGCCAAAGAACCACCGGCAACTCCTCAATCCGGTTTCTTCCGCACTTGTGCAGCACCGTCGAAAGTACGGTCTTGAGCCCGCGCAGCACTTCAAGATTTGCCCTCTCCGCTTGACCGTTACTTCTCGGATGAGCAATGTAAGCGTTTTAAAGCGGAACCTTGGCGCCAAGATCTTGGACGTCTTGCATGAAGGTGCGGCTTGTGAATTGCGTGCCGTTGTCGGTGATGATCCCGTTAGGGATTACGAAACGGCAAACAATCGACCTGAAGAACTTGACCGCTGACCGTCTTGTCACCTTCCTCATCGCTTCCACTTCCGCCACTTTGTGAACTTGTCGATTGCAACGCATAAGTACTCAAAGCCCCGACAGCTTCGGGAAAGGGGCCGAGGATGTCGAGCCCTGACCGAAAATGGCGGGATATATGGATCGTCTGGAGAGCTTGAGCTGGCTGGTGTATCTGCTTGGAATGGAAATGGCACGCTTCACACTTGGTTACTTGTGCTGTTGCATCCTGGAGGGCTGTCGGCCAAAAGAAACCCTGCCGAACGCTTTGTTTAAGCAAGTGCCCTGGCGCCAATGTGGTGACCACATATGCCTCCATGTATCTCTCGCCAACAGCTTTTGTCCGTCTTCCCGTGAATACACTTCAATTTCACACCGTTGAGTCTTCTTCTGCATAAAGGTGTCTTTGTCGACAAACTGGTACATACTTGACTGCCGGGCTACTCTTTCCGCTTCTTTCTCTTCGGGAAGTTCTCCTGTCTGAAGGAAATGGACAATCTTCTGCGCCCATGCTGGAGCTTGCGGCTCGACAACAAGGACTAAAGGCACATCTGCTGCTGCGGGAACATCAGCTTCCACGGCGAGAACTGCTGCTCGGCCGAGACTTGGCGTTCCCGGCAAGCTTGCCGGAGCAAAACTTGTCGGGAGCGCCCGATTCAACGAAACAAACCACAGGGCTTATCCGGGAGCAGACTGCTCCTCGGCCTTTATTGGTGTTGATCTTGGGGACCTTCTTGGCGGCGGCTTCGGGAAGCTCTGGGAAAGTAGTCACCAGAGATCAACTTCCTCTTCTTGCTTTCTGTCCAGTTGATGGCATCACAGATGTTGAGTCACTTGAGCACAAAATCCTGGTTCCACAGGTAACTTAAGTGCGGCGCACTTTGACAAAGCGATCAGCAATGTAGATTACGAGCTCTTGGAATATATTCCATACGTAGGCCGTCGAAAGTGCTCTTCTAGCTTTCTCACTTCATCAACATAAGCTTCCATCAATGGACTCTGATAATTCTTGTTCACTTGGCGAATAACAAGCTGTGAGTCACCCCTGACAATGAGCTTCTTGATCCCAAGGTCTACTGCGATCCTGAGACCGGCAAGCATGTTGGAGATATGCCCTAGAGGAAATCATGTATGATGATATTTCCTATGTGTTTATGAATAAAGATAGTCCTTGGACATTATCAATGATGTGTATCAGCAAGTATGTGACTTGTTTGTGGGACTATGCATTGTATGATGACTGTCCTAAAAGGTCCCTTAGTCAAAAGGGCTGTGTGGACGACAAGCCGACTAGATCGGCATATGACACGGCCGATGGCTTGGTCTCACTAGCCATGGAGCATTGGATGCTAACCGGATAATATGGACTTGGAAAGGTCTGGTCGGATTCGACATAGTCGGATCCGAGTCGAGATAAGGTCTGAGTCGGACAGACCCAACTATGAGACGCAGTGATATGTCATCTGTGAGTCTCTAGTACAACATACGTTCTATGTCCTAAGACCTGATCGACACATGTACTGCGGATGGTGACAGGACTTGCTTTGGGCCGACCAAAGCGCTACTCCGTGGATCGGGTAGTTACAAAGGTAGGTTTCGGGTTTGTCCGATCCCATGCTTTTGAGACACGGTCGAGCAAGATGGGATTGCCCCTCCGATCAGGAGAGATATACTCTGGGCCCCTCGTGTGATCGACCAGGAATAGCATGGCCATGCGACAAGGATTATGAGATAATCCAGATTGTGGTGGTCGATTATCCTTTGGAACGAGAAAGAGGTCGGGTTAGCACAAGGATGACAGTCTCGCCTTGAGCCCGACAACATATATCGTGCGGCAAAGGGAGCGAAGTGTGACACATTATGCGGGTTCGCTTAACCAGACTTCATCGTATGCTTGGTGGTCGGCACGCCTTTGCTAGAGGCCGCTACTAACCGTACAGGTCGGAGGTGATCCGAATCGTGACCAAGCCGACTTGAACACGAGGGGTCGCAGCGCTTAAGGGAAGGGAACCTATGAGGTCGATTCGTAGGACACTTGGTCGGATGTGATCCGAATCGACTAGGAACGTGACCGAATAGACTTTGAGCTTTAGGGTCCGTGGCGAGGCCCAAGTGTTGAGCCCGCGACGGACGCCTATATAAAGTGGAGGTGCGGCACACTCGAGCAGTTGATCGCTTGGCGCTGCGACTAGGGTTTGCATGTGTTGCGAATAGCCACCTCCACTGCCGCCGGCGTGGTGATCGGACCTAGCGAGTCCGCCGACGACGTTCCTCCGCACGCCAGCGGATACCGTTAGAGGCGGTGCACTTGCGCGCCGGCCTCCGGCTAACGTGCGATGGGATCGGACGACCGCTTCGAGGGAGATCGAACGAGGAGAGGCGATCCACGCAGACGCGCTGCCCCAACTCTTCTTCACTGCCGCAGACGCTGCGGCGTCTAGTGGTAACGAACTGTGATCCATCTCCGTAGCATGTTCTGGATGTTACTGCGCGTGGGAATTTTTAATTTGCGGTCGACGCACCCTACCGTGAGAACCCAACAAAGTGGTATCGAGCCTCTGTTATAGGATTTGGATTCAGGTCGTATGCATATTAGATATGTGGAGGCGGCAGATGAGATTTGTTGTCCTTGAAGAGATCGGCTATGTGCACGGTTGATATGATCAACTGCACATGGGGATCGTTGAGGCTATGTTTTCTGTAAATCGGGATCGATGAGGTTGTGACACGATCTACCCCTACCGGTCGGTCATCCACCATCGGGGTTAACAGTGAAACGTAAATCCGAATCGGATTCGCGATGATCGATAAGATCGGTCGGATCGAGAGAATTGGCGTGATCGGAGTTCAGATGTGATCTGTGATTTACGAAAGCGTCGCATTAATGCGTGAAGCGCCGTGTATTCGTACCCGACACACAAACCGGTAGAATGCGATTCTATGCATAACTTTGTTTTGCAGGTTTGATGTGAATAGTATGGCTCATGTGTATGTGATGCATGTGTGTAATTTATACGTGGCTGCGTGTCATGTTTGTCAAATTGACAGGGAGCCAAAGTGCGTCATTATATTGTATAACGACACTGCGTGTCGACTTGTGACTCTATGTAAAATTCATTACTAGTTGTAATAGTTGGATAAGAGAGATCAGGTTGGCGGCTTGGCGTCCCGGCGTGACAAACAAGATGGAGTTCGGAGATGGTCATCGGAGTCGGAGCCGACCTAGAAGAACGTCCATGAAGGAGCCATACTATTTCACAATATGTGTTATTTGTGATTGTTATGCTTCTTTGTTTCTATGCATGTTAGAATGGTAGAAAGATCCGTCATGAATATCAAGTGAATTGCGATCCCCGATGTTGCACCTTCGCACGTCAAGTACGTCTAGTAGTGGGCTCATAAAATTGGGGTGCTGCTGGGTGTCCTTGAACTGAAGGGTTCGTGTCGGACACGGACATGCACTGCATCAGGTTAACTTGACAAGGCTATCAAAATGGTTTTGGGCCTTGTGGCAAAGAAGGTTGGGGGCCGGGGTATGAGATACCTTCCCGATCGACAGGAGTCGTATAGAGATGCGATTAGCAAGGAGTTGCTTACCGAATAGGTATGTTGGCTAGCAGTGATGCTAAAGCTCACTAGTCGCATGCGCTAGTCGGATCCTGAATCAACGAGAGTTTGCGGAGGATCTTGACTTCAAGGGGAGTATTTCTATTTAGGCTAGAATTACTCTACATAAACACATTGCTTAGTGATTGCATGTTTTCTGTTGTAGATCAATGGCACCACCTGCTCAACCCAACTTTGCATTGAAATCAATTCTGGAAAAGGATAAACTGAATGGAACAAACTTTACCACCTGGTATAGAAATCTGAGAATTGTTCTTAAGCACGATAAAAAGGAACATGTTCTAGAGAATCCACTTCCAGAGGAACCTGCTGATAATGCTAGTGCCACAACTAAAAATGCCTACCAGAAACTCGTTGATGAATCAACGGAGATCAGCTGTGTGATGCTAGCTTGTATGGAGCCCGATTTGCAACAGCATTTCGAAAACGTTGAGGCTTACGATATGATCGAGAGTCTCAAGAGCATGTTTCAGACACAGGCTAGGACCGAAAGGTTCAACGTCTGGCGATCCTTGATGGATTGCTGGCTGAAGGAAGGTGATCCATCGAGCCCACATGTGATCAAGATGATCGGATATGTGCAAGCTTTGGATCGTTTGGGCTTCCCGCTCTTGGATGAGCTGGCTATCGATGCTGTTCTCGGTTCTCTTCCGCCCAGCCTATGGGACGTTCATCTCGAACTATCATATGCATGGCATGGATAAGAAGCTCACTGAATTGCATGGGATGCTCAAGGTGGCAGAGCAGGATATTAAGAAAGGCACGCATCAAGTGTTGATGGTGAAGAAATCGGCTAAGTTCAAGAAGAGTTGGTCCAAGAAAAAGGCTAAGGCAAAGGGCACGGAGATGGTAACCTCTGCCGCTGCGCCGAAGTCTGGACTGACTCAAGACCGCTTTGCTATCAATGCAAGGAGACCGGTCAACTGGAAGAGGAACTGTAGCAAGTGGCTTGCGAGCATGGCAAGAAGGCCGGAAATGCTTCTTCGTGCAAAGGTACACTTGTTGCATATGTTATAGACATTTACCTTGCCGACATACCTAGTAGCTCTTGGGTATTTGATACCGGATCGGTTGTTCATGTTTGCAACTCGATGCAGGGGCTGGTAAGAACTAGGCATGTGGCACAAGGGGAGATTGACATCGTGGTCGGCAACAAAGCAAGAGTTGCTGCGTTGGAGGTCGGCACGATGCAGCTCCAGCCCCTTCCTGGATTCATTATGGAATTGAATAATTGTTATTACATTCCTGCACTTAGTCGAACATTATTTACGCCTCATGTTTGATGAGTCGAGGTTATGAATTCAATTTAAAGGACAATGGTTGTTCGATATTTTTGAATGGTATGTTCCACGGCTATGCACCCATTGTTGATGGGCTATTTATATTGAATCTAGAACAGGAACCGGTCTATAACGTAAATGTCAAGAGGCATAAGCCTAATGAGATAAATCCGACATACTTCTGGCATTGCCGGCTTGGACACATTAGTCTGAAACGCATGAAGAAGCTCCATGATGATGGGCTCCTAATTCGTCCGACTTCGGATCGTTCGAGACATGTGAATCATGCTTGCTCGGCAAGATGACTAAGTCTCCTTTCGCAAAGAGTTGCGAGAGGGCATCCGAGCTGTTGGAGCTTATACACCGTGATGTGTGTGGTCCAATGAGCACAACTGCCAGAGGTGGCTATCAGTACTTCGTGACTTTTACCGACGACTTGAGTAGATATGGATATATCTATTTGATGAGGCAGAAGTCGGAGACTTTTGAAAAATTCAAAGAGTTTCAGAACAAGGTTGAGAATCAGCTTGGCAAGACTATAAAGCTTCTGCGATCTAATCGTGGAGGTGAGTACATGAGCCAGGAGTTCGATGATCATCTGAAAAGTCGAGGTATAGTACCTCAGCTCACACCTCCTGCACGCCTACGGAGAAACGGGCGTGTCGAACGGAGGAATAGGACCTTGTTGGACATGGTCCGGTCTATGATGAGCAAATCGGATTTACCCTTGTCATTTTGGGGATACGCCTAGAAACCGCAGCTTTCACTTAATAGGGTACCATCAAAATCTGTAGACAAGACACCGTGATAAGATGTGGACCGGAAGAGTCCCGCTTTGTCTTTTCTAAAGATTTGGGGTTGTGAAGCATTTGTTAATCGACTTATGTCGGACAAGCTTACACCCAAGTCGGATAAATGCATATTCGTGGATATCCGAGGGAAACCTTGGGATATAGCTTCTACAACCGGAAGAGAACAAAGTGTTTGTTGCTCGAACGGGTTTTCCTTGAGAAAGAGTTTCGCCGATCGGGAGGCGATGGGAGGACGGTTCGACTCGAAGAAATTCGAGGACCACTCGGGACGGCTTTCGGGGTGATGAGATCATACCGAGTCATCGTGGAACTCAGAGTGGAAGCGGCACGGAACCACGAAGGTCGGAGAGATTGCGCAGAGTGCGTGATGTATTGTTGCTAGAAAGCGACAAGCCGCCATGTATGCGAAGCGATGGTGAGCCCAGATTCGAGGCATGGCCGGAGGCCATTAGATCCGAGTTAAAATCCATGGATGAGAATCAAGTCTGGATTTGGTTGATCCGCCACCGGCGAATCGCCATTGGTTGCAAATGTGTCTTTAAGAAGAAAACCGATGTGGATGGAAATGTTCATATATACAAATCTCGGCTTGTCGCTAAAGGTTATGGACTAGTTCAAGGAATTGACTATGACGAGACTTACTCACGCCGTAGCGATGCTGAAATCGGTGAGGATCATATTAGCTATAGCTGCATATTTCGATTACGTAGATATGGCAGATGGATGTCAAGACGGCTTTCCTTCACGGAAATTTAACCGAGGACGTGTATATGATACAGCCCGAGGGTTTTGTCGATCCGACTAGCACTAGTAAGGTATGCAAGCTCAAGAGATCCATTTATGGGTTGAAGCAAGCATCTCGGAGTTGGAACATTCGCTTTTGATGAAGTCGCCACCGATCTCGGTTTCATCAAAAGCTTAAGAGGACTCTTGTTTATACAAGAAGTTAAGTGGGAGCTCGATAGTGTTTTTGATCTTGTATGTGGATGACATACTACCGATCGGAAATAATGTTTCGATGCTAAACTTCGGTCAAGGAATCATTGAATGGCAAGTTTTTGATGAAGGACCTTGGTGAGGCAAATCTATATTTTAGGCATTAAGATCTATAGAGATAGATCAAGGAGGTTGCTCGGCTTAAGCGAGCACGTACATAGATAAAGTGTTGAAGCGGTTCAACATGAGTGAGGCGAAGAAAGGGTTCTTGCCGCTCTCACATGGTATAAGGCTAAGCGAGACTCGTAGTCCTTCGACATCCGATGAGCGAAGCAGGATGAGTAGGATTCCGTATGCCTCAAAGAATCGGATCCATCATGTATGCCATGATATGTACAAGGCCCGATGTTGCTTTTGCAATAAGCCTAACAAGTAGATACCAGGCCAACCTGTGTGAGAGTCACCGGCAGCGGTAAAGACTATTTTGAAGTACACGAAAAGGACTAAAGAGATGTTCCTAGTTTATGGAGGTGAGGAAGAGCTCGTCGTAAGGGGTTACGCCGATGTTAGTTTCCAAACCGACAGAGATGATTGTCGATCATACCGGATTCGTGTACGCCCCGAACGGAGGAGCAAAGGTAATCGGATGAGTTCCAAGCAGGATACGGTGGCCGATTCTACCACGTGTTTAATACATTGCGGCTTGTGAAGTCGCAAAGGAAGGTGTTTGGATCTCGGCATTTTCGGATGATCTTGGTATTTTCCCAGCCTCGGTGAAACCGTTGGACCTTTATTGTGATAATTCTGGTGCCATCGCACAAGCCAAGGAGCCGATAAATCACCACAAGGTCGGACACATAGACCGGAAATATCACCGATACGAAAGATCGTGAAAGAATGGTGATGTAGAGTTATGCAAGATTCACACGGATGCAAATGTTGCAGATCCGCTGACTAAGCCGCTCCACAACCCAAGAATGAGGGGCACGTTAGAGCTATGGGCATTCGATGTCTATTTGATTGACTCTAGTGCAAGTGGGAGACTGTTGGAGATATGCCCTAGAGGCAATCATGTATGATGATATTTCCTATGTGTTTATGAATAAAGATAGTCCTTGGACATTATCAATGATGTGTATCGGCAAGTATGTGACTTGTTTGTGGGACTATGCATTGTATGATGACTGTCCTAAAAGGTCCCTAGTCAAAAGGGCTGTGGACGCCAAGCCGACTAGATCGGCATATGACACGGTTGATGGCTTGGTCTCACTAGCCATGGAGCATTGGATGCTAACCGGATAATATGGACTTGAAAGGTTTGGTCGGATTCGACATAGTCGGATCCGAAGTCGAGATAAGGTCCGAGTCGGACAGACCCAACTATGAGACGCAGCGATATGTCATATGTGAGTCTCTAGTACAACATTCGCTTCTATGTCCTAAGACCTGAAATGACACATGTACTGGATGGTGACAGACTTGCTTTGGGTCGACGAAATGCTACTCCGCGGATCGGGTAGTTACAAAGGTAGGTTTCGGTTTGTCCAAATCCATGTCAGCGAGACACGGTCGAGCAAGATGGGATTTGCCCTCCGATCAGAGAGATATACTCTGGGCCCCTCGTGTGATCTCGACCAGAATAGCATGGCTATGCGACAAGGATTATGAGATAATCCGGATTGTGGTCGGTATCACCGAACGAGAAAGAGGTCGGGTTAGCACAAGGATGATGGGTCTCGCCTTGAGCCCGGCTAACATATATCGCGGCAAAGGGAAATGAAGTGTGACACGCCAGGCTGTGTTCGCTTAACCAACTTCATCGCTCGCTTGGTGGTCGGCACGCCTTGCTAGAGGCCGCTACCAACCGCATGGTCGGAGGTGATCCGAACTGTGACCAATCCGACTTGAACCTAAGGGGTCGCGCGCTTAAGGGAAGGAACCTATGAGGTCAGTTCAGAGGACACGGTCGGATGTGATCCGAATCGACTAGGAACGTGACCGAATAGACTTTGGGCTTTAGGGTCCGCGGCGAGGCCCAAGTGTTGAGCCCGCGACGGACGCCTATATAAAGTGGAGGTGCGGCACACTCGTGCAGTTGATCGCTTGGCGCTGCGATTAGGGTTTGCATGTGTTGCGTAACATCCACCTCCACTCGGCGCCAATCGTGATCGGACCTAGCAGTCCGCCAGACGACGCTCCTTCCCGCACGCTGGATACCGTTAGAGGTGGTGCACTTGCGCCGCTTCCAAATAACTCAGACGTGGGATCGGACGACCGCCGCCGAGGGAGATCGAACGAGGAGGAGATGATCCACGCAGACGCCGCTGCCCCAACTCTTCTTCCATCGCACGACGCATCGCTGCCTAGTGGTAACGAACTGTGATCCATCTCCGTAGCATGTTCCCGGATATTCTGCCAGAGAATTTTTAATTTGCAATGACGCACCTCATCAGAGAACCCAACAAAGCAAACCTTCATACTGCGGTATTGTTTGTTGCTTGCTCCTTGGGAAAGTGCATCCGGACTACGCATTTGAGGTGCTCTCCGATTGGGTGCAACAAGTAGCACGCTCAAGCACTCAAATACTTTGCAGCGAGAAGGCACCATCAAAGTACATCAGCCACTCTTTGCTTGCTTCCTTTGACGGGATACTGCTTCGGAATTTCTTCATCCGGTGTTGGCGCCCATTCTGCTATGAACTCCGCCAATGCTCGCTTTGGATAGTGGAAGTGCTCTCAAACTTGAGGCCAAAGCTTGACAGTCCAAAGGCCCACCGACAATCCTGCACTGCCTCTGGATTTTGCAAGATCCTCTTCAGCCGGAAAACGAGTGACAACTGTGGATCTCATGTGCTCGGAAGTAATGGCGCAGCTTTCTCGAGGCCATGAGGAGGCCGAAGCAATTTCTCGCACACCAGAGTACCTTGACCTAGCCCCCTGCAGAAGGGAACCGACAAAGTAAACCGGGCGCTGCACCATTCTTTTTCGCATCTTCTCATGCGCTCACAGAGATCCATCCTTGTCGGGACCAGAGCTTGCGGTGAAGCCTCGCTTGTCGCTGGATGCATCCGCCATGGTTGCTAGATCATCATCCGCCTCCCTCTCACATTAACGCAACACTAGCCACTTGATTGGTTGCCGCTATATACAGCAAAGAACTTCTCTTGTGGCCTAGGTGCGACAAGTGTTGGAGTGGAGGACAGGTATCTCTTCAAGTCCTGCAACGCAGCCTCCGCTCCGTGAGTCCATTGCATCGGACCTGCCTTTTTCAAAATTTTGAAAATGGCGAGGGCGCTTCAGCAGAACCTAGAGATAAACTCGCCGAGAGCGGCTACACAACCGCAAGTCTTCGTGACATCCTTGACGTGCTTTGGTGCTTCAATCTGCTCAATGGCCTTGATCTTGTCGGGATTGGCTTCAATTCCCCGCCGAGACATTTAAGAACCCGAGAAGCTTGGCCGGAAGGGACTCCAAACACACACTTCTCGTGGTTGAGCTTGAGGTTGATCTTGGCGCAGATTTGCAAAGGTTTCGTTTAAATCTTGAATCGAGTCGCCTTTGTCCTTGCTTTTGACCACTATGTCATCCATGTAGGCTTCTACGCTTACGTGCATTTGCGGCTCAAAAGCGCCATGGACTACTCTTGCAAACGTTGAACCGCATTCTTTAACCCGAAGGGCATCCGTGACAAAACAGTATGTGCCACATGGGGTGATGAATGCGGTCTTCCCTCATCCTCTTACGCCATGAAGATCCGATGATATCCTCGAGTATGCATCCGTAAATGAAAGCAAATCACATCCACCGTGGAGTCAACAATCCTGGTCGATGCGGCAAGGGAAATGGGTCTTTGGGACAAGCTTTAGTGACATCGGTAAAGTCGATACAAAGCCTCCATTTCTCGTTAGCCTTGCGTACAACTACAGGATTGGCCAACCACGTAGGATGGAGCACTCCTCTGACAAGGCTTGCTGCTTCCAATTTCTTGATTTCTTCTGCGATGAACTGTTGGCGCTCCACTGCCTGCTTCCTCACTTTCTGCTTGACGGGCCACGCATGAGGACAAATGGCAAGATGGTGCTCAATTACTTTCACGGGAACACCGGGATGTCGACGGTTGCCACGCAAACACGCCGACGTTTCGCCTGCCAGGAAAGCAACGAGCGCCTTTCCTATTTAGGGTCGAGAGTGGCAATCGATGGTGAAGGTACCACCAGCTGCCGCCCTCCTTGGCGGACACCTTCTTGGTCTCTCGTGGAGCTGCCATCATCTTCTTACACTTGCCGGTGGAGCTCGATGGTGCGTCCTCGACGGTAGCGCAAAGACTCAAGAGGTGCGCTTGCCGGAGTGGGCAACAGAGCTCTTGCCGGACTTGGTGGTCTTCTTCGCCCCGGAGCTTCAAATGGCAAGTGGCTTGCAACTGTCGCAGCTTGTCGCTTCGGTAGATCTTGTCGGCGCAGATAAGAGCATCCTTCTTGTCGCCAGGACGTAGATGACGCTTATCGGGCCCGGCATCTTCAAAGATGTTGTAGGCATAGTGAGAGGCCGCCATGAATTTGGCGAAGTGCCGACGGCCAAGTATCCCATTGTAAGGCAATGGAAAGTCAAGAACGCCAAAGGTGACCCTCTCACCCTGAAGTTCAACTTCACGCCAAATGTCACCGCAACGTGATCTTTCCTTCGCTTGCTCCTTCCCGGATTGATTCCTTGGAATGTGCGGTCTCTTCGAGCTCGCCATCGGTGATCCGGAGTTTCGGAGCACCGCAGAGGAGATCAGGTTCTGCCGCCCGCCGCCAACTAGCATCTTAGTGACCTTGAGGTTGCGGATAGTTGGTGAGACCAACATCGGCAAGCACCCGACCGCAGCTACGCCGATCAGGGTGGTCCTCAATATCAAAGATGATAGGCGTCTTTGGACCATTTCGAGGCTTGCGTGACTCGATGGATGGTTCTCGCTGCATTGACTTCCCGCATCCACCGCTTGAGTTGGCGGTGAAGTATGCGTAGAAGCACCGCCGCCAACGCATGTGACCTCGTGGGCTTTCTCGAACTCCTGCTCATCGGCCTCGTCATCATCCATGTCTTCATCATCGTCGTCGTCTTCATCCTTGTCGCGGCCGCGGGGAGGCCTGTCTCCTTGCCGCTGCTTGGCCTTGCCGCTGCTTGGCCTTGCCGCGGCGTCCTCCTCGGCCGGGACGTTTCTTGCTAGCTCCTCCAGCACCCTCCTGGGCCTTCTCCTTGTTGCGTCGTTCGTATTCAGCCTTCTGCTGCTCGACAAGATGCTCGACTTTCTTGCAGCTCTGGAGGTCATGGCCCTTGGTGCGGTGGATCTTGCAAGACTGCTTGTTGGAGCCGTCCTGCTTGTCGGCGGCCGCCACAGCCTGGCAGTTGGTGCCAGCGGCAACCTCCTTGCCGGAGCTACCAGCTTTGTCTTTCTTGGCGCCACCTCCATTGCCGGACTGCTCAACAACTAGTACATCTCTGCCTTTCTTCTTTCTGTTGTTCCGCCGCCGGCTTTTCCTTGCCGGGGCGGTCTCCTCACTATCAGATCCTCCTGCTTTAGTATTCTCTCCAGGGAGTCTCCTCCCTTCCTCAGCACGCGCACACTTGTCGGCCAGGGCATATAGCTCACTGACGGCTCTGATCTTGCACATCGCCATCTCCTCCCGCATCTTGCGGTTTCGCACGTTCTGATGGAACGCGTTGATTACTGCGGCAGGGTGGACATCTGGGATGTTGTGCTGCACGCGGCTGAATCTCTGAATGTACTTGCGCAGGGGCTCTCCTTCCTTCTGGGCGAGCAGATGAAGGTCGCTTTCTTGGCCATGGGGCTTGTGGTCGCTGTAAAGGCGCCGACAAACCGATGGCATAGATCTGCCTAAGAGGATATGGAGTTGTCCGACAAGTGCATGAGCCAGATCTCGACATTGGGCTTGAGCACCAGCGGGAAGTAGTTGGCAAGGATCTTGTCGCTCGCCCCGGCAGCCTGCACCGCGATGGTGTAGATGCTTTGAGGAACTCCGACGGATGCGTCTTGCCGTCGTATTTCTCGGTACGCCCGGCTTGAAGTTTTTCTTGCTGGGCCACTTGACATGCCGCAGCTCACGCAAAGTGAACGCAGGGCAACCTACCACGCACGGCAAAGTCGCCTCGTTCCTCCGGGCGCATGCATGTCGACAGAGGGCCCAGCGCTTTGTCGGATTGACGCCGCGCTTCTTCGCGCCGGCGCGAAGTTCGAGCGTCTTCTTGTTGTAGTTCGTGAAGAACTTGGCGCTGATCGCGACGAGCTCGTGGATCCGACGATGCGGTGGAGTCGCTGTCGAGGTGGATCCGGCGAGTCAGCGATCTTGGCCTTCGGGGCTGAGAGTGCATAGTGGTTGCACCCCACCGTCTCTGCCGCCACCGGCTCGTGTTTATAGTCCTGCCGCGGCAGCGATGCACTCGCTGTCATGGAGTGTCGCCGCTGGCGGCCGATGAGACTCTGAATGGTGGCCTCCATTCATCAACCTTGTCGGCCGTTGGAGGGTAATCTAGGAGCAGTTGAGCTCTCACCAAAGCTTCGCCGGAGTGGTGGGTGGCAAAGTGGCGAACGGCGCGAGAGCGGGATATGCTCGGACTTCTAACTATGTTAGAAGGAGCGATATCCCGCCCAGGCGATCGATGTTTCGCTTCGCGCCAGCATGTTGGCGCGATGCTGGTCTTGAGCATCCCGAGATCCACCAACTCGATCTCGGTCCAACGAGCGTATGGCGCTAGAATGCCATGACGCTGCCGGTCTCGCGCCTCTGAGACGGGCGCGGTGCATGTCACGGACGCCGAGGTCTGCGCAGCCTTGTCCTTGGACTTGGCAGCACCGTGAGCTCTCTGCCGCCGTCCATTCTTCCGCTGGCGTCTACCCCACCACCTGCCCGCTCGGTGGTGGTGGGTTCGACGCAGACGGGCTTCTGCCAAGCCTTCTTCTTCGGTGGCATGTTGATGATGATGAAGATCTAGCTTTCGCGTGACGCTGGATCAGGTTCACACAATCTCGACGCCCCTACCCGGGCGCACCAAAGATGTCGGGCAGTTGATCTGCCCACGAACACCTATGGGGCCGGCGGACCGAGCCCTTCGGTTCGGGCGGGAGCGGAGGTCGCACGAAGAGCAGATCGAGGCGAAGCACACGAGAGGTTTACCCAGCTTCGGAGCTCTCCGGAGAGATAACACTCCTACTGCTGCATGTCTAGGTGTATTGCGTTCTTGCTCAGGAGCGCTGAGTGCTACAGTACACACGAGCTGCTAACGAGACTGAGCGTGGAGGGGGAACTGACCGACCGACCCCCTCTACGTTGCGCATGGACCTCCTTTTATATGCTCAAGGGGTCTCCGACAGGTGGCAACATAGACAAGGGTACAAATGGAAATGGAGTGGTTGGTACACCTACTTGTACAGTGTACAGTGTACCATACCTAACCCTGACGGCAGGGGACAAAGGCATTAAATGCCCGCTCACGCCGCCTAACAAAGGCAAACAGGATCGCTGGGGCGCCACCGCTTGCCACGATGGCAATCTTGTCAGCGCTTGCCACCTCAAGCACCGCTGGCTGCACAACCTCTCGCCACGCTACCGAAAGGTCCCAGGCGACACGTTAGTGGATGTGCTGGAGCGAGGGTACAGATCAGGTGGTCCGCATGGCAAGCGCCTTTGTCATGTTGTTGTCTTGTCGCGCTCAAAGCTTGTCGCCATCAGGCCTTCCGGCAAGCTCCTCTTGCCGGGCCTTGTCTCCTATGTGCCTTGGTGGCCTTCCGGCAAGCTCCTCTTGCCGGGCCTTGTCTCCTTGGCTTAAATACTTTGTTCTTGAATGGCTCCAAAGGAACCACGGAGGATCTTGGCGGTCACCCGGTAAGCCTTGCCGCGGAGGGCTGCAACTGCCCGTGCACAAGTTCGGGATACTAGGGTACCCCTACTCTAGTACACCGACACTACAAAAGGACATATATTCCAAACAATATGATAATCTCTCTAACCAAGGTAGTAGGGACGAGGAGTAAACCGAGGGTGTACTAGTAAAATTTTCTCCTTGTCCTGCGATCCACCGCGCGCGTGGGCGAGGGAGCGGGCGTAAGGAAGCAAGCTTCACCTCATCCTGCGAGCCACCGCGCCCGTCGGCAGGGGAGACGGCGTACTAAGCAAACTTCTCCTCATTCTGCGAGTTGATGGGACACGTCACAAGTACTCCAGTGTATAGAGCCTTGCCTCTAAGGTAGGCCCCACATGGTTTGCCTCTTTTTTTATTTAACATAACGCGTCAAGTCGCAATTTGTTTGTTCACCCGTGGTAGACGATCCTCCCTCCATCTAGTGGACAACCAGTACACGTGTCAAGTTACCACGTGGGCTGCCTTTTCGTACAGAAATGAGCTCCACCGTGTACCAGCTGGGTGTGGTTGGGAAAGAGACGGGAGTACGTGTGCCGTGCGTGCGCCTCTTCTCTTCGTGCACATCCCCCACCTACGTGGGTGTGTGTGAGAGATACAAACCTAGACGAATGGCTTGTGCGTTCATGAGTTTTTTTTGGGGGGGGGGAGGTTGATTTCGTGAATGTATTAGTGGGAATATGTGTCGATGACATATTAAACAAAATTTTGCATGCAATGTGTGTGAAATGGAGGCCTATCCATATCATATATAGAGGGTCGGGCGATCCACGATAAGAGAGGGAGGGGTCATAGATATCGATATAGTCAAAGAGAGGATCAAGTGGGTGGGTGCGAGATCGATGAAGAGAGCCATCGAAATTGTGTGTGTGTGCAAGCCAAAGATATAGGGTGACTGACCTAGCTACCAGAACGTCAGAGGGCACAGGTCAAGTTTGTGTGTGCCAGGGAGACATGACTAGAGCGCTTGATGTATCGGTGTGTGTGTGTGTGTGTGTGTGTGTGTGTGTGTGTGTGTGTGTGTGTGTGTGTGTCGGTAGAACGACTCGTATATGTGTTGAGAAGGAGATACCCAGCTATGTCTTGAGGGAGATCGGTCGACATCCGTACATAACTGAAGGACGGGAAATAGGATGGGACAGAGAGAGAGGAGAGAGAGGAGGGAGAGAGGGTAGAGTGCTTTGGATGGGTGATGGAGTTGCTTCTCGAAGATGGTGGGAGAGGCCTACTAGACGAATTGAGGGTGGAACTGCAATATTATCAATAAGAGTGGGATGTGTTTCTGTGTGTGCCTGTGCGTGATAGATCTGTCGGGACACATCCATGGATGATGAAGGGGAACCATGTGTTTGGTAAGCAAACCTAACTAGATCGGTAGATCAATTGTTGTTTGTCGGAGGAAGGGAGAGACATAACTAATGAGGTAGATCGATCGACGCGTGGGGAAAAACGAGTTGTAAGGACCTAGCTAGCTATATGTATAGCGGGAGATCGGTCGGTGTACGTCCATTTGTTAGAGGCAAATAAGGCCTGACGATACGAATAGACAAAGGGAATGGAGCCAGGAGGTGGTGCGAGAGGCCCAGCTACTAGCTAGATAGGGGAGGAGTGTGCGGTTGTGAGATCGATGAAAAGAGGGGCGAGAGTTTACACGTGAGTGGGACCGTATGAGAGACATGAGGCAAGGACACATAAAGGAGGAGATTGAAGGTGCGTGTGTATGTTGTAGGCAGACATTGCTGGAGAGGTTTATTGATCGGTGTGTGTCGGAAAGGAGTTGTGGAGACTGTGGGAGAACAACCTAAAGAAGAAAAAAAATGAATGTGCGCGATGGATAGAATGCTGAGGGAGGGGGAGGGCGAGGAGGGCGTGTGCATGCACGAGAGAGAGTTAGTGGTAGCTGTCGGATTCTGGGTTCCGGCAGACCCTTGAGGTTCGAACTCTGGGGTGCGCATGGAGATCTTTCCCCTACCAGCTCACGTGTTAATGGTTTGCAAGGGATATAAACTAGGAAGAAGAACACACAAGGGACACGAGGTTTATACTAGTTCGGGCCACCATTGTGGTGTAATACCCTACTCTAGTTTGTGGTGTGGTGGATTGCCTCAGGGGCTGATGATGAACAGTACAAAGGAAGAACAACCTCGCGAGGGGCTGTTCTTGAGCTGGTGCGATGGACTGCTTGGGTTAGTCCAGTCGCTCCTCTCTCTCTCTCTCTCTCTCTGGTAGGTTTGACCTCTCCTCTCTCTGTGGTGGCTAGTCCTATTTATAGATGGAGGCCCTGGGCCACTTCCCCAAACAATGAGTGGGAAGGGCGCCAACAATTGGCAATTTTGAAGGGGAACATCTAGTACACTTATCCTGACTAAAGTTGGTCTTCGGCTGCCAAACGCTCTCACGGTGACGCCGTCCCGAGCTCCACGATGACCTCCGTCCTGCCGCTCTGCTGGTCTTGGTCTTGTTGCACCGAAGCGGTAACCATTGCCTGATGCCTTGGCCCGTGCTTGCCTCCTTTGCACCAAAGGGGGAATGAGGACACTGCGCACGCTGGCGCCCGCCTGGTCTCGATCGTCATGGCTTGCGTCACGGGGCACCCTGCCTTGATTTCTCCGCCTCCTCGTGAGCCTGCCTGACGAGGCTGCTCCTGAGGAAGGTTCCTGCCGTCCGCCCCGCGAGGCTTGACCCCTCGCGAGGGTCTTGAGCTTGAGCTGATGAAGCTGGGCCGTGCTGGGTCCCCACTTGAGCCACGCCGCAGGCCGCAGACAGGTAAGTCCGGGGACCCCCGTTCCAAGAACGCCGACAATAGCCCCCGGGCCCAAGGCACGCCCGGACTTGGCTTAGCAGAAAAGCGAAGGGGCAAGTGCGAAGCGCCGCGGGTCCTAACAGCCTACGGCCTTGGGCGCCGCATGGCGATTGAGTGGTCGTGGGCGTCTTCGCTTCCCCACGATCCCTCGGCGACTTCATGACTTGACAAGTCCCTGCACGCAGAAATGGGTCATGATTACCTGTGATCGTGGAGGCCGACGGTTGGCCTCCTCCGGCTATAAGTACGGAACGGCGCAAGCCCTTCCAGTCCTTCCCCTCTTGCTACTCCTTTCTCTCCATGGCTCCGTCAAAGAGGTTCTCGGCCGCGGAGAAGGGGAAGGCCCGCCAGGTTGGGCCTGACTCTCCCCCGGCCAAGCGCGGTCGAGGCCATCCTCGCAAGCATCCTGTGGCTCCCATAGCGCTTCCCGTGGTCATGGAGGCGATCCCCTGCGCGGCGATGGGCGCCAGGTTGTCGATGGGGGGCGTGCTGCGACTGTGCGCCCCCCTAGGCCGCGCTTCCACTCGACGGAGGTGCTGCCGGAGTTCGTCGTGTGGTCGGTGGAGCTGACCAGCACCTGGCTCAAGCTTCCCCGCTTCTTTCTGGGTGAACTTCCGCCGGCGCCCGGCGGCCTCGCTTCAAAGACGGTTGTTGAAGCAGGGCCTTCTAGGCTTCGCTGGAGATCTCCGTCGCCGGGAATGTGGCCCTGACCCGCGGCTGGTAAATGTTTACCCGCGCGCGTGGCCTGAGCCGGCGGTGCACCCTGCACTTCAAGTTCGATGGCGACGCCACCCTCTACGTGAGGCTGTTCGGAGAAGACGGTCGCCCTGCCGGGTGCTGCCCCGAAGACGATGACCGCGGCCATGTACCCAGCCCCGGTGATGATCGTGATGAAGATGACAGCAGGCGCGTGGTCGGCGGCGCTCGGGGCTCGTCGAGCTTCGGTGGTTCTCCTTCGGACAGCAGCTCCTCCAGCGGTGGCCGCGACCAGCCCCCGTGCCGTCGCGCCCGCCTGGAGGGAGGTAGCGGGTCAGCCCGCCGTCGCGCCTCGGTGAAGCGCGAGGAGGAGTCCAACTGAGCTCCGGAGGCAGTACGAGCCTTCGCCGCGAGTTGGTGCCGAGCAAGCCGTGCCTATTTTGTTTTTCTCCCTTCCCTGCGTAAAGAGAAACTAGCGTAGGGCCCTGTGGGGGCGTGCTGAACTGTTGCTGTTAATTACCATGTTGTTTCCGCTATTTCTGTGCCGTGCTTTTGTGCCGCATGCCCGCGTGCAGGAATTACTTAGCTCGGGGGGACCTGTCACTGTCTTCGCTTCCCGAGGCCGAGGCCTCGTCGAACGCTTCATGTCCTACAAGGATTAGTCAGGAGGGGTAGCTTCCGGCCTCGGTTGTGGAGGCGACCGACCCAGGTCCTGTGTTCGCGTCGCAATACCCGTGGGGCACGGACTGGGAGGGGTGCTCCCGTAGTGGACCCGGATAGGAAAGCTTCAAACGACAAGGGCAGAAAACACTCACGAGGGTGCCCGCGTTGCTCCCTCGCGAGACTTGCGCGAGAGAAAAAGAGGCAAGTGAGCGAAAAAGACGAAGAGTCACAAGCTAAGGACGGCAACAACTTCAATAAAACTTCAAATAGGAGCAAACAAGCCAACTGCAGAAAGCAAATGAAAAGCCGCGTCCGACACCTAATCTAGTCTTCGACGTCTTCTCACCAGCGCGGAGCTATGTGCTGCCACTAGGCATGGGCGGGAGCCCCCGAGGCCCGAGGGCGGCTCTCCGGAGACTCCGGGGTGTGTACGGCCCCAACTCATTATTACGTGAGAGTGTCACGGGCGGCAAGCTTCACATGTATTGGCCTTCTTCACAGGTTTCGGGCCTTTCTCGGGGAAATTAGCTTCACATGCGTTTGCCTTCTTCACAGGCTCTGGGCCTTTCTCGGGAAAATGAGCTTCACAGTCGTTTGCCTCCTTCACAGGCTCCGGGCCTTTCTCTGAAAATGAGCTTCACAGGCGTTTGCCTTCTTCACAGGCTCCGGGCCTTTCTCGGGAAAATGAGCTTCACATGCGTTTGCCTTTTTCACAGGCTCCGGGCCTTTCTCGGGAAAATGAGCTTCACAGGCGTTTGCCTTCTTCACAGGATCCGGGCCTTTATTACAGGCTCTAGGCCTTTCTTCAAAGGAAGAACTTCCGGAGATGCTGGATGTTCCACGCGTTCGGGATGGGCACCCCCTCCTGAGTCTCCAAGTGTGCAGAGCCGGGCTTGGAAACATGAACAACCTTGAACGGGCCCTCCCACATGGGAGAAAGCTTATGCAGCCCTTCCCTGGAGAGGACCCGTCTGAGTAGGAGGTCCCCTACCTCAAGAGTCCTCGGGCGGATGTTGCGGCAGTGGTATCGCCGCATCGCCTGTTGATACCTTGCCGCTCGCAGCGCGGCCTCTCGATGATGTTCCTCCAAAGACGAGATCCGTCCCCGCATGGCGCCCCGCTGCGCCTCGTCGAACACCAGATTCGTGCGAGCGACGCCTCGACCTCGTGAGGGAGGACGGCTGCACTCCATAGACGAGGAAGAAGGGGTCTCGCTTAGTCGGCTTGGTCAGCGGTCGTCGCGGATGGACCACAGCCTGCATCGGAGCTCGTCATGCCAGCCCCTGCCGCAGGCCTCCAGCTTCTTCTTGAAGGTCCTAGTTTTGAGGCCCTTCAGGACCTCCGCATTGGCTCACTCGGCCTGGCTGTTACTCCGGGGGTGCGCCACTGAAGCGTAGCATATCTGCGTTCCAAGGTTACCACATTATGTTTTGAAGATATTGCTGGTGAACTACGAACCGTTGTCGGTGATGATGCGGTTAGGCACCTCAAACCGGCTCACGAGGCCCCTGATGAACTTGACCGCAGAGCCTGGCGGGATGGTGCGGATAGCTTCCACCTCGGCCCACTTGGTGAACTTGTCCACGACGACGTAGAGGTAGCGATAGCCCTCTGGCGCCCGAGGGAACGGGCCTAGAATGTCCAGCCCCCAAACGGCGAATGGCCATGAGAGGGGTATAGTTTGCAGACCTCCCGCCGGCTGATGGATCTGCTCGGCGTGAAATTGGCAGGCCTCGCAAGCCTTTACCAGTTCAACTGCGTCGCTGAGTGCTGTGGGCCAGTAGAACCCGCTGCGGAACGCCTTGCCAACGAGGGTTCGCGACGATGAGTGATGCCCACAGTCTCCGCCGTGTATGTCTTCCAGCAATTCCTTCCCTTGATCTCTGGGAATGCAGCGTAGGGACACGTCATTCGGCCACCTCCGGTAAAGCTCTCCATCCCTGATGCAGTAGGCCATGGCTTGCCGCGCCACACGCTCCGCCTCCTCCTCCTTCTCCGGCAGGGTCCCCCATGTCATGTAGCTCTTGAGCTGATCCAGCACCCTTCCTGAGGCTCCAACGCCAAGAGCAGGCGTGCCCCTGAGGCCGCGCCGCAGACCGGGGCTCCAGAGGCTGGCGGCTGCGGGTGCTCCTCCCGAGGTTGCGCCGCGCTTGATAGTGAGGGTGCCGCTGAGGGCCTGAAGAGTCACTCTTCCAAGACGCCAGGCTCCTGAGGCAGCCGCCTGGACGCCCTCTTGGCGATGTCATCCGCCTCTTGATTGGTGCCGCGAGGCACATGCTGCAGCTCCAGCCCCCAAAACTGTTTCTCCATCCTGCGGACCTCCGCGAGGTAGGCTTCCATGTGCCCGTCCTTCGGCTTGTATATCTTGTTGGAGAAGTTGAAGAGGAGTTGTGAATCGCCTTTGATGATGAGGCGCTTTACCCCCAAAGCGACTTCGGCTCTCAGGCCGGCTATCAGGCCTTCATATTCTGCTATGTTGTTGGAGACCTTTTCCCTGTGCTGGAAACAGAGCTGCACGGCGTAACAGAGCTTGTCCTGAGTAGGGGATACGAGCACTGCAACGGCCCCCGCGCCATGTTAGGAAAATGCCCCGTTGAAGTACATGACCCAGCCGTCCGGTGCCTCACTCCCCAGAGAAAGTGATCGGTCTTCGCCCGATTCGAGGCCGGGTGCCTCCATCCATTCTGCCACAAAATCTGCCAATGCGGCCCCCTTGATGACTCTGGTTGTGCTGAATTCTAGCTGAAACACTTGCAGTTCGATATTCCACTCGGCGACTCTTCCAGCTGAGTTGGGGCTCCTGAGCACCCTCTCCAGAGGGTATGCTGAGACGACCTTGATGGGATGACCTTGGAAGTAGTGCCGCAACTTGCGTGAGGCTACCAATAGCGTGAGGAGGAGTTTTTGGGGCATGGGGTACCACGCCCTCGCGTCCCGCAGCACCGTGCTGACGAAGTACACGGGGTGCTCGACGAGGCTATGAGCACTGGCGCTGTTCGCGTCCTCCGTAGGTTGGGGTGCCTCCCGAGAAGGCGGAGCCCCCAACGCCTGGTCGCTTGGTGGGGCCTCTTCTACTCCGGGCGCGCTTTCCTGTTGTGGCTGATCCCCTTCGGCCGCGACCGCGGTCTTTGTGAGGCTCTCTTGGCTTCGCTTAGCTCCTGCCTGGAGGGCAGTTGCGGCCTTGGCCTGATGCTCCTCCCTGACCGCTACCAGGGCTGCGCTGGCGGAGTAGGGGGTGGCCGCGAGGTAGAGCACCAGGGGCTCCCGAGGACGCGGGGCTACCATCACCGGAGGGATGGTAAGGTACCTCTTGAGTTCTTGGAATGCCTTGTCGGCCTCTTCAGTCCATTCATAGGGGCCCTTCTTCTTCATCAGCTTGAAGAATGGCAGTGCTCGTTCCCCCAGCTTGGAGATGAAATGTCCTAGCGCGGTCATGCGCCTGGTGAGTTTCTGCATTTCTCTGAGGGTCTTTGGCGGTCTCATGTCTTCGACTGCTTTGACCTTTTCCGGGTTGGCCTCGATGCCCCTATGGGACACGAGGAAACCCAGGAGCTTGCCCAAGGGGACTCCAAATACGTACTTCTCCTGGTTGAGCCGCAGATCCACCTTATCAAGGCTCGCAAAGGTTTCTTCCAAGCCCTGTATCAGGGTTTTCGCCTCCCGATACTTCACTACAATGTCATCAACGTACACCTCAGCATTCCTCCCGAGCTATCGGCCCAGGGCGATGTGCATCAGCCTCTGAAAGGTCGCGCCCGCGTTGCGCAACCCAAACGGCATACAGGTATAGCAGTACACTCCGCACGGGGTCAGGAAAGCTGTTTTTTCCACGTCTTCTACCGCCATCTTGATCTGGTGATAGCCTGAGAAGGCATCCAAAAAGCACAACAGGTCACACTCGGCGGTGGAGTCGACGATCTGGTCAATGCGAGGAAGCGGAAATGGATCTTGTGGGCAGGCCTTGTTGAGGTTGGTGAAGTCGACACACATACATTCCTTTTCCCCCTTTTTTGGCATGACAACTGGGTTGGCCAGCCAATCCGGGAAGCGGACGTCGCGAATAACCCCTGCTGCCTCTAGCTTGCGGGTCTCTTGGACGATAAAAGCTTGTTTCTCTGTGGACTATCGCCTCGCCTTCTGCTTCATGGGGCGCACGTTGAGGTGATGCTCAATCACGCCTCGGGACCCCGCCAACTGATCAGGTCCCCGCGAACACCTTCTTGTTCATGGCAGAACTTTACCAAGGCCTCCTCCTGCTTGGGTTCGAGGTTTGCACCTATGGTGAAGGTGGCGTCAGTGGGCCCGTCCTCGTCGACCGGTACCTGCTTGGTTTCCGCCTTGTTTTGAGTGAATAGCTGCTTCTTCTTGGACGGCGCAGCCCCCTTGGGCTCAGGGGCGTCAGTGCTGGTGGGCCGTGCCACCGCAGCCGCCTTGAAAACAAGCTTGAGCGCCTGCAGTGCATCTCCGGTGTTTCCTGACAGGGTAAGGACGCCGCTGCTCCCGGGCATCTTCATGAGGTTGTACACCGGGTGAGTTGCTGCCATGAACCGGGCCAAGGCTGGGTAGCCGAGGATGGCGTTGTAGGGGAGGCCGATGGGGGCGATGTCGAAGTTGATCTGCTCCGTGCGGAAGTTGTTGCGGGTGCCGAAGGTCACCGGGAGGCGAATTTGTCCCAGGGAGGCGGTGGAACCGGCTCGGACTCGAAAAGGCTGCTGGGCTGAAGCCGCCTGGTGGTACATGGAGGAGGCTGAAGGCCTCCACAGAGAGCATGTTGAGGCCGGCTCCGCCGTCGATGAGGCTCCTGGTGACTGCCACTTCGCAGATGGTGGGGGTGCACATCATCGGAAGCGCACCCGAACCGGCGGGGTTGGAGGGGTGATCGTCCGAGTTGAAGAGCAGGTCGGCCTCGGGCGCCACCCAGCCCGGCGGGGCTCCCTGGCGCTTGGAGGCGGTGGCGATCTGGCGGGTGAACGGCTTGACATGGCGGCTCGAAGGTGGCGCCAGTGAGCCGCCCAGGAGAGCTGCGACGACCGGGGGCACCGGCTGGGCGCGATGGGCGAGGTAGAGGTCACGCAGCTCCTCCCAACAGGCCTGCTACTCGTTCCCCGCTTGACCGGTGGGGGCGTTGGCAGCAGGCGACGGGGAACGATAGGGGCGTCCGCCGATGGGAGCTGTCCGGGCGACTCGAGCGGCGCGAGCAGCCCGACGCTCGGCGCGGGCTCGGCGAGCGTCAGCCATGGACATGACGGAGGATCACACGCGACCAGCGGAAGAAAGATTCCGGCGCACCCCCTACCTGGCGCGCCAAATGTCGGATTCCGGGTTCCGGCAGACCCTTGAGGTTCGAACTCTAGGGTGCGCATGGAGATCTTTCCCCTACCAGCTCACGCGTTAATGGTTTGCAAAGGTTCTAAACTAGGAAGAAGAACACACAAGGGACACGAGGTTTATACTAGTTCGGGCCACCATTGTGGTGTAATACCCTACTCTAGTTTGTGGTGTGGTGGATTGCCTCAGGGGCTGATGATGAGTAGTACAAAGGAAGAACAACCTCGCGAGGGACTGTTCTTGAGCTGGTGCGATGGACTGCTTGGGTGAGTCCAGTCGCTCCTCTCTCTCTCTCTCTCTCTCTCTCTCTCTCTCTCTGGTAGGTTCGACCTCTCCTCTCTCTGTGGTGGCTAGTCCTATTTCTAGAAGGAGGCCCTGGGCCTCTTCCCCAAATAATGAGCAGGAAGGGCGCCAACAATTGGCCATTTTGAAGGGGAACATCTAGTACACTTATCCTGACTAAAGTTGGTCTTCGGCTGCCAAAGGCTCTGACGGTGACGCCGTCCCGGGCTCCACGATCACCTCCGTCCTGCCACTCTGCTGGTCTTGGTCTTGTTGCACCGAAGCGGTAACCTTTGCCTGATGCCTTGGCCCGTGCTTGCCTCCTTTGCACCAAAGGGGGAATGAGGACACTGCGCAGGCTGGTGCCCGCCTGGCGCCCGCCTGGTCTCGATCGTCATGGCTTGCGTCACGGGGCACCCTCGTGAGGTACCCTGCCTTGATTTCTGCGCCTCCTCGTGAGCCTGCTTGACGAGGCTGCTCCTGAGGAAGGTTCCTCCCGTCCGCCCTGCGAGGCTTGGCCCCTCGCGAGGGTCTTGAGCTTGAGGTGATGAAGCTGGGCCGTGCTGGGCCCCCACTTGAGCCACGCCGCAGGCCGCAGGCAGGCAAGTCTGGGGACCCCCGTTCCCAGAACGCCGACAGTAGCTACAAAGGTTAGAGGATTGTGTGGGTGTAAGAGACTAAAAAAGATCATAATTTGATATGAAAATGGATTCATATATTTGAATAGGAGATCATAGTGTTTTAAACATATGCATGCATGAATATAGCGGTGATACATATGAGACATGGTTTAGTTTGTGAAGATCTAGCTAGAGCTTGAAATGTACTATGATTTGAAATCAACATAAAGTGGATTCAAACAATCGAGTTCGAGTTCATATAGTACACATAGTTCATATGTAACTCGAGACTAATCATGTGGTGCGCTGTGAAGATAATACACAAACGATGGTTTAACTTGACAATAATGACGATTGTAGACCTGATTAAAACAGAGAAACGAATTCAAACACTTTGACTTCACAACAATCATTATTGTAGATCTTATTCAAATAGAGAAACGAATTCAAATTTAGTTCATATTGACGCGGTAGTATATACGTTTGGAATGCACTAAAATGTTCATTTGAGTACTAGGTTGCATGAATTATACACGTAGCGAAATATTTTAATTGAACATAACATGAATTCAAAGTTTTTAATGACATTTGTAGTGCGAATTGATTTGGTACAGTACACGTTAGGCTTGTCCGGAATTTCAACCAGCGCCTTTGTTAGCGAAATATTTAAGATATATCTTTGTCTCGTTGTGCTCAAACAACTCCCTCCATCTCAACCCGCCTTGCTATTCCAAAATTACAACGGCGCCAAAACTCCCACCTCTGTGAAATCCCGACACGCCGAAATGCCCGTGATACCCCCGAACCGAAAGTACCGCCTCAAATCGGTGGGGGTACTTTTGTAACTTACCCCACATTTCGGACAAGCGCGTCCCTAAGCCATGGTTCCCCACTCCCATCCCATCCGCCCACCCATTCGTACACCGAGGCCGGGATAACCCGCGAAGCCCCACACCCTCCTCCGTCCGCCACCCAGCCAGAGCCTCTTCCCCGATGACGTCGTCCACAGCAACACGTCCCTCATCCACCGTACCGGATGAGGATCCGTCGTCGATCTGGTCGTCCCGTTGGTTCAACCACCCCGTCCTCCACCTCCAAGGAGCTGCCCCGATGTTCCCCTCATATTTCGTGCCACCACCATTCCCACACCACCGTCTTCACCTACACCACCAGAAGAGCATCAGCATCACTGTTTCCTCGGATGAAGCTGCGGCCTAATCAGCGCCACCAAACAGGTTTTACACTAATCGCCGTATTTTCTTCTTGATTCGATCTCACGGTGCTGCCAGCGCTCGGTCCCGAGCTGACACGGCGTGGCTCCATCCACCACGGCGTCGACAGCCACTTCCTCCACAGCGTCGCTCCCTCGGCGGCGACGTCCACATCGATAAGAGGAGCTGGCTGCTTTAGCTCTCGCTTCGCGCTGCTGCTCTACTCTTGCTCTCGGTCCCCTGCACAGTGCTCTTGCTCTTGCTCTTGCTCAAGGCTCTTTGCTCTCGCTCTTGCTCTTGCTTGCGATGCTGCTCCGATTTAGCTACACTTCAGTCGACTGAATCGACTTTTGGGTCAGTCGATTTTCAGGGGGTGGGGGGCTCCCCGGAGTTAAGGAAGAACCAGCTGCAGCAGGGAGCTGGGCTCGCGGGAGAAGTACCCCACTATCTATCTTAGGGTTCAGGGTGGGGGTGGTGGTCGCCGGCGGTGGTGGGGCGGTGGCGTGGGGATCGCTGGAGAAAAATCTCGGCACGGGGGGGCCTAGAGGGATGGCCGGGGCGGCGGCCGACCGGTGATGGGGAGTGTTTTCGGGGCGGGCGGGGCGGCTGTTTGGCTGGTGGTGGCTGGCGGCTCAGGGGGGTGGAGGTTGAAGATGAACTGCAGGCCCTTGATTTCGTATCCAACGGCTGCAAAATTGACTGACCAGAGATGAAAAAGTCAGTCGACTGACGTGTAGCCTCACCTCTAGTGCGTTCAGTTTCAACAAAGAAATTCGATTTCGACGACAAAATTCAGTTTGACGAGTTAAGTTCAGTTTTGACAGTTAAATTCAGTTTCGACAGTTAAGTTCATAGATGAGCGGCTGATGTATACATCTAGCACTTTGTGGTTATGTATTTTATGTCATCTATTGGATATGCTATTAGAATTCCACTCAGGTTAACGTTGTCTCTCTTGTCCTGCCAGCCTCGGCATCGTACAACTCACCGGAGCTGCTCCAATGGCGAAACCCTCCATCACAGTGGAGCAGTACCTCGGGCTCCATCTCCAGACGCCTAAGATCTTCTTCCCCTCCTCCGACAGCTAAGTCAACCGGAGCATCCTCACCGGCCAACCCAATCACACTGAGATCGACATGGCTTCGCCAAAGAGGTTGTACACTTCTTGTGGTTTGACTTAATCTCACCATACTTCTTTGCATCCTATGATCTTCTAATTCTTGTGAACCAAACACCTAGATTGGCAGAAATCATGTGTTTTTAAATTCTCTATTTTGCACGTGCATTCCTATCCTATTCCTGTCTATTTCCTATCCCTGCATTGTTAGAATCCTCAAATTCAAACAAGCCCTTACACAATTACCATTACGTGATATGTGTCAAAGAAAACCTTGTGTGGTTTGTCCTGCTTCCTACGGTGTTGTGTTCCACCCCAGCTCAGCTGCTCCAACAATGGAAGGGTTCACCACATAGGATCCGCTCTCCGTGACTGTCTTTCGCCGCCTCGCATCTTCTTCCCCATCACCGGCAGCCACGACAACTGCATTACCATCATCAACTGAGCAGATGACCTTAAGGACTACATGGGTCCACAAGAGAGGTCGCACTCTTCCGTGTCTACTTACGTTATGCATCGCTTAATATGATGACATGCTACTTTATCGTCATGTTCACCTATTAGACTCCGACTCAGGTCCAATGGAAGGGTACATACTGGGGCAACAGTCAGTACTATCTGTCTACTATCTAGTTAATCTGAAGTGTCTACTATGAGTTTCATGTTGGGTGCAAACAAACATTAAAGGAGCCATTATCTGTATTTTTTAACTAAAGCTATTATCTGCCTGCTATCATTGGTTTTGGGTCTATCCATGGTTTGCTACCATCACTCTGGATTTGTGCATGAACTCCTTACATAATCTCACTATGTTTTATTCCTATGCATGTCAGTTATTGTACACAATGGAACTGAACATGTAGAGCAAAAGAGACGAGCCTTGCGTGGCAATAAAATTTCATGCAGACGTCACTCCATGGTGGGTGCAAAGGCAGTCCCCCTCCACCCATTTCGGATCATAATCGAGAGGAAGATAACTGTTCTGAGGGGGATTTACAAGCAGAAGACGTCTCCTATTTACCCCAAGAGGTCTGCGCTCTAACTTGGCATGCTGATGTTGGTTATATCATGCATATGGTGCCTTGCATTGCTTACTTTATACATCAAATATGTCAACTGCTTAGTTTAGACATGCTTTGTGTGAATGCCATCTGTTTAGTTTATTCATCGTTTATGTGAATTATGCAATTCCATCTTGTTTAGCCAGGCATCATATATGTGAATTTTGCCATCATGCTTAGCCAGTCATCTTATATGTGAATTATATCAGGCCATCCTTTTTTTCATTACATATTACGTTTGTCAACAATGTTAGTACATTCAACTACTCTTCGTGTGCATTAGCCATTTGACACGGTGATGGAAAATTCTGGAGTGAAAACAAGGTCTTCAGAGCAGACTATGCTATCTGACAAAGCGCATATCTCACTGGTTACGGATAGCTCCTCAGAGGAGGATTCAGAGACAGATGACCAGTCCTATTCCCCCCCTCCTCGAGGTGCATGGTCTAACTTGGCAGGGTTATGTTTCTCATATCGTGCGTATGGTATCTTGCATTGCTATGTCATTTTCTTAGTTTAGACATGATTTGTGTGAATGCCACCTGTTTAGTGTCTAATTACCATATATGTGAATTATGCAATGCCATCTTTTTGCAAGACATTATATATGTGAATTTTGCAATGCTATCTTGTTGCAAGGCATTATATATGTGAAATATGCAATGCCATGCTGTTTAGCCAAGCTTCATATATGTGAATTATATCATTCCGTCCTTTTTTGTATTTCTCATTGCTTTTGTCGACAATGTTTGTATATTCAACTACTGTTCCTGTGCATCAGCCATTTGAATTGGTGATGGAGAAATCTGGAGTGAAAACAAGGTCTTCAGAGCAGACATTGCTACCTGGTGAAGCAGATATGTTGCTACTTACAGATAGATCTTCAGAGGAGGATTCAGAGGCAAATGACTAGTCCTATTATCTCCCTGAGGTGTATGCTCAAACTTGGCAGGGTTATATTACTCATATCATGCATATGTTGTATTGCAATGCTTAGTTTTGACATCATATACACGATGTTGAATGCCATCTCCTTAGTTGACACATCATATATGCGATTGCCCTCCGCTCACTTCCTTAGTATATAAATCATATATTTGAATTATATCATGCCATGATGTTTACATAGACAGCATGTATCTGAATTATGGCATGCCAACCCATTTTCTAAAGACATAATATAGGTATATCATCTCATCATGTTCACATAGTCATCATATTTTGAATTATGTCATTCTATCCGTGAATTATATCATGCCATCATGTTTCCATCGACGGCATGTTTGTGATTTATGGCATGCCAACCACTTTAATAGACACATCATATAGTTATATCATGTCATCCTGTTTACATAGTCATCATATTTTGAAGTATGTCATTCTATCCTGTTTAGTTAACCATCATACATGTGAAATTGTGTCATGCTATCCTGTTTAATTAGCCATCATATATTTGAAATTATGTCCTGCTATTCTGTTTGGTTAGACAACATAAATGTGAATTTTTCATGCCCTGTTTTCTTCCCTACTATCCATTGCACCTGTCTATCTTACAATGTCTGTACATTTAATTACTTTTCTTGTTTTTCAGCCATTTCAATTCGAGGGGATGATGGTAGTATCTGTGGGAGTAAAAACACAGTCTTCAGAAAAGATCGTGCTACCTGTCGATGGAGATAGAACCACGGTTGTACTTTCCCAAGAACCAGCCCCACCACACATAACCCAGACTCACACAGATTGTACCCCTACCTAGTTGGACAGAGAACCAGCTACACCCCTTCTAACCCCAACCCCAGCAGATAGTAACCCAGTTCCCGTTGACACAACACCGTCTCCACCACAGAGCACCCAAACACGAGCAGTTAGTAAGGCAACTGCAGTGCCCAAAGCACGAGGACCACCACTCCGAACACCAAGTCAACGCTTAAAGCAAAAGAATTGTTCTCAGGTAAGGTTCCATAGCTATGGTTCATACTACTTTGCTCTTGCATCACTGTATTTACTCATACCAACTAATTTCAAATTTGAAGGATGCAATTGAAACTCCAATGGCGCATATGGTATGTTTTAAAACCTGTTTCTTTAACGTGTTTGCTATTGTAACATGCTCTATGTTGATTTCAGTTTCAATTGAATAAACATTTATGTTCTCATGCCATGCACATTACAAGTGTTGTTATTCTTTGTGTAGTTTCCCACACTTATATTACATCTATCTTGCTTTGTCTTAAATAGATATGATTCGAACTGTATCTATCTTGATTTGGCAACATAAACTAGAATGATATAGACCATACAGTGTACATAGATATATGTTTGTTTCATGTTGTTATCCTGTCCACCTTACTACTGAACTAGTTTACCAAAATGAGTTTCATATACTACATTGTAAACCTGTGATGTGTTTGTTTGTTTCTCCTTTAGAACGCGGATAAAATATTGGAGAAGAGTACCCCGTTATGAAATGGTAAAGGAAGTAATGCAGATCAGGTTCAAGATAGTAGAGACATCCTGTTGTTCTCCAAGAAAGCTGATAAAAACTATATTGAAGACACCGAGACAACCCCAAAGTCCTATCTTGATGTAGTGTTCGAGTTATCGGGTTACTCTGCTGGCACCCGACTCTTCGTACTTTCATTTGCTGAATCAGTTCTCGCTTATTGAGTCTCAACTTCAAGTTGAAAGACATCGATCGATGTTATGCGACGAGGAAGTCAAGGACCGAGGAAGTCCCTGCAGAATTCAGATGCATACTTTACGGTGCAACAAAGCAAGTCTTTGGAGGATTTAAGAGCCAAACAAGATAAATTTAACAAGCTTGCTAAGCATCTTGCCAAGATTATGGGTACCAGGATATTGTTTCTGAGCTCTTACAAGTGATTTCAGTTTTGGACTTGTTTTGTCTTGCGTTTATATGCTGCTTTGTTCCCTATATTTGCACTGGTGGCGAACTTTGACGCCCAGTGGATGTAATATGTGTAATAGCCATGATAGCCTAGCGTAAGTTACTTGCTTATGTATTTCCATTGTCTTGTTTATTAGTTTTCTCTTAGTCAGTTCCCGCGGTTTGCTAGTGGCCGGAATAGCATATTTTTTTAAACTAGGCCACATTAACAATGGGCTACATATTTACTGTAGGCCTCCTACGGGCCGTAGAAACAATGGGCCTTCTAAGGGCCGTAGACACAATGGGTCTTCTACGGGGCGTAGAAACAATGGGCCTTCTACAGGGCATAGACACAATGGGCCTTCTACGGGTCGTATCATCAATGGGCCTTCTACGGGCCGTATGATCGGTTGGCCAAACATGGGCCAATAACAGACCACATTATGGCCGTAAATGGGCTGGAGTTGAAATCGTCCGTTCATGGGCCGACCATAACGGGCCGTCGTTAATAGGCCGTATTTGATGACGCTATGAAAACGGCCCAACGTATTAACGGGCCACAAACAGGCCGATCAGAACCACGGGTTGTATTTGGCCCACAAGTTTAAAAATGACAAAGAACGGGCCGAAAGTAAACGAATGCTGGAAATGAGCCCAAGAATAAATGGGCCCTAAGAAGGCCGAAAGATAGCAGGGGCTGGAAACAGCCCAACGGAATAATGGGCCATTAATGGGGATAAAGTGATACACTGTTCATTACGGGCCAGTTTTACCACGGGCCGTTAATGGGTCGATGTTTACTAAGGGCCTCATATGGGCCAAAAGATGTCATGGGCCATACATGGGCTGGAAGTTAAAACGGGCTGGAATTATATTGGACGACCCAGATGACGCTACTGGACCTAATTCAGATAGGCCGTAAACGGCCCCTGGGATAGCGGGTTGTAAATGGGCTATATGCGAACAGGCCGTTAACATGCTTTCCTTGGGCCGGCCCGCTGCCTTTTGACCAAGTCAAACGAGCCGGCCTTTTCAGACGAATGGGCCTCTATTGGGCCCTGCCACGTGTCGGTGTATCAGAGGTGCTTTGGGTCCAATGAGTGGATGACGTCTGTCCCAACGGTGAGCCAACACGTGTTTCCTCCAGCCAATGATGATTTTACACGTGGAAAATCCCCATTGGTCGGGGCTGTTAACGGGTTATCGGATCCAAAACCGGACCGGATAGCTTAACGGCGTTCCGTTATGGTGAATGCCACGTGTCGGTCACCCTTGACGAAAGCACTTCTGTGACGCGTGATTTATCGTCATGGAAGTGGACACTTCCGTGATGATAATTTTGGTAATGTCATGGAACACTTCTATGACAGCACAGGTATGACTATCTTGATTCTGTCATAAATTTGTCATGGATGTACATGCATGACAGAAAACGTGACCTACTGTGACAAACACATATCATGACAGAAATGTATTTTTTTTTGTAGTGCGCGGCCCTGGCAGCAGAAGTACAGAGCGGCCTTATCAAGCAGAACCTTAATTCGGCGGCCAAGCTCCCGGACACTGTCAAACGAGTCCGGACTACTCTGCAACAGGACAATCCAACTCGTCAGGAGCTCAACTAGCAATTCGGCTTCCGTCCCAGTCCCGACCAAAATTGCAGCGTACGTACCGCGCGTACGTAACTACGCACTCAAAATACCATGGGCATAGACGGAGGCGTGATACATCTCCAACGTATCTATAATTTTTGATTGTTCCATGCTATTATATTATCTTTATCTATTTTGTATGTTTAATGGGCTTTACTAAGCACTTTTATATTATTTTTGTGACTAACCTACTAACCCAAGGCCGAGTGCAAATTGCTGTTTTTTTACCTATTCTGGTGTTTCGCAGAAAAGGAATATCAAACGGAGTCCAAACGGAATGAAACCTTCGGGAGAGTTATTTTTGGAACAAACGTGATCCAGAGGACTTGGAGTGGACGTCAAGAAATCAATGAGGAGGCCACGAGGCAGGGAGGCGCCTGCCCCCCTGGGCGCGACCCCCACCCTCGTGGGCCCCTCGCAGCTCCACCGACCTACTTCTTCCTCCTATATATACTCATATACCCCGAAACCATCCAAGAGCACCACAAAACCCTATTTCCACCGCCGCAACCTTCTATACTCATGAGATCCCATCTTGGGGCCTTTTCCAGTGCTCCGTCAGAGGGGGAATCGATCACGGAGGGCTTCTACGTCAACACCAGAGCCTCTCCGATGATGTGTGAGTAGTTTACCACAGATCTTCGGGTCCATAGTTATTAGCTAGATGGCTTCTTCTCTCTCTCTGGATCTCAATACAAAGTTCTCCTCGATCTTCTTGGAGATCTATTCGATGTAACTCTTTTTGCGGTATGTTTGTCGAGATCCGATGAATTGTGGGTTTACGATCAAGATTATCTATGAACAATATTTGAATCTCCTCCGAATTCTTTTATGTATGATGTGTTATCTTTGCAAGTCTCTTTGAATTATCAGTTTGGTATGCCCTACTAGATTGATCTTTCTTGCAATGGGAGAAGTGCTTAGCTTTGGGTTCAATCTTACGTTGCTCGATCCCAGTGACAGAAGGGGAAACAACACGTATTGTATTGTTGCCATCGAGGATAAAAAGATGGGGTTTATATCATATTGCTTGAGTTTATCCCTCTACATCATGTCATCTCGCCTAATGCGTTACTCTGTTCTTATGAACTTAATACTCTAGATGCATGCTGGATAGCGGTCGATGTGTGGAGTAATAGTAGTAGATGCAGAATCGTTTCGGTCTACTTGTCGCGGACGTGATGCCTATATACATGATCATGCCTAGTGTCGGTGTCAAAACCGGCGGATCTCGGGTAGGGGGGTCCCGAACTGTGCGTCTAAGGCGGATGGTAACAGGGGGCGGGAGACACGATGTTTACCCAGGTTCGGGCCCTCTCGATGGAGGTAATACCCTGCTTCCTGCTTGATTGATCTTGATGATATGAGTATTACAAGAGTTGATCTACCATTTAGATCGTAGAGGCTAAACCCTAGAAGCTAGCCTATGGTATGATTCTTCTTGTCCTACGGACTAAACCCTCCGGTTTATATAGACACCGGAGGGGGCTAGGGTTACACAGAGTCGGTTACAAGGGAAGAGATCTACATATCCGTATTGCCAAGCTTGCCTTCCACGCCAAGGAGAGTCCCATCCGGACACGTGACGAAGTCTTCAATATTGTATCTTCATATCCCAACAGTCCGGCCAAAGCATATAGTCCGGCTGTCCGAGGACCCCCTAATCCAGGACCCCCTCAGTAGCCCCGAACCAGGCTTCAATGACGATGAGTCCGGTGCGCAGATTGTCTTCGACATTGCAAGGAGGGTTCTTCCTCCGATACTCCATAGAAGATCTTGAACACAAGGATACTGTCCGGCTCTGCAAAACAAATTCCACATACCATCGTAGAGAGAATAATATTTCCACAGATCTAATCTGCTGACCCATTCGGTAGCATGACTTCACACCACGGTCCGGTCATTATTCGAACCATTTTTCTCAACCAGCTACTGCACATATTGCGAGGCGGTTTCCTTAGCACGTCTTGTCGAAGCAGAGATCGTGTCCCCTTATCGCAGGATTCTCATCAATACGGGTGTGGGTAACCCAACCGCGCCATCAATTACGGTGCTTGGGGAATAAGCGAATTTACCAGGCAAGTGGGGAGGCGTATAGTTTCTTCCGCCATTATAAAGGGACAAGGATTCCTCTTTTTCACCAACGCCCTCTTCCTCCTTGCTCATCCAATCTTGCGCACTCGAGCTCCAGCACCCAAGTTCGCATTTTCTTCTCAAACTACTCCAAGCATGTCCGGAGCAGGAGGCAAGTGGATGGTCTCCTCTGTTACGGAGGAGAACATCACAAAGCTATGGGGAGCAGGATATCAGGCCGCGGATATCGCACACCGTCTGCCAGATGCGGGGCAGATCGCCCCTACTCCTGAACCCCATGGGAGGGTGGTTTTTCTTACCCACTTCGTCCGCGGACAGGGATTTACCCTCCACCCGTTTGTCCGCAGGCTCATGTTTTACTACGGGCTGGATTTTCATGATCTGGCCCCCAATTTCATCCTCAACATCTTGGCGTTTATCGTCGTGTGTGAGGCCTTCCTCCACATCAAGCCCCACTTCGGCCTATGGCTGAAAACCTTCAATGTTAAACCGAAGGTGGTGGTCGGCTTGCAAACGGAGTGCGGAAGCGCCATGGTGGGAAAAATGCCTAACGTCACCTGGCTCGAAGGCTCCTATGTGGAGACCATAAAGGGGTGGCAATCGGGGTGGTTCTACATCACCGAGCCGCGCGACACCAACTGGGTGGCGGCCCCCAAATTTCGACCCGGAATCCCTATGCGGCTCACCTCCTGGAAAGAGAAGGGCCTATCCTGGGGTTCCTCGGTAGAGCTGACCGGACTCCAGACCTGTGTCAAAAACATGATGAGCAAGAAAATCAAGCTCGTCAACGTGGTCCAAGTCATGATCTTTCGCCGGATTCTCCCATGTCAAAGACGGGCATTCAATTTGTGGGAGTTCGACCCGGCCGAGCACCAGACGCTGCGAGAGCTCTTCGACACGACGCACAAGGACGTCTGCAAGGTGCTGTTCAAGGGCGCCGAGGTACCTCCTCCCCTTACCGAGGACTACGGACTCAGCGCAAAGCGCCCTGCCAATCCGGTAAGTCTTCTATATCTCATAAGATGTTCATTTTCCCCAATTTAACCATGTGCGGGATCTAAGCCTCCATGCCATTTAACAGGACTGGGTAGAGACAGCGGAGGAGATCGATTGTCTAGCCCCCCTGCCTGAAGATCCAGCAGATGCTCTCCTAACGGAGATGCTGGTTCCGGCGCCTTATGAGGTGCCAGCGAAGAAGGCCAAGAAGAAGGCCACAGGGACCCGGAAGGGTCTCCGGCGCAAGGTTATATCGGATTCATCATCTGAAAACACCGAGGCGCTCTCCTTGCACGAAAACGAGGAGGAGAAAGAGGAGAGTTCTCCCCCTGCCGGGGGAGACAAGAAAAGGAAGGCCGCCCCATCCGGGGAGGCCGAAGGGCCCAAGAAGGGAAGGACCCACCTCCCGGACTGCTCCACGACGGCCGCCTATAGAGATGATGAGTGGTTGCCCATGGACAAGCCTCTGGCGAAGTCGTAAGTATCCGAATACCATAATAATTCTTGGTACATCTTATTGCACTGCTTCTCATCACGCCGAACATGATTATGCAGTCCGTCCCGAGCCCATATTGACGTACCTTCATCGGATGGTTCTTTGGACCCGTCGGATATGAATAGCAATTCACTTCCGACCGCCTCCTCCCCTTGCCCTACAGACAATGTCGAGGTGTTGTCTCAGAGGGCACCGAACCAGGGGGAGGTAGTCCTGGAGGCGCCTCAAGGCGACATTCCGGATACTGGGCGCAAGGGGAGCAAGACTCCCATGGGCTCCGATGACAAGGGCAGCAAATTCGGCCCCCAGCCGAATAATGCGCCGGAACCTCTAGTGGTTCCGGACTGTCAGGCGACCCCTTGCTAAGAGGGGCAAGACGCCTGTGCCGGTGGCCTCTGGTCATCCAGAGGCACCTAACAACTTGCTAGAAGCGCTTCGCGGCGCTTCCATCGACGAAGAGCACCGCACTATCATGAGTGCGGTGATCGAGAAGGTTCAGTCCGCCAAAAGCGGACTGACTGAAGCCTGTGCCAGCCTCTTAACAGGCTTTCAGGTAAGTAATCAAATTATAAGAAAATGTTACAGCATAGGCAGTAGCCCCTGATGCTCTGTTTGGCGTTTCGCGAAGAAAGGCCGAATAGAGGATCAAATAATGACCGCAGGAGTCTAATCGGAATATGTCTATGTGCATATGCAGGCTTCACTACTAGCCGCTACTGCACGTACTGCGGAGGTCGCTACGCTGAAGCATGACTTTGAGCGGTCCAAGGAAGAGCTCGGCCTTACCAAGAGGCAGCTCGAAGAGAACAAAGGTAAGTCATACCCCCTCTGTACATTATTAAGATTTGGTTTTAGAATAATAGGATCGCCATGAATTTTGCTAGGGGCCACGACCAAAGTGGCGACCTTGCAGAAGGTGCTATCCGAGGCTGAAGACAAAGCGGCCAAGGAGCGCATCGAGCGAGAAAAGCAAGAAGCCCGGGTGGGCGAGGTGCAGCAAGAGCTCCAGGCTCTCGCCAAAAAACACGAGTCCATGGAGCTTGACTCTAAGACGCGAGAGTCTGAGTTTGTGAAGGCCCTCGAAAGCACACAAAACGCCAAGGCCGAAGCCCAAAAGGCCCTCCAGGAAATTGAGGCGGTTAAGAAGATAGCAGCGGGTAAGGCATTCATTATGCAACGCAAGCATGTGAAGGAAACTTTCCTTTTTACTTACCCGAGTTCGGAGCTCTCCAAGAGCGTTCACAGATCTTCCCCGCAGTGTGTCAGATGCTGCAGAGTTCTACCGGGCTGAGGAGGGGAGCTTGAGGAGAAATTGTTCTGGTCTCAGTATACTAGGACCGAACACCCAATGCCCTTGAGCGACTAGCTGAAGCAACTGGTCGAACCCCACAAGGCGGCCGAACAGGCCATGAAGGGTCTTATAGTCTGGATGTGGCCTGGCGAGCCCCTGCTGATAGCTACTTCGGTCTGGTGAGGTGGCTTGTGAATGCCTGCCCACAGCTCGAAGTCATAAAGCGGTCCGTCTGCATCGATGGTGCGCGCAGGGCTTTTGCCCGTGCGAAGGTGCACTGGGCGAAGCTGGACGCCGTAAAGCTGGTGAAGGAGGGGCCACCGGAAGGCAAGGAGCATCGCCACCCCGAAATGTATTATGACAGTGTCCTGAAGGGTTCCCGCCTTGTGGCGGAGGAATGTGCTAAGGATGTAACATTCGAATGAATGTACTCATGTGATCCTGTAATGTGAAATGAGTTCATTTGCGCTATGCAACACTTGTTAATTTAAAATATACCTTCTGTGCGGCCGTTTATGAAATCTGAGGATTGGCCAGTCGTCGGCTTCTGCCCCCCTGTAACTAGTACTGGGGTGTTCGGGATAAACCTGAGCACTCTTTATCCCAATTTTGGGTCCTTCGAAGGAGGTGTTCAAAGACAATGAACCGTGCAATCGGACTATAAAGCTTTATCACCCACACTTAGCCATAGAAGTCTACAATTTTAAATTTTGGCGAAGCCCCTAGTATTCGGAAGGCCGAATTTGGGGCGCTATATACGCCTAAGTCGGGCAAGGCCGACTCCTCGCCCGAAGCAGAAAAACTCTTTAAGGACTTGAGACCTCTCGAACAGCGACCAGCTCTCACCTCATCATGACAGTCAGTTTTCGGCTTTCTCTACTGAGGTGCTCGTCCGGAAGAACCGGGACACAATCGCAGTAGTTCTCCCAGCGCTACCTTAGCCGATTTTGCGGAGCGTAAGGTACCAAAACATGGGATCCGGGCATACCCAACTATTGACCCAAGATATGATTCGCAGCTGATGCATATAATGCTATAAGTTCGGGGTGCCGTACGGTCAAAAGTGTTCGGACTTCTCACGCCATGTTATGGGCTATACTGAAGCCCCTGGCGTACTAGTCGTACCAGAATGTATGGGTGCGATCTGTCGTAAATAAGCAGACATGAGGAAAAAAGGAAAGGGTGATGCAATAATAGTCTAACGCTATGCATTGTTATTAAATGGTACGCCGAAGCGTACGGATACAAGTAGTGCAATAAGAAAAAATAGGATTATTTGACATGTCCTATCCAAGGGCAAGCTGCGTATGGGTATTTAAAATAGGTATTTCGATCGTTATCAGAGACCACCTAGGAATTCCCTTGTACGTCAGAGCTTCTTGCTTCCTTGGTATTTCCTTCCCGTAGTGCATCTAGCGATCAGACTGCCGAAAAGGGCTTCCAGAGAGTAAGGTCCTGAAAGAGAAAATGATGAAGGTATACAGCTCTTGGGGAGGTTGAGCCACATTGTGGGACGTGCCATAGTGGTGCCTCCGCCTATGCCCATGGTATCTTGAGTGCGTAGTTATGTACGCGTCGCACGAATTTTGCCACTTGACTAGGACTAGGACGGAGGCCGAATTGCTAGTCGAGCTCAAAACGTGCCTGCCGATCCACCTGCGGGGTACTCCGGACTCGCTTGAAGCTGTCCGGTGTCTTTTTTACCGAATTGGCGGTTGGCCTAACAAGGCTGTTTTGTGCTTCTGCTGCGAGGGCCGCAGTATGCTCCTCCGTGCGGGGCGAGCGCTCTGTGTTTCCATTAACTGTTATAACCCCGCACGGTCCTGGCATTTTGAGTTTGAGGTATGCGTAATGTGGTACCGCATTGAATCTAGCAAATGCGGTTCGTCCGAAAGCAAAGGCGTGATAGTCACAAGCGAAGGGGACGATATCGAAGATTAACTCCTCGCTTCGAAAGTTGTCCGGAGACCCGAAAACCAGTTCCAGTGTGATTGAGCCCATGCAACAGGTCTCTACACTTGGGATTACACCTTTAAAGTTAGTTTTGGTGGGTTTGATCCTCGAGGGGTCTATACCCATTTTGCACACTGTATCCTGATAGAGCAGGTTCAGGCTGCTGCCGCCGTCCATAAGGACTCGAGTGAGGTGAAATCCTTCAATGATGAGGTCGAGGACCAATGCGGCAGATCCGCCATGAGGGATACTAGTGGGGTGGTCCCTGCGATCAAAGGTGATCGAACAAGAGGACCATGGGTTGAACTTTGGGGCGACTGGCTCCATCGCATAGACGTCCCTTAGTGCACGCTTCCGTTCCCTCTTGGGAATGTGGGTTGTGTATATCATGTTCACCGTTTTCACTTGTGGAGGGAACCTCTTCTGTCCTCCCGTGTTCGGCGGCCGGGGCTCCTCCTCGTCGTCGCTATGCAGCCCCTTGTCCTTGTTTTCGGCATTCAACTTGCCGGCCTGCTTGAACACCCAGCATTCTCTGTTCGTGTGATTGGCTGGCTTATCGGGGGTGCCGTGAATTTGACACGAGCGATCGAGTATGCGGTCCAAACTGGACGGGCCCGGAGTACTTCTTTTGAATGGATTTTTCCGCTGACCGGATTTAGAGCCACTGAATCCGGCATTGACTGCCGTGCCTTCGATGTTATCGCCGTTGTTGCGGCGCTTGTGTCTGTTACGGCGTGGTCTGCCTTAGTATCTTTGGTATCTGAAGTGCCAGGATTCCTTGATGTGTTGTTGTTGCGAGCCAGCCAACTATCCTCGCCCGCGCAAAAGCGGGTCATGAGTGTCGTGAGTGCTGCCATAGTCTTCGGCTTCTCCTGGCCGAGGTGCCGGGGAAGCCACTCGTCATGGATGTTATGCTTAAATGCCGCTAAGGCTTCTGCATTCGGATAGTCGACAATTTGATTTTTCTTAGTTAGGAACCTGGTCCAGAATTTCCTGGCCGATTCCCCTGGCTGCTTAATTGTATGGCTCAAGTCGTCAGCATCCGGTGGCCGCACATAAGTGCCCTGGAAGTTGTCAAGGAATGCATCTTCCAAATCCTCCCAACTGCCAATGGAGTCTGCTGGCAAGCTATTCAGCCAATGTCGAGCTGGTCCTTTGGGTTTTAGTGGGAGGTACTTGATGGCATGTAGATCATCACCGCGAGCCATGTGGATGTGGAGGAGGAAATCCTCGATCCATACACCAGGATCTATTGTACCGTCATATGATTCAATGTTTACGGGTTTAAAACCCTCTGGGAATTCGTGATCCATTACTTCATCAGTGAAGCATAAGGAGTGTGCGGCGCCTCTGTGCCGGGCTATATCACGACGCAGTTCGTACGAGTCTTGTCTGCTGTATTCAGCCCGACCGGATTTGCTTTTAGTATATCCGGCATGACAGTCATTGTACCGCATTGGGGCGCGCCCCCGTGATCCGTAGATCGATCTTGCATGTTTTGCTTTGTTTTCCAATACGTCTCGCAGGTCCCGCATGTTGCCCCGGGCCTTGGTGTTTTTGTTTGTCTAGCGACGGGGTGCGGGCTGGACTTCAGGCTGATATGTCCGTCTGTCTCGGCCATGAGGTGGCCGATTAGCTGCATCATACGCTGGTGATGTAGGTTTTAATGCTTCCTCCTCGAGTTGGGGTAGCAACCTGCGCTTTGCGTAAGTTTTGGTTGGGTTTTCAAGTTCGTATTCCTCGGCCGCAAGGACTTCGGTCCATCTATCTTCTAGCAGATCTTGATCAGCTCGAAGCTGTTGTTGCTTTTTCCTCAGGCTATTTGTTGTTGCTATAAGGCGGCGCTTGAAGCGCTCCTGCTCGACGGGATCCTCAGGCACGATAAATACTTCGTCGCCGAGGCTCACCTTGTCTTGGGAGAGAGGCATGTAATTGTCATCCTCTGATTCTCCGTCTGGTGCCTGTTTCGGAGGGCTAGCTTGTTTATCCTCCCGCTTGAGGTCTGGATGGAGGGGATTGTCGTCGTCCTCTGCACTATCCGGATCGTTATTGTCTCTTGTGCCGGTATCGCTGCTTTTGCTATGGCGGGACTTAGAGTGGCGCCGCAAACGTCGGTGCTTGGATTGCTTCTTGGAGGGATTATCCTCTGTTGTCTTATCGCCATCGCCTTCTTTGGGAGTGTCCACCATGTATATATCATATGATGAGGTGGCAGTCCAAAGGCCACAATGGCGGTGGTTCTTGTTCGTCTCCTGCATCATCGTCCATACCGTCGATGTCTTCGGAGCCAAAGTCAAGCATGTCGGTTAAATCGTCGACAGTGGCTACTAAGTGGGTGGTGGGTGGGGAGCGAATTTCTTCGTCATCCGCATCCCAATCTAGCCGGACATAGTTCGGCCAAAGGTCTCCTGACAGGGAGAGAGACCTCAACGAGTTTAGTATGTCGCCGAAGGACGAGTGCTGAAAGATATCCGCGGAGGTAAACTCCATGATCGGTGCCCAATCGGATTTGATAGGCACGGACGCAAGCGGCTCGGAGCCCGTGGCCAAGGACGAATCCAACGGTTCGGCAACACGGCTCTCGTAGGAGGTGAAGTCAGTATTCGGCTCTATCGCCACTGCGAGTGCGGCCTCTGTGGAGGGGTCTATCCACCCGTCCTCAGATGGCGCAATTTGTTCCGGATTGAGGGACGAAGTAGTTGTAGGTGCGATCTCCTGAACACTGTCCGACGGTAGAGCTGAGTCATGCTCGTCGTGATTGTGCGATGCACCAGACATGGGCTCGAATCCGTCAAAGATCAAGTGTCCGTGGATGTCGGCGGTATAGTTCAAGTTTCCAAATCTGACCCGATGGCTAGGGGCGTAGCTCTCGATCTGCTCCAGATGACCAAGCGAGTTGGCCCGCAGTACGAAGCCGCTGAATACAAAGATCTGTCCGGGGAGGAAAACCTCACCCTGGAATGCATCGTTGCCGATGATCGAAGGAGCCATCAAGCCTTATGGTGACGGTACAGTGGAACTGTCAATGAAAGCACCAATGTCGGTGTCAAAACCGGCGGATCTCGGGTAGGGGGTCCCGAACTGTGCGTCTAAGGCGGATGGTAACAGGAGGCGGGGAAAACGATGTTTACCCAGGTTCGGGCCCTCTCGATGGAGGTAATACCCTACTTCCTGCTTGATTGATCTTGATGATATGAGTATTACAAGAGTTGATCTACCACGAGATCGTAGAGGCTAAACCCTAGAAGCTAGCCTATGGTATGATTGTCCTTGTCCTACGGACTAAACTCTCCGGTTTATATAGACACCGGAGGGGGCTAGGGTTACACAGAGTCGGTTACAAGGGAGGAGATCTACATATCCATATTGCCAAGCTTGCCTTCCACGCCAAGGAGAGTCCCATCCGGACACGGGACAAAATCTTCAATCTTGTATCTTCATAGCCCAACAGTCCGGCCAAAGCATATAGTCCGGCTGTCCGAGGACCCCCTAATCCAGGACTCCCTCACCTAGATATTCTCATAATTATGCACTTTTCTATCAATTGCTCGACAGTAATTTGTTCACCCACCGTAATACTTATGCTATCTTGAGAGAAGCCACTAGTGAAACGTATGGCCCCCGGTTCTATTTCCCGTCATATAAGTTTCCAATCTATTTTTACTTTGCAATCTTTACTTTTAATCTTTATCATAAAAATACCAAAAATATTATCTTATCATCTCTATCAGATCTCACTTTTGCAAGTGGCCGTGAAGGGATTGACAACCCCTTTGTCGTGTTGGTTGCAAGGTTCTTATTTGTTTGTGTAGGTACGAGGGACTTGTGTGTGGCCTCCTACTGGATTGATACCTTGGTTCTCAAAAACTGAGGGAAATACTTATGCTACTTTGCTGCATCACCCTTTCCTCTTAAGGGAAAACCAACGCATGCTCAAGAGGTAGCAAGGCGTAACTTGATTATGGTCCATCATACGGCTCCCACACATACTTTTCCTTTTCCTTTTTACCATTTTTTAGTCTTTTCTTTCACAGGCCCCTCCCGGCGGCCTGATCATCGGTCCTTTCAAAGGATAGATATACCAAGGTGGCAAGCATTACAGACATGTGGGGGAATCTCTAGATGTTCTTCTTGACGATCATTCTATCTGTTTTCTGGACCCGCACGCAGCCCCCCCTTGGTCTTGGCATGTTAAATAGCCAGGTTGCTTATCGCACTATTTGTACAAATATGCTTTGACGTATTAATCAAACTATAATGGAAACAGTTTGCGGCCCAACTTACGTGGCACTAGCTTACTACTTCATTTTATTTCGCTATTCTTATCGATTGCACCCGTACACTTTGGTACGCTTTAATTCGCCAGGGGCTTCATTATGCTCCATACTACGGCAACAAAGTCCGAACACTTTTTACAGTACAGTTCGGCACCCCGAATTTTAGCATTATATGCATCGGCTCCGAATCATGTCTTTGGTCAATAGTTGGGTTTCCCGGCTCCTATGCTTGCTACCTTACATTCCGTCTTATCGGCTAGGGTAGTAAAGGGAGAACTACTGCGATTGTGTTTCTGGTTTATTCGAGCAAACACCTCAGTAGAGAAAGCCGAAAACTGACTGTCATGATACGGCGAGAGCTGGTCAGCTATTCGGAGGTTAAAAATCTTTTGCAATTTTTTTCGCATTATGCGACGAATCGGCCTCTACCCGATCAGGTGTCTACAACCCCCTACTCCGGATTAAATACTAACTAGGGGCTGCGCCTACATTTCTGTTATCAAACTCCTATGGCTAAGTGAGAGTGATAAAGCCATATAGTCCGATTGCCTGGTTCGTTGCGCTAAAAACCTCCTTCAAGGACCAAACTCTTGGATCAAGAGTGTTTAGATTCCATCCCGAACACCCCCGTACTACCTACATGGGGCCTGAAGCCGATGACTGGCCAACTCTCAGATTTAACAAAACGGCCGCACAGGAGGTAAAATTTTCAAACAACAAACGTTATATTACATAATGGCTCTGTTTCATAATACAGGAAGGGATAACATGAATGACTTCATTTAAAGATAATGTCTTTTGAACACTAGCCCTCTACAATGCGGGATCCCTTCAGGACATCATCAAAATACCGCTCGGGCGTGCGGTGCTCCTTGCCCACGGGCGGTCCTCTGGTCATGAAGCTTGACGACGTCCATCTTCGCCCATTGCACCTTGACACGGGCGAAGGCCATCCACGCACCTTAAATACAGACCGACCGCTTGATGGCATCAAGCCGAGGGCAGGAATTGACTAGCCGCTTCACGAGCCCGAAGTAGCTGCTGGGTATGGCTTCAGCAGGCCATAGATGAATTATAAAATCCTTCATGGCCAGTTCGGGCACCCTATGCAGTTCGGTCAGTTGTTTCAGCTGATCGCTAAAGGGCACCGGATGCTCTGGCGCACGGTATTGCAACCAGAACAACTTCTCCGTTGAGCTCCCCTCTTCGGCTCGGAAGAATTCCGCAGCGTCGGCAACTCTGCGCTGCAGATCCGCAAACGCCCCTGGAGAACTCCAAATCCGGGTCAGTAAGAGGAACCTTTTCTTCACATACTTGCTCTGAATAATAAAGGCCTTACCCGCCGTGATTTTTCTGGCCTCCTGGATTTCCTGGAGGGCGCCCTGGGCTTCAACCCGGGCACCGTGTGCGCTTTGGCAGGCCTTGGCAAGTTCGGACTCTTGATCCGCACTATATTGCTCCAAGGACTCGCATTTCCTCGCGGCGTCCTGGAGCTCCTGCTCGACCTCACCAACCCTAGCCTTGTGTTTTTTGCGAGCGGCTTGTTCCTTTGCTGCTCTCTCCTGGGCTTCGGCCAGCGCCTTGTTGAGGGTCTCCACCTCGGTCGCCGCTCCTACAAAATATCATGGCACTATGGCCAACACAAATTAGTCATCCTTTCTAAATCTAAACAAGGTTATTGCATACCTTGATGGTCCTCCAGCTGTTTTTTCACGCGGCCGAGCTCTTCCTCGGTCCGCTCTAGACACTACTTCAGTCCGGAGACCTCAGCAGCTTGAGAGGTCGCAGCTAGCAAAGACGCCTGCTTATTCACATAGACACGTATGGTTAGTCTCCTGCAAAAATTAGTTGATCCTCTGTCCGACTTTTCTTTTCGAACACCGGACAGTGTTTCAGGGGCTACTGTCTATACTATGACATTCCTTTTGCATAAATTGCGTTTCATACCTCAAAGCCTGTTAGAAGGCTTGTGCAGGCTTCGGTCAGTCCGCTCTTCGTGGACTGAATCCTCTCAACCACCGTACCCATGAGGGTACGGTGTTCCTCAACAATGGAAGCACTTTGCAACGCTTCCAGAAGAGTATCCGGTGTCTCCGGATGGACAGAGGTCGCCGGTGGAATCGGTGCACCTCCTTCTTTCGAAGGAGGCTGCTTGCATGATTCCGGATCCGTATAGGTCTCCGGAATTGTATTCGGCCGGGGGCCAAATTGGATATGGCCCCCGTCGCCAGTCTCCATTGGGATTTGCTCCCCCATGTGTCCGACGGCCGAGGTTTCACCCTCTTGCGCCACCCTGACGGCCTCCTGCGTCTCTCCCTGGCATGGGGAGGTCCTTCAAGACAACACCTCGGTGTCATCCATGGCCTTGGGAGTAGAGGCCACCAGAAGGGACCCACTGTCCATCACCTTCGGATCCATCGAATTCCCCGAAGATGAGGATCGCTGCAGGTCAGAACGAGCCGGACTACAGCGCATGATTCAACATGTTAAAACCATGGAGTAAAGGAGCTGGATATATGTGTGCGTCTTTGAGTACTTATGATTCGGCTAGGGGCTTATCCCTTGGGCGCCACTCGGAGCTGCTATCGATGTACCACGCGGAGTTATCCGCGAGGGAGACTTTCCCCTTCTTGGACGCCTTTGCCTACGGATGCGTGGAGGTCGCCCTTTTCTTCCTTCCCCCCTCCGGGGGAGAGTTTCTTTCCTCCTCCTCCTCCTCCTCATCGGTGGGGGAGGAGTGGGTCTCGGCATCTTCGGACGTCACGTACGAAGTGCCCTTACGGCGGAGGCCACTTCTGGTCTCCTTGGCCTTCTTCTTGGCCGTGCCCACAGTCCTCGGTCGTCGCCGGCCACGTCTCGTTGGCCTTAAAGAGCATCTTGCAGATGTCTTCGTGCGTAGTGCCGAAGAACTGTTGCAAGGTCTGGTGCTCGGCCGCATCAAACTCCCACAAATGGCAAGTCCGGCTTTGGCACGGAAGGATCCAACGAATAAGCATCACCTAGATCACATTGACAAGCTTGATGTTCTTGTCTACCATGCTCCTGATGCGCGTCTGAAGCGCTGTCAGCTCGTCCAACGAAGACCAGTCCAGGCCCTTCTCTAGCCAATAGGTGAGCCGCATCGGGGCTCCGGACTGGAATTCCGGAGCCACAGCCCAGGTGGCATTGCGAGGCTCTGTGACGTAGAACCACTGTTGTTGCCACCCTTTGAAGGTCTCCATGAAGGTACCTTTGGGCAATGAGACGTTGGGCATCTTGCTCACCATGGAGCCTCTGCACTCTGCGTGTTGACCGCCCACCACCTTCGGCTTCACATTGAAGATCTTTAACCACATTCCGAAGTGGGGTGGGATGCGGAGGAAGGCCTCGCACACGATAATGAATGCCGAGATGTTGAGGAAGGAGTTGGGGGCCAGATCGTGGAAATCCAGCCCGTAGTAGAACATGAGTCCACGGACGAATGCGTGGAGAGGGAATCCCAATCCGCGGACGAAGTGGGGGATGAATACCACCCTCTCATGGGGCTCCGAGGTGGGGATGATCTGTCCCTTTGCTGGAAGCCGGTGGGCGATTTCCTGGGCTAAGTACCCAGCCTCCCGGAGCTTGGTGATGTCCTTCTCCTTGACGGAGGAAACCATCCACTTGTCATGCGCACCAGATCTAGACATGGCTGGAGTGCTTTTTTGAGGTGGAAAGGATGGAAGCTTGGGCGCTGGAGCTCGAGAATGGATGGGCAGAGAGAAAGAAGGCGTGGTTGAAAAGGTGAAATCCTTATCCCTTTATAAAGGTTGTGAATATCAAGCGCCTCCCCACTCGCCTTAAAACTCGCCTATTCCCCAAGGGCCGTGCAAACGGGGCGGTTGGATTACCCACGCCCGTATTGATGAGAATCCTGTAATAAGGGGACACGATATCTGCTTCGACAAGACGTGCCAATAAAACCGCATCTTGGAACACAGAGCGGGAGGCTAAAAATGGTTCGAAATAATGACCAGGCAGCGATGTGATGTCACTCTACAAAAGTTGTCAGTAGATTGGACTCGTGAAATATTATACTCTCTGCGTGTGTGTGGTACTTGTTTTGCATAGCTGGACACGTTTTTTGTTTTCGAAGGTTGTTTTGGAGTATTCGGAGGAGGAACCCGCCTTGCAAAGCCGAAGACAATCTGCGCGCGGGACACATCGTCATTGAAGCCTGGTTTAGGGGCTACTGAGGGAGTCCTGGATTAAGGGGTCCACGGACGCCCGGACTATGTAACATGGGCCAGACTAATGGGCTATGAAGATACAAGACAGAAGACTTCTTCCCGTGTCTGGATGGGACTCTCCTTTTGCATGGATGGCAAGCTTGGCGTTCGGACATGTAGATTCCTTCCTTTGTAAACCGACTCTGTACAACCCTAGGCCCCTCCAGTGTCTATATAAACCGGAGGGTTTAGTCCGTAGAGGCAATCATAATCATACATGCTAGACATCTAGGGTTTAGCCATTACGATCTCGTGGTAGACCAACTCTTGTAATTCTCATATTCATCAAGATCAATCAAGTAGGAAGTAGGGTATTACCTCCATCAAGAGGGCCCGGACCTGGGTAAACAATGTGTCCCCCATCTCATGTTACCATCGACCTTAGACGCATAGTTTGGGACCCCCTACCCGAGATCCGCCGGTTTTGACACCGACACCCACGAGGGTGGGGGGCGTGCATACCCCCCTGGGCGTGCCCTCCTGCCTCGTGGCTACCTCGCGGAGTTCCAGACTTCAACTCCAAGTCTTCTGGATTGCTTTCGTTCCAAGAAAGATTATCGCGAAGGTTTCATTCCGTTTGGATTCCGTTTGGTATTCCTTTTCTGGAAAACACTGAAATAGGCAAAAAAAACTGGCACTGGGCCTTCGATTAATAGGTTAGTCCCAAAAATAATATAAAAGAGCATATTAAATCCCATTAAACATCCAAAACAGATAATATAATAGCATGGAACAATCAAAAATTGTAGATACGTTCGAGACGTATCAAGCATCCCCATGCTTAATTCCTGCTCGTCCTCGAGTAGGTAAATGATAAAAACAGAATTTTTGATGTGGAATGCTACCTAACATATTTTTCAATGTAATTTTCTTTATTGTGGCATGAATGTTCAGATCTGAAAGACCCAAGACAAAATTTTAATATTGACATAATAATAATAATACGTCAAGCATACTAACAAAGCAATTATGTCTTCTCAAAATAACATAGCCAAAGAAAGCTCATCCCTACAAAATCATATAGTTTGGCTATGCATCATTTTCGTCACACAAAATGCTCCAATCATGCACAACCCCGACGACAAGCCAAGAAATTTTTTCGTACTTTAGTATTCTCAAACCTTTTCAACTTTCACGCAATATATGAGCGCGAGCCATGGACATAGCACTATAGGTGGAATAGAATGGTGATTGTAGAGAAGACAAAAAAACAGAGGAAGATAGTCTCACATCCACTAGGCGTATCAATGGGCTATGGAGATTCCCATTAATAGATATCAATGTGAGTGGGTAGGGATTGCCATGCAACGGATGCACTAGAGCTATAAGTGTATGAAATCTCAACAAAAGAAACTAAGTGGGTGTGCATCCAACTTGCTTGCTCATGAAGACCTAGGGCAATTTGATGAAGCCCATCATTGGAATAGACAAGCCAAGTTCTATAATGAAAAATTCCCACTAGTATATGAAAGTGACAACATAAGAGACTCTCTATCATGAAGATCATGGTGCTACTTTGAAGCACACGTGTAGTAAAAGGATAGTAACATTGTCCCTTCTCTATTTTTCTCTCATTTTTTGGGCCTTCTCTTTTTTTATGGCCTCTTTTTTTTGTTTGGAGTCTCATCCCAACTTGTGGGGGAATCATAGTCTCCATCATCCTTTCCTCACATGGGACAATGCTCTAATAATGAAGATCATCACACTTTTATTTACTTACAACTCAAGAATTACAACTCGATACTTAGAACAAAATATGACTCTATGTGAATGCCTCGTGATGTACCAGGATGTGCAATGAATCAAGAGTGACATGTATGAAAAATTATGAATGGTGACCATGCCACAAATACAATGTCAACTACATGATCATGCAAAGCAATATGACTATGATGAAGCGTGTCATAATAAACAGAACGGTGGAAAGTTGCATGGCAATATATCTCGGAATGGCTATGGAAATGCCATAATAGGTAGGTATGGTGGCTGTTTTGAGGAAGGTAAATGATGGTTTTATGGTACCGCTGAAAGTTGCACGGCACAAGAGAGGCTAGCAATGGTGGAAGGGTGAGAGTGCGTATAATCCATGGACTCAACATTAGTCATAAAGAAATCACATACTTATTGCAAAAATCTACAAGTCATCAAAAGTAAGCACTAAGCACATGCTCCTAGGGGGATAGATTGGTAGGAAAAGACCATCGCTCGTCCCCGACCGCCACTCATAAGGAAGGCAATCAAAGAAACAACTCATGCTTCAAATTTGTCACACAACGGTTACCATACGTGCATGCTATAGGATTTGCAAACCTCAACACAAGTATTTCTCAATTTCACAATTACTCAACTAGCACGACTCTAATATCACCATTTTCATATCTCAAAACAATCATCAAGTATCAAACTTCTCATAGTATTCAATGCACTCTATATGAAAGTTTTTATTATACCCATCTTGAATGCCCATCATATTAGAACTAATTTTATAACCAAAGCAAATTACCATGCTGTTCTAAATGACTCTCAAAATAATATAAGTGAAGCATGAGATATCAATAATTTCTATAAAATAAAACCACCAATTGCGTTTCTAAAAGATATAAGTGAAGCACTAGAGCAAAATTATCTAGCTCAAAAGATATAAGTGAAGCACATAGAGTATTCTAATAAATTATGATTCATGCGTGTCTCTCCCAAAAAGTGTGTACACCAAGGATGATTGTGGTAAACTAAAAATCAAAGACTCAAATCATACAAGACGCTCCAAGCAAAACACATATCATGTGGTGAATAAAAATATAGCCTCAAGTAAAGTTACCGATAGACGAAGACGAAAGAGGGGATGCCTTCCGGGTCATCCCCAAGCTTAGGATTTTAGTTGTCCTTGAATTTTACCTTGGGGTGCCTTTGGAATCCCCAAGCTTAGGCTCTTGCCACTCCTTATTCCAAAATCCATCAAATCTTTACCCAAAAACTTGAAAACTTCACAACACAAAACTTAACATAAAATCTCATGAGCTCCATTAGTATAAGAAAACAAACCACCACTTTAAGGTACTGTAATGAAATAATCCTTTATTTATATTGGTGTTAAACCTACTGTATTCCAACTTCTCTATGGTTCATACCCCCCGATACTACCCATAGATTCATTAAAATAAGCAAACAACACACAAAAACAGAATCTGTCAAAACAGAACAGTCTGTAGCAATCTGATTCATACGCATACTTATGTAACTCCAAAAATTCTGAAATAAATTGGTGTACGTGAGGAATTTGCCTATTAATCATCTGCAAAAAGAATCAACCTAAAAGCACTCTCCAGTAAGAAATGGAAGCAAATCTCGTGAGCGCAAAAGTTTCTGTTTTTTACAGCAAGATCGCAAAGACTTCACCCAAGTCTCCCCAAAGGTTCTACTTGGCACAAACACTAATTAAAACATAAAACCACATCTAAATTGAGGATATATTAATTATTTAGTACTAAACAGGAACAAAAAGCAAAAACAAAAATAAAATTGGGTTGCCTCCCAACAAGCGCTATCGTTTAACGCCACTAGCTAGGCATAAAGCAAGAATATATCTAAATATTATCATCTTTGGTATGCAATTCATAAGTGGCTCTCATAATTGATCCATAAGGAATTATAATTTTCTTTCTAGGAAAGTGTTCCATGCCTTTCCTTAACGGAAATTGGAATCTAATTGTCGGGGAGGCTGATCGTACCCGCGAACACCTATGGGGCCGGCGGACCAGGCCCCTTGTGGTTCGGAGGGGGGCGGAGATCGCACGAAGAGCGGATCGAGGCGAGGCACACGAGCAGTTTACCCAGCTTCGGAGCTCTCCGGAGAGATAAAACTCCTACTGCTGCTTGTTTGATCTCTTGTGTTCTTGCTAGGGAGCAATGCGAGCTACAAAACCTAGCGTGAATGTATCTAGCCTCTGGTGGGTCGAATGACCGAACCAACCGAACCCCCTCTACGTTGCACTCGGGCCTCCTTTTATATGCTCAAGGGGTCTCCGACAGGCGGCAACATAGATGAGGGTACAAATGTAAAAACAGGAGTTGGTACACCTACTTGAACAGTGTACAGTACAAAGTACCTAACTCGACGGCAAGGGACAAAAGCAATAAATGCCCATCGTTGTCGCCCAAACAAAGGCAACAGAGACCGTCAGTGCGCCTCCGCCGCCACGATGGCGAGCCTGTCAGCGCCGCTTATCGCTGCTCTCCGCTGGCTGCACGGCCGCTCGACACGCGTGCATGGAACGGTCCCATGGCGACACGTCGCTGGGTGAGCTGGAGCGGAGACGGAGAGAAGTTGCATGCCGCGGCAAGCGCCTTGCCGCGGCCGAATCCTTGTCGCGCCCGGAGGCTTGTCGTGCTCCGAGCCTTCCCGGCAAGCTCCTCTTGCCGGGGCCTTGTCTTCTGTATGCCTGGAGTGGCCTTCCCGACAAGCTCCTCTTGTCGGGGCCTTGTCTTCTTAATCAAATACATTGTTCTTGAATGGCTCCAAAGGAGCCACGGAGGATCTTGGCGGTGGCGAGGCAAGCCTTGCCGCTGGTGCTGAATCGTCCATGCACGCAGTACGGGATACTAGGGTACCCTGCTCTAGTACACCGACAGAGCCCCCGGCTCGGGCCGCATACAGTGCCGAAGCGCTTGTCGGGCCAGGCCCAGAACTGTGCACGGACACACGCGGCCTCGACCATGCCGCAACCCGCCCCGGACCCACCACGATCCCCACTAACAGCACGCACCGGACGTGGCGTCATGCGAGAGATCGTGGGCGCGGTCGTGGGGGGTTCTTTATTAATATAAGCGGAACGTCCGCCCCCTCCTTCCCTTTATAAGCGGAGGAAACATAGGCAGGCCGACCACCCCTGCCATTGCTGTCTTGTCAAGAAACCATCGCCGCTCCCCTCTTCTTCTCCGGTGCGAAGAGAGCAGCGCCCCGCCCTCTTCCGCCACAAGCACACTCACCGCCGTCGGCCTCCTCTGCCCCCCTCGCCATGGCTCCGAAAGCCGACAAGGAGAAGGGCGTCAAGTTGGCCGAGGCGCAGCGGCTCGCGGCGCTGCGCAAGGAGCGAGCCATCTTCCCCCCGCAGCTCAGCGCACGGGAGCTGCGGGACGTCTTCTACCTTTTCTGGTCGACGGAGACTCGTGCGCATCCGCACACGAGGGTGCTCCCCGCCTCCGCCGCTGATTTGGCCCCAACAGGGTACCCTTTCTTCACCCTTTTCTTCTATTGAGGTCTTTGCCCGCTGTATTCCGAGTTCTTTTGCGACATAATGAACACCTTTAGCCTCCGCCTCCTTGATTTCACCCCCAACGCCATCTTGACCATGGCCGTTTTCGCACATTTGTGCGAAAACTTTGTCGGAGTCCACCCGAATGTGGCACTCTTCCGCCATTTCTTTGTTCCCCGCGTCGAGAGAGGAGAGCCACTTGCCGGAGGGATAGCCTGGGTCTCTAGGATCGGCAAGAAAGAGGCCTACCTAGAGGGGGAGTTCCGGAACAAGTGGGAGGAGTGGAGAGCCAACTGGTGCTGGGTTGTAGAGGAGAACCCGCAGCCCTTCACCGCCATGCGCCAAACCCCAATAGTGCGCGGCAGGGATTGGAGTAACTTGGCGCCGGAGGACGCGAAGCTGAAGATTGTTGTGACCCGAATTCTGCGCCTCAGGCTTGCCGGGTTAACTGTAGGCACAGTTGGCGCAGACTTCATTCGCCGCTGCATCGCTCCCTTGCAGGAAAGGAGGAGGCCTGCTTGGGAGTTCCAAAATGCGGCGGACATCATGAGGCTGCGCCCGGGCCTGAATTGGAACTTCACTTGTCATGGAGCTGGACTCGGTGCTGCTCGAGCTGTTCAAGAACGCCCAACATCCAGTGGTTCAGGTTGCCGCGAGGGGTCGCCCCACTGTGCAACAACTTCGGCGCCGACCGCATCCGCGCCATGATGCCTTGTCGCGACTCCCACGGAATCGTCCCAACATGGCAGGAGCCCCGACGAGATCGTGCAACAATTCTTTGATGACTTGCAAGAAGTGCCGATCCGCTGCCGACGAAAGCGTAAGAGGCTCACCCGCGACACCACCGACTGTGAGATGGCGAGGATCGCCACCAGGGTGGAGGAGGCGGCAGCAGCCGCTGCCGCTGGAGCCTTTGGATTCACCGTGGAGGAGGCGGACGCGGCGAAGGCGGCAAGCTCTGCCGAGCGAGGGGAGGTCGCCGGCGAGGAGGACGAGCTTGTCGAGCCCGAGGCCAGGTCGAGTGGACCCGCCGAGGGCGCTTCTTCCCCACCGCCAAGCGACTTGCCGCCAGCGGAGCCCCCGGCTCCGCCGAGGAGGCGTCTCCGCAGAGTTGGAGACGAGCCGGGGCGACAGACCGGCCCACAGCAGCAGCGCCGCTCGACGCGCTCCACCGCGGCAAGCGAGGTTGCCACGGGAGCGCCTCACACTGCGGCGACAACCGGGGCGGAATCTTCTCAGGCCACCGCCGACGCCTCCACCAAGCGGCCAAGAGAGCCCACTCCCCCGCCTCATCGCACCGGAGGCGGGCCGGAATTTGACTTCTCCGCGCTCAGCTCCGAGGAGGAAGGCGAAGAGTAAGCTTCTCGAGATTGTGCTTGTATTTCTTCATTTTTATTGCTTCATCTTGAATCTGATTTGCTTCGTTCTGGACTCTTTCCTTTTCAGGACGCTGGCCCAGAGAGCGGCGAAGAGGGCCAAGATCCCGACGGTCGTCGTTGAGGACGATTCTCCCGTGGCGACGGGGGACGCGTCCGAGACTCCCTTGCCGGACCCGGCAATCCTTCCTCTGAGCAGCCCCCAAAGACAGCCCCGTGAGTAAGTGTGCAGTTTTCTTCTTACTATTAGGTGTGCAGGGGTGCTCCTTCTTTGTTGATATCCGATCGCTTGTTTGTGTAGGAGCAGAGCAGCCTCATCGGGGAGGGCTCGGAGGCCGCCTCCGAGATCCTGCCCACCGCCACCACGCCGCCAAGGGAGAACTCCCGGCAAGGGAGCTCCTCTCCGACAAGGGAGGCCACCCGGCAAGGAGGCCACTCCGGCAAGGGAGGATACCCGGCAAGGGACGACGCCAGTGACCCTCCAGTGGTCGAGGCCATGGCTGCGGATCCCGTTGCAGGTAACTCCCTTACGCGAAAATCTCCCTTGGGCTTGCTTTCTTTTGTTTCTCTTTTTGAACATCTGCTTGACTGCCCCTTCTTCGTCTGACGCAGACCCGATGGAGGTCGAGGCCGCCGGCGAGGAGGAAACGCGCGGCAACACCGACGAGGCCGCCGTCGAAGAAGAAGAGGTCATCGTCGTGGAAGAAGAGGCCGTCGCCGACGAGCCTGCTGGCGAGGAGGCTACCTGGGCTGCCGACGCGGAGGCCGGCGAGGGGTCAGCGATCAGATCGACGGCCCCGAGGCTGGCTGTGGAGCGGTAAGCGCTTACACCGACAACCGACTCCCCACGCTGCCGCAAGGCCAGTTCGAGGAGCCCCCGGTGCCTACCTGAAGGCCGGCGAAGGCGTCTTCATCAAGCTCCCCTGGGAGCCAAGCTCCAGGGCGCCGGTCGAGGGAGAAACCTTCGACGGCAAGCAAATCCGAGGAGGAGCAGCTGCTGAAGAAGCTGCTGTCTCTCTACCGCGCCCGGCAGGCCAAGTTAGAGACCCCGGAAGCCCTTGTCGCGAGGGCAGGAGCGGATATGGAGAAGCGCGCCGAGGAGCTTCGGAGCGCCAACAAAGAAGCCCTCCGCGACGTGGCGGAAGCACGGGGGCAGCTGGCAGAAGAGCGCACGGCCTTCATCCTTGAGAAGGCCGCAGCTGATGAGGAGCAGCGGCTGGCTGCCAAGAAGCTCGCCGCGCAGGAGAGCGAGCTGGCGTAGCGGAAGGTCAATCTGGACAGCCACGAAGAAGACCTTGCAACGCGCGAGGAGTCGCTTGGCGGGGCGCTTCAGGAAGCGAAGGACGCTGCCGCAGCCGCCGAGGCCGCCAAGGAAGAGCTGAAGGCGAAGGTGGCATAACTGGAGGCCACCTCAAGAAGAGTGGCGAAGAGCTTGCCGTGCTCAGCGTGCGCGATAAGGACGCCTACACCCTTGGCGAAGCTGCAGAGCTGCCTCGCCGACAGGCTAAGGAGCTCGACGCCGCCAAGGATTCCAAGGCGGATCTCGAGCTGGCCCGACCACTCTGACGCAAGCGTTGGATGGCGCCAGAGAGCGGGAGGTGGGCTTGTTGGAGGCGATCAAGGCCAAGGAGGAGCTGCCGGCGAATGCTGTCTCCGCCTGTAACACCTTGAGGGAGAGCGTGGAGCACTGGACCAAGGTCTGTGGACACCACCGCCGACATCCACAACGAGCTGATGGAGCTTGGGATGGCGGACCTTGCATTCCTCCCGACGAGCATCTCCAACCCAGCGCCAAGCTCAGCTTGTTCTTCAAAGGCGTGGCGACGGGCCTCCAGCGACTCCGGAAGAGGTCCCAAGCAGCTCGGCCGAGGAATCACGCCAGTCTCAGGCAGGGGCCCTCGAGAAGGTGTTGATGAAGGTGGCCTTCCGCAACCCAGGCCTCAACCTTAACGGCGTCCTCAGATCCTTGCCGCCCGAAGCCAACGTGGAGGAGCTCAAATCCCTTGTAGCACCCATTGTGGACAAGGTGAACAAGATCAAGCGGATTGAGGGCGACCGCGTGGACTAGGCCGCCAACCTTATCTTTCCCTTGTCGCTGCTGATCATGTTTAGAAAACTTTGTTAGATCAGCGACAAGTTATTCTGTAATATACCCTATCTTAGGTGAATCGATCAATGCAATGTTATTTCCTCTATTTGATTTCTTCCTTTGTACATTTCTGCCTTACGCATTCAGGGGACTTGTCGGTGCGGGCACTTTTGTCATGAAGGCCGAAAGTGCGAACGTCAAGACTTGCTGGCGATGCCGCCTCCGACAAGCAACCTTGTCGCGACTAGCCGCAGCTCACTTAAGTTGTTGAGCGGACTCGAAACAAAGTAAGGGCGCGACTAGCCGGGCGAAGTTGGTTCCTCTCGACAGGTTCTCCATACAAAGTACTATCGTTCGAGGAAGATAACTTGAAAATTTAAGAATTGATTGCTCAAACTTTGGCAACTTAGCTTTTCTGTCTCTTGCTTCCCGACGAGGTGAAACTTCCTCGAGCGGTGCCTGGTCCATAGTATTATCTCCTCCTTCCCCCCTGGTTAACTTGTGCGCGAGGGAGCTTTCCTTTCTTTGAGAAAAGAAAAAGAAGAGGAAATAACGTTATGGAGCCTAGCGGCTCGATTCTGCTTACCGGGTGTGGTCGCTGCACAAAGTGTTAGCCAAAGCATGCAATAAATTGATGAAATCATGAACTTGACAAGTTGTGCGCAACACATGAGCTTTACTGATGCACGGGGTCTGCGCCCGCTTTGTACAAAGGATTACATGCAATCGCGGCAAGACTTGTATAAAAGGTGGTTGCCGAACGGGTTCGACAACCGCCGCCTCTATGGGTAAAACTTACGAAGATGCTCAATGTTCCAGGAGTTGCTCACCGAACGCCATCTTCGGTCTCAAGGCGGACAGCGCCAGGCCTAGTGACTCATTTCACCCGATAAGGGCCTTTTCCCACTTCAAGGCCAACTTGTTTGAATTCTTGGCGGACTGAACGCCAAGAACAAGGTCGCCTTCCTCGAGACTTCGGCATTAACCCTGCGGCTATGGTAGCGACGCAGAGCTTGTCGGTAGCGAGCGGCTCGCGACAATGCCTCGAAGACGATCCTCCTCGAGGAGCAGCGCGTCATCTTGTCGCAGCTGCTCTTGCTCAAGCTCATCATAAGCGAGCACTCGAGGCGATCCGTGATACGAAGTTCCGTGGGGAGAACTGCCTGCTCCATAGACTAGAGCAAAGGGTGTCCGCCGGTGGCTCGATTTGGCGTCCGCCCGATCGACCAAAGAACCACCGGCAGCTCCTCGATCCAGCTTTCTTCCGCACTTGTGCAGCTCGTCGAAAGTTCTGGTCTTGAGCCCGCGCAGCACTTCAGCGTTGCCCTCTTCGCTTGACCGCTGCTTCTTGGGCGAGCAACAGAAGCAAAGGCACCTTGGCGCCAAGGTCTTGGACGTCTTGCATGAAGGTGCGACTTCGTGAATTGTGTGCCGTTGTCGGTGATGATCCGGTTGGGGATTCCAAACGGCAAACAATTGACCAAGAACTTGACCACCGACCGTGCCGCCACCTTCCTCATCGCTTCCACTTCCGCCACTTTGTGAACTTGTCGATGGCGACGCACAAGTACTCAAAGCCCCGACAGCTTCGGGGAAGGGGCCGAGGATGTCTAGCCCTGCACCGAAAATGGCCAGATAAAGGGATCGCCCGGAGAGCTTGAGCTGGCTGGTGTATCTGCTTGGAATGGAACTGCACGCTTCACACTTGGTTACTTGTGCGTCGCATCCCGGAGGGCGGTCGGCCAGAAGAAACCTTGCCGGAAAGCTTTGCCGGCAAGTGCTCTTGCGCCAATGTGGTGACCACATATGCCTCCATGTATCTCTCGCCAACAGCTTCTCATCCATCTTCCACAGGAATACACTTCAATTTCACACCGTTGAGTCTTCTTCATGACAAGATGCTATCGACAAACTGGTACATACTTGACCGCCGGGCTACTCTTTCCGCTTCTTCTTGCTCTTCGGGAAGTTCCCCTATCTGAAGGAAATGGAGAATCTGCTGCGCCCATGCTGGAGCTTGTGGCTCGACAACAAGGACTAAAGGCACATCTGCTGCTGCGGGAACATCAGCTTCCATGGCGAGGACCCGAAGCCCTGCCGGAGCTTGATGGTCCCCGACAAGCTTGCCGGAGCAAGACTTGTCGGGAGCGTCTGCCTCAACGAAACAAACCCTGGGGTCTGCCGAGCAGATCGCTCCTCAAGATCGCTGGTGTTGATCTTGGGGACCTTTACAACGACGGGAAGCTTCGAAGCGGGAAAGTAGTCACCAAAGGCCAACTTCCTCTTCTTGCTTTGTCCGATTGATGGTGTTACGGTTGGCTGAGTCAGCTTGAGCACGAAAATCCCTGGTTCCATTGTGCAAGTTAAGTGCAACAGACTTTGACAGGCCGTCAGCAATATCATTTTGAGCTCTTGGAACATGTTCCATTTGCAGGCCGTCAAAGTGCTCTTCCAGCTTCCTCACTTCATCAACGTAGGCTTCCATCAACGGACTCTGGTAATCTTTGTTGACTTGGCGGACGACGAGTTGCGAGTCACCCCTGACAATAAGCTTCTCGATCCCAAGGTCCACGACAATCCTGAGACCGGCAAGCAAACCCTCATACTCTGCAGTATTGTTTGTCGCTTGCTCCTTGGGAAAGTGCATCTGGACGACGTACTTGAGGTGCTCTCCGGTGGGTGAGATAAGCAAGACGCCAAGACCGACGCTTGTAGCGAGAAGGCACCATCAAAGTACAGCAGCCACTCTTTGCTTGCTTCTTTGACGGGAATGCTCGTCTCCTAATCTCTTCATCCGGCGTTGCCCATTCTGCTATGAATTCTGCCAAGGCTCGCTTTGGATAGTTGATGTGCTTTCAAACTTGAGACCAAAGCTTGACAGCTCCAAAGTGCCCACTCGACAATCCCGCCTGCCGCTTCGGATTCTCGCAATATCCTCTTCGGAAAGCGAGTGACAACTGTGATCTCATGCGCTTGGAAGTAATGGCGCAGCTTTCTCGAGGCCATGAGGAGGCCGAAAAGCAATTTTTGCACACCGAGTACCTTGATCTAGCCTCGCAGGAGGGAATCGACAAAGTAGACTGGGCGCTGCACCATCCTTTTCTCAGATGTCGGTCATGCGTCTTCGCGGACTCGTCCTTGTCGGGACCAGAGCTTGTCGTGAAGCCCCCGCTTGTCGCTTGGATGTGCTTGCCGCGTTGTTGGCTCGTCATCCGCCTCCCTCTCCGCCACTAACGCAGCACTAACCACTTGATTGGTTGCCGCTATATATAGCAACAACTTCTCTTGTGGCTTAGGTGCGACAAGTGTTGGAGTGGAGGACAGGTATCTCTTTAAGTCCTGCAGCGCAGCCTCCGCTTTGGGAGTCCATTTCATTGGACCTGCCTTTTTCAAAATTTTGAAAAACGGCAGGCGCCAAAGCAGAACCTAGAAATAAACTCCGCCGAGAGCAGCCACGCAACCGCAAGTCTTCAGACATCCTTGACGCACTTTGGTGCTTCAATCTGCTCAATGGTTTGATCTTGTCGGGATTGGCTTCAATCCTCGCCGAGACACGAAGAACCCGAGAGCTTGCCGGAAGGGACTCCAAACACGCACTTCTCGGGGTTGAGCTTGAGGTTAATCTTGCGCATATTTGCAAAGGTCTCGTCCAAATCTTGAACCAGAGTTGCTTTGTCCTTGCTTTTGACCACTATGTCATCCATGTAGGCTTCTACATTTCGCGTGCATTTGCGGCTCAAAAGCGCCATGGACTACCCTTGCAAATGTTGAACCGGCATTCTTCAAACCGAAAGGCATCCGTATGAAACAAAGATGTGCCACATGGTGTGATGAATGCGGTCTTTTCCTCATCTTCTTCAGCCATGAAGATCTGATGGTATCCTCGAGTATGCATCAAGAAACGAAAGGAAATCACATCCAGCCGTGGAGTCAATAATCTGGTCAATGTGCGGCAAGGGAAATGGATCTTTGGGACAAGCTTTATTAACATCCGTGAAATCAATACAAAGTCTCCATTTTCCATTTGCTTTGTGCACGACGACAGGATTGGCCAACCACGTAGGGTGGAGCACTCCTCTGACGAGGCCTGCTGCTTCCAGTTTCTTGATCTCTTCTGCTATGAATTCTTGGCGCTCCACTGCTTGCTTCCTGACTTTTTGCTTGACGGGCCGCACATGAGGACAAACGGCCAGCGGTGCTCAATCACTTTCACGAGAACACCGGGGATATCGACGGTTGCCATGCAAACACGCCGACATTCGCCCGCAGGAAAGCAACGAGCGTGCCTTCCTATTTGGGGTCGAGAGAGGCAGCGATGGTGAAGGTACCACCGGTGCCGCCCTCCTTGGCGGGCACCTTCTTGGTCTTCGGCGGAGCCACCATCTTCTTGCACTTGCCGGTGGAGCTCGATGGTGCGCCCTCGACGGTAGCGCAACACCAAGAGGTGCGCTTGCCGGAGTGAGCATCGAGCCCTTGCCGGACTTGGACTTGGTCTTCTTCCCCGGGAGCTTCAGCGGCAAGTGCTTGGCAACTGTCGGCTGCTGCATCCCGGAAGATCTTGTCGGCACAGATAAGAGCGTCCTTCTTGTCGCCATGGACAGAGATGACGCTTATCGGGCCCGGCATCTTGAGTAGGTTGTAGGCGTAGTGAGAGGCCGCCATGAGCTTGGCGAGCGCTGGACGGCCAAGTATCCCATTGTAAGGCAATGGGAAATCGGCAACGTTGAATGTAACCTTCTCCGTCCTGAAGTTCAGCTCGCTGCCAAATGTGACCGCAACGTAATCTTCCCTTTGGCTTGCTCCTTCCCGGATTGATTCCTTGGAAGGTTCCGGTCTCTTCGAGCTCATTGCCGTCAGGGATTTGAAGCTTCTGGAGCACCGCGGAGGAGATCAGATTCAAGCCGGCCCCGCCGCCAACTAACATTTTTGTGACCTTGAGGTTGCAGATGGTTGGAGAGACCAACATCGGCAAGCACCCGACCGCAGTTATGCGATCATGGTGGTCCTCAATATCAAAAATGATAGGCGTGCTGGACCACTTCATAGGCTTGCGTGACTCTACGGATGGTTCCGGTGCATTGACCTCGCGCTTCCATTGCTTGAGTTGGCGGTGGGAGGTATGCAGGGAAGCACCTCCACAACGCAGAGAACCTCTGTGGCTTTCTTCAAACTCCTGCTCATCGGGCGCTGCGTCTTCCATATCTTCGTCGTCGTCCTCATCTTCATCCTTGTCACGGCTGCGGGGAGGTCGATCTCCTTGTCGCTGCTTGGCTTTGCCGCGGCGTCCTCCCCGGCCGAGACGTTTCTTGCTAGCTCCCCCAGCACCTTCCTGGGCCTTCTCCTTGTCGCGCCGCTCGTACTCAGCCCTCTGCTGTTCGACGAGCTGCTCGAACTTCTTGCAGCTCTAGAGATCGTGGCCCTTGGTGCGGTGGATCTTGCAATACTGCTTGCCGGAGCTGTCCTGCTTGTCGGCGGCCGCCACCGACTGGTGGTTGGCGTCAGCGGCAACCTCCTTGCCGGAGCCACCAGCCTTGGCGTTCTTGTCGCGACCTCCATTGCCGGACTGCTCGATCGCTAGCACTTCTCCGCTTTCTTCTTCCTGCTTTCCTTGCCGCCGCCCTTCTTTGCCGGGCGGTGTCATCACCGTCAGATCCTGCTTCGCATTCTCTCCAGGAGTCTTCTCCTTCCTCAGCGATGCACACTTGTCGGCCAAGGCGCATACAGCTCATCGACGTCCTTGACTTTGCACATCGCCATCTCCTCCCTCATCTCGCGGTTCCGCACATTCTGATGGAATGCGCTGATCACCGCGGCAGGTTGGACGTCTGGGATGTTGTAGTGCACACGGCTGAATCTCTGAATGAACTTGCGCAGGGACTCTCCTTCCTTCTGGGCGAGCAAGTGAAGGTCACTCTCTTGGCCATGAGGCTTGTGGCCACCTGTGAAGGCGCCGACAAACTGATGGCACAGATCTGCCCAAGAGGATATGGAGCTGTCCGGCAAGTGCATGAGCCAAGATCTGACGTTGGGCTTGAGCACGAGCGGGAAGTAGTTGGCGAGGATCTTGTCGTCCCGTCCCCCCGCATCCTGCACCGCGATCGTGTAGATGCTAAGGAACTCCGGCGGATGCGTCCTGCCATCATACTTCTCCGGCACGTCTGGTTTGAAGTTTTTCTGGCTGGGCCACTGGACTTGCCGCAGCTCACGAGTGAACGCAGGGCAACCTACCGCAGACGGCAAGTCGCCCGGCCCCTCCGGCGCGCAAGATGTCAACAGAAGGCCCAGCGGCTTTGTCGGATCGACGTCGCGCTTCTCTTCGGGCGCCGATGCGAAGTTCGAGCGCCCTCTTGTTGTCGCCATGAATAACTTGGCGCTGATCGCGGCGAAGCTCGTGGATCCGACGACGCAGCGGAGTCGCTGCCGAGGTGGATCCGGTGAGTCGGCGGTCTTGGCCTTCTTGGCGGAGAGTGCACGGTGGTTGCACCTCCGGCAGTCTCGCCGCTTCTGCTCGCGGTTTTGTCGTCTCGCCGCGGCAATGATGGGGTTGGTTGCCGGGCGTCGCCGCTGGCAAAGCCGATGAGGCTCGATAGTGGCCCTCCACTCGTCGACCTTGTCGGCCGTTGGAGGGTAGTCGAGGAGCAGCTGAGCTCTCGCCAGAGCTTCTGCTGGAGTAGTGGGTGGCATTGGAGAACGGTGCGAGGAGCGGGACACGCTCGGACTTCTAACTATGTTAGAAGGAGCAGCGCCCCGTCCGGGCGACCGTATGTCACTCGTGCCAGCATGTTGGCGTGCATGCTGGTCTTGATCCAACGAACGTATGGCGTTGTGAACGTCCATGACATTGTTGGTCCCGCGTCTCCTGAGATGGGCGCGGGGGATGCACGGACGCCGAGGTTTGCGGTGCCTTGTCCTTGGACTTGGCGACGTCGCGAACACCTTCGTTGGCGCCCGTCCCTCCGCCAGCGTCTGCCCCACCACCCGTTTGCTGCGGTGAGGGTGGGTACGACGCGGACGGCTCTGCTGCCGCCGAAGCCTTCTTCTTTGGTGGCATGTTGAGGAAGATGTTGATGACGCTGCTCGTGTGAACGCCGGATCAGATTCACACGGCCTCGACGCCCCCTACCTGGCGCGCCAAAGATGTCTGGGAGGCTGATCGCCCGCTGAACACCTATGGGGCCGGGCGGACCAGGCCCCTTGTGGTTCGGAGGGGGCGGAGATCGCACGAAGAGCGGATCGAGGCGAGGCACACGAGCAGTTTACCCAGCTTCGGAGCTCTCCGGAGAGATAAAACTCCTACTGCTGCTTGTTTGATCTATTGTGTTCTTGCTAGGGAGCAATGCGAGCTACAAAACCTAGCGTGAATGTATCTAGTCTCTGGTGGGTCGAATGAACCGAACCAGCCGAACCCCCTCTACATTGCACTCGGGCCTCCTTTTATATGCTCAAGGGGTCTCCGACAGGTGGCAACATAGATGACGGTACAAATGTAAAAACAGGAGTTGGTACACCTACTTGAACAAAGGTACGATTACAAAGTACCTAACTCGACGGCAAGGGACAAAAGCAATAAATGCCCGTCGTTGTCGCCCAAACAAAGGCAACAGAGACCGTCAGTGCGCCTCCGCCGCCATGATGGCGAGCCTGTCACGCCGCTTATCGCTGCTCTCCTCCGGCTGCACAGCCGCTCGACACGCGCGCATGGAACGGTCCCATGGCGACACGTCGCTGGGTGAGCTGGAGCGGAGACGGAGAGAAGTTGCATGCCGCGGCAAGCGCCTTGCCGCGGCCGAATCCTTGTCGCGCCCGGAGGCTTGTCGTGCTCCGAGCCTTCCCGGCAAGCTCCTCTTGCCGGGGCCTTGTCTTCAGATGCTCGAGTGGCCTTCCCGACAAGCTCCTCTTGTCGGGGCCTTGTCTTCTTAATCAAATACTTTGTTCTTGAATGGCTCCAAAGGAGCCACGGAGGATCTTGGTGGTGGCGAGCCAAGCCTTGCCGCGGGGTGCTGCAACTGTCCGTGCACGAGTACGGGATACTAGGGTACCCCTGCTCTAGTACACCGACACTAATATTTCCTTCTTTCATGTCAATAATTGCACCAATCGTTCTAAGGAAAGGTCTACCAAGAATAATATGACATGTAGGATTGCAATCTATATCAAGAATGATGAAATCAACGGGCACATAATTCCTATTTGCAACAATAAGAACATCATTAATCCTTGCCATAGGTTTCTTAATGGTGGAATCCGCAAGGTGCAAATTTAAAGAACAATCATCAAATTCACGGAAACCTAACACATCACACAAAGTTTTTGGAATCGTGGAAACACTAGCACCCAAATCACACAAAGCATAGCATTCATAATCTTTAATCTTAATTTTAATAGTAGGTTCCCACTCATCATAAAGTTTTGTAGGGATAGAAACTTCTAGTTCAAGCTTTTCTTCATAGGATTGCATTAAAGCATCAACAATATTTTTAGTAAAAGCTTTATTTTGATTATAAGCATGAGGAGAATTTAACACGGATTGCAACAAGGAAATACAATCTATCAAAGAGAAATTATCATAATTAAATTCCTTGAAATACAAAATAGTGGGTTCATTGCTATGTAAAGTTTTGACCTCTTCAATCCCACTTTTATTAATTTTAGCATCAAGATCTAAACTCTGAATCATTGGGACGCCTTTTAACTAAAGTTGACTCATCTCTAGTCCCATCTGTATCAAGATTCATATTGGAAAACAAAGATTTAATAGGAGTCACATCAATCACTCTTAGATCTTCATCTTTGTTATCCTCTAGATCTTCCGGTTTAGCGGCCATCTTATTAACTAAGGTGGCTTGCTTATCCGAAATTTGGCCTACTAAATTTTCAAGATGGGGAAACTGAGATTTCAAACAATAAAATTCCTTAGACATATCATCAAGCTCTTTATTCATGTACTCCATAAAACCTCTCTGTTCTTTAAGCTCGTTTCTGAAGAAATTATTATGCTCAAATTGCAAAGACATAAAGCTTCTAACGTTGTTTTCAATTTCTTCCAACCTTCTAAGGTGAGGATCAACGCTTTTAGGGAAGGCCATCTGGGCAAACAGGCACACAAGAGGCAAGCGAAAAGAGGCGGACGGAAAAAAGGCGAAGAAAAGGCAAATGTTTTTGAAAATCGTTTTAGAAGTGGGGGAGAGGAAAACGAGAGGCCAATAGCAAATAATGTAATGCGAGGGAGAAGAGTTTGTTATGGGTACTTGGTATGTCTTGACTTGAGCGTAGATCTCCCCGGCAACGGCGCCATAAATGGCTAGTTGACGGGAGATCAAATCTTGACTTGACTTGGCGCAAATCTCCCCGGCAACGGCGCCAGAAATCCTTCTTGCTACCTCTTGAGCATGAGTTGGTTTTCCCTTAAAGAGGAAAGGGTGATGCAGCAAAGTAGCGTAAGTATTTCCCTCAGTTTTTGAGAACCAATGTATCAATCCAGTAGAAGATAAACACAAGTCACCTAGTACCTGCACAAGCAATTAAGAACCTTGCAACCAACGCGATAAAGGGGTTGTCAATCCCTTCACGGTCACTCGCAAAAGTGAGATCTAATAAAGATAATAAGATAAATATTTTTGGTATTTTTGTTGTATAGATTGGAAAGTAAAGGTTGCAAAATAAAATAAATAGGAAAATAGAATTGTAGATCGGAAACTTATATGATGGAAAATAGACCCGGGGGCCATAGGTTTCACTAGTGGCTTCTCTCAAGATAGCATATATTATGGTGGGTGAACAAATTACTGCCGAGCAATTGATAGAAGAGCGCATAGTTATGAGAATATCTAGGCAATGATCATGAATATAGGCACCATGTCCGTGTCAAGTAGACCGAAACGATTCTGCATCTACTACTATTACTCCACACATCGACCGCTATCGAGCATGCATCTAGAGTATTAAGTTCATAAGAGCAGAGTAATGCATTAAGCAAGATGACATGATATAGAGGGATAAACTCAAGCAATATGATATAAACTCCATCTTTTTATCCTTGATGGCAACAATACAATACATGCCTTGCTGCCCCCATCACACCGGGAAAGGACACCACAAGATTGAACCCAAAGCTAAGCACTTCTCCCATTGCAAGAAAGATCAATCTAGTAGGCCAAACTAAACCGATAATTCTAAGAGACTTGCAAAGATATCAAATCACGCATATAAGAATTCAGAGAAGAACAAAATATTATTCATAGATAAACTTGATCATAAATCCAGAATTCATCGGATCTCGGCAAGCACACCGCAAAAGAGTATTACATCGAATAGATCTCCAAGAACATCGAGGAGAACTTTGTATTGAGGATCAAAGAGAGAGAAGAAGCCATCTAGCTAACTATGGACCCGAAGGTCTGTGGTAAAATACTCACACATCATCGCAGAGGCTATGGTGTTGATGTAGAAGCCCTCCATGATCGATTCCCCCTCCGGCAGATCGCCGGAAAAGGCCCCAAGATGGGATCTCACGTGTACAGAAGGTTGCGGCGGTGGAAAAGTGGTTTCGTGGCTCCCCCTGATGTTTTTAGGGTATAAGAGTATATATAGGCGAAAGAAGTTCATCGGTGGAGCTCCGTGGGGCCCACGAGGGTGGGGGCTCGCCCTCCTGCCTTGTGGATGCCTCGCGGAGTTCCATATTTCAACTCCAAGTCTTCTGGATTGCTTTCGTTCCAAGAAAGATCATCGCGAAGGTTTCATTCCGTTTGGTATTCCTTTTCTGCAAAACACTGAAATAGGCACAAAAGATAGAAACTGGCACTGGGCCTTCGGTTAATAGGTTAGTCCCAAAAATAATATAAAACAACATATTAAAGCCCATTAAACATCCAAAACATATTATATAATAGCATGCATGGAACAATAAAAAATTATAGATACGTTGGAGACGTATCAGTGGTCCCCACATGGGTCCACTCACTTATCTCTTTAGCCCATTTCATCTCCTACCTCTAGAAAAAAATCACCATTGCTCTCTCTCTCTCTCATGTTCTTACTCTCAAACATGCGGATTTCGATCTCTTTGCTTGAATCTCCATTTCCGAAATTGTTTTGGGGCACTGCTACTTGGTATGTGACTCCTCCATTGGTCCAATTAGTTTTTGCTTTAGTGGTTTATATTTTGAATCATTAGCTACTCTTGGTGCTACTGTAGACGAGCTTGCATGTTGAATTCTTGGAGTTCTAAGTAGTTTGAATGCCCAATATAGCCTCTATGCACGCTTATGAGTAGTTGCTATCAATCTTGTGAATTTTTGTTGACAAAAATTTTGTGGACTAAAAATTTCAGAATTTTATTTATAGGAACAAGACGAGTTTCTTTAGGAAGTTTGCTTCCAAGAAAAGTGCCAAGGGAGTCATTGGGAATCATCGGACAATGACCTCCAAACTTGGAGAAGGGCGGAAGTGGGGCCGTGCGAATGGCCGTATAACCCCTTCATGGATGGAGCCGGAATCCGTCAAGAGTTCACACAATTTGCTGCTAATGCTGGTCTCTCCGACTTTATCGCAGCTGAGTGTGAACAATACCATCTCCTTACAAATTCCTTTGTGCAAAATTTTCATTTTCTAAGTAGGAATAACCCTTCTGAGGTGCAGTTTAATTTATATGCTGAAACCCATCAGATACCACTTACTGTTTTTTGTGATATATGCTTGATCCCTTCCGACGGGGAAATAAGGGAGCCTAGGCCTACAGAGTTTGAGGACTTTTATCGTACTCTGACAGTGGGAGATGAGATAGGGGTATGGTGTGTTACCGCCACTACCTTGTAGTTTCCTTCTGTGAAATTATTTTGCTTTATTCATTGCGAAGTGTTTACTTGCTAGAGAGAAGGTTGGTGCACTTAGTGCCCCCGTTTTCGTTGTCTTACGCCATGCACTATATGGCGATGACACCTTTAGCCTAGGGGCTATCGTTGCACGTCGCCTACACCTTAACAGAACCAAGGGGAAATTCATGGTGGCATTTATGCTACTCGTTTAGCGAGGCATTTCAACTTTTAGATCCGCCAACATGATTATCGTTTACCCAATGTTTATCTAGTTCAATGTTATCGGTAACTCTGTTATTGATATTCCTTACAACCTGGTTTTTAGTGTGGATTCCCGTGATATTATTCCGTTTCCTGCACCTGCTTTGTTTGATTCTATTGCCAGGGGCGGATACATGATCATGCTAGATGACATCATTGCCTACCGAAACGCCTAGGCACAAGCAGAGGACGAGCCTCAAGACTGGGACGCTCAGGTGCCAGCTCCACACCACTTCAACGTGGCCTCGGATGGGTACTACGAGTGGTGATTACCAAGCCAGGTCAAAAGCCTAAGCTTGGGGGAGTACGTATGTCCACCGACATTACATTCATGTTCACACATTTCATTCAGTTGTCGGTGTTCACACTTTTTCATTGTATTATCCATACTAGATTTATTTTCTTGCTTTCTTCTTGTGTGTTTGAAAAACTTTGAGAAAACCCAAAAATATTTCCTGCTCCTTTTTGGTTTTATTTCTAGTTTAGTCAGTTGTAGTATTTAAAAGAAAACCCAAAAGTATTTCCCGATTCTTCTTTTGCTTGTTGGGAGCTTTCCCGTGTAAATAGTTTATTGATAACCCACAAGTATAGGGGATCAATTGTAGCCTCTTTCGTTAAGTAAGAGTGTCGAACCCAACGAGGAGCTAAAGGTAGAACAAATATTCCCTCAAGTTCTATTGGCCACCGATACAACTCTACGCACGCTTAACGTTCGCTTTACCTAAATCAAGTATGAAACTAGAAGTACTTTGTAGGTGTTGTTGGATAGTTTTGCAAGATAATAAAGAATACGTAAATAAAAGCTAGGGGCTGTTTAGATAAAAAAAAGCAATAAAGTAAATATAGCTAGTGTGGAAAAGTGGTGGTAGGAGTTGCAAAATTGTCCCTAAGCAATTGACTACTTTACTAGACCGATAGCAAGTTTTATGTGGGAGAGGCCACTGCTAGCATGTCATCCCTGACTTGGAATTCTATGCACTTATGATTGGAACTATTAGCAAGCATCCTCAACTACTAATGTTCATTAAGGTAAAACCCAACCATAGCATTAAGATACATTGGTCCCCCTTTAATCCCGTATGCATCAATTTCTATGCTAGGTAGAAGCTTCTGTCACTCTTGCCCTCCAATACATAGTCCTATCAACATACAACTAACCCTATGGTGTGATCCACGCGCGCGCTCATATGATGGGCACCAGAGGACAACAACATAACCACAAGAAAATTAAACCAATCATAGCAATTCATCAATCACCAGTAGGACAACGTAAATCTACTCAGACATCATAGGATGGCGACACATAATTGGATAATAATATGAAGCATAAAGCACCATGTTCAAGTAGAGGGTACATCGGGTTGCGGGAGAGTGGACCGCTGTAGATAGATGGGGGAAGGTGATGGGGATGTTGGTGAAGATAACGGAGGTGTTGGTGTAGATCGCGGTGATGATGATGGCCCCGGCGACGTTCTGTCGCCACCGGAAGTGAGGGGGAGAGGGCCCCCTCCTTCTTCTTCTTCCTTGACCTTCTCCCTAGATGGAAGAAGGGTTTCCCCTCTGGTCCTTGGCTTCCATGGCATGGGAGGGGCGAGATCCCCTCCGAGATTGGATATCTCTCTCTATCTCTCTCTCTCTCTCTCTCTCTCTCTCTCTCTCTGTTTCTGTGTTCTGGATTCTTCCCTTTCAGTGTTTCTTTTATAACCGGAGATCCGTAACTCCGATCGGATTGAAAACTTCACCCAGATTTTTCTCCAAAAATTAGCTTTCTTGCGGCCAAAGAAGAGCAGCAACCGCCTTACGGGGGCCCACGAGGGTCAGGGGCGCGCCTGAGCCCCCTTGGCGCGCCCCCTGCCTCGTGGCCCCCTTGGGCACCGACTCACGTTGATTCTTCTTCCCATATTTCACAAATATTCCAAAAATATTCTCTGTCCGTTTTTATCCCGTTTGGACTCCGTTTGATATGGGGTTTCTGTGAAACATAAAACATGCAACAAACGAGGCGGCACTGGGCCTGGATCAATATGTTAGTCCCAAAATAGTATAAAAAGTTGCCAAAAGTATATGAAAGTTGAATAATATTGGCATGGAACAATCATAAATTATAGATACGACGGAGACGTATCAGCATCCCCAAGCTTAATTCCTGCTCGTCCTCGACTAGGTAAATGATAAAAAGATAATTTTTGATGTGGAATGCTACCTAGCATAATCTTGATCATGTAATCTAATCATGGCATGAATATTAAGACATGAGTTATTCAAGGCAATAGTCTATCATTTGATATTAAGACAATAATACTTCAAGCATACTAACAAAGCAATTATGTCCTCTCAATATAACATAGCCAAAGAAAGCTTATCCCTACGAAATCATATAGTTTGGCCATGCTTCATTTTCGTCACACAAAATGCTCCCATCATGCTCAACCCCAATGACAAGCCGAGCAATTGGTTCATACTTTTTAACGCGCTTCAGCCTTTTCAACCCTCACCAATACATGAGCGGAAGCCATGGACATAGCACTATGGGTGAAATAGAATATGATGATGGAGGTTGTGTGGAGAAGACAAAAAAGGAGAAAGTCTCACATCAACGCGGCTAATCAACGGGCTATGGAGATGCCCATCAATTGATATCAATGTGAGGAGTAGGGATTGACATGCAACGGATGCACTAGAGCTATAAGTGTATGAAAGCTCAAACTAAAACTAAGTGGGTGTGCATCCAACTTTCTTGCTCATGAAGACCTCGGGAATTTGAGGAAGCCCATCATCGGAATATACAAGCCAAGTTCTATAATGAAAATTCCCACTAGTATATGAAAGTGATAACTCAAGGGACTCTCTATATGAAGAACATGGTGCTACTCTGAAGCACAAGTGTGGTAAAAGGATAGTAACATTGCCCCTTCTCTCTTTTTCTCTCTTTTTTTGTTTTTTTCTCTTTTTTTGGTGGGCTTGTTTGGCCTCTTTATTTATTTATTAGGGCTTCTTTGGCCTCTTTTATTTTTTTAAATTCCGGAGTCTCATCCCAATTTGTGGGGGAATCATAGTCTCCATCATACTTTCCTCACAAGGGAAATGCTCTAATAATGATGATCGTCACACTTTTATTTACTTACAACTCAATATTACAACTTGATACTAGAACAAAGATATGACTCTATATGAATGCCTCCGGTGGTGTACCGGGATGTGAAATGATCTAGCGTAGCAAAGATATCAAAAAACGGACAAGCCATGAAAATATCATGCTAGCTATCTTACGATCATGCAAAGCAATATGACAATAAATGCTCAAGTCATGTATATGATGATGATGGAAGTTGCATGGCAATATATCTCGGAATGGCTATGGAAATGCCATGATAGGTAGGTATGGTGGCCGTTTTGAGGAAGATATAATGAGGCTTATGTGTGATAGAGCGTATCATATCACGGGGTTTGGATGCACTGGCGAAGTTTGTACCAACTCTCGAGGTGAGAAAGGGCAATGCACGGTACCGAAGAGGCTAGCAATGATGGAAGGGTGAGAGTGCGTATAATCCATGGACTCAACATTAGTCATAAAGAATTCACATACTTATTGCAAAATTTTATTAGCCCTCGAAGCAAAGTACTAATACGCATGCCCCTAGGGGGATAGATTGGTAGGAAAAGACCATCGCTCGTCCCCGACCGCCACTCATAAGGAAATCACTCAAAGAACACCCCATGCTTCAAATTTGTCACATAACGTTTACCATACGTGCATGCTACGGGACTTGCAAACCTCAACACAAGTATTTCTCAATTTCACAATTACTCAATATCACCACCTTTATATCGCAAAACTATTGCAAGGAATCAAACATATCATATTCAGTGATCTACAAGTTTTATGTAGGATTTTATGACTAACCATGTGAATGACCAATTCCTGTCAACTCTCTAAATAGATATAAGTGAAGCAAGAGAGTTTAATTCTTTCTACAAAATATATGCCCACGCTTTAACAAATATAAGTGAAGGAAAAGATCATTCTACAAATGGCAGTTTTCTAAGTGAAGAGAAACAGGCAATCCAAACTTCAAATGATATAAGCGAAGCACATGAAGCATTCTATAAATCCATACTCAAAAGATTTAAGTGAAGTGCAATGAGAATCTATAAATCAACCAAGGACTATCTCATACTAGCATGGTGCATAAAATAAAAAGTGAAAACTAAATGCAAAAGACGCTCGAAGATTTGCACATATCGCATGAATGAAACGAATCTGAAAACATACCGATACTTGTTGAAGAAAGATGGGATGCCTTCCGGGGCATCCCCAAGCTTAGACGCTTGAGTCTCCTAGAATATTTACTTGGGGTGCCTTGGGCATCCCCAAGCTTGAGCTCTTGCCTCTCCTCCTTTTCCTCATATCGAGACCTCCTCGATCTTCGAACACTTCATCCACACAAAACTTCAACAGAAAACTCGGTAAGATCCGTTAGTATAATAAAGCAAATCACCACTCTAAGTACTGTTGAAAACCAATTCATATTTTGTTTTTGCATTGTAGCTACCGTAATATAACTTTTCCATGGCTTAATCCACTGATAGAAATTGATAGTTTCATCAAAACAAGCAAAATATGCATCAAAAACAGAATCTGTCTAAAATAGAACAGTCTGTAATAATCTGAACATTCACCATACCTATGGTACACCAAAAATTCTACCAAAATTAAGAAAAATAAACAATTTGTATAAAGACAGTTAAAGAAGTTTCAGAACCATTTGACATTCCAGTAAAAAATGTAAAATCGCGCACTACAGCCAAAGTTTCTGCCCTGCACCGTACAAACCAACAAGCATTGTAAACATCCTAAAGGCAAACCTTGGCACATTATTTTTATTATACAATGGAATTGTACAAGGGTATAATTATTTTTGTTGAAAAGTTTCTGTAATCAAGATTCACAAAGTTTCCGTGAGCATGAACAAAGTTCAAGGAGCTCCCCCACTTCAACAATGCTTGTCTCTCTCACTTTCACTTTCCTTTTTGAAAAAGTTTTGGTTTCCCCTCTTTATTTTTTTTGTTTTTAAACTTTATAAAATCACTCAACAGAAATAAATGACACTCTATGTAACGCCCCGGATTCGATGCGCCAGGTGTCTGCCAGTTATTCGTCGTTGTTGCCTTGTCATTTGCTTGCGTGTTGCACTTTGCCATTTCATCATCTGCATTTCATATCATGTCATCATGTGCATTTCATTTTGCATACGTGTTCGTCTCATGCATCCGAGCATTTTCCCCGTTGTCCGTTTTGCAATCCGGCACTCCTATGTCTCCCGGCGCCCCTTTTGCCTCTTTTCGTGTGCGGGTGTTGAACTTTCTCGGAAAGGCCTGAGGTTTGCCAAGCGGCCTTGGTATAGCACCGGTAGACCGCCTGTCAAGTTTCGTGCCATTTGGAGGTCGTTTGATACTCCAACGGTTAACCGGGTAACCGTGAAAGCCTCCTTCTCTTTGAAGCCCAACACCCCTTCCAAAGTGGCCCAAAACCCAGCAAACTCCCCTCCATGCTCTCGGTCGTTCGATCACGATCGCGTGGCCGAAAACCGCTCCTCATTTGGAGTCTCCTAGCTCCCTCTACCTATAAATATGTGTCCCTCCCGAATTTTTCGCGGTCCAACCCTAACCTCCTCCTCCTCCGCGTCGCGGACATGTCCGCCTCACGCCGGGCGTGTCCACTGCCGCCGCCATGTCGCTCGACGAATCGGAGGACGCCACGTCACCTCCGCCTCCCTCCTCCACTCACATGGCGCCACGTGTCCTCGCCTCCTCCCGTCGCGTCGGCCCGCCAGCCAGTGTAGGGCCCCAAGCCAGTCGCGCCCGCCGCCGCGCACCATGAGCCCAGCGCCCGCCGCCGCTTCGGGTCCTCAGCGCCTCCACCGCCGCCGGTCGCGCCACCTCGCCATGGATCGCGGCTGGCCTCGCGCCCGCGGCCGCCGCCCTCCGGCGCCGCCGCATCACCGCCGCCCTTGCCCGAGGCACCGGCCCAGCCCCTCGCGCAACCTCGGCCCAGCGCTGTCCTCTCGCCCGGCGCCAGGCCTCCCGGCCCGACCACCGCCCGCGCCTACTGCTCGGTCAGATCCGGGCGTGGTGCCCGGATCCGGCCAACTCCGGCATCTCCGTCCTTTCCGGCAGCCTCTCCGGCGAAATCCGGCCTGCCTCGGAATCCGTGCACGAGGTTGACTTTCCCCCCCGAAATCTACTAAGTCCCGAATTATTTTGCATTACCTTGCCATTTTCATCGCATCATAACTTGCTGCGTGCTGCTCCGTTTCGTGCGTGTAATATGTCAAAGTTTTCGGCCCGACGAGTACATCATTTCAACTCATTGCATCATTTTCATTTGAGCTCATCTTGATGCCCGAAATGCTGTTGGAAGAGGGCTATGTGATGTTAGTTTCAGATTCTTATCAGAACATGCACTTTTGTCATTTTTGCCATGATTGATGTGTGCATCCTATGAACTTGAGTCCTACATGTGTTTTGTAATATGCCATGCCATCTTTACAGGGATGTATGCCATCTATTTTTGTGATCTCTGTGGTGACTAGCACAAGCATGCAAACTGGGCTTCATGATGTTGCTGATTTCAGCCCCTGTTCTGCTGATATTTTTATGCCATGTAAACTTGATGCTACCGAAAGATCTATGCTTATTTTGAGATACTTCAGTAGTGATGTTTTGAAAATATGGTTATTCTATATCTATAATTGCCCTTGTTTGCAATTATGGAGTGTCATAGCTTGAGTCAATCGAGCTCTACTTTTGCTATAAAATGTTTCCTGGCAGATTGTTTACATGTTATTCAATTTTGCCAAGGTTGTTGTAGTTGATCCGTGTATGCTATGATGTTGTTCTTGCCATGTATAGTTTCTATGCCATGTCTTCTTACTGTGAGTTGCCTTGCCATGCCATGTATTTCTCTGTGGTGAGCGGTTCAAGCTCACCAATATGCCTACTTATTGTTATTCCTGCCTTGTATGAATCTGTCATATAACTTGCCATGTTTACATGGGTGCCATCATATCTTATGTTCCTTTTTGGCTCATCGTCAGTAAGGGACTTTTGTTCTATGCATTTAGTAGATTCATGCCATGCCTTTTTTTTCCATGATAAGTTCCTGTAACATGTTGTTTGATAGCTCTAAACATTGCAACCTGATGTTATTTCTGCTTAAGTCTGAAACTGTTATTATTTGCAATCTTGTCATGTGTGTTTGAGCATGTTATAGTGATTTCTGGAGTTAGCTCAGGTGTTGTAGCATGTTGTTTTGATGCTTGCAATATGCCTAGTTGCTGTTTTGGACAGATTGTTGCTATAACTTTTATAGGGTGTATGTGTTGAACCGTTGCTCCGTTTTGAGTGTGCTCTATATGAAACTTGCTTAGAATTTCATGTAGTTTCATATTATCATGTTGCATCCTTGTTTTGATGTGTTTTTTTGATGTTTGTGTGCATTTTGCATCAATGCCATGCTTAACTTGTTTTGCTCATATCTTCTAGGCCGTAGCTCCGAATCTAATGAACTTTATATGTAACTTGACTAGAATTTCGTGTAGATCATCGTGGTGCATCTTAACTTGTTGTTTAACAACTTGAACATAAGGTTTATTCAGATCTGGACCAATTTCGAAATTTGCATATGAGGACTTACCGGAATTGTTATATGTTGTTCCCGGCCTCATTTAAACTTGCCTTGATGTGTTGCTCTTGTTTGCATCATTCCTTGCCATGAGTAGCTTCATGTAGCCGTGTCATGCATCATGCTTGTTTGTGCATCATGCCTTGCTCATGTGTGGTGCGTTTACTATGTTGTGTGCTTCTTCTTGTTAGTTCCCGTTTCGTTGCGATCGTGAGGATTCGTTCGTCTACGCTTGGTTCGGCTTCATCCGTTAGTCTTATTAAAGGACTTGTTATTCTTCCTTGAGGGATTTCAGGCAAGATGACTGCTACCCTGGATCTCACTACTATCATTGCTATGCTAGTTGTTTCGTTCTATCGCTATCTTTGCGCTACCTATCACTTGTTCCTCAAGCCTCCCAAATTGCCATGTCAGCCTCTAACCTTTTGCACCCTTCCTAGCAAACCGTTGTTTGGCTATGTTACCGCTTTGCTCAACCCCTCTTATAGCATTGTGAGTTGCAGGTGAAGATGAAGTTTGTTCCTTGTTGGAACATGGAGATGGTGTTCCTTGTTGGAACATGTTTACTTGTTGGGATATCACAATATATCTTATATTGTTAATGCATCTATATACTTGGTAAAGGGTGGAAGGCTCGGCCTTATGCCTGGTGTTTTGTTCCACTCTTGCCGCCCTAGTTTCCGTCATATCGGTATTATGTTCCTGGATTTTGCGTCCCTAACGCGGTCGGGTGATTTATGGGACCCCCTTGACAGCTCGCTTTGAATAAGACTCCTCCAGCAAGGTCCAACATTTGTTTTACCATTTGCCTCACCTATGCCCTTTTTCCCTTGGGTTTCCGGAGCCCGAGGGTCATCTTTATTTTAGCCCCGGGCCAGTTCTCCTTCGAGTGCTGGTCCAAACCGAGCGATGTCCGGCGCCCCCTGGGCAATCAGGGTCTATGCCAACCCGTCGTCTTGCTCATCCGGTGTGCCCCGAGAATGGGGTACGTGCGACTCCTATCGGGATTTGTGGGCACATCCGGGCGGCTTTGGTGGTCTTGTTTTATTCTTTGTCGAAATGTCTTGTAGCCGGATTCCGAGACTGATCGGGTCTTCCGGGAGAAGGAATATCCTTCGTTGATCGCGAGAGCTTATCATGGGCTAAGTTGGGACACCCCTCTGAGGTTTGAACTTTCGAAAGTCGTGCCCGCGGTTATGTGGCAGATGGGAATTTGTTAATATCCGGTTGTAGTAAACTTGAAGCGAACTCTTCTAAAATACACCAACCGTAGCGTAATCGTGAGTGTCTCTTTTCGGGGTTGATCGAGAGGAGAACACGGTTTCTGGGTTATGTCTGACGTAAGTAGGAGTTCAGGATCACTTCTTGATCATTACTAGTTGGCGACCATTCCTTTGTTTCTCTTCTCGCTCTCTTTTGCGTTGGTTAGCCACCATATATGCTTAGTCGCTGCTGCAACCTCACCACTTTACCCCTTCCTTTCCCATTAAGCTTTGCTAGTCTTGATACCCATGGTAATGGGATTGTTGAGTCCTCGTGGCTCACAGATTACTACAACACCCGATTGCAGGTACAGGTTTGCGATGACCATGACGCGAGAGCGATGTTTGCTTGTATTGGAGTTCTTCTTACGCTTCTTCTTCGATCGGGGATGGGTTCTGGTCGGCAGCTGGGCTAAAGGTGGTGGATGTCGTTTGAGTTTTGTTTGTGTTTCATCCGTAGTCGGATGATGCTCTGATGTATTGTGATGTTGATGTATTCTTGTGGCATTTGTGCCTTTTGTATGTATCCCCATCTATTATGTAATGTTGATGTAATGATATCCACCTTGCAAAAGCGTTTCAATATGCGGGTCTATCCTTGGTGGGACCGTCGAGTTCCTTTTGGATAGGGTCGCATATTGGGCGTGACAAGTTGGTATCAGAGACTCGACCGACCCTAGGAGCCCCCTTGATTGATCGTGTAGTTTGGCCATTGTTGAGTCTAGAAGAAAACTATTTTCGGAGTCTAGTTATATCGGAGAGTAGGATTTCTTTTTACTCCTCAGCCCCTTCGTCGCTCTGGTAAGGAATCTTGACGTAGGTGTTTTGAATTACTCCTCTTCCCCTTCAAAATTTTTCTTTAGGATCACGCAGTTGGTTTTCCGGTAGTTGTTCCTCAGCTCTTTTTATCTGGTGCATTTCTCATCAAGTTGACTCGAGCCTCTTCATCTTTGCAAGTTCAATCCTCCGTTGTCTTCTTTTCCCACCCACCCACCCTTCTTCTTCTCGGAACCGGAGTCCATAATCGAGTATCCATTCTACTCGTGCGAAGTCTTTGCTTTCTCTCCTCAATGATTTCAACCGGTGTTTTCTCTTCAAGATATTCGTCGATTTCCCCTTCCAAGTTGCCTTTGTTTTCCCACCCTCCCGCCCTCTTCTTCCCGGAGTCTGAACCTTTATTCAAGTAATCAATTTCATTCGTGTGGAGTCTTCCCTCAATTATCTCAACCGTGAATTTCTCTTTTGTTCGTCATTCTTCATCTCTTTTCTGGTGGACTCAATTCAAGTTTTCGGTTGATCACATTCTTTTCCTCGGCTCAAGTGTTCTCTTTGCTCGTTCGCCTCTCGCCAGTTTATCATTCCGGAGTTCGGAAGACCTATCAGGAGAGTCGTCTGTGTTCTAATTAATTCGAGGTTGTCTCCTCGTTTAAATATTTCAAGTGTTCCGGTGCATCACCTATCTCTTCAACATCCCTTTTTCAACGGTGTTTTTCTTTTAGTGGGCCCTAACCCACAGGTCTTTTCCCAGGATCTTACCTGACTCTTCTAATTTCCCCGAAGGTATTCTCAATTCTTTTCGGAGTTTGATGTAAGAATGAATTTCATCAGTCAGATGCCTTCCCAAGATCTCGTTCAAACTCTTTTCATTGTTGGCTCAACCTCTCTGTTTTTCATTCTACCGGAGTATCTCAGTAATTTTGGTGGTGTTTCTCGTCGTCCTTGAAGACCGAAGTAGAGTTTATCTTAAATCTTGTCCGTTCTCCCGGAGATTCATGGTGCTAGCTCGATGTTATCCTATCTAACTGTTTCCAGTTGTGCAATTCTTTTCATCCATCCGGAGTATGTCAGAAGTTGTTTTTCCGCTTCTTTCACCGAAGGCCATCATTCCAGCTATCGTTCTCTATTTATCCCGGTGCTTCGTTCAAGTGTTCTTTAATCAGCTCATGATCTCCTTGTTCTTTTGCATCTAAATCCCCTCAGGCATATTTGATCGTCCACGTCTTCCCGGTGATTCATCCTCTTTCGTCAGTCATTTCAAATTCTTACGGTGGTTCGTTCAAGATTCTTTTCCTTCTTTAGCATATCAATCCATTCGTTCTCTCAAATCCTACTGGTGGTTCATGAAGACTTTCTCAAGTTTTGTGCGATGTTTCCCCTTAATCCTTCTTCAACGAGAATAAGTAATATGCAAAATCCATTGCTTGTCATCAATTTAATTTGATGAAGGATAAGCATACAATAAATCTTATTCTTATTTCATCCAAGTGGTTAATCTTTTTCTTCGGAGTTTGTTCTTGGTGAATAAATTCTAGTTCCAAGTGTTTTCATCTTTTCTTTTCCGGAGTTCAAATCTTCCTCAGCCATTTCGTCGGAACCTCCATCTAAATCATCGCAAGGCTCATCTTATTCTTTTTTTTCCTTCATTTTATCTCGTCATTCTTTTGTTACCGGAGTTCTTCATGGTGGTTCTTCATGATTTAATTCATTCTTCAAGAGTTCATCAAGATTCTTGTTGGTGGATTTCAAGTATCTTTCTTCTCGCATCTCGAAGTGCAATTAAATCTCCGTATTCTTTTGAAGTGGAGTTTTGCATTTCTTCGTTCTTCTCAGCTATTTAATCTTTTCTGTTTTTGGTCGGTTATCACCTTATGATCTTGAGATGTTATCCATAAGTCCACAACAAACTTATTCTTTCGTTGTTGATTTTCTCAACAACTCCAGTCAATCCTTCCTTCTAAGTCCTTTTCATTCAGTTTTTCCAATTCTTCCAGAGGTATTGCGTTGCTTATGTCATCAAGTGTCATTCCATATTGTGAAGTTCGTGTTCTTTTCCTTCAATTTTCAGCCGGAGTGCTACCTAAATCCTTTCGGTCTTATTCGTTTCTTTTCTCATTCTAACAACTCCGGTTAGAACGAGTGCTTTCAGAGTCTATCTTGATTCCGTGTTTTTTTCGATTCTCGTCATTCTCGTTGTTCCTCTCTTCTTCTCGAGTGCTCTCCATTCTTTGCTTCTTTTCTTGAGTTCTTATTTCACCTCATCCTTTTTTTCCCTTCCGTATCGGTCCTAAGATCTCGGGACGAGATCTCTTGTTAGTGGAGGAGTGTTGTAACGCCCCGGATTCGATGCGCCAGGTGTCTGCCAGTTATTCGTCGTTGTTGCCTTGTCATTTGCTTGCGTGTTGCACTTTGCCATGTCATCATCTGCATTTCATATCATGTCATCATGTGCATTTCATTTTCCATACGTGTTCGTCTCATGCATCCGGGCATTTTCCCTGTTGTCCGTTTTGCAATCCGGCACTCCTATGTCTCCCGGCGCCCCCTTTTGCCTCTTTTCGTGTGCGGGTGTTGAACTTTCTCGGAATGGCCCGAGGTTTGCCAAGCGGCCTTGGTATAGCACCGGTAGACCGCCTGTCAAGTTTCGTGCCATTTGGAGGTCGTTTGATACTCCAACGGTTAACCGGGTAACCGTGAAAGCCTCCTTCTCTTTGCAGCCCAACACCCCTTCCAAAGTGGCCCAAAACCCAGGAAACTCCCCTGCATGCTCTCGGTCGTTCGATCACGATCGCGTGGCCGAAAACCGCTCCTCATTTGGAGTCTCCTAGCTCCCTCTACCAATAAATATGTGTCCCTCCCGGATTTTTCGCGCAGTCCAACCCTAACCTCCTCCTCCTCGCGTCGCCGGACATGTCCGCCTCGCCGCGGGCGTGTCCATTACGCCGCCATGTCGCTCTGACGAATCGGAGGACGCCACGTCACCTCCGCCGCCTCCCTCCTCCACTCCGCGAGCGCCACGTGTCCTGCCGGCCTCCTCCCGTCGCGTCGGCCCTTGAGCCCGATGTGGCCCCGGCTCCGGTCGCGCCGCCGCCCGCGCCCATGGCCCGCCGCCGCCAGGTCCCAGCGCCTCCGCCGCCGCGGTCGCGCCACCTCGCCGCCGACCGCGCCCGGCCTCCGCGCCAGCCCCGCCCGGCCGCCGCATCGCCCGCCGCCCTTGCAGCGCGCCCGGCCGCGCCGCCATGCCGGCGCCCGTCCTCGTCGCCGCCAGGTAGCCGTGCCTCCCGGTCCGGCCACCGCGGTGCCCGCGCCCGCCTGCTCGGTCAGATCCGGGCGTGGTGCCGGATCCGGCCAACTCGGCCATCTCCCTCCTTTCCGGCAGCCTCTCCGGCGAAATCCGGCCTGCCTCGGAATCCGTGCACGAGGTTGACTTCCCCCCCCCCCCCAAAATCTACTAAGTCCCGAATTATTTTGCATTATCTTGCCATTTTCATCGCATCATAACTTGCTGCATACAACTCTGTTTCGTCCGTGTAATATGTCAAATTTTTCGCCTCGACGAGTACATCACTTCAACTCATTGCATCATTTTCATTTGAGCTCATCTTGATGCCCGAGATGCTGTTGGAAGAGGGCTATGTGATGTTAGTTTCAGATTCTTATCAGAACATGCACTTTTGTCATTTTTTCCATGATTGATGTGTGCACCCTATGAACCTGAGTCCTACATGTATTTCGTAATATGCCATGCCATCTTTACAGGGATGTATGCCATGTATTTTTGTGATCTCTGTGGTGACTAGCACAAGCATGCAAACTAGGCTTCATGATGTTGCTGATTTCAGCCCCTGTTCTGCTGATATTTTTATGCCATGTAAACTTGATGCTACCGAGAGATCCATGCTTATTTTGAGATACTTCAGTAAGGATGTTTTGAACATATGGTTATTCTCTATCCATAAATGCCCTTGTTTTCAATTATGGAGTTCCATAGCTTAAGTTAATCCAGCTCTACTTTTGCTATAAAATGTTTCCTGGCAGATTGTTTACATGTTATTCAATTTTGCCAAGGTTGTTGTAGTTGATCCGCGTATGTTATGATGTTGTTCTTGCCATGTATAGCTTCTATGCCATGTCTTCTTACTGTGAGTTGCCTTGCCATGCCATGTATTTCTCTGTGGTGAGTGGTTCAAGCTCACCAACATGCCTACTTATTATTGTTCCTGCCTTGTATGAATCTGTCATATAACTTGCCATGTTTACATGGGTGCCATCATATCTGATGATCCTTTTTGGCTCATGGTCAGTAAGGGACTTTTGTTCTATGCATTTATTAGATTCATTCCATGCCTTTGTTTGCCATGGTAAGTTCTTGTAACATGTTGTTTGATAGCTCTAAACATTGCAACCTGATGTTATTTCTGCTTAAGTCTGAAACTGTTATTATTTGCAATCTTGCCATGTGTGTTTGAGCATGTTATAGTGATTTCTGGAGTTAGCTCAGTGTTCATGTTTTGTCATGCTTTACCTGTACATATTGCCATGTGTGTTTGAGCATGTTATAGTGATTTCTGGAGTTAGCTCAGGTGTTGTAGCATGTTGTTTTGATGCTTGCAATATGCCTAATTCTTTGCTTTTGAATGATTGTTGCTATAACTTATGCAGGGTGTATGTGTTGAACCGTTGCTCCGTTTTGAGTGTGCTATATATGAAACTTGCTTAGAATTGCATGTAGTTTCATATTATCATGTTGCATCCTTGTTTTGATGTGTTTTCTTGATGTTTGGGTGCATTTTGCATCAATGCCATGCTTAACTTGTTTTGCTCATATCTTCTAGGCCGTAGCTCCGAATCTAATGAACTTTATATGTAACTTGACTAGAATTTCGTGTAGATCATCGTGGTGCATCTTAAATTGCTGTTTAACAACTTGAACATAAGGTTTATTCAGATCTGGACCAATTTCGAAATTTGCATATGAGGACTTCTAGGAATTGTTATATGTTGTTCCCGGCCTCATTTAAACTTGCCTTGATGTGTTGCTCTTGTTTGCATCATTCCTTGCCATGAGTAGCTTCATGTAGCCGTGTCATGCATCATGCTTGTTTGTGCATCATGCCTTGCTCATGTGTGGTGCGTTTACTATGTTGTGTGCTTCTTCCTGTTAGTTCCCGTTTTGTTGCGATCGTGAGGATTCGTTCGTCTACGCTTGGTTCGGCTTCATCCGTTCGTATTCTTCATGGACTCGTTCTTCTTCCTTGCGGGATTTCAGGCAAGATGACCGCTACCCTGGGTCTCACTACTATCATTGCTATGCTAGTTGTTTCGTTCTACCGCTATGCTGCGCTACCTATCACTTGTTCCTCAAGCCTCCCAAATTGCCATGTCAGCCTCTAACCTTTTGCACCCTTCCTAGCAAACCGTTGTTTGGCTATGTTACCGCTTTGCTCAACCCCTCTTATAGCGTTGTTAGTTGCAGGTGAAGATGAAGTTTGTTCCTTGTTGGAGCATGGAGATGGTGTTCCTTGTTGGAACATGTTTACTTGTTGGGATATCACAATATATCTTATATTGTTAATGCATCTATATACTTGGTAAAGGGTGGAAGGCTCGGCCTTATGCCTGGTGTTTTGTTCCACTCTTGCCGCCCTAGTTTTCGTCATATCGGTATTATGTTCCCGGATTTTGCGTCCCTAAGCGGTCGGGTGATTTATGGGACCCCTTGACAGCTCGCTTTGAATAAGACTCCTCCAAAGAAGGCCCAACATTGGTTTTACCATTTGCCTCACCTATGCCCTTTTTCCCTTGGGTTTCCGGAGCCCGAGGGTCATCTTTATTTTAGCCCCCGGGCAGTTCTCCTTCGAGTCTTGGTCCAAACCGAAGCGATGTCCGGCGCCTGGCAATCAGGGTCTATGCCAACCCGTCGTCTTGCTCATCCGGTGTGCCCCGAGAATGGGGTACGTGCGACTCCTATCGGGATTTGTGGGCACATCCGGGCGGCTTTGGTGGTCTTGTTTTATTGCTGTCGAAATGGCTTGTAGCCGGGATTCCGAGACTGATCGGGTCTTCCCGGGGAGAAGGAATAGCCTTCGTTGATCGCGAGAGCTTATCATGGGCTAAGTTGGGACACACCTGCAGGGTTTGAACTTTCGAAAGCCGTGCCCGCGGTTAAGTGGCATATGGGAATTTGTTAATATCCGGTTGTAGTAAACTTGAAGCAAACTCTTCTAAAATACACCAACCGTGTGCGTAACCGTGAGTGTCTCTTTTCAGGGTTGATCTAGAGGAGAACACAGTTTCTGGGTTATGTCTGACGTAAGTAGGAGTTCAGGATCACTTCTTGATCATTACTAGTTGGCGACCGTTCCTTTGTTTCTCTTCTCGCTCTCTTTTGCGTTGGTTAGCCACCATATATGCTTAGTCGCTGCTGCAACCTCACCACTTTACCCCTTCCTTTCCCATTAAGCTTTGCTAGTCTTGATACCCATGGTAATGGGATTGCTGAGTCCTCGTGGCTCACAGATTACTACAACACCAGTTGCAGGTACAGGTTTGCGATGACCATGACGCGAGAGCGATGTTTGCTTGTATTGGAGTTCTTCTTCTGCTTCTTCTTCGATCAGGGGATGGGTTCCAGGTCGGCAGCCTGGGCTAGCAGGGTGGATGTCGTTTGAGTTTCTGTTTGTGTTTCATCCGTAGTCGGATGATGCTCTGATGTATTGTGATGTTGATGTATTCTTGTGGCATTTGTGCCTTTTGTATGTATCCCCATCTATTATGTAATGTTGATGTAATGATATCCACCTTGCAAAAGCGTTTCAATATGCGGGTCTATCCTTGGTGGGACCGTCGAGTTCCTTTTGGATAGGGTCGCATATTGGGCGTGACACTCTAAAACTTCCGGGTTGTCTCCCTGGCAGCGCTTTCTTCAAAGCCATTAAGCTAGGTGTATAGTGCTCAAGTAATGAATCCACCCGGATCCCAAGGTATATCAAAGCCAATTTTAATTAACAATGATTTGTGATTTCGTAGTGAGCACAAAGTAACATATATCATGCAACAACGAAGTATAACTCTCTTCCTATGCATCGGTATGTCATAAAAGAACAATTCATGCACACATAGTAAAGGCCAATGCATAGTATAAACAATTTCTTGCAATTTTATCATATTGGAAACATAGAGAGACGGAGATGTAGTTCCTCTCTCATAATAATTGCAAGTAGGAGCAGCAAGCACATGCACATTATATCTATCAAAATCATCATGTGCAACGGTAAAAGGCAACCCATCAATATAATCCTTAATAAGGGCAAACTTCTCTGATATAGTGTAGTCGGGAGAATTCAAAAAGATAATAGGACTATCATGTGTGGGTGAAATAACAACAATTTCATGTTTAACATAAGGAACTATATCAAGTTCATCTCCATAAGCATAATTCATATTAGCATCTTGGCCACAAGCATAGCAAGAATCATCAAAAAGGGATATTTCAAAAGAATCAACGGGATCATAACAATCATCATAGCATTCATCCTTCGGTAAGCACGAAGGAAATTAAACAATATATGAGTCGAAGAGTTACTCTCATTATAATGTGGGAACGGGTGATCAATCCGCTCTTCGTACTTTTGTTCTTCGCTCTCCTCCTCATCTTTTTCATCCAATGATCTCACAATGTCATTAATTTCTTCTTCCATTGACTCCTGCAAAATATTAGTCTCTTCTTGGACAGCGGGGGAGTGCTCAATATAAGGTTTAACATAGGCATTAGAAGCATAATTATCATAACAATATTTAAGTATGGCAAAATTTTCAGATTTGTAAAGTGTAGCATCATACTTTTCAATCAAAGAAGCAATTTCATAAGCACCCTTAAAAGCAACAAATTCTTCAATTTGTTGAACATCATAGTAATTATAAACACCCTTAGCATACGAAGATACGATTCCATTGTCGCTAAACTCACATTAGTAGGGAAGGTGTTTCTTAGGGTTTTCAGAACAACAAGTAACATCATATATTTCACATAAATTCCAAACATAGCACTGCAAACGATGAATTTGATCCAGTAAAAGTTCCCCTTTTTGAGATAAGCGGTGTTGCACATAACAAGCATGCTCATCTAAAGATTTGCCCTCAACTAAGCTAGTTGGGGTTTCAGCACGAGCACAAAGGGATCGAAGATGATCCAAGTAAAAAGCTTTAGGAGTGTGTGATAGATTTTGAATGGTTCTTCAACCATTGGTGTAGTAGGTACAACTAATTTTTTGGTATTTTGCGCTTCCTACCCATAAATAAAGATAGAAAACAACTAAGAACAGTAAATAAAAATTCTTAGTGATAAAGCAAACAAGCACACACGAGAATATTCACCCCACGCAATAACTATCCGGCAACAGCACCAGAAAAAGGTCTTGATATCCCACAAGTATAGGGGATCAATTGTAGCCTCTTTCGATAAGTAAGAGTGTTGAACCAACGAGGAGCTAAAGGTAGAACAAATATTCCCTCAAGTTCTATCGGCCACCGATACAACTCTACGCACGATTAACGTTCGGTTTACCTGAATCAGGTATGGAACTAGAAGTACTTTGTAGGTGTTGTTGGATAGTTTTGCAAGATAATAAAGAGTATGTAAATAAAATCTAGGGGCTGTTTAGATAAAGAAGCAATAAAGTAGATATAGCGAGTGTGTAAAAGTGGTGGTAGGAGTTGCGAAATTGTCCCTAAGCAATTGATTACTTTACTAGACCGATAGCAAGTTTTATGTGGGAGAGGCCACTGCTAGCATGTCATCCCTGACTTGGAATTCTATGCACTTATGATTGGAACTATTAGCAAGCATCCGCAACTACTAATGTTCATTAAGGTAAGACCCAACCATAGCATTAAGATATATTGGTCCCCCTTCAATCCCGTATGCATCAATTTCTATGCTAGGTAGAAGCTTCTGTCACTCTTGCCCTCCAATACATAGTCATAGCAACATACAACTAACACTATGGTGTGATCCACGTGCGCGCTCATATGATGGGCACCAAAGGACAGCAACATAACCACAAGCAAATTAAACCAATCATAGCAATTCATCAATGGCAGATAGGACAATGAAAATCTACTCAGACATCATACGATGGCAACACATCATTGGATAATAATATGAAGCATAAAGCACCATGCTCAAGTAGAGGGTATAGCGGGTTGCGGGGGAGTGGACCGCTGTAGATAGACGAGGGAAGGTGATGCAAATGCCGATGAATATGACGGAGGTGTTGGTGTAGATCGCGGTGATGATGATGGCCCCGGCGATGTTCCGACGCCACCGGATGTGAGGGGAAGAAGGCCCCCCTCCTTCTTCTTCTTCCTTGACCTTCTCCCTAGATGGGAGAAGGGTTTACCCTCTGGTCCTTGGCTTCCATGGAATGGGAGGGGTGAGAGCCCCACCGAGATTGGATTGTCTCTCTGTCTCTCTTTGTTTCTGCATTCTGGATTCTGCCCTTTCATAATTTCTTTTATAACCGGAGATCTGTAACTCCGATTGGATTGAAACCTTCACCCAGATTTTTCTCTGAAAATTAGCTTTATTGCAGCCAAAGAAGAGCAGCAACCGCCTTAAGGGGGGCCCACGAGGGTCAGGGGCGCGCCTAGGGGGGTCATGCGCGCCCCTTGCCTCTTAGCCCCCTCGGGCACCGTCTCGCGTTGATTCTTCTTCCCATATTCACAAATATTACAGAAATATTCTCCGTCCGTTTTTATCCCGTTTGGACTCCATTTGATATGTTTCTGTGAAACATAAAACATGCAACAAACAGAACCGACCTTTGAGCCTTTGGATCAATATGTTAATCCCAAAAATAGTATAAAAAGTTGCCAAAAGTATATGAAAGTTGAATAATATTGGCATGAAAGATACGACGGAGAAGTATCATTTATCTTGTTTTGTTTTTCTTTAATTTGCTTTCTTATAGAAAAAAATAAAAACTCCAAAAAAAATTCAGTGTGTTTCTCTGAAATTATTTTCTTTTTATTGGGTCATACCAAGGAGAAGACCACAATGAAAATGTTGACTTGCTCTCATATGCATTATTGTTGATCTAACAAGGAGCCCAAACTGCTTTCTTTTCTCCTTTCAAATAAAATATTTGTAGATTCCAGCTTAGTCCACGGCACTCTTGCACCATTATTATTTTCACATCATTTGGTCGTGCAAGTGAAAGGGAATATTGATGATATTTGATGAACTCGTTGTGGCAAAGAGAAACGGGTATGAACTCAACTTGTTCTGTTTTTGTAAATATGTTTAACCTTGTATCCATGATTCAACATATTATGATCAAACATGTTTGCAATGACAATTAGAGATTATAGTTTCTCATGCCATGCTTAAGTAGCTAGGAGTGGATAATGATTTATCTTGGCTGTCAACATTGCGTTAAAATGATTGTGATGTAGTATGATGATATGGTACCCTCCTCTGAATGTTTCGAGTGTCTTGACTTGGCACATGTTCATGCATGTAGTTGAATCAAAACCAACATAGCCTGTATGATATTTATGTACATGGTGTTCATATCCTACTCATGCTAGTATACAATGTTCATTATGCACAATGCATGTTCATGATCGTTTTTGCTCTCTAGCTGGCAGCTTCCCAACCTATTTGCTAGCCGTCACATGTACTAAGTGGGAATACTGCTTGTGCATAAAAATCCTAAAATCCAAGTTATTCCAGATGAGTCCACCATATCTACCTATATGCGGTATTACCCAGCCGTTCTAAGTAAATTTTCATGTGCCACCTCTAAAAACTTCAAATAAATATTTGTTTTTGTGTGCCTAGGTTTTTTATAGAGCGACAAGGGTAGTCGGTATCTTCCATGATAAGAGGGTTATTCTCATGATGAGTGTTTATTCACTCATCCTTGCACGAGAGGGGCGGTAATAGGGATTCCCAGTCCCGAAATAAAAAATTGAAAAAAAATAAACAAAATTCCCCCAAGATTGATGTTGGCATGGACGGTACCCGTGGATTCGGCTTGCCTTGGAGTGTGATTGTTGGTGGAGGGGGAGTAAACCTTTACTTTTATCACTTGGGAACCTCCACTAATGTGTTTAGCATGGAAGATATTGATAACTTTCGGTCATGACGTAAACCGGAAGGGTGCATTTCCCAAAATTTCATTTACCTCTATTTTAAAATCTGAGCTCTGGCACCGTCGCAAATCCCTGCTTCCCTCTGTGAAGTGACTATCTATTTACTTTTATGTTGAGTCATCACCTTCTAGAATAAGTGCCAGATTCTGAGAGCACTATTGTCTTCCTCATGCATTGTGTATAGTTAATGTTGGATGCATCATGACTGGATCTTTTCTACCATGAATTACAATGTTTAGTCGCTCCTTGAACTTTGGAGGTGCTCTACATTTATGTTTTGTGGTCTCAGAAAGGGCTAGCGAGATACCACGGTTGTCGTATTATATCATGATTGTTTTGACAAAGTGTTGGAATTTGAGATATCTTATTATTGCTCGCTAGTTGATTATGCCATTGATATGAGTTAATATAATTATTAAGAGTTATTGCTGACATGGTTAGTCATGATCTTTGCTGAAAACCTGGGTGCTACTTAAGCTTATTTATGTAAACAAGACCAAAAGAGTTCGTAAAAGTTTTTCTTTTCACTTTTAGTTTGTCATCTGAATTGCTTGAGGACAAGCAAGGGTTTAAGCTTGGGGGAGTTGATACGTCTCCATTGTATCTACTTTTCCTAATGCTTTTCCTCTTGTTTTGGACCCTAATTTGCATGATTTGAATGAAACTAACTCGGACCGACGTTGTTTTTAGCAGAACTACCATGGTGTTGTTTTGTGTAGAAATAAAATTTCTTGGAAAGGAACGAAACTTTTTGGAGATTTATTTCGGAATAAAAGAAAAATACTGGAGCCAAGAACCACCGGAGGGGGCCCCCTGGGTGAGCACAACCCACCAGGGCGCGCCCCTCCTCCAGGCGCACCCAGGTTGGTTGTGCCCACCTGGTGGCCCCGCAGATCCTATCTCCGATTCCTTAAATACCCTTATTCGGAGAAAAAAATGGCGAGGAAGAATTATGTCGTTCACGATAAGGAGCCGCTGCCACCTCCTGTTCTTCATCGGGAGGCCAGATTTGGAGTCAGTCACTACTGCAGGATACTGCTAACGCGACACTACGATCAGAGACATTTTGCCGAAACTGTGTGCGATGCAATAATCTCAAACGGTGGTGTAAAAAACCCGTCAAAAAAGGTGCAAAACATTTGCGATGATGGATGCATCAAACACGGTTAAGATTTTAGTTGCGTATGCGATGCAGGGCATACGGTTAATCCATTCGAACTGCTTATGGCGAGGCGAACAATGTAAACAGGCAGCCATAACAATGTGTGTGCGATGCAGGACACACGGTTAATTCATTCGAACTGTTTGCGATGAGGTAGAACAACAGAAACGGGCAGCCATATCAATGTGTGTGCGATATATGGCATATGGTTAACTCGGACAAACTATTTTCGATTAGGGAACACAACAGGAACGGTTCAACTTAACAAGATGTGTGTGATATCAGCATACAGTTCACATGGATGAACTGTTTGCGATGAGCCAAAAGAACACAAACGAGTTGTGTAAACAAGATGTGTGTGATACGTGGCAAACAGCCGACTTGGATGAACTATTTGCAATGAGAAATTATAACACAGAATGATCAATATAGTTACTTCGTGTGTGATTCTGTTACTTCGTATGCGATTCTGTGTGTAAAAAAACTTTGAAAAATGCAAACTAGTTGCTTGCGGTGGCTAGGTGTATCGCACGCGATGCGTCTGCGAGTAATCGTGTGTGATGATTAGTATGTTACACATACGTTTCCTGATGTGAACATGTGTGTGAATTTGCAATATGGACAGTTAATATGCAAATGCCTTCGGGCATATGCTTAAACTCAATGAACTGTGTACGATACTAATACTTACCATGAAAATTTATGAACTTGGGTAACAACCTTTGAGTAACATATATATAGTGGTTACGCTAATCGACAAAAGGAGGATCTTTATAACACGGTTTTGACAACCATATGGTCCATATCTACATACTTAACATAGTAACAACTATCACATTTTAAGAGGCTAAGGGCCAACAACCATATGGTCCATATGTACATACTTAACATATATGGTACAGCTAGCACATTTTAAGAGGATGAGGGCCAACAACAACAACTATCCACTGGAAGCAGCTTGATCACGGTGACTCGGCATCTCGTCAATGAAAAGGAAGATCCCTCCTGTGCCTTGGTAGAGCAGGAGTAGAACAGTGTCTCCAATTTTCCAATATGGATGCATTGCCACGAGAAGCGAGAACTTGTTAATTTGAATGGTTCCATTTTTGTGGGAAATGCAGTACCTTGCAATCACTTTGGCGTTATTAGCAGGCACAAGTGTAATTCGACCACGCCGGGAAATCGATCCAGGAATTGCTACAAGGGGCAATTTCTGTTGACATGTAGAATAAAAAACAATTGTAACATATCGTTGAAGATATATATAGTTTATGAGCATCAACATTAAAATAAGAATTTTTACCAGCGCTTTGTGCAAAAAAAAAATCTTGTTCAGTGTGTGCACCATAGGTCTAATTAATCCCATCCAAAATCCAGCATTCATACGATGTGCTATCTCTGTCAGATTATCAACAAAGTTTATGACATGCTTCAAGTCCTTCGAGTGAAATTTGGTACGCTTAGTAACATACAGATCGTTCACTATGCATCCAACATATCCTGCTTAAAAGATGGAAAGGTATTATTTATTCAGAACATCGCAGAAGAATATATAGTGCGTATAAATTGGTAAATAGAATTTGTTACTGCCTAGGAACGGAGTTAGAATATGATATCACAATTGGTTGCTTAAATAGTGATCAATTGGTTGCTTAAATAGTAATATGACAGCATGGAGAAAGTTGAAAGGAAACTAACCTCGATCAGATTTGATCGGCTGATGACGTTGGGGAAGTAAACATCCATGTTAATTAGACCAGGCTATGGTGCACGCACTAGAATTTTATTGCCAGCTTTCAGTTCATAACACTTAGACATTTTTATCCAAAGGTCCGCATTAAAATAGGAGTGACCATGTTTATCAAGTTTTACGCTAACCGTCATTGTAAATACATGTTGCGTAGTCAATATGATATCCTGGGAGTCATCAACAAAGTAAAGCCCAAGATTTCCTTCTACTCCTGTTCTTGCAAAGCAAGAGATGTACTGCTTGAAATGAAAATTAAGATCATAAATTAGATATATTGAAATAACAGAGCAAGATGCAAATATGGGAGTAATTGATAGAACATATCCATATATAGATGCAAGCAAAGTACAAAAATATAGAATTAAAAATAGATAATGTAACAATGATTTGATGCAAATATATAGATAATGTAGCAACAGACAGTATATGTTCACAAATTTAGGCCATGCCGACCGTTGTAGGTTGAGATTGAACATATCGAGCGCTCCCTGAAGTCATCCGGAATGGTGAGATAGAACTTCGTTTCCGACTGGCCACGACCACAGTTTCCCGATTTGTGCTCGCACTGTGCACACATGAATGAACACCCACGAATCAACTAGAAAAAAATGATTCCACGGCGATTTCTGCCGGTTGATTAACAGCGACAGACGGACTGCGATAAGAGATGAGTGAATATCGCTAATTAAGTTGATTACCTTCTCCATGAGAAAAATCCTTGGCCCAATCCCGCAGAAATCCCTAGTCGACCAGAGTCTAGAATGTCGGTGCAGATAGGCGGCAGAAAGCGATGGAGGCGAAATCCAGTGACGTTTGGAGCGCGACCTACGCCCGCCGCCAACAGCCGTCGAGTTGAGGGTGCAGAGTTGCGGAGGAGTCTGCGGCGAGTGAGTGGGAACGAAGTGGGCGAGGGTTTTCTTTTGCTTTTGCATGTGTCAGTGAACACACACGATTCGCAAAGGCGACGGAGATGAATCGTGTGCGATAGTAAATCACTGAGATTGAATGGGAATCCAAATTTCCTTTGTCCTTCATCCATGAGTTTTTTTTCTACAATGAACATAAACCCTGCTAATCACCATGTTCAACTTTGACACTTTTCCGGGTTCATTTACAATATTCAGGGGATTATGTGCAATTTGTATGCATTAATGCACGTAATTCAAATTCAAACAATCGATGCATGAAAGGGTGCACAAGAACGGTCTGGAAAAACCATACTCGTGGTATTTAGTAATTTCTCAAGCCTTTTACAAGGAATGGGCAGAGATTTCAATGGAATGCGTGGCAATAGTCAACCACAAACGCGTCATTTATTGGGTTATCAGCTATAGAACAATGAAATATGTGCTTGAAAAACGTGACGGCTGGCATGGTGCCATGGTATGGCCTCACCGTGCCCTGGTTAAAAGCTGAGAAGGTTTGATTTATGTCGTCATGCACTCCCTTCATAAATCGAACCATCACCGAGGAAGTTCAATGCTTTCGAGAGGGAAATCACCAAGATTGAAGGGGAATCCAAATTTCCGTCCTAGTCTATCATTCAGTTTTTTTCCAACGATCAACATAGAGCCTCAAATGAAACGTGTTCAAATTTGACATTTTCCAAACTCATTTACCATAATTAGGGGATTATTATGCACATAATTCAAATTTGAACAATCGGTGGATGAAAAGGTGCACAAGAACGGTCTGGAAAACCATGCTCGTGCTATTTAGTACATTGTCATGCCTTTTCCAAGGAATGGGCAGATATTTCAAGGAAATGTGTGGCAATAGTCAACCATAAACGCGTCATTTACTGGGTTAACAACTATACAAAAATGAAATGCATGCTTGGAAAAACATGACGCCTGGTGTGGTGCCATGGTATGACCTCACTGTGCCCTGGTAAAAATGTCGTCATGCACGCCTTTCATAAACGAACCATCACCGAGGAAGTTTCATGGTTTCGAGGGGGAAATCACCAAGATTGAAGGGGGATCAAAATTTCCTTTGTCCTTTGTCCACGAGTTCTTTTCTATGATGAACATACAACCTGCAAATCACCGTGTTCAAATTTGGCACTTTTCCGGGTTCATTTTCCATATTTAGGGGATTATGTGCATTTCCTAGGCATTAATGCACATAATTCAAGTTCAAACAATCGGTGCATGAAAGGGTCCACAAGAATGGCCTGGAAAACCATGCCCATGCCATTTAGTAAATTCTCATGCCTTTTACAAGGAATAATGGATAGATATTTCATTGAAATATGTGGCAATAGTCAACCACAAATGTTTGTTTGTTGGGTTTTCAAACATGACGCCTCGCATGGTGCCATGGTATGACCTCACCATGCCCTGGTAAAAATTTGAGAAGGTTTATCTGATGTCGTCATGCACACCCTTCATAAATTGAACCATCACCGAGGAAGTTCAATGCTTTCGAGAGGGAAATCACCAACATTGAAGGGGAATGCAAATTTCCGTCCTAGTTTGTCATTCAGTTTTTTTCCAACGATCAACATACCGCCTCAAATGCAATGTGTTCAAATTTGACATTTTTCCAGGCTCATTTACCATATTTAGGGGATTATGTGCATTTTCTAGGCATTAAATGGACATAATTCAAATTCTAACAATCGGTGCATGAAAAGGTGCACAAGAACGGTCTGGAAAACCATGCTCGTGTTATTTAGTACATTCTCATGCCTTTTACAAGGAATGGGCAGGCATTTCAAGGATATGTGTGGCAATAATCAACCATAAACGCGTCGTTTACTCGGTTAACAACTATACAAAAAATGAAACACATGGTTGGAAAACATGACGCCTGGCGTGGTGCCATAGTATGGCCTCACCATGCCCTGGTAAAAATTGGAGAATGTTTTCCTTATGTCGTCATGCACGCCTTTCATAAAACGAACCATCACCGAGGAAGTTTCATGGTTTCGAGTGGGAAATCACCAAGATTGAAGCGGGGGGTCAAAATATCCTTAGTCCATTGTCCACGAGTATTATCTATGATGAACATACAACCTGCAAATCACCGTGTTCAAATTTGGCACTTTTCGGGTTCATTTGCCATATTTAGGGATTATGTGCATTTCCTAGGCATTAATGCACATAATTCAAGTTCAAACAATCGGTGCATGAAAGGGTCCACAAGAACGGCATGGAAAACCATGCTCGTGCCATTTAGTAGATTCTCATGCCTTTTACAAGGAATGGGCAAATATTTCAATGAAATGTGTGGAAATAGTCAACCACACATGTTTGTTTGTTGGGTTTTCAACTATAGAAAAAATGAAATAAATGCTTAAAAAACATGACGCTTGGCATGGTGCCATGGTATGAACTCACCATGCCCTGGTAAAAATTTGAGAAGGTTTGGCTTATGTCGTCATGCAAGCCCTTCATAAATCGAACCATCACCGAGGAAGTTCCATGCTTTGAAGGGAAATCCTCAAGATTGAAGGGAATCCAAATTTTCTTTGTTCTTTGCCACAGGTTTTTTCTACAACGAACATACACCCTGCAAATCACCGTGTTCAAATTTGGCATTTTTCCGTGCTCATTTACCATATTTAGGGGATTATGTGCATTTTCTAGGCATTTAGCGCATATAAATCCAATCCATCTACCGGTGCACGGGTGTGATGTGAGGGACGTGGATTGCCGTTCGATCGCGGCGCATCCAACGGTGCACACGCGCGATCCGCGTGGCTGGGGTTCTGGTCAATCATAACGCAACACACAATAGGCTCAGCGCACACTGTTTCCGGAAGCGACGGAGATGAACCGTGTGCAATAATGGACGAGAAAAATTGTTAGGGAAGCTAAATTTGTATTGTCATTTGTGGTTGAGCTCTTGAATACCACCGCACTGTACGGCTGCCCGACCCCTCCCTCCCAGAGCTCTCTCCAGGCGTCGTCCATGGCACATGATTACGATGGCTAGTAAGGAAGCGATGGCATCCCGCCGCGCCGCGTTCCTCACCGCCCGCGACCGCACACATGGTAAGGAAGCGATGGCATCTCGTCGCGCCGAGTTCATCACCACTGGCGGCCAGACAGTTACATGGTCGGACTTTGAGGCTTCCATGGCCGAATGGGTGGTAGATCTAGAGGCGGCCAAAGCAGCACAGAAGGAGCGGAAAAGGCAGAAAGCAGTCAAGAAAAGAGAGTCCCTGTAACACCCCAAAAATTTAACCAAGTTTTAAACATTAAAATTTTGCCAGGAAATTAAAAAGTTTATTTTCTGGGCTCCCTTTTGATTTTTGGACCTTTTTCTTTTTCTCTTGTTATTATGGAGTTTTCCCCAAAAGAAAACCTTTCAAATACGTTATTAGACTTGTTTAACCTCTCTAGAAAAACTTTCCTTTTATTAGTAGAACTAACTACTTAATTAAATTTTCTTGATCGTTATTTTCTTGAAAAATGGTTTTTCAAGATCATATGGCCTATTTGAACTACAACCATTTGATAAATTCACTTAAAATTCCAACAAAAATTTGAGATGTCGGTGATGTTTTTAAATCACTTTTATGCAATAATATATTGTATTCATGAAATATTTTGAGCTCTACACCTTTTTTCTTCTCTGGACCAGTGGGCAATTTTGCACTGCAACTCATTTAAATACTTCCTTCTAGCCTCCACCAAAATTATGGGATGTCAGTAGGAGCATATTATTCCTTTATATGGAAAAATCCAGGGATGTTCTTTGAAAATTTTGAGTGAATCAACCTCTTTTCATTCTGGACCAGACTTGTGTTTTCTACTGCAACCCTACTCATTCTTGCTCTAGTGACCTTGTGCTTCCTCCTGCTTGTAGTCAACCCTGCAAAACCCCTAAGTCCAGGAGCATGCAACCTTTGGATCATTTTTGGTTCATGAAATAATGCCATTCACCTCCTGTCCAAAATTGGAGTTCTGCAAAACTTGCACTAGCAAGTTTGTACTTTTCACAAACTAACCTCACCACCCTCTCTTCCATCCAAAGAGACACTGATCTGGAGAAATTGGCCACCCCAAGCTTTGCCTAGATGCCCTTGGCATTTTGACAAACACCCTGAGTGCATAGCCAGATTTGGCATGATTTCAAGTCTACATTGTGAACTTGAGCCCCTGACATATCCACCATGTCCCTTGATCCCCTTGCTAACCCTAAACTAGCCCTGTTACTTGCCAGCCCCACTCAAGCACGCTAGGCTACACTGGCTTTTCATCGAACACGTCCCGGGCGTGCTCTGGGCGCGCCCAGAGCGTGCGTTTGTCCCGCACGTGCGCCCGAGCCGACGCGTCGCCCCCTGGTTTGCCACCGCTCTGCAGAGCCGCGCCACATGCTCCCCTCCTCGCTGCAACACGCCAAGCAGACCCTCGTCGCGTCTCCGGCAGGCCAAGGACTAGCCTCCACGGCCGCCCGACAGCACTGCTCATGTCGGCGCCGCCTGAGCCTTCCCCGCTCGCCACCTGCCCCCTGGAGCTTCGCAAGCATATCCGCAAGTCGTCCCCTAGCGCTTGTCGCCGCCACGACGCCCTAGCTACGGCAAGGTGGTTCGCCAGCGAGCTTATCCGCAGCCACGGGAACCGACCTCGCCGGGCTATATAAAGCCCCCTCGATCCTGCCTAGGCTGATTGGCAGCCTCACTCGAGCCGTAGGGAGCCTCCCCCTCCCCAGTTGGCCAGGGGCCACTCTCTTCCCCAACTCCAGCCGGTTCGGCCGACGCCATGTCTCAGCCCGATTTGTCGTGAGCCGAGCCCCTCCAGTCCAACCAGTACCACCAACCTTCTCCTCTCACCCTTGCGGAGCCGTCCAACACCTCAAACACGATCGATTGCCACCGGAGTTCAAACCCCCCCCCCCCAACCCTCCCGAAGCCACCGGCCGCCGCGGAGCTCACCACCGACGACTCACTGCGTCCCCGCCGACCCAACGACCACCGGAAGGACCGCTCTTAATCTACGGATCCATCTCCGCTCTCAGCTCCCCGCAAGGACCCGCCATTCGCCGGCGACGATCGCCGGAGTCCCGCACCCCTGCTCGGGCAGAGGAAGGGGAGGGAGGGCGACTGGTCAAACGACCCGGTGGGCGAGCAGGCCTTGTCGGTGACTCCAGCCCCGCCTCCACGTGTAGTAAGTGAAGGCGCATTCTCAAAGTACGTCTTCGACGTATGCTTATATTCGAAACATTTTTCTTTTTATGTTTATTTTAAAAACAATTTTCTTTTTTCTTTTTATGTTTTATGTTTATATTCAAAACATTTTTCTTTTTATGCTTATATTTTTTCCCACCTCTCTCAAATTTGATCTAGTTTATTTTAAGATTTATTTGATAATTTTTCAAAACAACTTTTTGTGCTGTTTTGAACTTGTGTGTTAATTCAAATTTATTTAAAGTAGGACTTTGAAGAGAGAGAAGAAAACTTTCAAAAGTTTTGGAGTGCACCTGCCTTACCACACATTGAAGGCAAGCATTACGAACCGGGCATAATATTTTTGTGTGTTCGTTGACACGTCTATAACACTAACTCATTTCGGAGAACTTGTTATTTCATGTGACATGATCATTTGCATGAATGCATATTGGTGATTTCCATGCTGTTGGAAACGAACACGCTTGTGATGATAATCATCCTCATGTGCCTTGCATGCATACCGGAAGGAATCCGGGAAAACCTCTGCCTTGGGTAGGCATGAGTTTGTCGCCGGTCTCCGTCGGGACGGTTATGTCGATATGGCATAGTAAGGTATAATGAGCGGTGATTTTGTTGGTTGGAATATTTTGTTATACACGTCATGCGAGGAACATTATAATCCTCTGAGTCGACCCTAGATCGAGTCTTGTTCGATAACTCCCATACTTGTTTCAGTACTACCACTAGTCTCTACAACAAGTAGAGTGCAGTTCGATAATTTGTCAACCCCTTTCTAGCACACACTGCATGAGGGGCCGGGATGAGGGTACCACGGCCATGGATTAAAGCACTACTAGGAAAAGGGCTATAGATAGGACTGATTCTAATGGCGCACTGGGTAAGCGATGCGCCACTACTATATACTAATGGCGCACCGGTTGCTCGTGCGCCATTAGTGTGGAAGAAAGACACTAATGGCGCACCGTGCTCACGGTGCGCCACTACTATTGATTTTTTCCCCAATTTTCCATACAAACTAATGGCGCAGGATGGCAAAGTGCGCCATTACTAGTTAGAACTAGTAATGGCGCACGACCAAGACCGTGCGCCATTAGTATATAATTTTTTCTTTTTGCAAACCTACTAATGGCGCACTATGCCAAAGTGCGCCATTAGTAGTTAAACTACTAATGGCGCCTTGTGCCAGTGCGCCATTAGTATAAAAATTATTTTTTACTTTTTTGCAAAACTACTAATGGCGCATGTCTGCGTAGTGCGCCATTAGTATGTTGGATTACTAATGGCGCATGGCTTAGTGGTGCACCATTAGTAACCTGGGACCAGCTAGATATTTTTGGACAGCCACACCTACACACTCACTTTCACCACTTCATTCCCCGCACCTCCTTCTCTAAGCTTGTCGGCTGCCTCCTCCTCCTCACCTCATTTGCACCATAGATTCATCAAAATTAAGTGGTGAAATTACCTTTTTTTGATAGGTAAGTAAGGGAAAGCTATCTTCATGTTGTAGATCTACTTTTGTCTCCCTAGCTCGCTTCCAACAACGTGCACATGCACTTTTGTGGCCTAGCTAGATCTATGTATGTTTGTGGTGTTGCTTGAGTTTGTGGTGTTGCATATATGTTTGTGTTTGCAGGTACGGTATTTGAAATGCGATAGTTGCCAATATTTTGCGGAATGTTGATTCATTTCCGTTTTGAGAATTTTGGCACTATGCATTCTTTGGTCCTATTTTTAGGAAGGTCATGCCAAAAAATTCTTGGTTCTAAAATATCGTTTTGCTCTACCCTTGACGACCATGGTCCGCACGATGACCGAAGGCATCGTGAATAGGTTTTTGAGCTCCGCGAAGGCCGAGATGCTTCAAAAGAACGAGACGGAGATAAGATGTCCGTGTGGAAGATGCAAGCTGAAGAGCCTTATTGCGGACATGGATGGCTATCGGTGGCAAGGTGATGAAGATGACTATGAAGTCGTCCATGGGGGCCGAGCAAGAAATGAGGGAGGGCAACAAGACAACCACCGCGGCGAGGGTGGGCGAGAAGACGAAGAATCTCGAGGACATGATCACGACGGTGATGATGTACACAATCATCATGTAGAAGATGTCGTACATGATGATGAGGAAGATCAAGACGAAGGGCATGATCATGAAGATGAAGATGCGGAGCGGGGCGGCGATGGAGGCTGGGTGTAGGACCCTCATATTCAAGAGCTGCTTCGCAAGCAGACGGATAACGCAAGAGTTGCCACCCGAGAGAAAGCCAAGCTGGATCAACTGGAGATACACGCGGTTACTCCATTGTATGAAGGATGCAGGCCTGAGGATACCCGCCTGAAAGTAACGCTCATGGCTCTGGAGATGAAGGTAAAACACAAAATGACCGGCGATGCTTCGGCGAGAACATGTCATTACAGCACGAACGCCTTCCCAAAGGGAACAAGTGCCCGACCAGTTTCGAGGAGGCGAAGAAAATCTTGTGTCCTTTGGATTTACCGCACGTGAAATACCATGTGTGCATGAACAATTGCATCATTTATCGGGACGAGCACGCGGAGTCTACCATATGTCCGGTGTGCGGCGTCACTCGATACAAGAAGAGGAAGAAAGCTCCTCGAAAATCGGTGTGGTACTTTCCGATCACTCCTCGTCTGCAGCGGTATTTCGCGGACCCTAAGGTAGCAAAGCTTCTGCGTTGGCACGCGGATAGGGAGGAGAAGAAGCGGGAAGATGACGGAAATGATCCGGAGATAAATAAAAAGACAAGATGCTGAGTCACCCTAAGGATGCGAGCGGTGGAAAGCGATGAACTTGAATACCCAGAATTTGGGAAGGATCCAAGGAACATCGTCTTTGGGCGCGAGCACCGATGGAGTCAATCCGTTTGGCAGCGTGAGAAGCACACATAGCACCTGGCCTATGTTTGTGTGGATGTACAACCTTCCCCCTGGTTGTGCATGAAGAGGAAGTACATTCACATGAGTATGCTAATTGAAGGGCGAAACAACCAGGAGCGACATCAATCTGTATCTGGGGCTGCTTGAAGGAGGAGCTAGACACTCTGTGGAAAACACCAGCCAATACGTGGGACGCTGCAGAGAAAGAATATTTCCCTATGAGAGCCGCCTTTGCTCACGACGGTGCCACGACTATCTCGATTACGGATATCTCATGGGCGGGTAGTCCACGGATTTTACGGATGCGTAAGGTGCATGGATGACACAACGACGCCCGACTAGATAGAGATCCCGGGTCTTTGAAAACTGTGTTCATGGGACATCGAAGGTGGCTTCGCGACGATGACCCGTGGAGGAAACGCAAGGATATGTTCGATGGTGAAGCCGAACCCCGAAAACGCCCGTGTACGAGGAGTGGCGAGGAAATAGACGAGTTGTTGAAAAATTGGAAAGACTGCCCACTGCCGGGAAAAAAGGCGCCAGAGCCGGGAAAAAAAGCGAAAGGCGCGAGCGGCTGGCTGAAGGTATGGAAAACAAGGTGCATTTTACGGGACTTGCCGTCTTGGAAGATCCACCGTGTGCCTCACAGCCTTGATGTCATGCATATCACGAAGAACGTGTGCGAGAGTCTGCTTGGTACCCTGCTCAACATGCGGAGAGGACCAAAGATGGGCGAAAGCAAGGCGGACTTGAAATCAATGGGCATCAGGCAGAGCTTCACGCTAATGATGATGATGATGATTGATGATGATGATGGTGAAGCAGGACACGTAACGTCGTCGCAAAGGCAAAAGGCCAAGAAGACCGGAAATGACTACCCTCCGCGTGCTTCACTCTAAGTCAAGAGGAGATCGAGCAGTTTTCACCTGCCTCCTAGGAGTAAAACTTCCTTCTGATTCTGTGGGAAGATAAGCGAGATACCTAGACCCAGTGAAGCGAAGTTCAGCGGGATGAAGTCTCACGACTGTCACATCTTGATGACGCAGATACTTCGATTGCAATCCGTGGGATCATGGACGCCGCGTCCGTGAAACGCTATTTAGCCTATGCAAATTTTTTCGACGTCATCTCTCGGAAGTCGATTGGCGTGAGGCAACTCGAAGGCTACAAGAAGAGATCGTGGTGATACTATGAGAGCTTGAGATGTACTTCCGCCCGCATTCTTCGACGTTATGGTGCATCTGCTGGTCCATATCGTGGAGGATATCATCCAACTCGGGCCGACGTTCCTTCACAGCATGATGCCGTTCGAAAGGATGAATGGTGTCATCAAAGGATACGTTCGGAACATGTCACGTCCAGAGGGAAGTATATCCAGGGGCTTTCTGACCGAAGAGTGCATCTCCTACTGCACGAATTATCTAGGCATCGAGAACCCCATTGGTCTGCCCGTCAACAGGCACCTCGGCAGGCTCGCTGTATGGGGTCACCGTGATGGTCGCCGCGAAATGCATGTGGACTACGAGGGTCAACTCGCCGACTTTGAAAGAGCAAACCTAGTCGCGCTACAACACATAGACATGGTCGATCCTTGGGTGGTAGAGCACAAAACCTTTATTGAGAAGACGTACAATGACCGAGGCCAACGAGGAGGGCGGACGGAGATATACTCAAAGAGCACAACTCATGTTTCACGCGTTAGTTCAAGCGAAGCTTACAGCCGTACCCTTTACATGAAGATTCTTCCGCGGAAGAACAACTCATATTCGCCTTTGTCACTGGGCGCCGAGCACAACCTGATGACCTATGAGGCGTACGATATCAACGGCTACACATTCTACACCGAGGACAAGGACATGAAGAGCGATGGTTATCAGAACTCCGGGGTAACGATGGAATCCTACACCAGTATGGACAAGGACAGATACTATGGAAGGATCGAGGAGATCTGGGAGCTGAGCTACGCTGGAGAGAAGGTGCCGATGTTACGTGTCAGATGGGCCAAGAGTATCCTAAAAGAAGACCGATATTTCACCACCATGGTTATACCCCAAGCCAAATCCAAGATCATGGTATAAGCGTCACCATTGAAAAATGAGCCATGGGTACTGGCTTATCAAGTGGACCAATGCTTCTTCATTACCGACCGGCCAAAGCCCAGTCGTGTTGTCGTGAGGAGAGGCAAAAGGAAGATCATCGGAATGGATGGAGTAGCCAATGAGCAAGACTTCAACAAGTACGGCGACCCGAAGATCGAACATGACGACGATTTATGAAGTAGCGACACACACCACAAGAAGAAGCAGGACCACCCTACCTAAAGGACGTCCGTTCCACAGAAGAACTCCATTTGCGAAAAAGAAGGGCAAGAAGATTGTGAACAGATAGCTAGCTAAGATCGATTGTATTTAAATCGTAGTCTACATTTCTCGATTGTATTTCATGGGCACTTTTTGATATCATGAATATTTTTAAATTTCATGGGCACTTTTTGAATTCATGAGGACACTTGATCTCGATCCCCCTCCATCTCGATCTCGATTCCCCCACCAACACGATCTCGATACCCGCACCTCCCCGCTCCACCGCCGCCGCCGATGATATTTTCAAGTAAGAAATTTGGACATATTTTTAAAAAAATTATTACTGTTTATATAAAAAAAATATTACTGTTATGATTTAAACAAGTTTGAACATATTTAAACACAAATAAATATAAAAAACAACATTTAAAATGCATAAAAAATATTGGGTAGCCTGGGAATCGAACCCAGGATCTCCTTGTGTGTGTGCTGCGTGCTGACCAGTCGGGCTAGTGGGTGGGTTTTGTTGTAGATAGGGTTAGGTTGTAGATATGGTTAGTGGGCTAGATTAAACAAAATTCTAATGGCGCACCGAGGGGTAGTGCGCCATTAGAATAGTCATACTTATGGTGCACGACTAGACGGTGCGCCATTAGAACCCTCCCCCTAGCTATCCTCCCTCCCTCTCGCCAGATCCCCTTCGACCCTCTCTCCCTCGCCACCAGATCCACCCGCTGCTGCCCGACCCATCTTGCCGCCCGCCCTGCGCGCCTCCGTCTCCGTCGCCGCCCAGTCAGCCCTGCCACCTGCCCCCCATCGCCGTCCTCTCCCAATCCACCCCTTCCCTCGCCTTCACCGCACCCACCCACCCCCTCCCTCGCCTTCCCAGCCCTCGAGCTCCACCGTGCGAGGCGACAGACAAGGCGGCGGGCAGAATCTGCTTCAACACTAGGCCGGCGAGCCGCGGAACCAGGGCGCGACGGCGCTCGACCACTCCACCCCCCTCCACCTCTTCTTCCTCGGGTTGCCGCTGTCTTCCTCAACTTCGGCCACCTCTGTTGCTACTAAGTTGTCGCAGGGCCTCCTTGCGCCTCTCCGGTGAGCTCCGCCTCCTCTCCCCTCTTCATTCTCGCGTGCCAAGAAATGCATAGCAATTATTTGCTTCACTTAGTTATTTGATGCTCTGTTTCCTGTGTGGCTGAGATGTTCACATGAAACTACACATAGACCACTCTATACTTTCTTCTTGGACAACCTTACTTTATAGAGCCATTTCGCCTATGGTCATTCGGTATGAAATTAGAACCTGCGGTATTGGTTGGAATGTGTAACTACAATTTCTGAAATGTTTGCAGTTAAGTTATATGGTTGGAAAGATCATGTGTCATTTTTTTCTCGAGTAACACCTCAAGGGGGGCAGGGGTTCTTGCATTTCATATAGAAGAGAGTCTCCCGGTTAATGCGTCATTATTTTTGAAGAATCAGGAAAGTGTTAGAGCAGTTAACTAAGGTGCTTATGGACAGCGTGAGAAACTTGGAAGCTAAAAACATTGCGATCCTCACCATAAGGATGATTATATCTTCCATGCCTGAATAGCTCTGCCTAAATAATAAACAGATAAAGGTAAAACTAAACCATGCTCAGCGATGAGATGATGTCAATTGACAACCAAAGCAAAAGGACAAATATTTTAGGAGAATTACAACTTATATATTTTGCAAACCAACATTACGTTGCTAGAAATTATGTGGCCTAATAACCTGAACTTGTCAACCCGTCATGAACTTGTCCACCTCTGATGGCAACCAGTTTAGAAAACATTATACTAGTGAGTGGTAACTAGTTTGAAGAAAATTGTAAATAAGATTCCAGCATATTAGTGATCTAATTGTGATAATCCTGCTCACATCCCCACTTGCAGCAGAGGCAGGCAATGCCTCTATATGCTCGGTTTCTTGCCTAGCTAGAGCACAAACCTAGCCCAGTTGTGTATTCGCAATTGCTAGTGGTCTAACCGATGTTTCCCTAGTTGGGTGAGACTGACTTGGCTCTTTCTTGGAGGAGACAGATCAAACAAGTGTTGTCGATTTTGTTTGAACTTCAAAGAGTGTTGTGACATGGCTCTTAATCAAAAGGCATTGTCGATTTTCATTTGAACTTTGTTTGACCGGAGGAAATTACTCTTAAATGCTAGTCCTATTACGGTGGAGATTTTCTTGTCCTGAGTTACCTTGAAGATATTTTTACGATAATATTATAAAACTATGCGGTGTGTGTTCAACTTGTATCTTCTAGCTTAAGTTTAACTTGTCACGAGTTACACTCAAGTTATAATGTGTTTAACTAGTAAAATTCAGTTAACAACAACATCAGTAAAATTCAGTTAATTAGCGAAGAAGAGAAGAGAGAAAGTAGAGAGCAAGAGGAGTACTTGCATTAAGCTGAAACGTTTTACTTTAAACTTGCAAAATTGCGGTACTCCCTAAAACTATCGCAAGCAAGAACTACTGTTGGAGGGCACTACTTGTAGGGATATTCTCTAGTCTCTTGAAACTTGCACTCTTGCAATTTACTCGAGTGATACTATAGTTATTTGCAAATTCTCTGCTCTACTCCTTTGCATGCCTTTGCAATACACTACTCCTTTGCATGTTTAATCAGTTAACGAGAAAAAGGTACATAACAAGCAAATGTAAGAAAAGAAGAGAGCTTGTACCGCCAAAGACATCATCGTGCGATTCACCGTAGATTTTCAAGTTAGAAATACTCCCATGCGTAGATGAAGAGAGAATATCATGAAGGAACAATTTAGTTTTAATTAATGGAAAAGTTGCATTTACTTGTAGTGAAAGGAACAATTTCAGGTAATTATAAATATTCAATAGCAGCAGAGGCAAGCGATGTGATGGCGATGAGATGCCAACTTTTGATATGCATGCATGCATTCTTTGCTTGTTTATATTCATTCTTGTAAACTGAACATGCTCATCTATCTATCTATCTATCTATCTATCTACCTGCTTAAGTATGTATGTATGCATTGTATTTTATTTCCTTTGGAAAGTAAAGTTTATTTCTGGCTGGCTGGCATGATGGCTCATGGATCCCTCACTGCAGCTACAATTGGAGCTCAATCTGATCTCATCTGAAATGAATCTATAAATACTGAGTGTAGTTAGTTACTGAGTAGCAGAAATAGTTCTTTGGATGCGATTACTTGCATGGGCTGGCTGATGAAGAAAAACTTTATATATATTCATCTTGATGTTGACTCTATAAATCATACTTATTGGACATGTTTTATGTGTTGATCCATCAATTGATCACATTGAGAAAGACCATCGTGTCTCCGACCATTTTGCAAAGGTCATGTCTCCGACCATCATGTCGTGATGAATTTGCAGGTACCCCGAGAGGCCCTTGAGTTTGCCAGAATGTTGATTAACTTCCGTTAAAGCAAATTGGTACTCCATATGTCCTATTTTCAGCAAAGGTCATGCTGAAATTTTCCGTGAATTTTAGCATGGCTATGCTAAAAATAGGACATATGGGGTACTTGCGACTAATGCATGGGCCGCGGTATCTTAGTACTTAGTTAAGTAGGATCAACTTCCCCGCCATTCTTGCTGCATTAAACCATAGGTGGCAATAGAGCCAAGTGATTAGGCCCAACTTAGAATTCTCCTTAGCATCGATAAACCATAGATGATAAACCCAACATAGGTGGCAATAGAGCCAAGTGATTAGGCCCAACCTAGGGTGCCTCGGCATCGATAAGCCCTAAATGATGAAAACTTAACTTGGCTGCCCCGGATGCCTCGGTGTCGATGAGAACCTAAATGATGTACGCTTAGGCTTTTAGGGTGCCTCGGCGTCGACAAACCCTAAATGATGAAAGCTTAGGATTTTAGGGTGCCTCGGTGTCGACAAACCCTAAATGATGAGACCATGATCTTGTTCCTTGACAATAACCAACTTTTTGACCAAACTTTTTTCCTATTTAGAGCGAAACATGGCCCACAACGATGAGGCCGGTGGTTCAGGCGGCAAGCAATTCTGGGAGCTGTCCCAGGAGATGGAGGAACAACCTCACCGCTATGAGGATGCCGCGGAAGACACCGATCCTGATTACAGAACCCCTAGTGGCATCGGGGATGACACCACTGATGGTGCCGCCGAGGATGCCACCACTGATGATGGCGGCGCACACACAGATGGCAGCCAATCGAAGAAGCAAAGAAAGGACCGGCGTCCGAATGCGCTCCGCACTGTCAAGGAGGAATTCACTCAAGTGGACTCAAGCGGGAATCCAATGAGCCCAAACATATAGTCAAGAATTTTCGGTTCAGCTCGGGTGCATTCTCCGGAGCACCGTATCGATCAACACCGAGAACCTTAGGCATAAGGACCAAGGGAATTTGCGCAACCTCCTCTTCACGAAGCTGCACGAACGATACAAGTTCCCCGCCGAATTTGAAAACACACGCCTCTCAGAGAATAAAGTGAACAGTGCCGCCCTCACGAAGATGAGCACGGCCTGTCTACTTGGAGAAGCGCGGTGAAGAAAATGATTGATAAAGGTGATAGTTATGAGAACATCAAGGCGAAATATCCTTTGATGAGCGAAGATGAGTACAAGGAGTTCAAGATCAAGTGCTCGACCCGGTGCAACCTCCGAATCAAGTCGGTGGGGAAAGAAATCACGGGAGTTGAACCTTGGGGAACACAAACTCGGTCCGGCGGTTCTGAGTAGTGGAGCCTATATGGGACAAGGAGGACGGGCGTGCCGAGCAAAGACCTACCGCCCGCCGAGAAATACAGCCGGTGACAAGCGGACCGGGAACTATGTCGGGGCACGGTACAAGGAGGACCCGATAACAAAGGAGCTTACCACGGATCCGAAGACCAGGCGCTTGAGCTTGTTACGGTAAGGAATACACCCCCGCGTAATTAGCTCCATATGGTTGCACTCTAATTAATCGCCAATATTCCTAAATGGTTCACGTTCCTTTCGCAGGAAACTGAAAGCAGTAGCGTGGGGTCGTCTCAGAGCTCCCCTTTCGACAGCCCTTTAAATAGGGCGTTGAACATAATGAAAAGTAAGGATAAGCTCACAAAGCCGACGTCAGCTGGTCGTGTGGCCGACAAAGGCTTGTCCACAAAATGGGGGTCATACTATACCGCTGGTGTGCGGAAGGAGAAAAAGGCCAGCTCGGAAAGCCACACGCGCGAGGTTGAAGCACTCAAGGCACAAGTGGCGCGGCTTCCGGAGCTTGTCCAAGAGCAAGTGGAACAACAACTGGGAACGAAGCTCAACGCCATGGTGCCTACGTTGATTCATGGGCTGGCAGCGTGGATTGCGGCGGCCAGCGAGGCCTCCCGGTTCCCGGCTTCACGGCCGACAACTTCGCCTGGCCGCAGGTGGCGCCATTGGTGTCTCCGGCGGTGCCATTGGTGTCTCTGGCGGCGGCGCCATTGGTGTCTCAAGTGGAGGCGGTATTCGTGTCTCCGGCGCCGGCACGGGCATTGGAGCTTAATGCACCCGGGTTTACGCCGGCCGGCACCTCGCCAGCAAGCTCCCCCTCCGTCAGTTGCACGCCCGCCGTTGGCGGTGCCTCGACATTAGCCGAGCTTGATGGCATCACGGTAACTAAGCCTCTCGGCCGATGACTTCATCTCCTTGCCTTTGACTGGGCATCCCTGACGCCCTGTGTACATGTTTTCGCAGGGCACCGCCGACGTTCCTTGCACTCTTACGCGCATTGGGCGCCGAGTTGGTCGATGTCTCCAAGGGCAGAATCGTTCAACCGGGCCACCGCATGTTCCACAGTAATCCGATGCCACCCACAGTGTATAGGGTTGAAGTGGTTCAGGTGCTGCCAGGCTGCGACGAGCTGTTACCTCCGGTTCGACCCGCTGGGGCCGACGAAGAAGATGAGATGACCCTCAGCGCCTGCGTAAACTGGCATTGCTTTGGCTGAAGAGCGATTCGTTTGAAGGCGGGGACACCACCCCAGACAAGACCGCCCGATCGTGCGGCGCCAAGCCATGGCAAGAACGCCGCAACGCTACCGGACCTGCCGGACATCCTTATGGCACAGGATCCGGACAGCCCTATGTACGAGATCCGGACGACGGCAGCGACAACGACGACGGTACATTTACCAAAGTCGATAAGTACTTTGCCGAACATGGGTATGCTGACGAGTTTTGCGGGCCTCTTTCTCAAGAACCCAATAAGATGACCGCAATCTAGCTGGTATGGTGGAGAAATCCAATTGCAATAGGCGTCGTCTGGCATTCAGTTCTCAGGAGACGCCTCCAGCTCCCGCCTTCACCGAGCCTCAGATAGCTCAGGTGTGAAATATTATCAGCCCCAACACGCTCAAGAAAGCGGTCTGTGAGCAGAACTCGGTCCCATTACAGGAGATCAAGAAGAAGGGGCGGAAGCGAAAGACTAACAAGGGCGCTGTGCGAGCCAGCCGGCACCGAGTTCGATCCGTGCTCAGGACGGGCCACCTTCACCTAAGGATATCTCGAGGAGGGTGCATGTGGCGGGTAGGGCGATGCTACCGCCAAATATGCTGAATGCTGCAACCTGTGCTATGTGGAGTCTGCACTACAGTGTTCTTTCTTTGGAGAAGCGGCGTCTGAGAGAGAATGATGTGGCATACCCGATTTTCTTGGCCAAGGTGCCAGAGGGCAAGGGCTTTGCGGATGGCGACATCGGGGGTACGATCGTCATGCGGTTTGATGACATCTTTGCTATGTTTAACCTTCATCCGCTGCACTACACCTTCGTTCGGCTGTTTTTGCTGAGTATGGAGATGCGGATCATTAGAGACAAGACCCCGGACGTCGTGATAGTCGACCCCTTCTACATGCGTGCCAAGCACTTGAACAGCACTGGGGACCGCCAAGTTGCAAGTTCACACCTCAAAGGCGTCATTCTGGCAAACCCAGATAAGGATAACTTCCTTGTGGCTTACTTTCCCGAGTAATTCATCCCTTAACCGCCCCGTAACATATGATTTCTTAGATTTTGATCGTTCTTTTTTTTTCTAACGTTCCGTGTTCTGTGTAGTGACACACATTGCACACTCATCCTCTTAAGCCCGAAATATTCCATGGCCACGTATTTCGACCCGAACCGTAACTCCAAGATAGACTACACAAATGTCAAGAAAGTTCTTGATGATGTTCTCCCGGCCACGCCAAATCTGGAGGCACCTTCACCATGGCAGTTCGTAAATCACGGCAAGCACATGTTCTCACACTGTCTGAAGTTCTGCTGTGTCAAGCAGCCTTTGGCGGTCGGAAGGATGCCTACTCGCCCTCCATCACATGCGGCGATCGTGAGGACCATCATCAACTTCTGCTACCAAATAATCTCAAAGATTGGGCCGCGAGTTTGTCGGCAGTCCAGGACGCGGACCTCAGACAAGAATTCTTTCGCATCCAGTCAGAGTTTGCGGACATCATCCATCAAGATGTCCTTCGTACCTCGGGGCAGTTCTTCCTCAGATATCAACCGTCCAATAGTGAGATAGATGAAAGCGCTACAAATGCGAGGTGACAACGACCGCGATTTCATGACCATCACGAAACGGCGGCTTCATCCACGCCTCTGTCCAATGAGTCGAGTCGAAAGTAGTGATGTGTATTTACGAAACATTGATTAGCTCATGTTGTAATTAAACTTTAATGAATTCGTATGTCTCTTTGGTTTGGACAGTCGTTCAACTTAGATGTAATCGATGCTATTTATTAGTAGGACCATGAATCGTGCTATTAATGTCTTGCTTTTCTCTTTTGATCCTTTTGTTGCATACTTACATATTGCTTATGTATTGTCTGTTGTTTGGCTTGTGCATAGAGATTCCGTCGTATGTCGTGAACAAGGGTAAGGTTCCCGGAGTCTACGATGACTGGGAGGAGTGTCGGAGACAGGTTCACCGTTCAGTGATATGATTACAAAGGGTACACCACTAGGGCGGAGGCGAATCTAGATATGCCCGCTATCTAGCGGGAGAGAGGAGGGGGCGTTGGAGGAACCGGATGAGGACCAGTTTGATCGCGATGATGCTCATCGTGATGACCACAACTCTCTTTTATGTGATGGTAGTTTAGATGATCGATATCGACTTGTAATGTGAAGACAAACTTCGATACTCGCGGTCTTGAGACTTGTAATGTTTTATCTTTGTTCGGTCTTTTGAATTCGGAGACTAATATGATGAATTGTATTAGGAGACTAATCTTCTATTGTATTTGATGAATCTGATGTTGCTTTGTGTCTGCTGTCTATATTCTGTCCAATAATATATTTTGTAACCTGTGCAAAAATTAGAAAAGGAAAAACCAAATATTCATACTAATGGCGCATCAAGGTAGAGTGCGCCATTAGTATCTCAAAGGATACTAATGGCGCATCAAGGCAGAGTGCGCCATTAGTGTGACAAAGCACATGGTTACATATGGCCCCGGAGGCATACTAATGGCGCATGGAGTTACATATTAATGGCGCGCCAGTGCGCCATTAGTATCAGATACTAATGGCGCACGGTGGTGCGCCATTAGTAAAAATTTAATGGCGTGCTACTAATGGCGCACGGTGATGCGCCATTAGTAAACAAAACCGTGCGCCATTAGTAGGCCTTTTCCTAGTAGTGAATCCAGTCATCCGGTCAGAGGCATGGGTGTTTGATTTGTAGCCGAGGGTAGCTTCATTTCTTGTGCGGTATAAATTTTTGATCCCATGCTAATCGAGGTTGTAGCCTCCCCACTTAGAGTTTTGCTTAAAGGGTGTCGTGGGTGATTCCAGACACGGTGAGTTGCTGGTGTGTGCAAGTCAGGTGCGTTTTCATTTAAAAGACCGTAGACGGAATTAGTCCCGATGGACTAAGGGAATCCGTTACTCGTGGGTAAAGAGTACACCCTCTGCAGAGATTAAGACCTATTCGAATAGCCATGTCCATGGTTAAGGATTACTGATGCAGGATGGGTCAAGTGTCGGTCTTAGTGTCGTTCTTCGGAGGTCAAACTGCTAAATCAGAAATGGTATTACGACTTGTGACATGTGATAATTATGATTATTATTTTTGTTGTGGGCTAACCCGTGATATTATTGGTATTATCAAATATCCCTGGGACGGTTCTACCTCCTAGATATTCACTGTGATTCTTTTAAAGCCCTTTTTGTGGTGTCGCTAAGACGCCCAACTGCGGCATTTCTTTTAAAGCCCTTTATGTGGTGTCACTAAGACGCCCGACTGCGGCATTTCTTTTAAAGCCCTCTATGTGGTGTCATTTGAGGCCTCATTGTGGCATTTCTTTTCTAAGCCCTGTATGTGGTGTCGCTGAGACGCCCGACTGTGGCATTTCTTTTAAAGCCCTTTATGTGGTGTCGCTAAGGCCTCGATCATGACATGTCTTTTAAAGCCGTTTTTGTGGTGTCGCTAAGCCGCCCTACTGCTGCATTTCATTTAATGCCCTTTATGTGGTGTCGCTAAGACGCCTGACCGCTGACATTTCTTTTAAAGCCCTTTATGTGGTGTCATTGAGGCCTTTCATTGTGGCATTTCTTTTATAAGCCCTTTATGTGGTGTCGCTCAGACGCCCGAATGTGGCATTTCTTTTAAAGCCCTTTATGTGGTGTCGCTAAGACGCCTCGATCATGACATTTCTTTTATAAGCCCTTTATGTGGTGTCGCTAAGACGCCCGACTGTGGCATTTCTTTTATAAGCCCTTTTATGTGGTGTCGCTGAGACGCCCGACTGTGGCATTTCTTTTAAAGCCCTTTATGTGGTGTCGCTGAGACGCCCGACTGTGGCATTTCTTTTAAAGCCCTTTATGTGGTGTCGCTAAGACGCCCTCTGTGACATTTCTTTTAAAGCCCTTTATGTGGTGTCATTGACGCCTTGACCGTGGCATTTCTTTTATAAGCCCTTTATGTGGTGTCGCTCGACGCCCGACCGTGGCATTTCTTTTAAAGCCCTTTATGTGGTGTCGCTAAGACGCCCGATGACATTTCTTTTATAAAGCCCTTTATGTGGTGTCGTTAAGGCCTTGACCGTGTAACATTTCTTTTATAAGCCCTTTTATGTGGTGTCATTTGAGGCCTGTGGCATTTCTTTTAAAGCCCTTTATGTGGTGTCATTTGAGACGCCTGACCGTGGCATTTCTTTTAAAGCCCTTTATGTGGTGTCGCTAAGGCCTTGATCGTGGCATTTCTTTTATAAGCCCTTTATGTGGTGTCGCTAAGACGCCTTGATCGTGGCATGCTTGTTATTTATTTCATAATTTTAATACTACTATGTTATGGCATATTCATAAATAACATGCCTGCGTGCATCAGAATTTTTCTTTATCTTTTGTGACTGACGTCATGAGCATAAAATATTTTCAGCACATCTTTGTTATATTATTCCTGTGTTCATAATGTTTGCGAGTACATTCAAAGTACTCACAGGCTTGCCCCTGGCTATTGTCTTGGCCAGATTTCTTGCTTGTGGAGAGGAGCGACCGTGTTGACAGCCCGAAAACTAAGCAGCGGTGATAGCAGTCTCGCGAAGATAGGAGTTAACACGGTCATTTGTTCTGTGGAAATGGAGTCCCATAGACGATGATGATTCACAACCCGCTTCCGCCATCAACCACTAGAAACCATTTGTTGTACTCACAGACCAGAATGGTCTTGTACTACATACTTTGTGTTTTGCTTGGAAATTTTGTATCAAGTTGGTGCCTCATCAGCTAACAGTTATCCTGGGGCTAGTGAGCACAACGGCCATTTTCTGGAATTTAATACCCGGAAAACCGGTCGCGACAAACTTGGTATCAGAGCCAGGCTGACCATTGGCTAATCCTATCCTAGTCAGGTCGATAAACCTCGGTAAACCAACCCACCAGACCCTAACCAAAACCCCAGCCAAGCTTCCCGTGCAAGATAGCCACCACGGTGACCCGCCACTTTTGGCAGTCGGTGCCCAACCTATCAGCCTAGTCTGTCTATCACACGCCAGTGACCGATGGCTAAAGTGTCTCATTCGCAAGCGTGTGAAGGAAGACTCCGTCCCCTTTTCTATAAAAAGGACACGCTAGCCTCAACCCGGCACATCACAGCCTCTTCCCCAACCTAGCCACAATGCCTGGTCCCATAGTGAACAATGAGACCACAGCAACCAACCTTGGAGGATTTGTGACCATACTCGCAAACCTCACCCGTCGTGCCTATGCGTTAGAAGAGCCCCCAGAATATGTTGTGTACCAAGGGTCCATGAGCGGCGAGAGCCGTCAATTACAGGCCACTTTGTGCACATCTACGGTGAGTGCCGCCGAACGCGCCTACAGGTTCACCGGAAGAACAACTTCCTTTGAGCCACAAGCCATCCAACTAGCTGCTCGAGAGGCTATAGTCCAACTCCGGCAGTTGTCGCCCGGAGTTAACTGTCGCTCGTTCTACTACTACCCTAGGCGTGAAGGGTATGGTAGACCACCCCAAGTTGCCAACGGAGATCATGAGACGGATCCCGCATTGTTGCACCTAGTGCGCTATGTAAGTGCACTAGAGGCATTGTTCGATCAAATCACTATTGATCTGATCGCAGCTCGAGGAGAGCTGGTTCGCCGAGCTCCGATAAGCAGGGAAACCGAGCCCGACGCCGACAACCCGGTCGTCTTTGTTCGGACACCCGATCGAGACCCTGAGGTCAGCCCCAGCCATCAGCCAAGGTGCTTTGATGACCCCAGAAGTGCTTCGTCGCCTTTTGGGAGCACACTCCAGCGGGGTTGTGGTCAACAATCCCCACGATGGTCATCATCACTACCCCGAGCCTGCAGCCCCTCAACCCTCTCCAGCTAATTCCGATGGTGAGAACCGTGGAGGAGCCTCGACATCCACAAGGCACGCCCGCTTGGATGTAAACGAGGTAGACTAAGTCACCCAAGAGGTGTCGAGTCCCAGTGTATCCTCGCCTTGTAATCGTGTGACCTTGTGATAGACGCAGCCTGTCGTCGTGCCTCTGTTTTAAATACTAGACGTGCATAGAAGCTGCTGCGAAAGAAGCGATTGCTCGTCTTCGATCCGCAGTACCCTATGCCCGCGAGCGAGGATATTATTACTTTCCGAGCCGTGCAGCACCAGGAGGAGTAACATCTTTTTCCGGTGGGCGGATTGAGAGAGACCGGTGCATAGCCAACCTTATCCAAAGACATCATCGCTCGGGAACAATTGAACCAGCGAATAATGGATTATCTCCAGTCTCGCTGATTTAAACCCTGATTGCCATCGGCGAACCAATCGAGCCCGACCGAAGAGACGCATACATCGATTGGTCAATCCACTTCCTCCGATAGAAGAGGAGTGTATTCCATTGCGAGAGACATTTTCTTGAGACCCCGTACGATTACCATTCTCATTTTAGACGTCCTTCGCTGTGTTTGTTAGTTCAGCATTTAATATCACGTTGTAACTTATGCTTGGTACCTCAAATTTGTGCGACGAGTCGAGTATTTAGTTCCTGCTTATATGAGTAGTTTTCCTTGTGATTAACATGTGTAACCGCGAAAAGAATCCTGGAGTGAGATTTCTTTTCACTGAGTTGCTGCATCGTATATCTTCTCACGCTGTGGATTACTTTATTTCACACGGCACCACGGCAGCAGACTCACCTCCGCTCGAACACATACCATGCTTTCATAAAGACACGTAACCGTGGGGTATTTGTTTTTCAAAACCGCTCTTAACAAATCTCGAGGACGAGATTTTTCTTAAGGGGGGTAGTATTGTAACACCCCAAAAATTTAACCAAGTTTTAAACATTAAAATTTTGCGAGGAAATTAAAAAGTTTATTTTCTGGGCTCCCTTTTGATTTTGGACCTTTTCTTTTCTCTTGTTATTATGGAGTTTTCCCCAAAAGAAAACCTTTCAAATATGTTATTAGACTTGTTTAACCTCTCAAGAAAAACTTTCCTTTTATTAGTAGAACTAACTACTTAATTAAATTTGCTTGATCGTTACTTTCTTGAAAAATGGTTTTTTAAGATTATATGGCCTATTTGAACTACAACCATTTGATAAATTCACTTAAAATTCCAACAAAAAATTTGAGATGTCAGGTGATGTTTTTAAATCACTTTTATGCAATAATATATTGTATTCATGAAATATTTTGAGCTCTACACCCTTTTTCTTCTCTGGACCAAGGCAATTATGCCTTTGCAACTCATTTAAATACTTCCATCTAGCCTCCACCAAAATTATGGGATGTCAGTACGAGCATATTATTCCTTTGTATGCAAAAATCCAGGGATGTTCTTTGAAAATTTTGAGTGAATCAACCTCTTTTCATTCTGGACCAGACTTGTGTTTTCTACTGCAACCCTACTCATTCTTGCTCTAGTGACCTTGTGCTTCCTCCTGCTTGTAATCAATCCAGGGAGGGCGACTGGTCAAACCTGACCAGTGGGCCAGGCAGGCCCACTGTCAGTGACCCAGCCCCGCCTCCACGTGTAGTAAGTGAAGGCGCATTCTCAAAGTACGTCTTCGATGTATGCTTATATACGAAACGTTTTTCTTTTTATGTTTATTTTAAAAACAGTTTTTGACCAAAACTTTGACCGAGCTTAACTTTTTAAATACAACTCCAAATGAAATGATTCTTTTTCCCACCTCTCTCAAATTTGATCTAGTTTATTTTAAGATTTATTTGATAATTTTTCAAAACAACTTTTTGTGCTGTTTTGAACTTGTGTGTTAATTCAAATTTATTTAAAGTAGGACTTTGAAGAGAGAGAAGAACACTTTAAAAGTTTTGGAGTGCACCCTGCCTTACCACACATTGAAGGCAAGCATTCTGAACCTCGGCATAATATTTTTGTGTGTTCGTTGACACGTCTATAACACTAACTCATTTCGGAGAACTTGTTATTTCATGTGACATGATCATTTGCATGAATGCATATTGGTGATTTCCATGCTGTTGGAAACGAACACACTTGTGATGATAATCATCCTCATGTACCTTGCATGCATACCGGAAGGAATCCGGGAAAACCTCTGCCTTGGGTAGGCATGAGTTTGTCGCCGGTATCCGTCGGGACGGTTATGTCCGGTATGGCATAGTAAGGTATAATGAGCGGTGATTCTGCTGGTTGGAATATTTTGTTATACACGTCATGCAGGGAACATTATAAACCTCATGAGTCGACCCTAGATCGAGTCTTGTTCCAGTAACCCCCATACTTGTTTCGTACTACCACTAGTCTCTACAACAAGTAGAGTACGGTTCATTAATTTGTCAACCCCTTTCTAGCACACACCGTACAGAGGGGCCGGGATGAGGGTACCACGGCCATGGATTAAAGCACTACTAGGAAAAGGGCTATAGATAGGACTGATTCTAATGGCGCACCAGGTAAGTAAAGCGCCACTACTATATACTAATGGCGCACCGGTTGCTCGTGCGCCATTAGTGTGGAAGACACTAATGGCGCACCGTGCTCACGGTGCGCCACTACTATTGATTTTTTTCCCATTTTTCCATACAAACTAATGGCGCAGGATGGCAAAGTGCGCCATTACTAGTTAGAACTAGTAATGGCGCACGACCAAGACAGTGCGCCATTAGTATATATTTTTTTACTTTTTTGCAAACCTACTAATGGCGGACTATGCCAAAGTGCGCCATTACTAGTTTAACTACTAATGGCGCCGTGCCACGGTGCTCCATTAGTATAAAAATTATTTTTTTTACTTTTTTGCAAAACTACTAATGGCGCATGTCTCTATGGTGCGCCATTAGTATGTTGGGTTACTAATGGCGCATGGCTTAGTGGTGCGCCATTAGTAACCTGGGACAAGCTAGATATTTTTGGACAGCCACACCTACACACTCACTTTCCCTACTTCATTCCCCCCACCTCCTTCTCTAAGCTTGTCGGCTGCCTCCTCCTCCTCGCCTCATTTGCACCATAGATTCATCAAAATTAAGTGGTGAAATTACCTTTTTATATAGGTAAGTAAGGGAAAGCTATCTTCATGTTGTAGATCTACATTTTTCTCCCTAGCTCGCTCCAACAACGTGCACATGCACTTTTTGCGGCCTAGCTAGATCTATGTATGTTTGTGGTGTTGCTTGAGTTTGTGGTGTTGCATATATGTTTGTGTTTGCAGGTACCGATATTTGAAATGCGATAGTTGCCAATATTTTGCCGGAATGTTGATTCATTTCCGTTTCGGCGAGAATTTTGGCACTATGCATTCTTTTTGGTCCTATTTTTAGGGAAGGTCATGCCAAATTTTTCTTGGTTCTAAAATATCGTTTTGCTCTACCCCGCAGGCGACCATGGTCCGCACGATGGCCGAAGGCATCGTGAATAGGTTTTTGAGCTCTCCGAAGGCCGAGATGCTTCAAAAGAACGAGACGGAGATAAGATGTCCGTGTCGAAGATGCAAGCTGAAGAGCCTTATTGCGGACCCGGATTCTGGGCAGGTGCGGGACCACCTGCTCTTGTGTGGTTTCATGGATGGCTATCGATGGCAAGGTGATGAAGATGACTATGAAGTCGTCCATGGGGGCCGGGCAAGAAATGAGGAAGGGCAACAAGACAACCACCGCAAGTAGGGCGGGCGAGAAGACGAAGAATTTCCAGGACATGATCACGACGGTGATGATGTACACAATCAGCATGTAGAAGATGTCGTACATGATGATGAGGAAGATCAAGACGAAGGGCATGATCATGAAGATGAAGATGCCGGAGCAGACGATGATGGAGGCTGGGTGCAGGACCCTCATATTCAAGAGCTGCTTCGCAAGCAGACGGATAACGCAAGAGCTGTCGCCCGAGAGAAAGCCAAGCTGGATCAACTGGAGATAGACGCGGTTACTCCATTGTATGAAGGATGCAGGCCCGAGGATACCCGCTGAAAGTAACGCTCATGGCTCACGGAGATGAAGGTAAAACACAAAATGACCGACGCATGCTTCGACGAGAACATGTCATTACGGCACAAACGTCTTCCCAAGGGGAACAAGTGCCCGACCAGTTTCGAGGAGGCGAAGAAAATTGTGTGTCCTTTGGATTTACCGACGCGTGAAATACCATGTGTGCATGAACAATTGCATCATTTATCGGGACGAGCACGCGGAGTCTACCATATGTCCGGTGTCTTGGCGTCACTCGATACAAGAAGAGGAAGAAAGCTCCTCGAAAATCGGTGTGGTACTCTCCGGTCACTCCTCGTCTGCAGCGGTATTTCGCGGACCCTAAGGTAGCAAAGCTCCTGCGTTGGCACGCGGATAGGGAGGAGAAGAAGCGGGAAGATGACGGAAATGATCCGGAGATAAATAAAAAATACAAGATGCTGAGTCACCCTAAGGATGCGAGCCAGTGGCAAGCGTTGAACTTCGAATACCCAGAATTTGGGAAGGATCCAAGGAACATCATGCTGGGCGCGAGCACCGATGGAGTCAATCCGTTTGGCAGACAGAGAAGCACACATAGCACCTGGACTGTGTTTGTGTGGATGTACAACCTTCCCCCCTGGTTGTGCATGAAGAGGAAGTACATTCACATGAGTATGCTAATTGAAGGGCCGAAACAACCAGGGAACGACATCAATCTGTATCTGGGGCTGTTGAAGGAGGAGCTAGACACGCTGTGGAAAACACCAGCAAATATGTGAGACGCCGCAGAGAAAGAATATTTCCCTATGAGAGCCGCACTGCTCACGACGGTGCACGACTATCTCGGTTACGGATATCTCGCGGGGCAGGTAGTCCACGGATTTTCTGGATGCGTAAGGTGCATGGATGACACAACGTATTGCCAGCTAGATAGAGATCCTGGGTCTTTGAAAACTGTGTTCATGGGACATCGAAGGTGGCTTCGCGACGATGACCCGTGGAGGAAACGCAAGGATCTGTTCGATGGTGAAACCGAACCCCGAAAACGCCCGATGTCACGAGGAGCGGCGAGGAAATAGACGAGCTGTTGAAAAATTGGAAAGACTGCCCACCGCCGGGAAAAAAGGCGCCAGAGCCGAAAGCGAAAGCGCCAGAGAGCCATTGAAGGTATGGAAAACAAGGTCTGTTTTACGGGACTTGTCGTCTTTGGAAGATCCACCGTGTGCCTCACAGCCTTGATGTCATGCATATCACGAAGAACGTGCGAGAGTCCGCTTGGTACCCTGCTCAACATGCCGAGAGGACCAAAGATGGGCCGAAAGCAAGGGCAGACTTGAAATCGATGGGCATCAGGCAGGAGCTTCACGCTAATGATGATGATGATGATGATGATGATGATGATGATGATGATGATGATGATGAGGCGAAGCAAGACACAGAAAGTCGTCGCAAAGGCAAAAAGGCCAAGAAGACCGGAAATGACTACCCTCCCGCGTGCTTCACTCTAAGTCAGGAGGAGATCGAGCAGTTTTTCACCTGCCTCCTAGGAGTAAAACTTCCTTCTGATTACGCTGGGAAGATAAGCGAGATACCTAGACCCAGGTGAAGCGAAGTTCAGCGGGATGAAGTCTCACGACCGTCACATCTTGATGACGCAGATACTTCCGGTTGCAATCCGTGGGATCATGGACGCGCACGTCCGTGAAACGCTATTTGGCCTATGCAACTTTTTCAACGCGTCATCTCTCGGAAGTCGATTGGCGTGAGGCAACTCAATGAGGCTACGAGGAAGAGATCGTGGTGATACTATGCGAGCTTGAGATGTACTTCCGCCCGCATTCTTCGATGTTATGGTGCATCTGCTGGTCCATATCATGGAGGATATCATCCAACTCGGGCCGACGTTCCTGCACAACATGATGCCGTTCGAAAGGATGAATGGTGTCATCAAAGGATACGTTCGGAACATGTCACGTCCAGAGGGAAGTATAGCCAGGGGCTTTCTGACCGAAGAGTGCATCTCCTACTGCACAAATTATCTAGGCATCGAGAACCCCGTTGGTCTGCCCAACAGGCACCTCCGCACGCTCGCTAGATGGGGTCACCGTGAGGGTCGCCGCGAAATGCATGTCGACTACGAGGGTCGACTCGCCGACTTTGAAAGAGCAAACCTAGTCGCGCTACAACACATAGACGTGGTCGATCCTTGGGTGGTAGAGCACAAAACCTTTATTGAGAAGACGCACAATGACCGAGGCCAACAGAGGACGGGCGGAGATATACTCAAAGAGCACAACTCATCTTTCACGCGTTGGTTCAAGCGAAGCTTACATTGCACTTTTACATGAAGATTCTTCCGCGGAAGAACAACTCATATTCGCCTTGTCACAGGGCGCCGAGCACAACCTGATGACCTATGAGGCGTACGATATCAATGGCTACACATTCTACATCGAGGAAAAGGACATGAAGAGCGATGGTTATCAGAACTCCGGGGTAACGATGGAATCCTACACCGGTAAGGACAAGGACAGATACTATGGAAGGATCGAGGAGATCTGGGAGCTGATCTACGCTGGAGAGAAGGTGCCGATGTACCGTGTCAGATGGGCCAAGAGCGTCCTAAAACAAGACCGATATTTGACCACCATGGTTATACCCGAAGCCAAATCCAAGACCGCGGGCGCAAACGTCACCGCGAAAAATGAGCCATGGGTACTGGCTTCCCAAGTGGCCCAATGCTTCTTCATTACCGACCCGCCAAAGCCCAGTCCTGTTGTCGTGAGGAGAGGCAAAAGGAAGATCATCGGAATGGATGGAGTAGCCAATGAGCAAGACTTCGACAAGTACAGCGACCCGAAGATCAAACATGACGACGACGATGAAGTAGCAGCACACACCACAAGAAGAAGCAGGACCACCCTACCTAAAGGACGTCCGTTCCATAGAAGAACTCCATTTGCAAAAAGAAGGGCAAGAAGATTGTGAACAAATAGCTAGCTAAGATCGATTGTATTTAAATCGTAGTCTTCCTTTCTCGATTGTATTTCATGGGCACTTTTTGATATCATGAATATTTTTAAATTTCATGGGCACTTTTTGAATTCATGAGGACACTTGATCTCGATCCCCCTCCATCTCGATCTCGATTCCCCCTCCATCTTGATCTCGATCCCCGCACCCTCCCCCACTCCACCGCCGCCGCCGATGATATTTTCAAGTAAGAAATTTGAACATATTTAAAAAAAATTATTGCTGTTTATATAAAAAAATATTACTGTTATGATTTAAACAAGTTTGAACATATTTAAACACAAATAAATATAAAAAAACATTTAAAATGCATAAAAAATATTGGGGAGCACAGGAATCGAACCCGGGACCTCTGGTGTGTGTCTTTAACGTCTTTGACCCGATCGGGCTAGTGGGTGGGTTACATTGTAGATAGGGTTAGGTTGTAGATATGGTTAGTGGGCTAGATAAAAAAATTCTAATGGCGCACCGAGGGTGGTGCCAATTAGAATAGTCATACTTATGGCGCACGACTGGACGGTGCGCCATTAGAACCCTCCCTAGCTATCCTCCCTCCCTCTCGCCAGATCCTTGACCCTCTCTCCTCGCCGCCAGATCCGCCTTGCAGCGCTGCCCGACCCACGCCGCCGCCCACGCCACCGTCTCCGTCGCCGCCCCAGTCAGCCCCCTGCCCCCCCCATCGCCGTCCGCTCCCAATCCACCCCTCCCTCGCCTTCACCGCACCCACCCACCCTCCCTCGCCTTCCCAGCCCTCGAGCTCCACTGCGAGGCGACAGGCAAGGCGGCGGGCAGAATCTGCTTCAACACTGGCCGGGCGAGCAGCGGAACCAGGGCGCGACGGCGCTCGACCCTCCACCCCCTCCACCTCTTCTTCCTCGGGTGCCATTGTCTTCCTCAACTTGACCACCTCTGTTGCTACTAAGCTGTCATGGGGCCTCCTTGCGCCTCCCCGGTGAGCTCCGCCTCCTCTCCCCTCTTCCTTCTTGCGTGCCAAGAAATGCATAGCAATTATTTGCTTCACTTATTTATTTGATGCTCTGTTTCCTGTGTGGCTCAGATGTTCACATGAAACTACACATAGACCACTCTATACTTTACTGCTGGACAACCTTTCTTTATAGAGCCATTTCTCCTATGGTCATTCAGTATGAAATTAGAACCTGCAGGTATTGGTTGGAATGTGTAACTAAAATTTACAGGGGAAATGTTTGCAGTTAAGTTATATGGTTGGAAAGATCATGTGTCATTTTTTTTCTCGAGTAACACCTCAAGGGGGGCAGGGGTTCTTGCATTTCATATAGAAGAGAGTCTCCCGGTTAATGCGTCATTATTTTTGAAGAATCAGGAAAGTGTTAGAGCAGTTAACTAAGGTGATTATGGACCGCATGAGAAACTTGGAAGCTAAAAACATTGCGATCCTCACCATAAGGATGATTATATCTTCCATGCCTGAATAGCTCTGCCTAAATAATAAATAGATAAAGGTAAAACTAAACCATGCTCAGCGATGAGATGATGTCAACTGACAACCAAAGCAAAAGGACAAATATTTTAGGAGAATTACAACTTATATATTTTGCAAACCAAAATTACATTGCTAGAAATTATGTGGCCTAATAACCTGAACTTGTCAACCCGTCATGAACTTGTCCACCTCTGATGGCAACCAGTTTAGAAAACATTGTACTAGTGAGTGGTAACTAGTTTGAAGAAAATTGTAAATAAGATTCCAGCAAATTAGTGATCTAATTGTGATAATCCTGCTCACATCCCCATTTGCAGAGAGGCAGGCAATGCCTCTATATGCTCTGTTTTACCGCCTAGCTAGAGCAAAAACCTAGCCCAGTTTTGTATTCCCTTGTGCTTGTGGTCTAACTGATGTTTCCCTAGTTGGGTGAGACTGACTTGGCTCTTTCTTGGAGGAGACAGATCAAACTAGTGTTGTCAGTTTTTGTTTGAACTTCAAAGAGTGTTGTGACTTGGCTCTTAATCAAAAGACTGTTGTCAGTTTTCATTTGAACTTTGTTTGACTGGAGGAAATTACTCTTAAATGCTAGTCCTATTACGGTGGAGATTTTTCTTGTCACGAGTTACTGAAGATATTTTTACGATAATATTATAAAACTGTCTGGTGTGTGTTCAACTTGTATCTTCTAGCTTAAGTTTAACTTGTCCTGGGTTACACTCAAGTTATAATGTGTTTAACTAGTAAAATTCAGTTAACAACAACATCAGTAAAATTCAGTTAATTAACTGAAGAAGAGAAGAGAGAAAGTAGAGAGCATTAACTAAAACGTTTTACTTTAAACTTGCAAAATTGCAGTACTCCCTAAAACTACTGCAAGCAAGAACTACTGTTGGAGGGCACTACTGTAGGGATATTCTCTGGTCTACTGAAACTTGCACTCATCGCAATTTACTCCGATGATACTATAGTTATTTGCAAATTCTCTGCTCTACTCCACCGCATGCACTGCAATACACTACTCAATCGCATGTTTAATCAATTAATGTAAAAAGGTACAGAACAAGCAAATGTAAGAAAAGAAGAGAGCTTGTACTGCCAGTACATCATCAGGCAGTTCACCAGAGATTTTCAAGTTAGAAATACTCCCAGGGGTAGATGAAGAGAGAATATCATGAAGGAACAATTTAGTTTTAATTAATGGAAAAGTTGCATTTACTTGTAATGAAAGGAACAATTTCAGGTAATTATAAATATTCAATAGCAGCAGAGGCAAGCAGTAGCAGTAGCGATGAGATGCCAACTTTTGATATGCATGCATGCATTCTTTGCTTGTTTATATTCATTCTTGTAAACTGAACATGCTCATCTATCTATCTATCTATCTATCTATCTACTGCTTAAGTATGTATGTATGCATTGTATTTTATTTCCTTTGGAAAGTTAAGTTTATTTCTGGCTGGTGGCATGATGGCTCATGGATCCCTCACTGCAGCTACGCTTGGAGCTCAATCTGATCTCATCTGAAATGAATCTATAAATCTGAGTGTAGTTAGTTACTGAGTAGCGTAAATAGTTGCTAGATGCGATTACTTGCATGGGCCTGGTGATGAAGAAAAACTTTATATATATTCATACTGATGTTGACTCTATAAATCATACTTATTGGACATGTTTTATGTGTTGATCCATCAATTGATCACATTGAGAAAGATCATCATGTCTCCGACCATTTTGCAAAGGTCATGTCTCCGACCATCATGTCGTGATGAATTTGCAGGTACCCCGAGAGGCCATTGAGTTTGCCGGAATGTTGATTAACTTCCGTTCCGGCAAATTCGGGTACTCCATATGTCCTATTTTCAGCAAAGGTCATGCTGAAATTTTCCGTGAATTTTAGCATGACTTTGCTAAAAATAGGACATATGGGTACTTATGCATCAACGCATGGGCTGGGTATCTTAGTACTTAGTTAAGTAGGATCAACTGCCCCGCCATTCTTGCTGCATTAAACCATAGGTGGCAATAGAGCCAAGTGATTAGGCCCAACTTAGAATTCTCCTTAGCATCGATAAACCCTAGATGATAAACCCAACATAGGTGGCAATAGAGCCAAGTGATTAGGCCCAACCTAGGTTGCCTCGGCATCGATAAACCCTAAATAATGAAAACTTAACTTGGCTGCCCCAGATGCCTCGGTGTCGATGAGAACCTAAATGATGTACTCTTAGGCTTTTAGGGTGCCTCGGCGTCGACAAACCCTAAATGATGAAAGCTTAGGCTTTTAGGGTGCCTCGGTGTCGACAAACCCTAAATGATGAGACCATGATCTTGTTCCTTGACAATAACCATCTTTTTGACCAAACTTTTTTCCTATTTAGAGCGAAACATGGCCCACAACGATGAGGCCGGTGGTTCGGGAGGCAAGCAATTCTGGGAGCTGTCCCAGGAGATGGAGGAACAACCTCACCGCTATGAGGACGCCGCGGAAGACACCAATCCTGATTACACAACCCCTAGTGGCGTCGGGGATGACACCACTGATGGTGTCGCCGAGGATGCCACCATCGATGATGGCGGCGCACACAGATGGCAGCCAATCGAAGAAGCAAAGGAAGGATCGGCGTCCAATGCGCTCCGCACCGTCAAGGAGGAATTCACTCAAGTGGACTCAAGCGGGAATCCAACGGAGCCCAAACATATAGTCAAGGGTACTCGGTTCAGCTCGGGTGCATTCTCCGGAGCACTATCTCGATCAACACCGAGAACCTTAGGCATAAGGACCGAGGAATTTGCGCAACCTCCTCTTCACGAAGCTGCACGAGCGATACAAGTTCCCGCCAAATTTGAAAACACACGCCTCTCAGGGAATAAAGTGAACAGTGCCGCCCTCACGAAGATGAGCACGGCCCTGTCTACTTGGAGAAGCGTGGTGAAGAAAATGATTGATAAAGGTGATAGTTATGAGAACATCAAGGCGAAATATCCTTTGATGAGCGAAGATGAGTACAAGGAGTTCAAGATCAAGTGCTCGACCAGTGCAACCTCCGAATCAAGTCAGTGGGGGAAAGAAATGCGGGAGTTGAACTTAGGGGAACACAAACTCGGTCCCGGCGGTTACAGAGTGGCGGAGCCTATATGGGACAAGGAGGACGCGGAGCGTGCCAACCAAGGCATACCGCCCCGCGTTGATAAATACAGCCATAACAAGCAGACCAGGAACTGTGCCAGGGCCCGGTACATGGAGGACCCGATAACAAAGGAGCTTACCACGGATCCGAAGACCAGGGCGCTTGAGCTTGTTCTGGTAAGGAATACACCCCCGCGTAATTAGCTCCATATGGTTGCACTCTAATTAATCCCCAATATTTCTAGATGGTTCACGTTCCTTTCGCAGGAAACTGAAAGCGATGGCGGGGGTCGTCTCGAGCTCCCCTTTCGACAGCCCTTTAAATAGGGCGTTGAACATAATGAAAAGCAAGGATAAGCTCACTAAGCCGACGTCAGCTGGTCGTGTGGCCGACAAAGGCTTGTCCACAAAATGGGGGTCATACTATACCGCTGGTGTGCGGAAGGAGAAAAAGGCCAGCTCGGAAAGCCAGAAGCGCGAAGTTGAAGCACTCAAGGCACAAGTGGCGCGGATTCCAGAGCTTGTCCAAGAGCAAGTGGAACAACAACTGGGAACGAAGCTCACCGACATGGTGCATACGTTGATTCATGGGCTGACGACGTGGATTGCAGGCGGCCAACAAGGGCCTGCCCCGGTTCCCAGCTTCACGGCCAGCAACTCGCACAGCGCGCAGGCCGCGCCATTGCTGTCTCCGGCAGCGCCATTTGTGTCTCCGGCGGTGGCGCCATTGGTGTCTCTGGCGGAGGCGGTATTCGTGTCTCCGGCGTCGGCACGGGCATTGGAGCTTAATGCACCCGGGTGTACACCGGCCGGCACCTCGCCAAAGAAGCTCCCCGCCGTCGATTGCGCCCGCGGTTGGCGGTGCCTCGACATTAGCCAAGCTCGACGGCATCACGATAACTAAGCCTCTCGGCCGATGACTTCATCATCTTGCCTTTGACTGGGCATCCCAGACGCCCTGTACATGTTTTCGCAGGGCACCGCCGACGTTCCTTGCACTCTTCTGCACTTCGTGGGCGCCGAGTTGGTCGATGTCGCCAAGGGCAGAATTGTTCAACCGGGCAACCGCATGTTCCACGGTAATCCGATGCCACCCACAGTGTATAGGGTTGAAGTGGTTCGGGTGCTGCCTGCTGCGACGAGCTGTTACCTCCGGTTCGACCAGCTGGGCCGACGAAGAAGATGAGATGACCCTCGGCGCTGCAGAATCGCCGCTTTGGCCGAAGAGCCAGATTCGTTTGTGGGCGGGGGACACCACCCCACAGACAAGACCGCCAGTCGTGCCAGCGCCAAGCCATGGCAAGAATGCCGCAATGCTACCGGACCTGCCGGACATCCCTATGTAGGACATCCCTATGGCACAGGATCCGGACAGCCCTATGGCACAGGATCCGGACGACGACGACAATGACGACGGTACATTTACCAAACTCGATAAGTACTTTGCCGAACATGGGTACGCTGACGAGTCCTGCAGGCCTCTTTCTCAAGAACCCAACCAAGACGACCGCAATCTAGCTGGTATGGCGGAGAAATCCAATTGCAATAGGCGTCGTCTGGCGTTCAGTTCTCAGGAGACGCCTCCAGCTCCCGCCTTCACCGAGCCTCAGATAGCTGAGGTGCGAAATATTATCAGCCCCAACACGCTCAAGAAAGTAGTCTGTGAGCAGAACTCTGTCCCATTACAGGAGATCAAGAAGAAGGGACGGAAACGAAAGACTAACAAGGGCGCCGGTGCGAGCCAGCCGGCACCGAGTTCGATCCATGCTCAGGACGGGCCACCTTCACCTAAGGATATCTCGAGGAGGGTGCATGTGGCGGGTAGGGCGATGCTACCGCCAAATATGCTAAATGCTGCAACCGCTGCTATGCGGAGTCTACACGACAGTGTTCTTTCTTTGGAGAAGCGGCGTCTGAGAGAGAATTATGTGGCATACCCGGTTTTCGTGGCCAAGGTGCCAGAGGGCAAGGGCTTTGCGGATGGCGACATCGGGGTTACGATCGTCCTGCGGTTTGATGACATCTTTGCTATGTTTAACCTTCATCGCTGCACTACACCTTCGTTCGGCTGTTTTTATTTGAGTATGGAGATGCGGATCATTAGAGACAAGACCCGGACATCGTGATAGTCGACCCCTTCTACATGCGTGCCAAGCACTTGAACAGCGCTGGGGACCGCCAAGTTGCGAAGTTCACACCTCGAAGGCGTCATTCGGCAAACCCGGATAAGGATAACTTCCTTGTGGCTTACTTTCCGAGTAAGTCATCCCTTAACCGCCCGTAACATATGATTTCTTAGATTTTGATCGTTCTTTTTTCTAACATTCCGTGTTACGTGCGATTACACACATTGCACACTCATCCTCTTAAGCCGAAATATTCCATGGCCACGTATTTCGACCCGAACCGTAACTCCAAGATAGACTACACAAATGTCAAGAAAGTTCTTGATGATGTTCTCCCGGCCACGCCAAATCTGGAGGCACCTTCACGGGGCAGTTCGTAAATGCACGACAAGCACATGTTCTCACACTGTCTGAAGTTCTGCTTTGTGTCAAGCAACCGCTGGCGGTCGAGAAGGATGCCTACTACGCCCTCCATCACATGCGAGGCGATCGTAAGGACAATCATCAACTTCTACTACCAGATAATCTCAAAGATTGGGCCACGAGCTTGTCGGCAGTCAGGGGCCAGCGGACCTCGGACAAGAATTCTTTCGCATCCGATCGGAGTTTGCGGACATCATCCATCAAGATGTCCTTCATACCTCGGGGCAGTTCTTCCTCAGATATCAACCGTCCAATAGTGAGATAGATGAAACGCTACAAACGCAGGGTGACAACGACTGCGATTTCATGACCATCACGACAGACGGCGGCTTCATCCACGCTCCTGTCCGATGAGTCGAGTCGAAAGTAGTGATGTGTAGTTCTGAAACATTGATTAGCTCATGTTGTCATTAAACTTTAATGAATTCGTATGTCTCTTTGGTTCGGACAGTCGTTCAACTTAGATGTAATCGATGCTATTTATTAGTAGGACCGTGAATCGTGCTATTAATGTCTTGCTTTTCTCTTTCGATCCTTTTGTTGCATACTTACATATTGCTTATATATTGTCTATTGTTTGGCTTGTGCATAGAGATGCCATCGTATGTCGTGTACAAGGGTAAGGTTCCGAGTCTCTGACGATCGGGAGGAGTGTCGGAGACAGGTTCACCGCTTCAGTGATATGATTACAAAGGGTACACCACTAGGGCGGAGGCCGAATCTAGATATGCCCGCTATCTAGCGGGAGAGAGGAGGGAGCGGTGGAGGAACCGGATGAGGACCAGTTTGATCGTGATGATGCTCATCGTGATGACCACAACTCTCTTTTATGTGATGGTAGTTTAGATGATCGATATCGACTTGTAATGTGAAGACAAACTCGATACTCGTGGTCTTGAGACTTGTAATGTTTTATCTTTGTTCGGTCTTTTGAATTCGGAGACTAATATGATGAATTGTATTCGGAGACTAATCTTCTATTGTATTCGATGAATCTGATGTTGCTGTGTGCTACTGTCTATATTATGTCCAATAATATATTTTGTAACCTATGCAAAAATCAGAAAAGGAAAAAAAACCAAATATTCATACTAATGGCGCATCAAGGCAGAGTTTGCCATTAGTATGCCAAAGGATACTAATGGCGCATCAAGACAGAGCGCGCCATTAGTGTGACAAAGCACATGGTTACATATGGCCCCCCGGGAGGCATACTAATGGCGCATGGAGTTACATACTAATGGCGCCTTGCCAGTGCGCCATTAGTATATCAGATACTAATGGCGCACCAGTGGTGCGCCATTAGTAAAAAATTCTAATGGCGTGCTACTAATGGCGCACCGGTAGTGCGCCATTAGTAGGCAAAACCGGTGCGCCATTAGTAGGCCTTTTCCTAGTAGTGAATCCAGTCATCCGGTCAGCGGGCATGGGTGTTTCGGTTGTAGCCGAGGGGGTAGCTTCCCAGTTTTGCGCGCGGTATAAATTTTGTGATCCCATGCTAATCGAGGTTGTAGCCTCCCCACTTAGAGTTTTGCTTAACGGGTGTCATGGGTGATTCCAGACACCGATGAGTTAAGCTGGTGCGTGCAAGTCAGGTGCGTTTTCATTTAAAAGACCGTAGACGGAATTAGTCCCGATGGACTAAGGGAATCCGTTACTCGTGGGTAAAGAGTACACCCTCTGCAGAGATTAAGACCTATTCGAATAGCCGTGTCCATGGTTAAGGATTACAGTCTGGGATGGGTCAAGTGTCGGTCTTAGTGTCGTTCTTCGAAGGTGAAACTGCTAAATCAGAAATGGTATTACGACTTGTGACATGTGATAATTATGATTATTATTTTTGTTGTGGGCTAACCCGTGAAATTATTGGTATTATCGAATATCCATGGGACGGTTCTACCTCCTGGATATTCACTGTGATTCTTTTAAAGCCCTTTTTGTGGTGTTGCTAAGACGCCCGACTGCGGCATTTCTTTTAAAGCCCTTTATGTGGTGTCGCTAAGACGCCCGACTGCGGCATTTCTTTTAAAGCCCTTTATGTGGTGTCGCTGAGACGCCCGACTGTGGCATTTCTTTTATAAGCCCTTTATGTGGTGTCGCTGAGACGCCCGACTGTGGCATTTCTTTTAAAGCCCTTTATGTGGTGTCGCTGAGGCCTGATATGACATTTCTTTTAAAGCCCTTTTGTGGTGTCGCTAAGGCGCTCGACCGTGGCATTTCTTTGAAAGCCCTTTATGTGGTGTCGCTAAGGCCTGACCGCTATGACATTTCTTTTAAAGCCCTATATGTGGTGTCATTTGAGACGCATCGTGGCATTTCTTTTATAAGCCCTTTATGTGGTGTCGCTCGACGCCTTTCGTTGTGGCATTTCTTTTAAAGCCCTTTATGTGGTGTCCCTAAGACGCCTCGATCATGACATTTCTTTTATAAGCCCTTTATGTGGTCTCGCTAAGGCCTTGATTGTGGCATTTCTTTTATAAGCCCTTTTTATGTGGTGTCATTTGAGACGCCTGATCGTGGCATTTCTTTTATAAGCCCTTTATGTTGTGTCTCTGAGACGCACGACTATGGCATTTCTTTTAAAGCCCTTTATGCGGTGTCGCTAAGACGCCCGACTGTGGCATTTCTTTTATAAGCCCTTTATGTGGTGTCGCTAAGACGCCCGACTGTGGCATGCTTGTTATTTATTTCATAATTTTAATACTACTATGTTATGGCATATTCATAAATAACATGCTTGCGTGCATCAGAATTTTTTTATCTTTTGTGACTGACATCATGAGCATAAAATATTTTCAGCACATCTTTGTTATATTATTCCTGTGTTCATAATGTTTGCGAGTACATTCAAAGTACTCACAGGCTTGCCCCTGGCTATTGTCTTGGCCAGATTTCTTGCGCGGAGAGGAGCGACCTTGTTGACAGCCCCAGAAACTAAGCAACGGTGATACCAGTCTCGCAAAGATAGGAGTTAACCTGGTCAGCTGTTCCTGTGGGAAATGGAGTCCCATAGATGATGATGATTCACAACCCGCTTCCGCCATCAACCACTAGAAACCATTTGTTGTACTCATAGACCAGAATGGTCTTTTACTACATATTTTGTGTTTTGCTTGGAAATTCTGTATCAAGTTGGTGCCTCATCAGATAACAGTTATCCTGGGGCTGGTGAGCACAACAGCCATTTTGTGGAATTTAATACCAGGAAAACCGGTCGCGACAAACTTGGTATCAGAGCCATGCTGACCATTGGCTAGTCCTATCCTAGCCAGGTCGATAAACCTCGGTAAACCAACCCACCAGACCCTAACCAAAACCCCAGCCAAGCTTCCCCTGCAAGATAGCCACACAGTGACCCCGACACTTTTGGCAGTCGGGGCCCAACCTATCAGCCTAGTCTGTCTATCACACGCCAGTGACCGATGGCTAAAGTGTCTCATTCGCAAGCGTGTGAAGGAAGACTCCGTCCCCTTTTCTATAAAAAGGGCACGCTAGCCTCAACCCAGCATAGCACAGCCTCTTCCCCAACCTAGCCACAATGCCTGGTCCCATAGTGCACAATGAGACCACAGCAACCAACCTTGGAGGATTTGTGACCATACTCGCAAACCTCACCCGTCGTGCCTATGCGTTAGAAGAGCCCCCAGAATATGTTGTGTACCAAGGGTTCACGAGCGGCTAGAGCCGTCAATTCTGGGCCACTGTGCACATCTATAGTAGGGGTCTGTCGCCAGAACGCGCCTACAGGTTCACCGGTAGAACAACTTCCTTTGAGCCACAAGCCATCCAACTAGCTGCTCGAGAGGCTATAGTCCAACTCCGGCAGTTGTCGCCCAGAGTTAACTGTCGCTCGTTCTACTACTACCCCAGGCGTGAAGGGTATGGTAGACCACCCCAAGTTGCCAACGGAGATCACGAGACGGATCCCGCATTGTTGCACCTAGTGCGCTATGTAAGTGCACTAGAGGCATTGTTCGATCAAATCACTATTGATCTGATCGCAGATCGAGGAGAGCTGGTTCGCCGAGCCCCGATAAGCAGGGAAACCGAGCCCGACACCGACAACCCAGTCGTGCTGTTCGGACACCCGATCGAGACCCTGAGGTCAGCCCCAGCCGTCAGCCAAGGTGCTTTGATGACCCCAGAAGTGCTTCGTCGCCTTTTGGGAGCACACTCCAACGGGGTTGTGGTCAACAATCCCCGCGATGGTCATCATCACTACCCCGAGCCTGCAGCCCCTCAACCCTCTCCAGCTAATTCCGATGGTGAGAACCGTGGAGGAGCCTCGACATCCACAAGGCACGCCCGCTTGGATGTAAACGAGGTAGACTAAGTCACCCAAGAGGTGTCGAGTCCCAGTGTATCCTCGCCTTGTAATCGTGTGACCTTGTGATAGACGCAGCCTGTCGTCGTGCCTCTGTTTTAAATAATAGCCGTGCATGGATGTATTAGCATGCAGTGTGATTTTTCTATTCCAGGCACAGCTACCAAAACCACCCCGACAAACACCACAGTGATGTGTCACTTTGGTGAGATATGTATCCGTGGCTTTTGACCCCGTCCCTCGGAGCCGAGCTGGCAAATTCATTACCTTTCACCACGGTAAATGACCCAGTTCCAATGCTATAAAAGGCCACCTTGTGACCTTACACATCACCCCTCACCTCGTGCACCACTCTCACAACCATTTCTTGCCATGCCGAGCCCTAGTATATATCTGAGAACCCCAGATGCAACCCCGGGTAGCTTTGTCAAAATATTGTGGGACTTTACCTACAGTACCATGGGTTCTACCCAGCCACCCCATCTGAGCTGTTCAAATCGAGAATCACCCCTTCCACCTCGGAGTATTGGGCAGCGGTACACATCCCTCCGTAGACCCCAACCAAGATCCAATGGAGGTTTCCTTCATGGGGAAATCTATACCAACCCCACGCCGCCATAGAAGCTGCTGCGAAAAGAAGTGATTGCTCGTCTTGATCCGCAGTACCCTATGCCAGCGGCGAGGATATTATTACTTTCCGAGCCGTGCAGCACCAGGAGGAGTAACATCTTTTTCCGGTGGGCGGATTGAGAGAGACCCAGTGCTAGCCAACCTTATCCAGTACATCATCGCTCAGGAACAATTGAACCAGCGAATAATGGATTATCTCTAGAGTCTCGCTGACTTAAACCCACAGATTGCCATCGGCAGACCACTGAGGCCCGACCTAAAGAGACGCATACATCAGCTGGTCAATCCACTTCCTCCGATAGAAGAAGAGTGTATTCCATTGCCAGAGACATTTTCTTGAGACCCCGTCCAGTTACCATTCTCATTTTAGACGTCACTGCTGTGTTTGTTAGTTCAGCATTTAATATCACGTTGTAACTTATGCTTGGTACCTCAAATTTGTGCGACGAGTCGAGTATTTAGTTCCTGCTTATATGAGTAGTTTTCCTTGTGATTAACATGTGTAACCGAAAAAGAATCACAGGTGAGATTTCTTTTCCTGAGTTGCTGCATCGTATATATCTTCTCACGCCATGGATTAATTTATTTCACACGGCACCACGGCAGAGACTCACCTCCGCTCGAACACATACCATGCTCGCAAAGACACGTAACCGTGGGGTATTTGTTTTTCAAAACCGCTCTTAACAAATCTCGAGGATTTAGATTTTTCTTAAGGGGGGTAGTATTGTAACACCCCAAAAATTTAACCAAGTTTTAAACATTAAAATTTTGCCAGGAAATTAAAAGGTTTATTTTCTGGGCTCCCTTTTGATTTTTGGACGTTTTTCTTTTTCTCTTGTTATTATGGAGTTTTCCCCAAAAGAAAACCTTTCAAATATGTTATTAGACTTGTTTAACCTCTCAAGAAAAACTTTCCTTTTATTAGTAGAACTAACTACTTAATTAAATTTGCTTGATCGTTATTTTCTTGAAAAATTGTTTTTCAAGATCATATGGCCTATTTGAACTACAACCATTTGATAAATTCACTTAAAATTCCAACAAAAAATTTGAGATGTCAGGTGATGTTTTTAAATCACTTTTATGCAATAATATATTGTATTCATGAAATATTTTGAGCTCTACACCCTTTTTTCTTCTCTGGACCAGTGGGCAATTTTGCACTGCAACTCATTTAAATACTTCCTTCTAGCCTCCACAAAAATTATGGGATGTCAGTAGGAGCATATTATTCCTTTATATGCAAAAATCCAGGGATGTTCTTTGAAATTTTTGAGTGAATCAACCTCTTTTCATTCTAGACCAGACTTGTGTTTTCTACTGCAACCCTACTCATTCTTGCTCTAGTGACCTTGTGCTTCCTCCTGCTTGTAGTCAACCCTGCAAAACCCCTAAGTCCGGGAGCATGCAACCTTTGGATCATTTTTGGTTCATGAAATAATGCCATTCACCTCCTGTCCAGAATTGGAGTTCTGCAAAACTTGCACTAGCAAGTTTGTACTTTTCACAAACTAACCTCACCGCCCTCTCTTCCATCCAAAGAGACACTAATCTGGAGAAAATGGCCACCCCAAGCTTTGCCTAGATGCCCTTGGCATTTTGACAAACACCCTGAGTGCATAGCCAGATTTGGCATGATTTCAAGTCTACATTGTGAACTTGAGCCCCTGACCTATCCACCATGTCCCTTGATCCCCTTGCTAACCCTAAACTAGCCTCACATTTGCCAGCCCCGCTCAAGCACGCTAGGCTACCACAGCTTTTCATCGAACACATCCCGGGCGTGCTCTGGCGCGCCAGGCGTGCGTTGGCCCAAGACGTGCGCCCGAGCCGACGCGTCGCCCCCTGGTTTGCCACCGCTCTGCAGAGCCGCGCCACACGCTCCCCTCCTCACCGCAACATGCCAAGCAGACCCTCGCCACGTCTCCGGCAGGCCAAGGACTAGCCGCCACGGCCGCCCGACAGCCCTGCTAATGTCGACGCCGCCCGAGCCTTCCCGCTCGCCACCTGCCCCCTGGAGCTTCGCAAGCATATCCGCGAGTCGTCCCCTAGCGCTTGTCGCCGCCATGACGCCCTAGCTACAGCGAGGCGGTTCACCGGCGAGCTTATCCGCAGCCACGAGAACCGACCTCGCCGGGCTATATAAAGCCCCCTCGATCCTGCCTAGGCTGATTGGCAGCCTCACTCGAGCCGTAGGGAGCCTCCCCCCTCCCCAGTTGGCCAGGGGCCACTCTCTTCCCCAACTCCGGCCGGTTCGGCCGCCGCCATGTCTCAGTCCGATTCGTCGCGAGCCGAGCCCCTCCAGTCCAACCAGTACCACCAAACTTCTCCTCTCACCCTTGCGGAGCTGTCCAGCACCTCAAACACGATCGATTGCCACCGGAGTTCAACCCCCCCAACACTCCCGAAGCCACCGGCCGCCGCGGAGCTCACCACCGAAGACTCACTTCGTCCCCGCCGACCCAACGACCACCGGAAGGACCGCTCTTGATCTGCGGATCCATCCCCGCTCTCAGCTCCTCGCAAGGACCCGCCGTTCGCCGGCGACGATCGCCGGAGTCCCGCACCCCTGCTCGGGCAGAGGAAGGGGAGGGCGATCGGTCAAACCTGACGATGGGCTGTGCAGGCCCACTGTCAGTGACCCAGCCCCGCCTCCACGTGTAGTAAGTGAAGGCGCATTCTGAAAGTATGTCTTCGACGTATGCTTATATTCGAAACGTTTTTCTTTTTATGTTTATTTTAAAAACAGTTTTTGATCAAAACTTTGACCGAGCTTAACTTTTTAAATACAACTCCAAATGAAATGATTCTTTTTCCCACCTCTCTCAAATTTGATCTAGTTTATTTTAAGATTTATTTGATAATTTTTCAAAACAACTTTTTGTGCTGTTTTGAACTTGTGTGTTAATTCAAATTTATTTAAAGTAGGACTTTGAAGAGAGAAGAAAACTTTCAAAAGTTTTGGAGTGCACCCTGCCTTACCACACATTGAAGGCAAGCATTCTGAACCCCGACATAATATTTTTGTGTGTTCGTTGATACGTCTATAACACTAACTCATTTCGGAGAACTTGTTATTTCAAGTGACATGATCATTTGCATGAATGCATATTGGTGATTTCCATGTTGTAGGAAACGAACACACTTGTGATGATAATCATCCTCATGTGCCTTGCATGCATACCGGAAGGAATCCGGGAAAACCTCTGCCTTGGGTAGGCATGAGTTTGTCGCCGGTCTCCGTCGGGACGGTTATGTCCGGTATGGCATAGTAAGGTATAATGAGCGGTGATTCTGTTGGTTGGAATATTTTGTTATACACATCATGCAGGGAATATTATAAACCTCCTGAGTCGACCCTAGATCGAGTCTTGTTCCAGTAACCCCCATACTTGTTTCGTACTACCACTAGTCTCTACAACAAGTAGAGTACGGTTCAGTAATTTGTCAACCCCTTTCTAGCACACACCGTACAGAGGGGCCGGGATGAGGGTACCACGGCCATGGATTAAAGCACTACTAGGAAAAGGGCTATAGATAGGACTGATTCTAATGGCGCACCAGGTAAGTAGTGCGCCACTACTATATACTAATGGCGCACCGGTTGCTCATGCGCCATTAGTGTGGAAGACACTAATGGCGCACCGTGCTCACGGTGCGCCACTACTATTGATTTTTTTCCCATTTTTCCATACAAACTAATGGCGCAGGATGGCAAACTGCGCCATTACTAGTTAGAACAAGTAATGGCGCACGACCAAGACAGTGCGCCATTAGTATATAATTTTTTTTTACTTTTTTGCAAACCTACTAATGGCGCACTATGCCAAAGTGCGCCATTAGTAGTTTAAACTACTAATGACGGACTGTGCCACAGTGCGCCATTAGTATAAAAAAATATCTTTTTTACTTTTTTGCAAAACTACTAATGGCGCATGTCTCTGTGGTGCGCCATTAGTATGTTGGGTTACTAATGGCGCATGGCTTAGTGGTGCGCCATTAGTAACCTGGGACTAGCTAGATATTTTTGGACAGCCACACCTACACACTCACTTTCCCCACTTCATTCCCCCACCTCCTTCTCTAAGCTTGTCGGCTGCCTCCTCTTCATCACCTCATTTGCACCATAGATTCATCAAAATTAAGTGGTGAAATTACCTTTTTTTGATAGGTAAGTAAGGGGAAAGCTATCTTCATGTTGTAGATCTACTTTTTTTCTCCCTAGTTCGCTCCAACAACGTGCACATGCACTTTTTGTAGCCTAGCTAGATCTATGTATGTTTGTGGTGTTGCTTGTGTTTGTGGTGTTACATATATGTTTGTGTTTGCAGGTACCGGTATTTGAAATGCGATAGTTGCTAATATTTTGCCGGAATGTTGATTTATTTCCATTTCGGCGAGAATTTTGGCACTATGCATTCTTTTTGGTCCTATTTTTAGGGAAGGTCATGCCAAATTTTTTCTTGGTTCTAAAATATCGTTTTGCTCTACCCCTTGACGACCATGGTCCGCACGATGACCGAAGGCATCGTGAATAGGTTTTTGAGCTCATCGAAGGACGAGATGCTTCAAAAGAACGAGACGGAGATAAGATGTCCGTGTCGAAGATGCAAGCTGAAGAGCCTTATTGCGGACCCGGATTCCGGGCAGGTGCGGGACCACCTGCTCTTGCGTGGTTTCATGGATGGATATCGGTGGCAAGGTGATGAAGATGACTATAAAGTCATCCATGGGGGCCGGGCAAGAAATGAGGAAGGGCAACAAGACAACCACCGCGGCGAGGGCGGGCAAGAAGACGAAGAATCTCCAGGACATGATCACGAATGTGATGATGTACACAATCATCATGTAGAAGATGTCGTACATGATGATGAGGAAGATCAAGACGAAGGGCATGATCATGAAGATGAAGATGCCGGAGAAGACGACGATGGAGGCTGGGTGCAGGACCCTCATATTCAAGAGTTGCTTCGCAAGCAGACGGATAACGCAAGAGCTGCCGCCAGAGAGAAAGCCAAGCTGGATCAACTGGAGATAGACGCGGTTACTCCATTGTATGAAGGATGCAGGCCCGAGGATACCCGCCTGAAAGTAACGCTCATGGCTCTGGAGATGAAGGTAAAACACAAAATGACCGATGCATGCTTCGACGAGAACATGTAATTCTGGCACAAACGTCTTCCCAAGGGGAACAAGTGCCCGACCAGTTTCAAGGAGGCGAAGAAAATCGTGTGTCCTTTGGATTTACCGCACGTGAAATACCATGTGTGCATGAACAATTGCATCATTTATCGGCACAAGCACGCGGAGTCTACCATATGTCCGGCAGCTGGCGTCACTCGATACAAGAAGAGGAAGAAAGCTCCTCGAAAATCGGTGTGGTACTTTCCAATCACTCCTCATCTGCAGCGGTATTTCGCGGACCCTAAGGTAGCAAAGCTCCTACGTTGGCACGCGGATAGGGAGGAGAAGAAGCGGGAAGATGACGGAAATGATCCGGAGATAAATAAAAAAGACAAGATGCTGTGTCACCCTAAGGATGCGATCCAGTGGCAAGCGTTGAACTTCGAATACCCAGAATTTGGGAAGGATCCAAGGAACATCGTGTTGGCCGGGAGCACCGATGGAGTCAATCCGTTTGGCAGCCAGACAAGCACACATAGCACCTGGCCTGTGTTTGTGTGGATGTACAACCTTCCCCCCTGGTTGTGCATGAAGAGGAAGTACATTCACATGAGTATGCTAATTGAAGGGCGAAACAACCAGGAACGACATCAATCTGTATATGGGGCTGCTGAAGGAGGAGCTAGACACGATGTAGAAAACGCCAGCCAATACATGGGACGCCGCAGAGAAAGAATATTTCCCTATGAGAGCCGCACTGCTCACGACGGTGCACGACTATCTCGGTTACGGATATCTCGCGGGGCAGGTAGTCCACGGATTTTCTGGATGCGTAAGGTGCATGGATGACACAACGACGCCAGACTAGATAGAGTTCCCGGGTCTTCGAAAACCGTGTTCATGGGACATCGAAGGTGGCTTCGCGACGATGACCCGTGGAGGAAACGCAAGGATCTGTTCGATGGTGAAACTGAACCCCGAAAACGCCCGTGTACGAGGAGCGGCGAGGAAATAAACGAGCTGTTGAAAAATTGGAAAGACTGCCCACTGCCGGGAAAAAAGGCGCCAGAGCCGGGAAAAAAGCGAAAGGCGCCAGAGCCGCTGCTGAAGGTATGGAAAATGAGGTCTATTTTCTGGGACTTGCCATACTGGAAGATCCACCGTGTGCCTCACAGCCTTGATGTCATGCATATCACGAAGAACGTGTGCGAGAGTCTGCTTGGTACCCTGCTCAACATGCAAGAGAGGACCAAAGATGGGCCGAAAGCAAGGGCAGACTTGAAATCTATGGGCATCAGGCAAGAGCTTCACGCTAATGATGATGATGATGATGATGATGATGATGATGATGATGATGATGATGATGATGATGATGATGATGATGATGATGATGATGATGACGATGAAGATGATGAGGCGAAGCAGGACACAGAAAGTCGTCGCAAAGGCAAAAAGGCCAAGAAGACCGAAAATGACTACCCTCCCGCGTGCTTCACTCTAAGTCAGGAGATCGAGCAGTTTTTCACCTGCCTCCTAGGAGTAAAACTTCCTTACGATTACGCTGGGAAGATAAGCAGATACCTAGACCCAGTGAAGCGAAGTTCAGCGGGATGAAGTCTCACGACCGTCACATGTCGATGACGCAGACATTTCGATTGCAATCCGTGGGATCATGGACGCGCATGTCCGTGGAAACGCTATTTGGCCTATGCAACTTTTTCGACGTCATCTCTCGGAAGTCGATTGGCGTGAGGCGACTCGAAGGCTACATGAAGAGATCGTGGTGATACTATGCGAGCTTGAGATGTACTTCCCGCCGCATTCTTCGACGTTATGGTGCATCCGCTGGTCCATATCGTGGAGGATATCATCCAACTCGGCCGACGTTCCTGCACGGCATGATGCCGCTCGAAAGGATGAATGGTGTCATCAAAGGATACGCTCGAACATGTCACGCCCAGAGGGAAGTATAGCCGGGGGCTTCGATCAAGAGTGCATCTCCCATCGCACGAATTATCTAGGCATCGAGAACCCGTTGGTCTCGCCGTCAACAGGCACCTCGGCAGGCTCGCTGGATGGGGTCACCGTGAGGGTCGCCGCGAAATGCATGTCGACTACGAGGGTCGACTCGCCGACTTTGAAAGAGCAAACCTAGTCACGCTACAACACATAGACGTGGTCGATCCTTGGGTGGTAGAGCACAAAACCTTTATTGAGAAGACGTACAATGACCGAGGCCAACAGAGGACGGAAGGAGATATACTCAAAGAGCACAACTCATGTTTCACGCGTTGGTTCAAGCAGAAGCTTATGTCGTACCCTTTACATGAAGATTCTTCCGCGGAAGAACAACTCATATTCGCCTTGTCACAGGGCGCCGAGCACAACCTGATGACCTATGAGGCGTACGATATCAACGGCTACACATTCTACACCGAGGAAAAGGACATGAAGAGCGATGGTTATCAGAAGTCCGGGGTAACGATGGAATCCTACACCGGTAAGGACAAGGACAGATACTTCGGAAGGATCGAGGAGATCTGGGAGCTGAGCTACGCTGGAGAGAAGGTGCCGATGTTACGTGTCAGATGGGCCAAGAGTATCCTAAAAGAAGACCGATATTTCACCACCATGGTTATACCCCAAGCCAAATCCAAGACCGCGGGCGCAAACGTCACCGCGAAAAATGAGCCATGGGTACTGGCTTATCAAGTGGACCAATGCTTCTTCATTACCGACCGGCCAAAGCCCAGTCGTGTTGTCGTGAGGAGAGGCAAAAGGAAGATCATCGGAATGGATGGAGTAGCCAATGAGCAAGACTTCGACAAGCACGGCGACCAAGATCGAACATGACGACGACGATGAACTAGCAGCACACACCACAAGAAGAAGCAGGACCACCCTACCTAAAGGACGTCCGTTCCACGTAAGAACTCCATTTGCGAAAAAAGAAGGTCAAGAAGATTGTGAACAGATAGCTAGCTAAGATCGATTGTATTTAAATCGTAGTCTTCATTTCTCGATTGTATTTCATGGGCACTTTTTGATATCATGAATATTTTTAAATTTCATGGGCACTTTTTGAATTCATGAGGACACTTGATCTCGATCCCCCTCCATCTCGATCTCGATTCCCCCTCCATCTCGATCTTGATCCCCGCACCCTCCCCCGCTCCACCGCCGTCGCCGATGATATTTTCAAGTAAGAAATTTGAACATATTTTTTTTTGAAAATTATTACTGTTTTTATAAAAAATATTATTGTTATGATTTAAACAAGTTTGAACATATTTAAACACAAATAAATATAAAAAACATCATTTAAAATGCATAAAAAAATATTGGGGAGCCTGGGAATCGAACCCAGGACCTCCTAGTGTGTGTGTGGCTGACCACCGGGCTAGTGGGTGGGTTACATTGTAGATAGGGTTAGGTTGTAGATATGGTTAGTGGGCTAGATTAAAACAAAATTCTAATGGCGCACCGAGGGTGGTGCGCCATTAGAATAGTCATACTTATGGCGCACGATCGACGATGCGCCATTAGAACCCTCCCTAGCTATCCTCCCTCCCTCTCGCCAGATCCCTTCGACCCAATCTCCTCGCCACCAGATCCACCTGCGCTGCCCGACCCACGCCACGCCCCCGCGCCTCCGTGTCCGTCGCCGCCCCCAGTCAGCCCCTGCCCTGCCCCCTATCACCATCCGCTCCCAATCCACCCCCTCCCTCGCCTTCACCGCACCCACCCACCCCCTCCCTCACCTTCCCAGCCCTCGAGCTCCACCCTGCGAGGCGAGAGGCAATGCGGCGGGCAGACTCTGCTTCAACACCGGCCGGCGAGTCAGCGGAACAGGGCGCGACAGCGCTCGACCCCTCCACCTCTTCTTCGTCCTCGGGTCGCCGCTGTCTTCCTCAACTTCGGCCACCTCTGTTGCTACTAAGCTGTCGCAGGGCCTCCTTGCGCCTCCCCGGTGAGCTCCGCCTCCTCTCCCCTCTTCCTTCTCGCGTGCCAAGAAATGCATAGCAATTATTTGCTTCACTTAGTTATTTGATGCTCTGTTTCTGTGTCTCGAGATGTTCACATGAAACTACACATAGACCACTCTATACTTTACTGCTGGACAACCTTTCTTTATAGAGCCATTTCGCCTATGGTCATTCAGTATGAAATTAGAACCTGCAGGTATTGGTTGGAATGTGTAACTACAATTTACAGGGGAAATGTTTGCAGTTAAGTTATGTGGTTGGAAAGATCATGTGTCATTTTTTTCTCGAGTAACACCTCAAGGGGGCAGGGGTTCTTGCATTTCATATAGAAGAGAGTCTCCCGGTTAATGCGTCATTATTTTTGAAGAATCGTGAAAGTGTTAAAGCAGTTAACTAAGGTGATTATGGACCGCATGAGAAACTTGGAAGCTAAAAACATTGCGATCCTCACCATAAGGATGATTATATCTTCCATGCCTGAATAGCTCTGCCTAAATAATAAATAGATAAAGGTAAAACTAAACCATGCTCGGCGATGATATGATGTCAACTGACAACCAAAGCAAAAGGACAAATATTTTAGGAGAATTACAACTTATATATTTTGCAAACCAAAATTACGTTGCTAGAAATTATGTGGCCTAATAACCTGAACTTGTCAACCCGTCATGAACTTGTCCACCTCTTATTGCAACCAGTTTAGAAAACATTGTACTAGTGAGTGGTAACTAGTTTGAAGAAAATTGTAAATAAGATTCCAGCAAATTAGTGATCTAATTGTGATAATCCTGCTCACATCCCCACTTGCAGCAGAGGCAGGCAATGCCTCTATATGCTCTGTTTTACTGCCTAGCTAGAGCACAAACCTAGCCCCAGTTGTGTATTCCCAATTGCTAGTGGTCTAACTGATGTTTCCCTAGTTGGGTGAGACTGACTTGGCTCTTTCTTGGAGGAGACAGATCAAACAAGTGTTGTCAGTTTTTGTTTGAACTTCAAAGAGTGTTGTGACTTGGCTCTTAATCAAAATACTGTTGTCAGTTTTCATTTGAAATTTGTTTGATTGGAGGAAATTACTCTTAAATGCTAGTCCTATTCTGGTGGAGATTTTTCTTGTCCTGAGTTACACTGAAGATATTTTTCTGATAATATTATAAAAACTGCCTGGTGTGTGTTCAACTTGTATCTTCTAGCTTAAGTTTAACTTGTCCTGGGTTAGACTCAAGTTATAATGTGTTTAACTAGTAAAATTCAGTTAACAACAACATCAGTAAAATTCAGTTAATTAACTGAAGAAGAGAAGAGAGAAAGTAGAGAGCAAGAGGAGTACTTGCATTAACTGAAACATTTTACTTTAAACTTGCAAAATTGCAGTACTCCCTAAAACTACTGCAAGCAAGAACTACTGTTGGAGGGCACTACTGTTGGGATATTCTCTGGTCTACTGAAACTTGCACTCATCGCAATTTACTCCAGTGATACTATAGTTCTTTGCAAATTCTCTGCTCTACTCCACTGCATGCACTGCAATACACTACTCCACTACATGTTTAATCAGTTAACAGAAAAAGGTACAGAACAAGCAAATGTAAGAAAAGAAGAGAGCTTGTATCGCCAAAGACATCATCGTGCAGTTCACCAGAGATTTTCAAGTTATAAATACTCCTGTGGGTAGATGAAGAGAGAATATCATGAAGGAACAATTTAGTTTTAATTAATGGAAAAGTTGCATTTACTTGTAGTGAAAGGAACAATTTCAGGTAATTATAAATATTCAATAGCAGCAGAGGCAAGCAGCGATAGCGATAGCAGTGAGATGCCAACCTTTGATATGCATGCATGCATTCTTTGCTTGTTTATATTCATTCTTGTAAACTGAACATGCTCATCTATCTATCTATCTACCTGCTTAAGTATGTATGTATGCATTGTATTTTTATTTCCTTTGGAAAGTAAAGTTTATTTCCTGGCTGGCTGGCATGATGGCTCATGGATCCCTCAAATGCAGCTTCCGCTTGGAGCTCAATCTGATCTCATCTGAAATGAATATATAAATACAGAGTGTAGTTAGTTCTGAGTAGCGTAAATAGTTCTTTGGATGCAGTTACTTGCATGGGCCTGGCTGATGAAGAAAAACTTTATATATATTCATACTGATGTTGACTCTATAAATCATACTTATTGGAGATGCTTTATGTGTTGATCCATCAATTGATCACATTGAGAAAGACCATGGTGTCTCCGACCATTTTGCAAAGGTCATGTCTCCGACCATCATGTCGTGATGAATTTGCAGGTACCCCGAGAGGCCCTTGAGTTTGCCGGAATGTTGATTAACTTCCGTTCCGGCAAATTCGGGTACTCCATATGTCCTATTTTCAGCAAAGGTCATGCTGAAATTTTCCGTGAATTTTAGCATGACTTTGCTAAAAATAGGACATATGGGGTACTTGCGACTAATGCATGGGCCGGGGTATCTTAGTACTTAGTTAAGTAGGATCAACTGCCCCGCCATTCTTGCTGCATTAAACCATAGGTGGCAATAGAGCCAAGTGATTAGGCCCAACTTAGAATTCTCCTTAGCATCGATAAAACCTAGATGATAAACCCAACATAAGTGGCAATAGAGCCAAGTGATTAGGCCCAACCTAGGGTGCCTCGGCATCGATAAACCCTAAATGATGAAAACTTAACTTGGCTGCCCCGGATGCCTCAGTGTCGATGAGAACCTAAATGATTTACGCTTAGGCTTTTAGGGTGCCTCGGCGTCGACAAACCCTAAATGATGAAAGCTTAGGCTTTTAGGGTGCCTCGGTGTCGACAATCCCTAAATGATGAGACCATGATCTTCTTCCTTGACAATAACCAACTTTTTGACCAAACTTTTTTCCTATTTAGAGCAAAACATGGCCCACAACGATGAGGCCGGTGGTTCAGGCGGCAAGCAATTCTGGGAGCTGTCCCAGGAGATGGAGGAACAACCTCACCGCTATGAGGACGCTGCGGAAGACACCGATCCTTATTACACAACCCCTAGTGGCTTCGGGGATGACACCACTGATGGTGCCGCCGAGGATGCCACCACTGATGATGGCGGCGCACACACAGATGGCAGCCAATCGAAGAAGCAAAGGAAGGACCGGCGTCCGAATGCGCTCCGCACCGTCAAGGAGGAATTCACTCAAGTGGAATCCGACGGGAATCCAACGGAGCCCAAACATATAGTCAAGGGGTACTCGGTTCAGCTCGGGTGCATTCTCCGGAGCACCGTCTCGATAAACACCGAGAAACTTAGGCATAAGGACCGAGGGAATTTGCGCGACCTCCTCTTCACGAAGCGGCACGAACGATACAAGTTCCCCGCCGAATTTGAAAACACACTCCTCTCAGGGAATAAAGTGAACAGTGCCGCCCTCACGAAGATGAGCACGACCCTGTCTACTTGGAGAAGCGCGGTGAAGAAAATGATTGATAAAGGTGATAGTTATGAGAAGATCAAGGCAAAATATCCTTTGATGAGCGAAGATGAGTACAAGGAGTTCAAGATCAAGTGCTCGACCAGTGCAACCTCCGAATCAAGTCGATTGGGGGAAAGAAATGCGGAGTTGAACTTAGGGGAACACAAACTCGGTCCCGGGCGGTTACAGAGTGGCGGAGCCTATATGGGACAAGGAGGACGCGGAGCGTGCCAAGCAAGGCCTACCGCCCGCTCGAGAAATACAGCGGTAACAAGCAGACCAGGAACTATGTCGGGGCCCGGTACAAGGAGGACCCGATAACAAAGGAGCTTACCACGGATCCGAAGACCAGGGCGCTTGAGCTTGTTCAGTAAGGAATACACCCCGCGTAATTAGCTCCATATGGTTGCACTCTAATTAATCCCCAATATTTCTAAATGGTTCACGTTCCTTCGCAGAAACTGAAAAGCGAGCGCTGGGTCGCCTCAGAGCTCCCTTTGACAGCCCTTTAAATAGGGCGTTGAACATAATGAAAAGCAAGGATAAGCTCACTAAGCCGACGTCACCTGGTCGTGGTGGCCGCAAAGGCTTGTCCACAAAATGGGGGTCATACTATACCTGGTGTGCGGAAGGAGAAAAAGGCCAGCTCGGAAAGCCAGACGCGCGAGGTTGAAGCACTCAAGGCACAAGTGGCGCAGATTCCGGAGCTTGTCCAAGAGCAAGTGGAACAACAACTGGGAACGAAGCTCAACGCCATGGTGCCTACGTTGATTCATGGGCTGACGACGTGGATTGCGGGCGGCCAACAGGGCCTCCCGGTTCCCGGCTTCACGGCCAAGAACGCGACAAGGCCAAAGCGGCGCCATTGGTGTCTCCGGAGGAGGCGGTATTCGTGTCTCCGGCGCCTGCACGGCATTGGAGCTTCATGCACCGGGTGTACGCTGCCGGCACCTCGCCAGCAAGCTCCTCCGTCGGTTACGCCCATTGTTGGCGGTGCTCGACATTAGCCGAGCTCGACGGCATCACGGTAACTAAGCCTCTCGGCCGATGACTTCATCTCCTTGTTTTGATCGGGCATCCTGACGCCCTGTACATGTTTTCACATGGCACCGCCGATGTTCCTTGCACTCTTCTGCACTTCGTGGGCGCCGAGTTGGTCGATGTCGCCAAGGGCAGAATCGTTCAACCGGGCAACCGCATGTTCCACGGTAATCCGATGCCACCCGCAGTGTATAGGGTTGAAGTGGTTCGGGTGCTGCCAGGCTGCGACGAGATGTTACCTCCGGTTCGACCCGCTGTGGCCGACAAAGAAGATGAGATGACCCTCAGCGCCTGCTTAAACTGGCCGCTGCTTTGGCCGAAGAGCCAGATTCGTTTGGGGGCGGGGGACACCACCCTATAGACAAGACCACCAGTCGTGCCGGCGCCAAGCCATGGCAAGAACGCAGCAACGCTACCGGACCTGCCGAACATCCCTATGGCACAGGATCCGGACAGCCCTATGGCACAGGATCCGGACGACGATGACGACGACGACGGTACATTTACCAAAGTCGATAAGTACTTTGCCGAACATGGGTACGCTGACGAGTTCTGCGGGCCTCTTTCTCAAGAACCCAACAAAGACGACCGCAATCTAGCTGGTATGGCGGAGAAATCCAATTGCAATAGGCGTCGTCTGGCGTTCGCTTCTCGGGGAGACGCCTCCAGCTCCCGCCTTCACCGAGCCTCAAATAGCTGAGGTGCGAAATATTATCAGCCCTAGCACGCTCAAGAAAGCGGTCTGTGAGCAGAACTTGGTCCCATTACAGGAGATCAAGAAGAAGGGACGGAAACGAAAGACTAACAAGGGCGCCGGTGCGAGCCAGCCGGCACCGAGTTCGATCCGTGCTCAGGACGGGCCACCTTCACCTAAGGATATCTCGAGGAGGGTGCATGTGGCGGGTAGGGCGATGCTACCGCCAAATTTGCTGAATGCTGCAACCGGTGCTATGCGGAGTCTGCACGACAGTGTTCTTTCTTTGGAGAAGTGACGTCTGAGAGAGAATGATGTGGCATACCTGGTTTTCGTGGCCAAGGTGCCAGAGGGAAAGGGCTTTGCGGATGGCGACATCGGGGTACGACCGTCCTGCGGTTTGATGACATGTTTGCTATGTTTAACCTTCATCCGCTGCACTACACCTTCGTTCGGCTGTTTTCGCTGAGTATGGAGAAGCGGGTCATTAGAGACAAGACCCCGGACATCGTGATAGTCGACCCTTCTACATGCGTGCAAGCACTTGAACAAATACTGGGACCGCCAAGTTCCGAGTTCACACCTCGAAGGCCTCATTCTGGCAAACCTAGATAAGGATAACTTCCTTGTGGATTACTTTCCCGAGTAAGTCATCCCTTAACCGCCCCGTAACATATGATTTCTTAGATTTTGATCGTTCTTTGTTTTCTAACATTTCGTGTTCTGTGCAGTGACACACATCGCACACTCATCCTCTTATGCCCGAAATATTCCATGGCCACGTATTTCGACCCGAACCGTAACTCCAAGATAGACTACACAAATGTCAAGAAAGTTCTTGATGATGTTCTCCCCGGCTACGCCAAATCTGGAGGCACCTTCACCAGGGCAGTTCGTAAGTATGGCAAGCACATGTTCTCACACAATACGAAGTTCTCATTGTGTCAAGGCCGCTGGCGGTCGGCGAAGGATGCCTACTACGCCCTCCATCACATGCGGGCGATCGTAAGGGACCATCATCAACTTATGCTACCAGATAATCTCAAAGATTGGGCCGCGAGCTTGTCGGCAGTCCAGGACGCGGACCTCAGACAAGAATTCTTTCGCATCCAGTCGGAGTTTGCGGACATCATCCATCAATCTGTCCTTCATACCTCGGGGCATTTCTTCCTCAGATATCAACCGTCCAACAGTGAGATAGATGAAACGCTACAAATGCAGGGTGACAACGACCGCGATTTCATGACCATCACGACAGACGGCGGCTTCATCCACGCTCCTGTCCGATGAGTCGAGTCGAAAGTAGTGATGTGTAGTTCTGGAACATTGATTAGCTCATGTTGTAATTAAACTTTAATGAATTCGTATGTCCCTTTGGTTTGGACAGTCATTCAACTTAGATGTAATCGATGCTATTTATTAGTAGGACCATGAATCGTGCTATTAATGTCTTGCTTTTCTCTTTCGATCCTTTTGTTGCATACTTACATATTGCTTATGTATTGTCTGTTGTTTGGCTTGTGCATAGAGATGTCGTCGTATGCCGTGTACAAGGGTAAGGTTCCCGGACTCTACGACGACTGGGAGGAGTGTCGGAGACAGGTTCATCGTTTCAGCGGTAACAGTTACAAAGGGTACACCACTATGGCGGAGGCCGAATCTAGATATGCCCGCTATCTAGCGGGAGAGAGGAGGGAGCGTTGGAGGAACCGGATGAGGACCAGTTTGATTGCGATTATGATCATTGTGATGACCACAACTCTCTTTTATGTGATGGTAGTTTAGATGATCGGCATCGACTTGTAATGTGAAGACAAACTCGATACTCGCGGTCTTGAGACTTGTAATGTTTTATCTTTGTTCGGTCTTTTGAATTCGGAGACTAATATGATGAATTGTATTCGGAGACTAATCTTCTATTGTATTCGATGAATCTGATGTTGATGTGTGCTGCTGTCTATATTCTCGTACAATAATATATTTTGTAACCTGTGCAAAAAATCAGAAAAGGAAAAAACCAAATATTCATACTAATGGCGCATCAGTAGAGTGCGCCATTAGTATGCCAAAGGATACTAATGGCGCATCAAGGCAGAAGGCGCCATTAGTGTGACAAAGCACATGGTTATATATGGCCCCGGAGGCATACTAATGGCGCATGGAGTTACATACTAATGGCGATCGCCAGGTGCGCCATTAGTATACCAGATACTAATGGCGCACCAGTGGTGCGCCATTAGTAAAAAATTCTAATGGCGTGCTACTAATGGAGCAACGGTAGTGCGCCATTAGTGGGCAAAACCGGTGCGCCATTAGTAGGCCTTTTCCTAGTAGTGAATCCAGTCATCCGGTCAGGGGGCATGGGTGTTTCGGTTGTAGCCGAGGGGGTAGCCTCCCCACTTAGAGTTTTGCTTAAAGGGTGTCGTGGGTGATTCCAGACACCGGTGAGTTAAGCTGGTGTGTGCAAGTCAGGTGCGTTTTCATTTAAAAGACCGTAGACCGAATTAGTCCCGATGGACTAAGGGAATCCGTTACTCGTGGGTAAATAGTACACCCTCTGCAGAGATTAAGACCTATTCGAATAGCCGTGTCCATGGTTAAGGATTACAGTCTGCGATGGGTCAAGTGTCGGTCTTAGTGTCGTTCTTCGGAGGTGAAACTGCTAAATCAGAAATGGTATTACGACTTGTGACATGTGATAATTATGATTATTATTCTTGTTGTGGGCTAACCCGTGATATTATTGGTATTATCGAATATCCCTGGGACGGTTCTACCTCCTGGATATTCACTGTGATTCTTTTAAAGCCCTTTTTGTGGTGTTGCTAAGATTCCCGACTGCGACATTTCTTTTAAAGCCCTTTATGTGGTGTCGCTAAGACGCCCGACTGCGGCATTTCTTTTAAAGCCCTTTATGTGGTGTCGCTGAGACGCCCGACTGTGGCATTTCTTTTAAAGCCCTTTATGTGGTGTCGCTAAGACGCCCGACTGTGGCATTTCTTTTAAAGGCCTTTTTGTGGTGTCGCTAAGACGCCCGACTGTGGCATTCCTTTTAAAGCCCGTTATGTGGTGTCGCTAAGACGCCTCGATCATGACATTTCTTTTAAAGCCCTTTATGTGGTGTCGCTGAGACGCCCGACTGTGGCATTTCTTTTATAAGCCCTTTATGTGGTGTCGCTCAGACGCCCGACTGTGGCATTTCTTTTAAAGCCCTTTATGTGGTGTCGCTAAGACGCCCGACTGCGGCATTTCTTTTATAAGCCCTTTATGTGGTGTCGCTAAGACGCCCGACTGTGGCATTTCTTTTATAAGCCCTTTTATGTGGTGTCGCTGAGACGCCCGACGTATGGCATTTCTTTTAAAGCCCTTTATGTGGTGTCGCTGAGACGCCCAACTCTTGCATTTCTTTTAAAGCCCTTTATGTGGTGTTGCTAAGACGCCCGACTATGGCATTTCTTTTATAAGCCCTTTATGTGGTGTCGCTAAGACGCCCGACTGTGGCATGCTTGTTATTTATTTCATAATTTTAATACTACTATGTTATGGCATATTCATAAATAACATGCTTATGCATCAGAATTTTTTTATCTTTTGTGACTGACGTCATGAGCATAAAATATTTTCAGCACATCTTTGTTATATTATTCTTGTGTTCATAATGTTTGCGAGTACATTCAAAGTACTCACAGGCTTGCCCCTGGCTATTGTCTTGGCCAGATTTCTTTCGCGGAGAGGAGCGATCGTGTTGATAGCCCCGGAAACTAAGCAACGGTGATAGCAGTCTCGCGAAGATAGGAGTTAACCTGGTCAGCAGTTCCTGTGGGAAATGGAGTCCCATAGACGATGATGATTCACAACCCGCTTCCGCCATCAACCACTAGAAACCATTTGTTGTACTCACGCACTGTAATGGTCTTGTACTACATATTTTGTGTTTTTCTTGGAAATTCTGTATCAAGTTGGTGCCTCATCAGCTAACAGTTATCCTGGGGCTGGTGAGCACAACGGCCATTTTCTGGAATTTAATACCCGGAAAACCGGTCGCGACAAACTTGGTATCGTGAGCCGGTGACCATTGGCTAATCCTATCCTATCCGTGTCAATAAACCTCGGTAAACCAACCCACTGCACCCTAATCAAAACCCCACCAAGCTTCCCGTGCAAGATAGCCACACAAAGGACCTCGACACTTTTGGCAAGGGTGCCCAACCTATCAGCCTAGTCTGTCTATCACACGCCAGTGACCGATGGCTAAAGTGTCTCATTCGCAAGCATGCGAAGGAAGACTCCGTCCCCTTTTCTATAAAAAGGGCACGCTAGCCTCAACCCAGCACAGCACAGCCTCTTCCCCAACCTAGCCACAATGCCTAGTCCCATAGTGCACAATGAGACCATAGCAACCAACCTTGGAGGACTTGTGACCATACTCGCAAACCTCACCCGTCGTGCCTATGTCTTAGAAGAGCCCCAGAATATGTTGTGTACCAAGGGTCCATGAGCGTAGAGCCGCCAATTCTGGGCCACTGTGCACATCTACGGTAGGGGTCTGCCGCTGTAACGCCTTACAGTGTTCACCGAAGAACAACTTCCTTTGAGCCACAAGCCATCCAACTAGCTGCTCGAGAGGCTATAGTCCAACTCCGCAGCTTGTCGCCTGAGTTAACTCGTCATTGCTCTACTACTACCCCAAAGCGTGAAGGGTATGGTAGACCACCCCAAGTTGCCAACGGAGATCACGAGACGGATCCCGCATTGTTGCACCTAGTGCGCTATGTAAGTGCACTAGAGGCATTGTTCGATCAAATCACTATTGATCTGATCGCAGCTCGAGGAGAGCTGGTTCGCCGAGCCCCGATAAGTAGGGAAACCGAGCCCGACGCCGACAACCCAGTCGTGCTGTTCGGACACCCGATCGAGACCCTGAGGTCAGCCCCAGCCATCAGCCAAGGTGCTTTGATGACCCCAGAAGTGCTTCGTCGCCTTTTGGGAGCACACTCCAACGGGGTTGTGGTCAACAATCCCCGCGATGGTCATCATCACTAACCCGAGCCTGCAGCCCCTCAACCCTCTGCAGCTAATTCCGATGGTGAGAACCGTGGAGGAGCCTCGACATCCACAAGGCACGCCCGCTTGGATGTAAACGAGGTAGACTAAGTCACCCAAGAGGTGTCGAGTCCCAGTGTATCCTCGCCTTTGTAATCGTGTGACCTTGTGATAGACGCACCGTCGTCGTGCTCGCTTTTTAAATAATAGCCGTGCATGGATGTATTAGCATGCAGTGTGATTTTTCTATTCCAGCACAGCTACCAAAACCACCCGACAAACACCAGTTGATGTGTCACTTTGGTGAGATATGTATCCGTGGCTTTTGACCCCGTCCCTCGGAGCCGAGCTGGCAAATTCATTACCTTTCACCTTGGTAAATGACCCAGTTCCAATGCTATAAGAGGCCACCTTGTGACCTTACACATCACCCCTCACCTCGTGCACCCCTCTCACAACCATTTCTTGCCATGCCGAGCCCTAGTATATATCTGGGAACCCCAGATGCAACCCCGGGTAGCTTTGTCAAAATATTGTGGGACTTTACGTGCAGTACCATGGGTTCTACCCAGCCACCCCAGTACGAGCTGTTCAAATCGAGAATCACCCCTTCCACCTCGGAGTATTGGGCAGCAGTACACATCCCTCCCGTAGACCCCAACCAAGATCCAACGGAGGTTTTCTTCGTAGGGAAATCTATGCCAACCCCACGCCTGGCCATAGAAGCTGCTGCGAAAGAAGCGATTGCTTGTCTTCGATCCGCAGTACCCTATGCCCGCGAGCGAGGATATTATTACTTTCCGAGCCGTGCAGCACCAGGAGGAGTAACATCTTTTTCCGGTGGGCGGATTGAGAGAGACCCAGTGCTAGCCAACCTTATCCAGTACATCATCGCTCAGGAACAATTGAACCAGCAAATAATGGATTATCTCCAGAGTCTCGTTGATTTAAACCCACAGATTGCCATCGGCAGACCACTGAGGCCCGACCCGAAGAGACGCATACATCAACTGGTCAATCCACTTCCTCCGATAGAAGAGGAGTGTATTCCATTGCCAGAGACATTTTCTTGAGACCCCGTCCAGTTACCATTCTCATTTTAGACGTCACTGCTGTGTTTGTTAGTTCAACATTTAATATCACGTTGTAACTTATGCTTGGTACCTCAAATTTGTGCGACGAGTCGAGTATTTAGTTCCCGCTTATATGAGTAGTTTTCCTTGTGATTAACATGTGTAACCGCTGAAAAGAATCCGGAGTGAGATTTCTTTTCCCCGAGTTGCTTGCATCATATATCTTCTCACGCCGTGGATTACTTTATTTCACACGGCACCACGGCAGCAGACTCACCTCCACTTTCGAACACATACCATGCTCGCAAAGACACGTAACTGGGGTATTTGTTTTTCAAAACCGCTCTTAACAAATCTCGAGGACGAGATTTTTCTTAAGGGGGGTAGTATTGTAACACCCCAAAAATTTAACCAAGTTTTAAACATTAAAATTTTGCCAGGAAATTAAAAAATTTATTTTCTGGGCTCCCTTTTGATTTTTGGACCTTCTTCTTTTTCTCTTGTTATTATGGAGTTTTCCCCAAAAGAAAACCTTTCAAATATGTTATTAGACTTGTTTAACCTCTCAAGAAAAACTTTCCTTTTATTAGTAGAACTAACTACTTAATTAAATTTGCTTGATCATTAATTTCTTGAAAAATGGTTTTTCAAGATCATATGGCCTATTTGAACTACAACTATTTGATAAATTCACTTAAAATTCCAACCAAAATTTTGAGATGTCAGGTGATGTTTTTAAATCACTTTTATGCAATAATATATTGTATTCATGAAATATTTTGAGCTCTACACCCTTTTTTTCTTCTCTCGGACCAAAGGGCAATTTTGGTAATCAGAACTCATTTAAATACTTCCCTCTAGCCTCCACCAAAATTATGGGATGTCAATGGAGCATATTATTCCTTTATATGCAAAAATCCAGGGATGTTCTTTGAAAATTTTGAGTGAATCAACCTCTTTTCATTCTGGACCAGACTTGTGTTTTTCTTGTGCATCGCTACTCATTCTTGCTATAGTGACCTTGTGCTTCCTCCTGCTTGTAGTCAACCCTGCAAAACCCCTAAGTCCAGGAGCATGCAACCTTTGTATCATTTTTGGTTCATGAAATAATGCCATTCACCTCCTGTCCAGAATTGGAGTTCTGCAAAACTTGCACTAGCAAGTTTGTACTTTTCACAAACAAACCTCACCACCCTCTCTTCCATCCAAAGAGACACTGATCTGGAGAAATTGGCCACCCCAAGCTTTGCCTAGATGCCCTTGGCATTTTGACAAACACCCTGAGTGCATAGCCAGATTTGGCGTGATTTCAAGTCTACATTGTGAACTTGAGCCCCTGACCTATCCACCATGTCCCTTGATCCCCTTGCTAACCCTAAACTAGCCTCACATTTGCCACCAAGGCTCAAGCACGATAGGCTACCCTGGCTTTTCATCGAACACGCCCGGGCGTGTTCGGCGCGCCAGAGCGCGGCGCTTGGTTCAAGACGCGTTCTCGAGCCGACGCTGTCGCCTGGTTTGCCACCGCTCGCAGAGCCGCGCCACATGCTCCCTCCTCGCCGCAACACGCCAAGGCACTCGCTGCCTCTCCGGCAGGCCAAGGACTAGCCTCCACGGCCGCCCGACAGCACTGCTCATGTCGGCGCCGCCTGAGCCTTCCCCGCTCACCACCTGCCCCCTGGAGCTTCGCAAGCATATCCGCAAGTCATTCCCTAGCGCTTGTCGCCGTCACGACGCCCTAGCTACAGCGAGGCGGTACGCCGGCGAGCTTATCCGCAGCCATGGGAACCAACCTCGCCGGGCTATATAAAGCCCCCTCGATCCTGCCTAGGCTGATTGGCAGCCTCACTCGAGCCGTAGGGAGCCTCCCCCCTCCCCAGTTGGCCAGGGGCCACTCTCTTCCCCAACTCCGGCCGGTTCGGCCGCCGCCATGTCTCAGCCCGATTCATTGCGAGCCGAGCCCCTCCATTCCAACCAGTACCACCAACCTTCTCCTCTCACCTTATGCGAGCCGTCCCAAAGACCTCAAACACGATCGATTGCCACCGAGTTCAACCCCCAACACTCCCGAAGCCATCGGCCGCCGCGGAGCTCACCACCGACGACTCACTCCGTCACCGCTGACCCAACGACCACCGGAAGAACCGCTCTTGATCTGCGGATCCATCCCCGCTCTCAGCTCCCCGCAAGGACCCGCCGTTCGCCGGCGACGATCGCCGGAGTCCCGCACCCCTGCTCGGGCAGAGGAAGGGAGGGAGGCGATCGGTCAAACTCGACCAAGGCTGTGCAGGCCCACTGTCAGTGACCCAGCCCTGCCTCCACGTGTAGTAAGTGAAGGCGCATTCTCAAAGTACGTCTTCGACGTTTGCTTATATTCAAAACGTTTTTCTTTTTATGTTTATTTTAAAAACAGTTTTTGACCAAAACTTTGACCGAGCTTAACTTTTTAAATACAACTCCAAATGAAATGATTCTTTTTCCCACCTCTCTCAAATTTGATCTAGTTTATTTTAAGATTTATTTGGTAATTTTTCAAAACAAGTTTTTGTGCTGTTTTGAACTTGTGTGTTAATTCAAATTTATTTAAAGTAGGACTTTGAAGAGAGAGAAGAAAACTTTCAAAAGTTTTGGAGTGCACCCTGCCTTACCACACATTGAAGGCAAGCATTCTGAACCCCGGCATAATATTTTTGTGTGTTCGTTGACACGTCTATAACACTAACTCATTTCGGAGAACTTGTTATTTCATGTGACATGATCATTTGCATGAATGCATATTGGTGATTTCCATGCTGTTGGAAACGAACACACTTGTGATGATAATCATCCTCGTGTGCCTTGCATGCATACCGGAAGGAATCCGGGAAAACCTACGCCTTTGGGTAGGCATGAGTTTGTCGCCGGTCTCCGTCGGGACGGTTATGTCCGGTATGGCATAGTAAGGTATAATGAGCGGTGATTCTGTTGGTTGGAATATTTTGTTATACACATCATGCAGGGAACATTATAAACCTCCTGAGTCGACCCTGGATCGAGTCTTGTTCCAGTAACCCCCATACTTGTTTCGTACTACCACTAGTCTCTACAACAAGTAGAGTATGGTTCAGTAATTTGTCAACCCCTTTCTAGCACACACCGTACAGAGGGGCCGAGATGAGGGTACCACGGCCATGGATTAAAGCCAATCATCCGGTCAGGGGGCATGGGTGTTTCGGTTGTAGCCGAGGGGGTAGCTTCCCAGTTTTGCGCGCGGTATAAATTTTGTGATCCCATGCTAATCGAGGTTGTAGCCTCCCGACTTAGAGTTTTGCTTAACGGGTGTCGTGGGTGATTCCTGCATACACCGGTGAGTTAAGTCGGTGTGCAAGTCAAAAGTGCGTTTTCATTTAAAAGACCAGAAGCGGAATTAGTCCCGATGGACTAAGGGAATCCGTTACTCGTGGGTAAAGAGTACACCCTCTGCAGAGATTAAGACCTATTCGAATAGCCGTGTCCATGGTTAAGGATTACAGTCTGGGATGGGTCAAGTGTCGGTCCTAGTGTCGTTCTTCGGAGGTGAAACTTCTAAATCAGAAATGGTATTACGACTTGTGACATGTGATAATTATGATTATTATTTTTGTTGTGCGCTAACCCGTGATATTATTGGTATTATCGAATATCCCTGGGACGGTTCTACCTCCTGGATATTCACTGTGATTCTTTTAAAGCCCTTTTTGTGGTGTCGCTAAGACGCCCGACTGCGGCATTTCTTTTAAAGCCATTTATGTGGTGTCGCTAAGACGCCCGACTACGGCATTTCTTTTAAAGCCCTTTATGTGGTGTCGCTGAGACGCCCGACCGTGGCATTTCTTTTATAAGCCCTTTATGTGGTGTCGCTTGAGACGCCTGATCGTGGCATTTCTTTTAAAGCCCTTTATGTGGTGTCATTTGAGACGCCTGATCGTGGCATTTCTTTTAAAGCCCTTTATGTGGTGTCGCTAAGACGCCCGACTGCGGCATTTCTTTTAAAGCCCTTTTTGTGGTGTCGCTAAGACGCCTGACTACAGCATTTCTTTTAAAGCCCTTTATGTGATGTCGCTAAGACGCCCGACTGCGGAATTTCTATTAAAGCCCTTTATGTGGTGTCGCTGAGACGCCCGACTGTGGCATTTCTTTCATAAGCCCTTTATGTGGTGTCGCTGAGACGCCCGACTGTGGCATTTCTTTTAAAGGCCTTTATGTGGTGTCGCTAAGACGCCTGGATCATGACATTTCTTTTATAAGCCCTTTATGTGGTGTCGCTAAGACGCCCGACCGTGGAATTTCTTTTATAAGCCCTTTTTATGTGGTGTCGCCGAGACGCCTGACCGTGGCATTTCTTTTAAAGCCCTTTATCCGGTGTCGCCGAGACTCGGACTGTGGCATTTCTTTTATAAGCCCTTTATGTGGTGTCGCTAAGACGCCCGACTGTGGCATTTCTTTTATAAGCCCTTTATGTGGTGTCGCTAAGACGCCCGACTGTGGCATGCTTGTTATTTATTTCATAATTTTAATACTACTATGTTATGGCATATTCATAAATAACATGCTTGCGTGCATCAGAATTTTTTTTATCTTTTGTGACTGACGTCATGAGCATAAAATATTTTCAGCACATCTTTGTTATATTATTCCTGTGTTCATAATGTTTGCGAGTACATTCAAAGTACTCACAGGCTTGCCCCTGGCTATTGTCTTGGCCAGATTTCTTGCGCGGAGAGGAGCGACCGTGTTGACAGCCCCGAAAACTAAGCAACGGTGATAGCAGTCTCGCGAAGATAGGAGTTAACCTGGTCAGCTGTTCCTGTGGGAAATGGAGTCCCATAGACGATGATGATTCACAACCCGCTTCCGCCATCAACCACTAGAAACAATTTGTTGTACTCACAGACCAGAATGGTCTTGTACTACATATTTTGTGTTTTGCTTGGAAATTATGTATCAAGTTGGTGCCTCATCAGCTAACAGTTATCCTGGGGCTGGTGAGCACAACGGCCATTTTCTGGAATTTAATACCCGGAAAACCGGTCGCGACAGTCCCGCCGCTGCAAGAAAAAAGAGGCCGCAAGCCGTGGTGAGGAGAGATTGGCGGAGATCGAAGCACGGTGGGCTACCGCCTACAAGGCCGGGAAGGAGAACGCCGACGTCTGGCCAGCATGCCCTGATGGCAACATGTGAGAAGTAGTTTAAGTTTGTAGTATTAGAGCAAATTGCCAGTAGTACTTTAAGTTTGTAGTATTAATGTACAATTGTGACGCCCCCGATTCAACCGTACACTAATCATGCACGCAAATGTGTACGATCAAGATCAGGGACTCACGGGAAGATATCACAACACAACTCTACAAATAAAATAAGTCATACAAGCATCATAATACAAGCCGTGGGCCTCGAGGGCTCGAATACAAGTGCTCGATCATAGACGAGTCGTGGAAGCAACAATATCCGAGTACGTACATAAGTTAAACAAGTTGCCATAAGATGGCTAGCACAAACCGGGATACAGATCGAAAGAGGCGCAGGCCTCCTGCTCGGATCCTCCTAAACTACTCTCGGTCGCCGCCGGGCTGCACGTAGTAGTAGGCACCTCCATTAGTAGTAGTCGCCATCGACGGTGGTGTCTCGCTCTGGGCTCCATCGCCTGCTTGCAAAGAATCGAGTAGAGATAGGGGAAAAGGGGAAACAATGCAACCGTGAGTACTCATCCAAAGTACTGCAAGCAAGGAGCTACACTACATATGCATGGATATATGTGTAAAGGGCCATATCAAGGACTGAATCGCAGAAAAGCCGTAATAAGAGGGTGATAGCTAGTCTTATCGAAGACTATGCTTCTGGTCACCACCGTCTTGCAACAGGTAGAAGAGGGTAGGTTGAAGTCCTCCAAGTAACATCATATAGCAATAATCCTACCCGACGATCCCCTCCTCGTATTCCTGAGAGAGAGCGACCACCGGTTTTATCTGGCACTTGGAAGGGTGTGTTTTATTAAGTATCCGGTTCTAGTTGTCATAAGGTCAAGGTACAACTCCAAGTCGTCCTGTTACCGAAGATCACGGCTATTCGAATAGATTAACTCACCGCAGGGTGCACCAACTTACCCAACACGCTTGATCCCATTTGGCCGGACACACTTTCTGGGTCATGCCCGGCGGAAGATCAACACGTCGCAGCCCCACCTAGGCTCAACAGAGAGGCCAGCACGCCGGTCTAAACCTAAGCGCACAGGGGTCTGGGCCCATCGCCCTGAGCACACCTGCACGTTGCGTATGCGGCCGGAAGCAGAACTAGCCCCCTTAATACAAGAGCAGGCTTACGTTCCAATCCGGCGCGCGCCACTCAGTCGCTGGCGTCACGAAGTGCTTCGGCTGATACCACGACGCCGAGTGCCCATATCTTTCCCACGTAGTTGGTTAGTGCGTATAGGCTCATAGCCAACTCAAATCAAATACCAAGATCTCGTTAAGCGTGTTAAGTATCCGCGAACGCCGAACAGTGGCCAGCCCACCTCTCTCCTAGGCGGTCTCAACCTGCCTGCCGCCTCCGCCACAAAGATCCACTCATGGGTGCTCCACCAAATTAATTCTTTCGTCACCACTTGTATCATGTATAAGTATATAGTATATACCCGTGATCACCTCCCGAGTGATCACGGCCCGATAGTATAGCACAGCAGACGGACAAGAATGTAGGGCCACAGATGAAAATACTAGCATCCTATACTAAGCATATAGGAGTGCAGGTAAAGGTAACAACAGTAGTAACAAGGACAAAGCTATGCATCGGGATAGGTATATGTAGCAAGAATATGCTACACTACTCTAATGCAAGCAGTATAGAGTAGAATAGGCGATATCTGGTGATCAAGGGGGGGGGGCTTGCCTGGTTGCTCTGGCAAGAGAGAGGGGTCGTCAACTCCGTAGTCGAACTGGGCAGCAGCAGCGTCGGTCTCGTAGTCTACCGAGAGAAGAGGGGGAAGAAACAATGAATACCATGTAAACAGATGCATATCGATGCATGACATGACAAGTAACGATGCTAGGCATGCCCTAACGTGGTATGAGGTGATACCGGTTAAGGGGAAACATCCGGAAAATATCCCGGTGTTTCGTGTTTTCAGAGGGAGCCGGAGGGGAAAGTTGCGGTTCGATAGGTTAGGGGTGTGTGGCGAACAAACGGACTGCGTATCCGGATTTATCTCGTCGTTCTGAGCAACTTTCATGTTGAAAATATTTTAATCCGAGTTACGGATTAAAAGATATGATTTTCTAAAGATTTTATTAATTTCTAGAATTTAATTAATTATTTAATTAATTCGAAAATGGATTTATGACGTCAGCATGAGGTCATGCTGACGTCAGCAGTCAACGTTGACCGTTGACCTGGTCAACCTGACATGTGGGTCCATGGGACCCACCTGTCATTCTCTGTTTAGGTTAATTACATATTAGTTAATTTAATTTGTGATTAGGTTAATCTAATCAGGATTAATTAACTTAATTAATTACTTAATTAACTAATTAATATTTTAATTATTTTAATTATTACTTATTTATTTATTTAATATTTTTTTAATTCCTTTTTTTTCCAAAAACGTTATGGGGCGGGGCCCCCTAGTCGCTGCTCTGGGGCCTAGGGCATGGGCGCAAGTGCTAACCAAGCTTGGGGGGTGCTGTGGCAGAGCCCGTGAGTACGCTGAGGCGGCGGTGACCTGTGGGCGCCGAACGGATGAGGTCGAGGCGACGGCAGCTGCCCAGCGTAGCCGGCAAGAAGAGGCGAGGCCCGCAGCAGGGGCCACGGAGGCGGCGCATGCGCGCCATGGGCGCAGCGAGGGCCCGAGCGCCGCCGGCGAGTGGAGGCTGTGCCAGGGCTAAGCCGTGGCGAGAGAGGAGGGACGATGAGGAGGTCCGTGATGGGGCGGGGCCGCGTCGAGGACGGGCGCCGACGTTGGACACCGACCGGAGACGCGCCGGAGCTGACTCCGGCGAGCCAAACGCGGTGGCGCGGCTCGGGAGGGACACGGGTTTCGCGCCTGTGGGTTTCTGGGTCAGGCCGGGCGCGTTCGACGCTGCTCGGCGCCAAGGCCGAGCGGTGGTGGCCAGAGGGGTTGGAATGGACGGAGGCGAAGGCCACTGAGCTCGGCTGTGGGCGCCATGAGAGCGGGACGGTGCGGCACGACGCGGTGAGGGAGAGTGAGGAGGAGAGGGAGGGGCTCACTGGGGCCATAGGGTTAAGGGCAGTGGGGGGTGAGGTGGAGGTCGGCGACGTGCGCCGGAGGGGAGGCAGTCCGGCGGGGAAGTCCGGCGAAGGCGCCCGGACGCCTCAGCGATTTTGAGTCGGGTCGAGGCAGCGATGGCGGGCGGGCGCCGGAGGAAGCAGAGGCTGGTCGGGAGGAGGTGGACGGGCGGCGTGTAACGGCGAGCGGCTGGGCAAAGACTGGTGTGGGCGCGGGCTTGGCGTCAAGGCTGTGGGCGAGGCCGGGGCTGGGGTTCGATCCCGCCCAGATCGGATCGGGAGAGGAGAGGAGTGGGGATCGAGAGGAGTGGGGGGTTAGGGTTTCCGTCGGTGGGGTGGGTTATGGGGAGTGAGGGGCGGTTGGGTCAGTGGGGTGGCCATCCTGCTCGGGAGGTTGAGGCCACCGGGCCACTTGGCCCAAATGGGGTGTCCTGCTTTTCTGCTTTTCCTTTTTTATATATATATTCTTGTCTCTTTTTATTTGTAGTTTCTTTTATTTTCAGTTTTATAAAATTACCACTAGTGCCTAATTTGTATTTACCAATAAACTACTACGAGATTAATTCTTAACCCTTAATAAAATAGTTTTAGCATTTTATAAATTCAATAGGCATTTGTTTAATTGTTTTCACTATTGTTTTAATTGTTTTAGGGCCTTTAAACATTTTATCAAAGTTTGGTTTCTCCACCATAATTACCTATGTATTATTTGGTTCACTCCTAACATTTAATTTTTAATATTTGAAACTCTTTATTGTTTGCCCGATTTTGAATTTGAAATTTAACTAGGTTCGAACTAACGCGAAGTTTATCCACAAAGAATCGAGGTGACGTGGCATCATTAGCGGGATTACTGTAGCTTAATTACCCCAAGGCCACAATTCTCCTCCACTACAAGAAATCTCGTCCCGAGATTTAAGAGGGACTAAGGGAAAGTTCGTTACGATATTCTAACGGATCTTGTCGAAGAAGTTAATCCCTTTCGTTGATGTCTTCAATCCTTCATTCCGATGCATCATGATAAACATGTCATCATTTCTTCGAACTCCATCGCATTTCATTTAAAAGATAAGGGGCAGCTCACTACGACATAATGCTTTTGAGGGAAACAATCTGGGGTTAACCCATGAATTAGTATAAGATTATCTCTCGAGTTGAACATATGAAATACCTCGAGAGTAAGGTACGAAGGTACCATAATAGGCTCCAAGCGGATAGATAGTTGCTCAAGCCCCAACAAGAGTGAGAAAGGGGTTCAGAGTAGCGAGAGTAAGTATTGCGTCGATACGAGAATAGATCACTAGGACAAGGGGCCCGTGGATTACATACGAGTCCACGCGCGAGGAATAACTTTGGGAATAGGGGTGTACAGGACAATGGGTTTCGATCCCGTGGAACTGTGGGTTATGGGCCCACCATGTGGTTTTTTAATAGGAGCGGTGACATCTTTCACGGTCATGATAGCAAGGCATGTCGAGAGTACCATGTCGCTTATGTCGGCATCAACGTTGGTACCAAGGGCGAGGGACGAAGAGAACCACTTTCCCGCTTTCGTTGAACGAGGCGGACCAATAGGCAAGGTTCTCGCCCATCGGTGGCTACCGGAATTTCATCAACAATAGTAACAGGTCTTACCGATGAGTTGTACCTCGAGGTGTTTGCACAAGCAGTGGATTATTACTGCTTATATCATATAGATCATAGAAAGGGTTCAAACAAACCAATGGAAGGAAAATATGATCATCAGATTAAACAGAACAATGGAAAGGAAAATATGTTTAAACACATATTTCAAGGGTATATCCTTCCCAAGGACAAGCGAGCAAGATATCCATGACAGGATATAAAGTAGAAAACCATTTGGTAAGCGGGAAGGAACCTCATGATATTACCCATACAATGGTGTTAGGATAAGTGATAAATAAAATTTAGCATCGTGCTTCAAATGTTCCTGTTGAAAATCGGAGTACCATTGACATGCTTCGAGATAGCATTGACAAGGTCTTCAGGTGAAGATCAGACTTTGGAAACACGAAGGATCCATCAGGAATAACTTGTAGAATAAGTCTTACAATTTCCTCATGGATGAATGGATAACCTTGCTGAAAAGGAATTTATAATGATAGGTCCTCCAGCCGGGGGGGCGGGGGGGTGATAGGCATGACATCATGTTACCGGGTCATCAAGGATCAACATCATAACTCTTGGAAAGTTGTCCCAACCATCATATCTGACGGAGATCTGTGTATGATTGGTGTCGAGATACCTCGTGCTCGTGGATGCCCGAGAAGAAAGGTGCAACACAAATTTGACGGGATGACACTGTAAGATTCTCGGGAAATGAACTATGAAGTGATTTCCGTTAACAAGAGTTCATCATTAACCCAAGGAGAGGACAAAGAGGTGGCTAATGTGCTCAGCGCCAATCCATCGAGAATTCCAAACGGATGGATTTCCACAATAATGTGAACAAGAAGATGGCACTTGTCAATTCAAATGTTATAATGTTGTATGTTCTAGGGAAACATACACCATCAATCATTAGTTGAAAGGTGTGCCCGAAATATGACCTTAGGCAGCAAGATCAATGTTAGAGCGACGATTCAATAATCAACATTCTAAGAACGAACTGTCGATCGTTAACTTCAAAGCAATAGGGTTGCTAGAAGTACGTAACTCAAACAGACATCTATTGGTATGCTTTGGTTAAAAACAACACAGAGACCAAGGAAGAATGGTGATGGTGAGAAGTATCACCATACCAAGAATTCTTAAGAGGTGGTGTAATTCTCACAACATTCTTGTCATCAAAGATGGTAATACTCCAAAGTAAAGAACAAATTCTGGATAGCAAGGAAATCAAGGTACAACACAAAATGTGAACAAGTTTGTGTTGGGGGGGAGGCAAGAATGTTGCCGATGATAACACAAATCATCGAGGGACAAGGATGGTATTTCCCATCATGAATTCAATTCATATCCTGGAAGAGCTCGGAATGATGATGATGATCGCGACACAGTTGTTGAGAGATTTCACGAAGATGTAATCGATCGACGATGACATCAAGTCAAATGAATGATGAAGCGGAAGGTTATTGGAACCACGAGTAGGACACAAACTCGAGATCAAGTTTGTTGTTCAAGATGGAACGATAAGACAAGGAAATCGACGTAAGCTTAGCTCAATCGTCGAAAGTTGTGCTCCTGGGATAAGGACCGGGTAGCATGCTTAAAATCTGCACGACAAGGATATAGCCAAACAGGCTAGGAATGGCGTGATCGGTTACAAACTCGCATTTATAGAAGCCATCAAGAGTTGTTGATCCGTAGTGCGGACTTGGTTCAGTTATCGGTGTCCTTGAGTGTTTAATAACTCAGAGCCCGTGAAAAATTGGAATCAGTGGGAAGGTAGTACTTGATGAACTCATAAAAAGTTATGCAGTTCCATGATAATCTCGAGATACCAGGGGGGTAATACTCCACAGCAGATCAAAGTAAAGGTCGGACTGGTGTATTGATCCATAGAAGACAATTGTTTTAACTTGTCCGAGAAATGGAATCAACGAAGAACAATCATGGTCGGAACCACGGTTGCAAGGGATCAATTCACAGATACCATATGTTAGCTATCAAGGAAATAGTTATTATTACAAGAAGCTTCCATGATAGGATATACATCGCGTCCATGGGCATGAACACAAAGTTCAAGGTCGACTCCCACTTCCTCAATGCATAATCTTCCATACACCTCTCGTATTTCGAAGATGACATTAGTTGTTGAAAGTTTTACCTGGTGCAATACCAGATAAGTATGACTCGTGATATCTTTCGGGTTCACACCGATGAGGGAAGGCGTTGGTTCAATCCCATCGGGGCTTCTTACGAACATATACCATAAGTTTCAAGAGTAAATATTACCAGCTCGAAAGCAGAGCATGGTTGACAAAAGGAAAGGATACAATTTACCAAAGGCATTATGTATCGGAGAAAGAACTCACAAAGTGATTAATTATGAAGGAGACTGTCGGATAATAATCCAACAGTGGATATGGCGATCCACAATGGGGCTGATATGAGTATCGATACCCAATCAGAGGAAGAAAGGTTGCAAATGCATCGGTTTATAGAACAGCTGAATAGTTCAACGCTTAATTAGCAAAGTAATTATGATTTTCAGATCAAGGGATCGAGAGCAAATGCTCGATCAAGAATGGATAAGCTGAATAGACTTAGGGGTACAATCAACGACAATTGGATTGGTCGCGAACCAATTCCAGCTTAAAAAGATGGCAGCTCAAATGAAAGGTAATTCATAAGGATCAATGATGATTGCGTGTATTTGCAAACATATTGAGCCAGTAGACCCAAAATGATAATGACAAGGAATGTCAATAAGACTACGAGACTTAGGGGATTAACCATAATGCGAGCAAGCAAGAATTTCAAGAGCCAAAGGCTCCAGAGGATTTTCAGAAGATCGAATAGTATTTTGAAGACCTTTGTGAAACTCATGAACAACTGGGGATGAGCGGATACTCAACAAGTGCGAGGATTTATTTGAAGGGGTATTCATGTGGCAAAGAACTGCTAGGCAGTAGGCACGAAGTATTCTCGGAACAATAGAGAAAACTTCGGGTATCTTATAATAGCAAGATCAATGGGGGGGATGATCGTAAGAATGGCAAGTGTAAGTAGTTATCCATAAGGATTTATCGGTGGTCGGGAATAGCAAAAGTGACGGGCACAAAGTCTCGAGAGAATATCAAAGAGTATCTCCGAAATCTTCTGGTGCAGCAGGCGATCATCTGAAGTGAGGGGCTCCCCTAGAGAAAGTACTTGCGAGAACCTAAAGTTAGTTTTGTTTTTAGCAAAATCATTTAACCCGAATAGAAGAGAGTTCAGAATCCCAGAGTAAAGGTCGAGGAGTAAAAGATCCTAATACCACCCATTGGCGACGTGGGCCTATAAGGCACACAGTCATGTTAGTAAAAGTTTTGCAATGACTAGACTCGACTTCGGCCAAGGAGTGTGGAAGGGGGATTCCTACAGGCAGTCGGCTCTGATACCAACTTGTGATGCCCCCGATTCAACCGTACACTAATCATGCACGCAAATGTGTACGATCAAGATCAGGGACTCACGGGAAGATATCACAACACAACTCTACAAATAAAATAAGTCATACAAGCATCATAATACAAGCCAGGGGCCTCGAGGGCTCGAATACAAGTGCTCGATCATAGACGAAGTCAGTGAAGCAACAATATCTGAGTACGAGACATAAGTTAAACAAGTTGCCATAAGATGGCTAGCACAAACCGGGATACAGATCGAAGAGGCGCAGGCCTCTGCCTGGGATCCCCTAAACTACTCCCCGGTCGTCGCTGGGCTGCACGTAGTAGTAGGCACCTCCAGTGTAGTAGTCGTCATCGACGGTGGTGTCTGGCTCCTGGGCTCCATCGTCTGTTTGCAGCAATCGAGTAGAGATAGGGGAAAAAGGGGGAAACAATGCAACCGTGAGTACTCATCCAAAGTACTCGCAAGCAAGGAGCTACACTACATATGCATGGATATATGTGTAAAGGGCCATATCAGTGGACTGAATCAGTAAAGCCGAGAATAAGAGGGGGATAGCTAGTCTTATCAAAGACTACGCTTCTGGTCACCTCAGTCTTGCAACAGGTAGAAGATGGTAGGTTGAAGTCCTCCAAGTAACATCGTATAGCAATAATCCTACCCGGCGATCCCTCCTCGTATCCCCGAGAGAGAGCGACCACCGTTGTATCCGCACTTGGAAGGGTGTGTTTTATTAAGTATCCGGTTCTAGTTGTCATAAGGTCAAGGTACAACTCCAAGTCGTCTCTGTTATCAAGATCATGGCTATTCGAATAGATTAACTTCCTCAGAGGGGTGCACCAACTTACCCAACACGCTTGATCCCATTTGGCCGGACACACTTTCTCGGGTCATGCCCGGCCGCGGAAGATCAACACGCCGCAGCCCCACCTAGGCTCAACAGAGAGGCCAAAGACGCCGGTCTAAAGCTAAGCGCCGCAGAGGTCCGGGCCCATCGCCTCGAGCACACACGCTATGTAGCGCGGCCGGAAGCGTAATCTAGCCCCTTAATACAAGAGCAGGCTTACGTTCCAATCCGGCGGCGCCACTCGCCGCCGGGCGTCCATCGAAGTGCTTCGGTACCGATACCACGACGCCGAGTGCCCATATCTTTCCCACGTGGTTGGTTAGTGCGTATAGGCTCGTGAGCCAACTCAGATCAAATACCAAGATCTCGTTAAGCGTGTTAAGTATCCGCGAACGCCCGAACAAGGCCAGCCCACCTCTCTCCTAGGCGGTCTCAACCTGCGCCTGCCGCCTCCGCCACAAAGATCCACTCATGGGTGCTCCACCACCGACCTTCTTTAGTCACCACATGTATCATGTATAAGTATATAGTATATACCCGTGATCACCTCCCGAGTGATCACGGCCCGATAGTATAGCACAAGAGACGGACAAGAATGTAGGGCCACAGATGAAAATACTAGCATCCTATACTAAGCATATAGGAGTGCGGTAAAGGTAACAACTTGAGTAACAAGGACAGGCTATGCATCGGGATAGGTATAATGTAGCAAAGAATATGCTACACTACTCTAATGCAAGCAGTATAGAGTAGAATAGGCGATATCTGGTGATCAAGGGGGGCTTGCACTGGTTGCTCGGCAAGAGAGAGGTCGTCAACTCCATAGTCGAACTGGCAAAGCAGCTGGGCTTGGCCTCTGTAGTCTACCGGAGAGAAGAGGGGAAGAAACAATGAATACCATGTAAACAGATGCATATCGATGCATGACATGACAAGTAACGATGCTAGGTGTGCCCTAACGTGGTATGAGGTGGTACGGTTATGGGGAAACATCCGGAAAATATCCTTGTTTCGTGGTTTTAGCGAAGGAGCGGAGGGGGAAAGTTGCGGGTTCGATAGGTTAGGGGTGTGTGGCATTTAACGGACTTCAGATCCGGATTCGCCTCGCTGCTCGAGCAACTTTCATGTTGAAAATATTTTAATCCGAAGTTACGGATTAAAAGATATGATTTTCTAAAGATTTTATTAATTTCGGAATTTAATTAATTATTTAATTAATTGAAAAATGAATTTATGACGCCAAGATGATGTCATGCCGACGTCGGCGATCAACGTTGACCGTTGACCTGGTCAACCTAACATGTGGGTCGATTGGGACCCACCTCATTCTCTGTTTAGGTTAATTACATATTAGTTAATTTAATTAGTGATTAGGTTAATCTAATCAGGATTAATTAACTTAATTAATTATTTAGTTAACTAATTAATATTTTAATTATTTTAATTATTACTTATTTATTTATTTAATATTTTTTTAATTCCTTTTTTTTCAAAACGTTAGGGGCGGGGCCCCTAGTGATGCCGGGGCCTAGCGGCATGGGCGCAAGCGGGCTAACTGCTTGGGGGTGCTCGGCAGAGCCCGTGAGTACGCGAGCGCTGCAGTAACCTGTGGGCGCAAGAACGGATGAGTCGGGCGGCGATGGCAAAGGCTCAGCGAGCCGGCCAAGAAGAGGCGAGGCCCGCAGTTAGGGGCCACGGAGGCGGCGGCGCGCCATGGGCGAGCATAGGGCCCAAGCGCGCCGGGCGAAAGTGGAGGCTGTGCCAGGGCGGAAGCCGTGCGAGAGAGGAGGGACGATGAGGAGGTCCGGTGATGGGGCGGGGCCGCGTCGAGGACGGGCGCCGACGTCGGACACCGACCGGAGACGCGCCGGAGCTGACTCCGGCGAGCCAAACGCGGTGGCGCCTCGGGAGGGACGCGGGTTTCGCGCCTGTGGGTTCTGCGGGCTGTGGTTGGGCGCGTTGACGCTGCTTCGGCGTCAAGGCCGAGCGGTGGTGGCGAGGGGTTGAACAGGACGGAGGCGAAGGCCACGAGCTCGGCCATGTGGGCGCGCGAGAGCGGGACGCAAAAGGGCACGACGCGGTGAGGGAGAGTGAGGAGGAGAGGAGGGCTCAGGGGCCGAGGGGTTAAGGGCGATGGGGGGCGAGGTGGAGGTCGGCGACGGGCGCCGAGGGGAGGCAGTCCGTGGGAAGTCCGCTAAGGCGCCCGGACGCCTGGGCGACGGAGTCGGGTCGAGGCGGCGATGGGCGGGCGCCGGAGGAAGCAGAGGCCGGTCGGGAGGAGGTGGACGGGCGGCGTGTAATGGCGAAGGCTGGGCAGCACTGGTGAGGGCGGCTGCCTGGGCGGCGCTGGGGGGCAGAGGCCGGGCTGGGTTCGATCCGCCCCAGATCGGATCGGGAGAGGGGGAGAGGAGTGGGGATCGAGAGGAGTGGGGGGTTAGGGTTTCCCGTCGGTGGGGTGGGTTATGGGGAGTGAGGGGCCGGTTGGGCCGTGGGGTGGGCCAGCCTGCTCGGAGGTTGAGGCCACTGGGCCACTTGGCCCAAATGGGTGTCCTGTTTTCTGTTTTCCTTTTTATATATATATATTTTCTTGTCTCTTTTTATTTGTAGTTTCTTTTATTTTCAGTTTTATAAAATTACCACTAGTGCCTAACTTGTATTTACCAATAAACTACTACGAGATTAATTCTTAACCCTTAATAAAATAGTGTTAGCATTTTATAAATTCAATAGGCATTTGTTTAATTGTTTTCACTATTGTTTTAATTGTTTTAGGGCCTTTAAACATTTTATCAAAGTTTGGTTTCTCCACCATAATTACCTATGTATTATTTGGTTCAATTCAACATTTAAATTTTAATATTTGAAACTCTTTATTGTTTTCCGATTTTGAATTTGAAATTCGAACTAGGTTCCGAACTAACGCGAGTTTATCCACAGTAACCGAGGTGACGTGGCATCATTAGCGGGGATTACTGTAGCTTAATTACCCGGGCGTCACAACAATGTTGGTAAGAGCATCCTTTGAGGGCTTTGAGCATTGATTAGCATGTGTGCCTGTGTGCGTTTTTTTGTGTTAATCATTAGAAGATCACAAAACACACAGTTTCTATGCCGTACCTGTAACATCCCAAATTTTCAATTTGGAATGTTATACATTAGGTCATCATGCATACCATATTTTTCCCGCATTTTTCCGATCCTAGAAAATTTCACACAACTCAAGGACCCTCGGAGAGAGTTGGAAGTTTCATTATTTTCATATTTGGGATTTCTCAAATTTGAAAATAGGATCATTGGATTTATTTAATTATCTTCATAAAGTTTTTCCTATAAAAATCTCAAGAGAGGGAATAATATGACTTTCCCAATATTTAGGAAAAATGAAGATATTATAAATAAATCAAATTTGGTTTTGAAAGATTTATTTTGCTTAGGCAAAAATGAGCATTTTAAAAATATTATGCATGTTTGCCGTTTTTAAAGTTCATTTTGTTCGACTCATTTTTAGGAGTCGGGGAAATTTTGTTTTATTTAATTTGGAGTTCATTTGGTATTTTTTTTAATTCTTTGATTTAATTTTATTTTAAAAAAAATAACGCTTCCGGGCCAAGGCCCAGCCAGCCGCCCGCCCACCTCCCTCCTCTCCTCGCGCGCCTGAGCGCCGGTCTCCGCTCGGGACGACGCCGCCAAGACGCCTCCCGAGTCCGGCTCACCCGCGCCTGCCCTTCCCAAGGCGCCTCCCCTCCCATAAATACCCCCCTCTCTCTCAACTCGCTTGGCCGAACCCCACCTGAGCCACCGCTGTCGCCCGAGGTCAGCCACGCCGAGCACCCGCCGCCACCCGCCGACCCCCGACCCGCCGCCACGCCGAGTTCTCACGGCGATCACGGAGGTAGCCTCGCCACGATCCGATCCGGTTTTCTCAAAAAAATCCCGGTCCGGTTTTTTTTGCAAAGTTCGGTTTTTTTTTAAAACCTAGATTGGTTTTTTTCGGTTTTCTTATTTAGTGAACGCTCACCGAATTCGCTCGCTTCAATGAACGCGCTCGTTGGATTAGTTCTGTTAATCTAACGTCCGTTATTTAATCCGCTCGTTGTTTTCTTTTAAATCGGATTTAATCCGTTATTTTTCGATTCGATTTCGATCCGATTTTCAAATCTGCTTTTATTTCTTGCTCGCTTATCTAATCAGGTGATTCAAGCGCCTGGAGTTTCGTAACGAAACCGCCGTTCCGACTAACCTACTTTCACAGAGTTTTTCTACTGTGAGATTTTGACCTAATTTCAGATTTGCTAAACCGAGTCATTCTCTCTCGAGTTCCGACTTTCGATGCTTTATTTGATTCGATTCTTTTGCAACCAGGGTTCTTAAGTTGAACTATCTGGTTAGATCTTTTATTCGATATTTCCCTGTGCATTAGATGAGTACTTATTGTATGCTTGTTGTTTGTCTGCGTTAGATCACCCGGAGTGCGCCGATTGTTACTTCAATCTCTAGGACTCATGGATCATCGCTAAGGCAAGTAACACTTTGATCATACCTTTTCTACTACCCAGTTTTATTGCATTAGATCAAACCCTCAAACACTTGCATGATTAGGATCTAATTAAATTGTGGGATGGGAAGTAGATTGAGGTAGTACCTATTACTGTTTCATTATCAAACCCTTGGGAGTTACTTCTACGCTTGCTTGATTATGCCATGCTATGCTAGTAGACGTGGATTGGGTGAGTGAATATCCATGATGGATGTGAGATTGTTAATCATCGGGTTATCTAAGGTGGCAACTTAAACACACATCCGGGTGGATTGAGGCACCTGGTTTCTATCAGACTTGCCTGTATTTCTTCGGACCGCCACCTGTGCCCAAAGGGATCATGAGATTTTTCAAACTAGAAACTTCCGTAGCAGCCACAAGCCAATTATGGGCTCGCGTAGTTGACTAAGTTGTGCGAACTCTTACGGGTAGGCTAGCTGATGTAGGGGACGAGGTTGGTACGGTCTACCCACATGTAAGGTGCTAGCGCTCGAAAGACTATGTCTCGGTCATCCGCTTTCTCAAACACCATGCAAAGGCGAGAACCAAGCGGAGGCGATCGAGTCTTGTGGGGAAAAGTGCGCAAACCTCTGCAGAGTGTAAAAACTGATCATGATTAGCCGTGTCCCCGGTTATGGACAAAATCTTGAGTATCTAGTACTTGAATATCATGTGAATCTCAACATGTTACTTCTAATAATAAATGTATTGGGTTTTAATGAGTACTTTTTAATTGGGATTGAGGATGTCATCAACCATTCTCAATGTTTAACAACCACCATGATAGTTAAATAAAATTATTCCTTTGATGTAGGGAAAAATCAGCTTTATGCAAAAATGTAAATCAGAGAGCCTTACCACCAGCCAAATATGCATGTAGTATAGGCTTGTTGCTTCATTGGTCTCTATGTGTTACATTGCCAGATATTCCATGTGCTGGCCCGTTTGGCTGCAACTTTTCACGCTATGAGACTTTTCGCATGACGAATAAGGTGTTAGGCCGTGGTTCTATACTCGGTGATGCCGCTGGAGTTGATGGACTCACTGCTTTTCCAAGCCTTCCATTGTTATTATTAGATGGCCTTAAGCCATATTATTGTATTAAGTTCCCTTGTGGACAACAATGTAATAAGTGTGTGATTGCTACTCGCTATAAATCCTTGAAATCTGTGTGGTGTCGGCATTATCGATCCAGGGATGACACCGAGCAGGCGCTAGATCCATTCGGTCTGGTCATGACAGCGATTCCGTCTATGTTTTTATGCGTTAATGACCCATAAGTCGCTTACACATGCGATATTACCTAATAAACCAGGCATACCATTGACCAAAAAAATCAAGCACATGTGTACATTGTTTTGGAGATGGGATCTGCCAACTTTCTTTTTTCTCGCACACGAGTATTTTACGCGCTTCGTCTGTGTTGTGTGTTTCCCCCGCCCAAGTTTCAAGTTTCGCACCGAAAATTTCATTAGGCGCGCAATTTCAGAATTTATTCCTCCAACCACATCCCCTTCCCCTCAGTATCCCCCTCCCTCGCGCCTTCCCCTATCGGCATCTCAAACTGCCGCTGCCGCAACCATAGCTTCAACCACATCTATGTTCTTCTAGGATCCAGTCAGGTAACCCACCGATCTCTATCACGTCCCCGGCCTGATTGCTTAAATGGCGCCTGCGAAACATCCTCATGCCTCCAAATCCCCCCCCACCAGGAGCTGATGGTTGTCCATGGCGCGATGGCCGCTGTGCGTGTTGACCCGGAGGAACACCTCGCCTCCGCCGACGACATGGTGCGTGCTCGCCCGTATGAAGTCCCCAACACTACCCTCAGACTTAACTGGTAAGATCTAACCAGCTAAATCTTACCAATACCACTTGCAACGGCTATGAATTGTACGGTTGATGTATTAAGCATGTTCATGCCTTGTTGATTTCAGTACTACACACTGTGTGATGTTCAAATATTACCATGTCCAGCTCAATTTCACCAAGATCAAAGAACAAAATTACAATACATGACTCAGGATATCACTAGAGATGCTGCCCATTTGCTATTTTTAGTGGATGCCAACCTTGTTGCACTTAACATGCCTGTCCATGTACTTACGCAGGGTCATAACGGCCGATGCTTTTGTTTGTCGTCGAGGTGAGCTGCATCCCATGTCTTACAGTATTTCACATAATTTGTGCAATTGCAGTTTAACTTCTACCCATTTACTGGTTGCATGTAGGTACACATGTCAGTGGCACTGATCCATGCTTCGACCCGGAGGAACAGCTCGCCTCCACCGCTGCTGACTTTGGGCGAGCTCTGGCCAAGATGAAGTGCCCCAGCAACCTCAGGACTTACCAAGTATGTACCCACCAGTTCAATCTTACCAATACCAGTTGCAATTAATGGCTATGTTTTGTACTTTCGATGTATTAAGCATGTTGTAGTAAACATGCCTAACACATTTGAGCTATTTTCCCTACCTTTTTATAGACAACTGGGCCATTATCCGCTCTGGCAACACCTGTCCTGTGATGTTTAACTCTGCCAATTGCATTTTTATCAGTACCGGTTTCAATGACCATTAAGCCTGTTACAATTAACAGTTGTATTCATTTTTTAAAGAGTTGTATTTTAATAGCTACAAACTTACAAAACATGAATTAGGATATTGTTAAGCATGTTGCAATTAACAGTTGTATCCATTTTTTAATCCGTCACTTTGCTACCGTGCTACTCTTTCGAAATGAAGATATCACTACCGATGTTGCCGTTTTATTACCATTTGCTATTTTTGGTGGATGTTAACCATATTGTAGTTAACATTGGCTTTCCATGTACTTACACAGGGCTACAATGGGCGATGCTGTTGTTTGTTGTCGAGGTTAGCTGCATCCCATGTCTTATACACCATCTATTCCTAAATATAAGTATTTTTAGAGATTCTAATATAGACTACATAAGGAGCAAAATGAGTGAATCTAGATTCTAATCTAAACTATATCTATAATTCTATATACATCTGTATGTAGTTCATATTGAAATCTAAAAAATATACTTGTACTTAGGAACATAGGTAGTTGTATTTTACATCATTTGTGCAATTTCAGTTTAGCTTCTAACATTTACTGGTTTCTTGTAGGTACATATATGAGGGGTACTGATCCACACTTCGATCCCTTTTGCATATGGGGCAATGAGATATTCATGAACAAGCGTCAAGTGAGGAAACTAAGAAAGATTGTTAGGCAAAAGAAACGGGTGATTGGAATTAAGCTCTTTATTTACACTTTGCCCAAGACAACAGTGAATTTTAGGGTGGTAAGTAATGTGTTGCCTTTTCCCCTTGCCCACAACAAGTTACTCTATTAGACCTCAGTATCTGATATTTTTCTCTTTTCAGTGGTTTGTGAAGCTATTTACTGATGATTACCTTGCAAAATACATGACCGGAGTGGAGGCAACTAAGGTTAAAGTATATAATTCATGCTACCATGATAATGCTCTAGAAGTCTTCCTGAAGGCGGTGAAGGATGGGTAGGCGATCGTCACAAGGGGTTGGACAAAAGTGGTTCATGCCTATGGCATGCAGGAAGGCACATTATGGGCATTCCGCTTCTTCAACACCGTCGGCAGTCAAAATGATTTACACTTCTCTCTTCACCTTTACCGCCTTTTAATACTATGGTTCATCATAGTTAATTGCTGCCTAATCCTATAATTACTTGAACATATTGTAATCGGCAATTTTATTTATGGATTCGTTGTTGAACCATTATGCTGAGAATTTGAATTGCACGTTTCGTATTTCAAAATTTCCAATTAGAATAATAAATTACAGGCAAAAATAAAAAGAGAACAGACGGTCATGGAACTTTGCAAACGGTTACGGCAAAGAAAAGCGCTTGTGATGGATAGCCCAATGCCACACAGTTTTCTACATCAAATTGTGTGTGATGTAATTAATGAAAGCAAGTAGATAACCAAGGCAGAGCGTGTGTGATAGTTACACCTTTGACACACGAGTGTATACATAAAACTGTGTGGGATGTACATCCAAACGGAAACGTTTTCCGTGGATTGACTATGTGGGATGTACATAACAACAGAAACGTATTCCTTGGATTGACTGTGTGTGATATACATACGAATGGAAATGTTTTTTTGGGGATTCACCGTGTGGGATGTACATACCTACGGAAATGATTTTCTCGGATTACCGTGTGGGATGTACATACCTAGGAAATGATTTTCTCGCATACCGTGTGGGATGTACATACCTACGGAAATGATTGGGTTTTGATGCCTCGCCCGATCACACATAGCCCCAGCCTGGGTCCTAGGTGGGCCTATCCCTGATGATTTCTGGGTCATGTGGGAAGGACACCCTATCGCACACACTTACTTGGCGACGGTTCCAAATGCCGTCGCGGAAAGGGGTTAAAAACCGTTTGTTTAGGACCAACGCGCACCAATGCGTTCAGGGCTCCGGAGGGGGGGACCTTCGATACTCATCATCACCAACCCTCCTTCATCGCCAATTCCATGATGCTCCCCATGGGGAGTGAGTAAATCCTTTATGGGCTCGCTGGTCGGTGAGGAGTTGGATGAGATTCATCATGTAATCGAGTTAGTTTTGTTAGGGCTTGATCCCTAGTATCAACTATGTTCTGAGATTGATGTTGTTATGACTTTGCCCTGCTTAATGCTTGTCACTAGGGCCCGAGTGCCATGATTTCAGATCTGAACCGTTTATGTTTTCATCATTATATTTGTGTTCTAGATCCGATCTTGCAAGTCATATTCACCTATTAAGTGTTATGATCCGTAAACCCCATAGTAACAATAGTTGGGATACTTTCCGGTGATGAACGTAGTTTGAGGAGTTAATGTATTCACTATGTGTTAATGCTTTGTTCTGGCTCTCTATTAAAAGGAGGCCTTAATATCCCTTAGTTTCCTTATGGACCCCACTGCCACGGGAGGGTAGGACAAAAGATGGCATGCAAGTTCTTTCCATAAGCATGTATGACTATTTACGAAAGACATGCCTACATTATATTTATAAAGTAGAGCTAGTTTTGCATCGCCCTAGGTTATGCTTGTTATATGATGAATATCATCCAACAAATTCACCGATCCAATGACTACAAATTTCTCATATATTGTTCTTGCTAAGTTAGTACTACTATTGTTACTGTTACACTTGCTACAAAATCACTGCTATCATTATTATCGTTACTGTTACTGCTACTGCTATTATCAAAACTATCATACTACTTTGCTACTGATCACTTTGCTGCAGATATTTAATCTCCAGGTGTGGTTGAATTGACAACTCAGCTGCCAATACTTGCAAATATTCTTTGGCTCCCTTGTGTCGAATCTATAAATTTGGGTTGAATACTCTACCCTTAAAAATTGTTGTGATCCCCTATACTTGTGGGTTATCAACGGCATCCTCCACGTCGAGTTTCCTCCTCTTGATGGCTTCCTTCATGTTGAGCTTCTTTGTTTGGAGCTTCAAGTATATCTTCATTTGCTCCTCCTTTTCTTGGGCTTCCTCTTGTCCCTCACTTTCTTTTGGGTCATCATGCCATGGAAATGTAATGGTGAAGGACACAAGATGAAACAAACGTGAACATGGCATAGCAATGAAAGAGGAAGAGGCCATACCAAGTCGCCCACGCCCAGGCCACTCACAGGACGGGTTTCAATGCTCTCAAGCGCGGCACAAGACTTGTTGTATTCTTGTTGAATAAAACCCCATATCTTTTGGATTGACTTGATGCCATGGGTGCTCGCGGACTCGTAGGGCAGAAACTTGCTCTGCTCATGAAAGGTTTTATGAACTCTCTTCCAAAAAACAGATTCTTTCTGCTCGACACTAGTCTTGGTAACTTGGCCTATCTCCTTCCAACTCTTGCAAATCAACACGTCCTCTTCTTTGGTGTAAGTAAGGATGTCAATTTTATCCATGGACATGGATATCCGCGGAAACCCGACCTGAATGGGTAGGGTTTGGATACATTTTTACATCCATGGACAGCATCCAAACCCGACCCGATTATTCATGGATAGGGCATGGACATAATTATGTATCCATGGATATAGCCGAACCCGACCTGGTAGTATGGCATGTGGGGCAAAATTCAATGATCCACACTATCTCACCTTCCAATTTATTTATTTTCTGTATAAAAAATGGTAAATAAATTCCGCAATCCCTCCCAACCGTAACTTACTCCACTGCCGCTTCACATTCTTTGTTTTTTGAACAGACTCATTATTGTATCTCCTCATTAAACAACTCGGCATTAAGCAGCGACTCTGTCTCCTAGACTTGCTCCTCCTCCAGCCCTAGGTACAGCCGCCGGCGCCGCCAGACCTCACCACTACTTATGGTGCAGTACTTCAGCAGCAAACACCACAGCTGGATAGTGGCAGCCCAACGCCCCAACTCCATATCCCCTCGACCCCTCCATCTCTGCTTCTCCACGCACGCACGGGAACGATGGCGGGCCGGCGACGGCAGCGGCTGGCGCAAGGCTCTGAGCTGCGATGCCGAGCGGCACAGCGTACAAGAGCGTTGCTGCGTGCAGGACCAGGAGCACGATGGCACGGGTGTGCCGGGAGGCGGACCCAGACCATGACGAGGAGCCTGGCCGTGCTGAGGAGGTGACGGCCACACCAAACAACCGACGCTTAGAGTAATCTTTTGTTCCATCAATCCCACTCTTGTATGTCTAGTGTTCATGTACGTCGGTGTGCAGCTTGTGCTGTTCGTGAATTTCTGCAAAGTACTCTTGTACTTCAGTTTACAGAAGCAATTTGTGCAGAGTACTCTTGTACTTCAGTTTACAGTACCAATTTATGCAAAGTAATCTAGAACATCAGTATTAACTTTCACTGGTTACTAATTGAGTCATGGTACATGGCATGATCCGTAGTCTGTAGATATGCAGGTTAATTAGTACTCCCTCCGGTCCTTTTTACTCTGCACATTGGATTTACCGAAAGTCAAACTTTGCTAAGTTTGACCAAATTTATATTAGAAATTATTAGCATCTATAATATCTAATAAATATAATATGAAAACATATTCCAAGATGAATCTAATGATATTGGTGTTGTTATGTGAATGTCTATAAATTTTTTATAAACTTGGTCAAAGTTGGATGAGATTGACTTCAGACAAACCTAATATGCAGAGTAAAAAGGACCGGAGGGAGTAATTAGGTATTGCCACATAAGTGGATTTCAATCTGACATATAATTTTGGCAGGTCTACCTTATTCGCTAAAAGAACAAACATAGAAAAATGATGTTGTATTATTGCTCTAGTCTACGTGGCACTCCGGTCTTCAGTCTCTGGGCATTGTGTCTTGTTTCGCACAAGGTGCGATGTAATAAGTTTCTTGCTGGGTCAGTCAACCGGCTAGTTTATGAACCTTGTGTCTCCCTTGATGTTCTCCAGATGTTGTTTCAGCCTGCTGGTACCTCTTTTCTTTACTATAGTTGCAACTGTTATTGGTATACACTTCAATCTTGAATCTGAGGGCATCAATCAAAGGTCGGGCAATGGCCTATTATCTAAACAAATGTTGTGTTATTGCTATGTATGCCCTTGTGAATCTGAGAGATTATTTGGTGATCTGCACTTTTCTATGTTATTTTGTTAGAATCAAAGAGATGATTTGCCGTTGTGCACTTGTGCTATGTCATTTTGTCAAAGTTTGATAGCTTATGTGAATATTGTGCGGTTGTGCTATGTTTTATTTATACGTGTTGAGAGGACCTGATGGATATCCATACCCGATGGATATTCATCGGGTTTGGACATGGACATTGTTTTTCGCCCATGGATTTTTTCATGGATGGGCACATAATGTCTTCATGGATTTGAATATGGATTTGATATTGTTCAACCTTGGCCGAACCCGATCCATTGCCATCCTTAGGTGTAAGTTCCCGTGCAAATGATTTGCCTCCTCCTTTTGTGCATCGGCCCTTTGGGTGAGCTCATCGATAAACAATGGTTCCTCCTCAATGTTGACGCCCACTTCTTCTTCCTCTTCACAACAGATGTCTTCATGCCATGAGTCACCATGGTCGTCGCCCTGTTCTTCGTCATGGACGCCATAGTGGTTGGCACCATCAAGGCCTGTGAAGGAAATATGCCCCAGAGGCAATAATAAAGTTGTTATTTTATATTTCCTTATATCATGACAAATGTTTATTATTCATTCTATAATTGTATTAACCAGAAACTTGATACATGTGTGCATACATAGACAAAACACCGTGTCCCTAGTAAGCCTCTACTAGACTAGCTTGTTAACCAAAGGTGGTTAAGTTTCCTAACCATAGACATGTGTTGTCATTGGATGAACGGGATCACATCATTAGGAGAATGATGTGATGGACAAGACCCATGTTAGCTTAGCATAATGATCGTTCAGATTTATTGCTATAGCTTTCTTCATGTCATATACATATACTTTGACTATGAGATTATGCAACTCCCGGATACCGGAGGAATGCCTTGTGTGCTATCAAATGTCACAACATAACTGGGTGATTATAAAGATGCTCTACAGGTATCTCTGAAGGTGTTTGTTGGGTTGGCATAGATCGAGATTAGGATTCGTCACTCCGAGTATCGCAGAGGTATCTCTGGGCCCTCTAGGTAATGCACATCATAATAAGCCTTGCAAGCAATGTGACTAATGAGTTAGTTGCAGGATGATGCATTACGGAACGAGTAAAGAGACTTGTCGAATTTAGATTGAACTAGGTATGAAGATACCGACGTTCGAATCTCGGGCAAGTAACATACCGATGACAAAGGGAATAATGTATGTTGTCATTACGGTACGACCAATAAAGATCTTCATAGAATATGTGGGAACCAATATGAGCATCCAGGTTCCGCTGTTGGTTATTGACCGGAGAAGTGTCTCGGTAAGGTCTACATAGTTCTCGAACCCGTAGGGTCCGCACGCTTAACGTTCGATGGCGATTTTGTATTATATGAGTTATGTGATTTGGTGACCGAATGTTGTTCGGAGTACCGGATGAGATCATGGACATGGCGAGGAGTCTCGAAATGGTCGAGAGGTAAAGATTCATATATAGGACAATAGTATTCGGACACCAGAAGTATTGCGGGGGTACAGGGTACGTATTGGGTCACCGAAAGGGGTTACGGGCACCCCCCCAGCAAAGATATGGGCCTTATTGGGCCTAGGGCAGGACAGACTAGCCCATTGTGGGCTGGTGCGCCCCCATATGGGCTGATCTAAGTGGATAAAGGAAAAGGGGAGGAGGAAAGGAAATAGAGGGAATAGGATCCCTTCCTTTCCCTCTCCCTCTTTCCTTCCCCTCCGGAGATAAGGAAAGGGGAGGCCAGTGGGGAGGCCCCAAGTAGGATTCCTCCTACTTGGGGCACCCCAAGGCTACTCCCCTCCCTCTCCCACCTATATATACATGGGGAGGGGGCGCCTAGAACACACACCAACAATTGTTAGCCGTGTTCGGCGCCCCCCTCCACAGTTTACGCCCCCGGTCATATTCACGTAGTGCTTAGGCGAAACCTTGCGCGGATAACTTCACCATCACCATCCCCATGCCGTCATGCTGACGAAACTCTTCCTCGACACTTTGCTGGATCAAGAGTTTGAGGGACGTCATCGAGCTGAACGTGTGCAGAACTCGGATGTGTCGTTCATTCGGTGCTTGATCGGTCGGAACGAGAAGAAGTTTGACTACATCAACCGCGTTGTCAAACGCTTCCGCTTTCGGTATATGAGGGTACGTGGACACACTCTCCCCCTCTCGTTGCTATGCATCTCCTAGATATATCTTGCGTGATAGTAGGATTTTTTTGTTGAAATTGCATGCTACGTTTCCCAACAGTGGTATCAAAGCCAGGTCTATGCGTAGATGATATGCACGAGTAGAACACAAAGAGTTGTGGGCGGTGATAGTCATACTGCTTACCACCAATGTCTTATTTTGATTCAGCGGTATTGTTGGATGAAGCGGCCCAGACCAAGCTTACATGACCACGTTCACGAGACCGGTTCCACCGATAGACATGCAACTAGTTTTGCATAAAGGTGGCTGGGGGGGTGTATGTTTCTCCAACTTTAGTTGAATCGAATTTGACTATGGCCAGTCCTTGTTGAAGGTTAAAAAAGCAAACTTGATGAAACACCGTTGTGGTTTTGATGCGTAGGTAAGACCGGTTCTTACTAGAAGCCCGTAACAGCCACGTAAAACTTGCAAAAACAAAGTAGTGGACATCTAACTTGTTTTTGCAGGGCATGTTGTGATGTGATATGGTCAAGACATGATGTGATATACGCTGTTGTATGAGATGATCATGTTTTGTAAAAAGTTATCGGCAACTGGGAGCAGCCTTATGGTTGTCGCTTTATTGCATGAAATGCAATCGCCATGTAATTGCTTTACTTTATCACTATGCGTTAGCTATAGTTGTAGAAGCAATAGTTGGCGAGACGACAATGACACTACGATGGAGATCAAGGTGTCAAGCCGGTGACAATGGAAATCATGACGGTGCTTTGGAGATGGAGATCAAAGGCACAAGATGATGATGGCCATATCATGTCACATATTTTTGATTGCATGTGATGTTTATCTTTTATGCATCTTATTTTGCTTAGTACGGTGGTAGTATTATAAGATGATCCCTCACTAAAAATTTCAAGGTATAAGTGTTCTCCGTGCGTATGCACCATTGTGGAAGTTTGTCGTGCCGAGACACCACTTGATGATCGGGTGTGATAAGCTCTACGTTCACATACAATGGGTGCAAGACAGTTTTGCACGTGCGGAATACCCGGGTTAAACTTGACGAGCCTAGCATGTACAAACATGGCCTCAGAACACTGGAGACCGAAAGGTCGAACGTGAATCATATAATAGATATGATCAACATAGAGATGTTCACCATTGAAAACTACTCCATCTCACGTGATGATCGGACATGGTTTAGTTGATTTTGATCACATAATCATTTAGATGACTCAAGGTGTCTATCTAAGTGGGAGTTCTTAAGTAATATGATTAATTGAACTTAATTTATCATGAACTTAGTCCTGATAGTATTTGCATATCTATGTTGTAGATCAATAGCTTGCGATATAGCTCCTATATATATGTTGATATGTTCCTAAGGAAAAGTTGAAAGATGATAGTAGCAATGATGCGGACTGGGTCCATGATCTAAGGATTATCCTCATTGCTGCACAGAAGAATTATGTCCTTGATGCACCGCTAGGTGACAGACCTATTGCAAGAGCAGATGTAGACGTTATGAACATTTGACAAGCTCGGTATGATGACTACTTGATAGTTTAGTGCACCATGCTTTACGACTTAGAACCGGGACTTAAAAAATGTTTTGAACACCATGGAGCATATGAGATGTTCCAAGAGCTGAAAAAGATATTTCAGACTCATGCCCGTGTTAAGAGGTATGAGACCTCTGACAAGTACTTTGCCTACAAGATGGAGGAGAATAACTCATCTAGTGAGCATATGCTCAGAATGTCTGGGTACTACAATCGCTTGAACCAAGTGGGAGTTAATCTTCCAGATAAGATAGTGATTGACAGAGTTCTCTAGTCACTATCACCAAGTTACTAGAACTTCGTGATGAACTATAATATGCAAGGGATAACGAAAATGATTCCCAAGCTCTTCGCGATGCTGAAATCGGCGAAGGTAGAAATAAGAAATAGTATCAAGTGTTGATGGTTAAACAAGAACACTAGTTTCAAGAAAAAGGGCAAGGGAAAGAAAGGGAACTTCAAGAAGAATGACAAGCAAGTTGCCACTCCCGTAAAGAATCCCAAAGCTAGACCCAAACCTGAAACTGAGTGCTTCTACTGCAAAGGAAATGGTCACTGGAAGCGGACCTGCCCCCCCAAAAAAACTTGGCGGATAAGAAGGATGGCAAAGTGAACAAAGGTATATGTTATTGATGTGTAATTTACTAGTGTTCATAGTAGCCCTTGGGTATTTGATACCGGTTCAGTTGCAAAGATTTGTAACTCGAAATAGGAGTTGCAGGATGAACAGATACTAGTTAAGGGCGAGGTGACGATGTGTGTTGGAAGTAATTCCAAGGTTGATAAGATCACCATCGCACACTCCCTTGACCTTCAGGATTAGTGTTGAACCTAAAATAAATGTTATTTGGTGTTTGCGTTGAGCATTAATATGATTGGATCATGTTTTATTGCAATACCGGTTATTCATTTAAGTCAAAGAATAATTGTTATTATGTTTACATGAATAAAACCTTCTATGGTCATACACTCCATATAAATGGTTTATTGAATCTCGATCGTAGTGATACACATATTCATAATATTGATGCCAAAAGATGCAAAGTTGATAATGATAGTGCAACATATTTTTGGCACTGCCGTTTAGGTCATATTGGTGTAAAGCGCATGAAGAAACTCCATGCGGATGGACTTTTGGAAACACTTGATTATGAATCATTTGATGCTTGCGAACCATGCCTCATGGGCAAGATGACCAAGACTCCGTTCTCTGGAACAATGGAGCAAGCCGCTGACTTATTGGAAATAATACATACCCATGTATGCGGTCCGATGAGTGTGTTGGCTCACGGCGGGTATCATTATTTTCTGACCTTCACAGATGATTTGAGCAGATATGGGTATATCTACTTGATGAAACACAAGTCTAAAACATTTGAAAAGTTCAAAGATTTCAGAGTGAAGTGGAGAATCATCGTAACAAGAAAATAAAAGTTTCTATGATTTGATCGCGGAGGCGAATATTTGAGTTACGAGTTTGGCCTTCATTTAAAATAATGTGGAATAGTTTCACAACTCATGCCACCTAGAACACCACAGCGTAATGGTGTGTCTGAACGTCGTAACCATACTTTATTAGATATGGTGTGATCTATGATGTCTCTTACCGATTTACCACTATCGTTTTGGGGTTATGCATTAGAGACAACTGCATTCACATTAAATAAGGCACCGTCTAAATCCGTTGAGATGACACCGTATGAACTGTGGTTTGGCAAGAAACCTAAGCTGTCGTTTCTTAAAGTTTGGGGTTGCGATGCTTATGTGAAAAAGTTTCAGCCTGATAAGCTCGAACCCAAATCGGAGAAGTGCGTCTTCATAGGATACCCAAAAGAAATTGTTGGGTATACCTTCTATCACATATCCGAAGGCACGATCTTTGTTGCTAAGAATGGATCCTTTCTAGAGAAGGAGTTTCTCTCGAAAGAAGTGAGTTGGAGGAAAGTAGAACTTGATGAGGTAACTGTACCTTCTCTTGAATTGGAAGTTGCTCATCACAGAAAACCGTTTCCGTGATGCCTACACCAACAAGAGAGGAAGCTAATGATAATGATCATAAAACTTCAGATCAAGTTACTACCGGACCTTGTAGGTCAAGCAGAGCATGTTCCGCACCAGAGTGCTATAGTTACCCTACTCTAGAAGTCATGTTACTAGACCATGATGAACCTACGAACTATGAGGAAGCGATGATGAGCCCAGACTCCACAAAATGGCTTGAGGCCATGAAATCTGAGATAGGATCCATGTACGAGAACAAAGTGTGGACTTTGGTGGACTTGCCCGATGATCGGCAAGCCATTGAGAATAAATGGATCTTCAAGAGGAAGACAGGCGATGATGGTAGTGTTACTATCTACAAAGCTCGAATTGTCACAAAATGTTTTCGACAAGTTCAACAATGATATTTTCTCACTCGTAGTGATGCTTAAGTCTGTCTGAATCATGTTAGCAATTGCCGCATTTTATGAAATTTGGCAAATGGATGTCAAAACTGCATTCCTTAATGGATTTCTTAAAGAAGAGTTGTATATGATGCAACCAAAGGTTTTGTCGATCCTAAAGGTGCTAAAAAAGTGTGCAAGCCCCAAAGATCCATCTATGGAACTGGTGCAAGCATCTCGGAGTTGGAATATATGCTTTCACGAGTTGATCAAAGCATATAGTTTTATACAGACTTGCGGTGAGGCATGTATTTATAAGAAAGTGAGTGGGAGCACACAACTTTTCTGATAAGTATATGTGAATGACATATTCTTGATCGGAAATGATGTAGAATTTTCTGGAAAGCATAAAGGTGTCTTTGAAAGGAGTTTTTCAAAGAAAGACCTTGGTGAAGCTGCTTACATATTGGGCATCAAGATCTATAGAGATAGATTAAGATGTTTGATAAGACTTTTCATGAGTACATGCCTTGTTAAGATTTTGAAGGAGTTCAAAATGTATCAGCCAAAGAAGGAGTTCTTGCCTGAGTTCTAAGGTACAAAGTTGAGTAAGACTCAAAACCAGACCACGGCAGAAGATAGAGAGAGAATGGAAGTCATTCCCTATGCCTCAGCCATAGGTTCTGTAAAGTATGCCTCCTTTGTAAAGCCGGGGCCGCGAAGAGCAGCCCGCCGGTGCCGATGATTCATAGCACTTTCCACTTCAGAGTTTGTGACGGATACATCATCTGAATCCTCTGCGGAAGGATAATCCGGCATCGCTCTTGTATCAACCCTCGCCTTTAAGGCAGGGTCTAGAACCTGACTTGTGGAGGCGCGGCCGGCAAGATCCCAGACATAGTCCGGCAAACGTTTTTCCTGATAAGACACAGCAGATAATGTTACAGTTCGATGTGACTGCCAGGGGACATGATTAAAAAACCATACCTCTTTGACGAAGGCTCTGTCGTGTTGTCGTTCGCCTTTCTCTTTGTGGATTTGCTCGGCGCTGGCGCCGCTCTCTTAGGAGATGCCTCTGGTGTATGTTCAGGCGTTGGGCGCCTCCCCTTTAGAGCACGAGATAGTGCGGTGGGTGAGGCGTAATGAGGAAGCTCTTTCGAAGAAGGTGTCTCTTGATTACTTACATGCAAAGCAGGGAGGAGGCCGGGATAGTCGGCAATGATGTCCACTTCCATACCATCATAGCTCGCCTGGTAGAATACTCCATCCTCAAGCTCTACAAATATATCCGGATCCTCTTCGAATCCAGGGTCAAGGTCCCGGTTGTGATCCTCTGGCTGTGGGGCCGCGCTATGGATCCCCTCGGTAACCTTCCGCCATTCCTTTTACAAATGGATGGATTGATGCTCGTTAAAAGTGACTCAGGGAGAGAAGTGAGTAATGTGGTGGGATTAGAACTCACCCAACTAGGAGGACTGTACATGGAATATCCATCTTGACGCTTGAGATGAGTGAACTCCTCTTTCTCCCCTTTGTACAGTTCAGCCAATATTTTGGCGAAAGCGGCGGGGGTGTCCGGACCCTTCCGGCCGCAGTGTGAGGCGTCATCTTCCCCATTATAGTGCCACATGGGAAGCCCTCTGTATTGGAGTGGCTGGACCCCCCGCACTATGGAAGTCACCATTACCTCAATTATTGATAGTCCGGACTGGGCAAGTGTCCTTATCTTACCCATCAATTGACGGACTTCCGCGCTATCTTCCTCCTCGAAACTCCGAGGGCGCCAGCTGTGGCGTTTCTTCAATGTAGCATTTGAAAATTCGAGAAGACCCATTCGAACTGGGTTGGGAAGAGCAACGTGCTCGATATAGAACCATTCTGAGGGCCATTCTTCGGGCGCCTTCTTCAGCGTGCCGGACAGGCATCCGGTCCCGGCTACGCGCCATACTTGAGCATCGCCCACCTCGAATATCGACCCCTCTTGGTTGCGAGGGACGAGGCAGAATAGCTTCCTCCACAAATTGAAGTGGGCTTCGCAGCCCAGGAAAAGCTCGCAAAGGGCAACAAAACCCGCGATGTGCAGGACAGAGGCCAGCGTCATGTTGTGCAGTTGGAGGCCGTAATACTCCAGGAGTGTCACAGCCCCAGAATTGGTTGTAATTAGTGGCATCTGCATCCATGCATCATGTTTGTTTTCAAAGGAAATTTTGAAGTGGGGATGACCAAGCCCTAGCACTAAAGCAAATCAAATAGGTTCAACTAAAAATATTTTTCGTTGAATCCAAATGGCTTTAAGAAAATGTTCATCATTTACGGAAAAATGTTATAAACCATAACCAGAGGTGTTGCACATTTTTCATGACATATTTGGTCACTGGATTAATTCATTAAGTATTTGCATTTGGGCATTTAATGCTAATAAATAGTTTAAATGTTCAAGTAATCATAAACCAAAATGTTTGCTGTTTGTTATATTCCAAACAGTGGCATTGATTAGTTTCATGATTTTTGGGTTTGACCTAGTATTTTTAATAAAGCCAAACAGTTGCAAAGGAATAGAAAAACAGAACAAAAATAGAGATAAGAGAGAGAGAGAGAAGCCACTTGGGCCAGCTTACCTGGCACAGCCACCTGGCCCGGCACTGTGGCTGAGGCCTGGCCCAGTCCACCACCGCCACCTCCCCGTGTCGTCTTCCTCCTTCTGCCAGGAGGACAACCAGGTGCGTGGCGAGCGCCGATGCTGCCCTGGCCACCTCCTGCTTCCCCGGCCCCTCCTGGCGACGCCACGATGACGCCCCGTGTTCCCTCGCTCCTCTCCCTCACTCGCTGCACCCTCTGCCCTCCCCTGGCTCTCTCCCTTGAACTCATCCGAGCACAGCCATCACCGCCGACCAGCGATCGCGCGGCCGCAGCCATCCCCACGCCTCTCCGACACGTCCTCGAGCTCCGCCGTTCCGCCCTCGTCCCCCTCGTCGTCTCACGCGACCAGAAGAGCCCCGGAGCGCCGTCCACCTTGTCTTAGTCCTCCTCGGCCCACCGAGATCGCCGGCGACCTCCCATCGTCACCAGCTCCTCCCCGAGCCCGCCGAGGCCACCTCCGCACTCCTCGTGAGCTCCTCTTCTCTTCCCCTCACTCCGTGCACTTGATTTCGTCCCCTAGCTAGCTGCCCCGCCGAACCCGAGCTCCGGCCGCCGCCATGGACGGTGAGCTTCGTGCTCCCGAGCTCCTCCACCTGCGCTTGTTGCCTCCGCGTGTTCCTGGTGATCCCAGCAACCAGTAGAGCCCATCGGCCGCGCCCGCCGTGCCCCGTAACGCCTAAAGCTTGGATGGCCGAACTCCGGCGGCCGCCCGGCTCGCCGCCGCCGCTGCTACACACACCCCCAGCACACCACGCGGCCTCCACCGGATGCGCCTCACTGCCAGCGTCCGTGACGCAAAACCACGCCAAAAAACCGAGCCTCAGGCGGATTTCCGCAAGCTTCCGCGGCTTGAGGTCGCCACGGCCAAACTCCGGCGGGCCGACGTGGCCACTTAGTTAGGGGCTAATCACCCCATGAGCCAACGCCATGTGGGCCCCTACGCCTAATTAGGATTAGTATATTTTTTACGTTAAATTAGTGTTAATGCCGTGGACCCCACGCGCCCGGTTTGACCTTGGCCAAGTCAGCTTTGATCGGTCCCACATGTCATCCACCTAAACCAGCCTCGAGACGCCGACGTATGGGTCCCATCGGTCAGGTTTGACTGGCCGACCCAGCTTGACTCATCGACATCACGGTGGCGTCATCTTGGCGCATTAATTCGATTTCTGGATTTATTTTAATTCAGGAAATTCCAGAAAATAGCTCAAACTTCTAAAATTCATAAAAATTCAACCGTAACTCCAAATGAGATAAATTATATATGAAAATGATCAAAAAAATCCAATCTATCCATCTGTACCACTTTCATGCATGATTGAACAAGTTAACCTCACTGAATAGGATGAATCATGATTAGGGCAATTTAACTAGCATTTGGAGTTGGAGTTTAACCTTGTTTAAATTCCACTTCAATTAACTTGGCTTATTGCTGCATTAGGTCAATTCAGTTCCTTAACATGACATGTCATTCATTTATTTGTGCATTGCATTGATTGTGTTTCTTCTTGGTTTGCCGGTAATTGTCCCCTCTCGGTACCGACGATGAATTCGATGACACCGATGAAGAACTATATTATCTTCAGAAGTGCCAGGCAAGCAAAACCCCCCTTGTTCATTCCGATATAATCCCACTCTCTCGCTCCTGCTCTATTTTACTGCATTAGGACAATAACGACTCATGTGTTAATTGTTGCGGTAGCTGAACCCTTTATCCTCTGCATGACCTGTCATTCCACAGTAATTAGATGAAACCCACTAGCATTAGTAGGAGTTGCTTGTGCCATGTTGTGCCTACTCATTCATGCTTGTTTGTCATGCCTGCTACTGCTTAGAGTTGAGTCAGGTCTGATTCATCGAGGATGAATCGAAGGTGTGTGAACATGTCCTACTGTGTGTGAGCTAAGTGTGTGAACACGATTTGGTAAAGGTAGCGGTGAGAGGCCATGTAGGAGTACATGGTGGGTTGTCTCATTGCAGCCGTCCTCGTGAACCGAGTTACGTGTTTGTGATCCATGAAACAGTTACTACCACACATTGGGATCCTTAATTGACTCTCTCGGCTTCTTAATCACCCTTGTCCTCTCCCAGGAGTTGCAACTAGTTTCTGGTGTTTGTAGGATATGTGTTGGAGGCCGTGTGTAGCGCTGACCCTAGGGGTGGGCTATGATGCGGTAGATACACCGTGGCCCGGTGTATCGAATGCCCGTTTGGTATCTCAGAACCACAACACATCGTTCGGGGCCGTTAGTGGAAACCTCGGCCGGACTCCTGCGGATGGAACCGAATAGGCGATAAACCTGGACTAGGGACTTGAGTGTTTAGGTAGGCGTGGCCGACACCCTCGCTAGGCTTCCGCTTGAAGGTTGTCGAGTACATGTCGTGTAAACGGCGATAAGTGGTGAGAGCGTGTGTGAAGAAGTACACCCCTGCAGGGTTAATATGATCTATTCGAATAGCCGTGTCCGCGGAGAAGGACTTCTGGGTTGCCTATATCAGTTCATAGACAAGTGAAAGTGGATACTCTAAAATGCGCAAGATAAGCGTGAGTGCTATGGATGGCGTTCTCGTAGGAAGACGGGATCGGATCCATAGTGGTGTATTGATTGGTGAATATGTGGACTCGTAAAGCCACCTCAAAAGAGTTACTTGTAGTCGTAGTTCAGGATAGCATCGAGTCAAAGCTGGCTTGCTGTCAAACTCCACAACCCCTTTGTTGATAATGATGCATATGTAGATAGTTACGATGTAAGTCTTGCTTGAGTACGTTTGTACTCACGTTTGCTTATTTTATGTTTTGCAGAGAGACGTCGGTCTCGCTTAGTAGTTCCGCTTGGACTTTGATGTTTAGCTTGTTACCTCAGCTACGCCTTGTGCCCTCGGCAGATCTCAGTAGATAGTCCGGCTTCTCACCTTTTTCATTTGTAGATGTACGTACTCAGACATGTTAAGTTTCCGCTTGTGCTTTGACTTGTATGTTTCGAGTGTTGGGTCATGAGACCCATGTTTGTAATATCTCGCTCCTCGGAGCCTAATGAATAAATATTTGAGTCGTAGAGTTATGTTGTGATGCCATGTTGTATTTACACATATTGAGCATATTGTGTGTATGTTTGAAATGCTTGGTATGTGTGGGATCCGACAATCTAGATGTTTATCCTTGGCAGCCTCTCATATGGGGAAATGAAGTCTAGTGCTTCTGAGCGATAGTAGTCCGCTTCTGCCGGTTCACCGGAGTCCTGCTAGCCCAAAGACTACCGCTCTGGACACTTGACTGGCCGACATGTGTTTCACTGCCTATATGTCTGTTCCTCGGGAAATGTCACAGTGACATCCGAGTCCTGCCTAGCCTACAGCCCGGGTTACTGAGTCCTGTTAGCCCAAAGGCTACAGCCCGGATTCATACGTTGATGACCGACATGCTCGATGTGATTCATGTATGCCTGTCCCCATGGGTTAGTGCCACTTTGGGTTCACGACTAGCCATGTCAGCCCCGGTTCTTTGTCATATGGATGCTAGCGACACTATCATATACGTGTGCCAAAAGGCGCAAACGGTCCCGGCCATGGTAAGGCGACACCCGTGGGAATACCGTGCGTGAGGCCGCAAAGTGATATGAGGTGTTACCGGCTAGGTCGATGTGACTTGGAATCAGGGTCCTGACAGCGTTGGTATCAGAGCTTCGATCGCTCAGAGGATTACCAAGCCAAACCGGTCGAAGTTGTGTCTAGAAATGCCTTAGTTATGTATGGGAATTGATTGTGGAAGGGAACGTAAGGCTCTTTTTACTCCTTATACCTCATGGCCTTCCGATCTGAGTCAACCTCTTCTCTTCTACGGGATTAAGAACTAGGCCTTCTTATCTATCTATCAGGATGACGTGTTACTAATCCCTAGACCTTTAAGATTGTTGGATTTAAGCCCCAGTTCAGTTCCTACTATTTCTGTTTGTTAACTGTTGATCTCAAAATCTTGTTATGATGTTGCAGAGTGGTTGTGCTACCATTTTGCATGATGTCTCAAATCTTTTGAGCATTTACAGCCGTTATGCTGTCCGAGTTATCCCAGGTCTCTAAATAGTCTGATGCATTTGCAAATCCCTTCTCTCCTTTTCTAATGTTCATCTGGGCCAGATTAAGCACACTAATTAGTATGTTGAGGTAATTTATTGCCTTGACATATATGTTGGAGCTATTATTATGACCCTAGGTGTTTTAGGAAGTCACCTAGCAATTTAGCAATGCTTTTGTATCCCCAGTGTGATGATTCTGGCCATTAATCGAAAGCATCCCGTGATGCCATTTAGTAGTAGGTATTCTATTCCTGGGTTCTTGAACCCGAGATTCACCCTACTTACTTCCTGTTGATAGTGTTGCTAGTTCCTTTAGGATATTAGTAACCTTGCAATAGTCCTCGAGGTCCGTGGTATTTCCTTCTTCCAAATACCATGAACTGCTTATGGCGTAAGTTCCTCTTTGAGCCTAAAGATCGCAATCGAGTACTCTTGAAGAGTTCTCCATTCATAATTGTGACTCGCCGGTTCTACCTTCTCGCATGGGTTATCCGGGAGAAATGTTGAGCTTTGCTCGATATACTAATCCATGCCTCCACAACTCGAAAAGTTATATATTCCTCGAGTTGTTCCTCCTTAGTTGTATTCCGATCCCCGTCTATCAGTTGATAGTCAGGAGTAGTCGTGCTCTCGTCCTCATCGATGCCCTTTTTTCTTGTGGTCCGTCAAGCCATTTTGTTCTGGAATGACTAGGAGAAACAAACTCCATTACCTTGTCCATTTCGAGGATTGGGTCAAAGTAGTTGTATTCCGCAGATTAAAATGCCAATCCAGCTTTGATTCTGCTCTACCTTGGAGTGTTACCATCTTTATGTCAGGAACATCATGAAAATTGCACCTTCTCTTATGAATTCTTGTCATAGTGATACTTCTCGTCATCATTGTTCATTCCTCGGTGTCGTGTTGTCGCAACCGGAATGCCGACAAGTGAATTGTGGTGTGTGAAATCGATACTCCTAGCAACCTCGTTGCTTGGTAGTAAATGGACAATACTCTCATTCTTAGCGTGTTGGTTATTGAATCATCATCCTAAGATTAATCGTGCTACCTAGTCCTTAGTTCTGGTGCACTCTTCGATCTATGAGTTAGGATTGTATCAATTCCTCACTCTTTTGATCATATCGTCTTGCCCTCAAAAGCAAGATTGATCTCGAGCTTAGTAACATACCGATGGTTCGTGATTTTCCGAATATCTTCTTGGAAGTGTTATCGGGTTGTTTCCTGACTGTTATGTTGAGCTCGTGATCAAGTTGGTTTCTTGTGAACCACCCTTTCTCCAAGAATGCGTGGTCGGATATCCTGAGCTAGCTGGTTAAGCTAGACAACAACTTGGAGAGTTGGAAGATAAAAGCTTGCCTAACTTAGTTCGTTCCAAAGGGATATTCTTGTGTAGTGTGTGTTAAAGAAAGATGATATCTTCATCGAATGATCCCCGTGATCAGTTGTTGAACCTATTGTCTTATCAAACTTTGACTTGAGTATGGGCTATTATTAAGTCAAATCAGAACCAACGATGTTCGTATTGTTGTCTTACTCGTGGTTGATCCTCGAGCATACACCATTACATCTTTTGGTCTCGACCAATACTATCACTTGTGTTCACATGATGGCGGAAGTCCAGTGATATGGAAATTTCGATGAGTTGTTGTTGAGCCCATCAGCAGCATTTTTGTCTCCCCCGTGATTCATGTTGAACATCAACCTAGTGTTGAAAACTTTGTAAGCAATGCCTTCGTGATCTGTTCATGAAGCCTATGCTTGGATGAAAGAAGTGACATCCTCTAATTCACATGCATTTGATGTAAGTTGTCGCTGTGGATCCGAGAAAGTTGTTTTTGCTTCCTCTGGAATCATCCCAAGTCAGTCATGCATGTGCGAAGTATTCTATGGTCTGATAGACTGATCATCTTCATTCCATATGAATTCCCTAGCACACCAAGCCACTAACTGATTTGTTCAAGGATAAGAAGTTTTTTCATAAGAGCTAATCATATGACTTATGCAAGGACTTCCGTTATCCGCGATGATGGTTCCCCACCTGAACTTGGTAGTGTTTAATATAAGACTACTACGTGGCCATGCTTGTCTGGGACAACGTGTTCACCTGTTTGTAGCAGAACCCACTCATGTTTTGGAGCTTACTACCATAGTCCATCTCCCGAGAATCTCGCAACATCATCTAAATCGATTTGTGTTGCAACCTTTCTTTTCGGACATGCTGAGTCTGAAGTATCCTATCACCAATCGGATCTGAATCTCAGGCAGATATGATGGTTGGAACATTCCAACAGTTGCATTTCGTTCCCAGCTTGCACCGTCCTTGTGCCATTTCACTATGGGCTGCCTTCTTAGTAATTCTTGTCCAGGTTCATCTTCAAAGGTGGACTTACCATGGGTCCCCTCCACCTCCGATGATAAGCAAAAATCATCCATTGCGTTGTCTTCAACAAGGTAGTCCACATCATCCATTCTAGTCCGGGTGTACCATTCCTTTGCACTCCGCCAAACGATCGTTGTGAATTGCCTTAGGCTGGTATGAAGAGTTTCAATGATCTCTGAATCAAAAGTAATTCTTTTTGCCACTTAAGGGAATAGTTCCTCGCGTCACCTCCCCTGAGGTGCCCCGTTATTGAATCATGGCAATTATTTCCTCGCCACCTTGACACCATCCACCATCTCTCTAAGCGTGGAATTGTTGCCCACTAATCAAACCTCGTTGTTTGTTCTTCCATCCCTCTCGATGTGTTTTGTGCCTCAACTCGAGATGTTTCAACATCTCATTCCACGAGTTGATCCTGAGTGCTCGATCTTCGAGGAGATCGTCTCCTATAGAGTCTCTTTATGTCGCCATCGTGTTGGATGAAGATCCCGAAAGCAAGGACGTCAAGATCAATTGGAACAGTGAACCAACATCTTCGGGAAGGGAAATTGGATCGACAAGATCGTGTTAGCCAGTGTCCCCTCTGTCTTCTTACCTCACGTCTTGAATCTCGGGACGAGATTCTTGTTTAGTGGGGGTGAGTTGTCACAGCCCCAGAATTGGTTGTAATTAGTGGCATCTGCATCCATGCATCATGTTTGTTTTCAAAGGAAATTTTGAAGTGGGGATGACCAAGCCCTAGCACTAAAGCAAATCAAATAGGTTCAACTAAAAATATTTTTCGGTGAATCCAAATGGCTTTAAGAAAATGTTCATCATTTACGGAAAAATGTTATAAACCATAACCAGAGGTGTTGCACATTTTTCATGACATATTTGGTCACTGGATTAATTCATTAAGTATTTGCATTTGGGCATTTAATGCTAATAAATAGTTTAAATGTTCAAATAATCATAAACCAAAATGTTTGCTGTTTGTTATATTCCAAACAGTGGCATTGATTAGTTTCCTGATTTTTGGGTTTGACCTAGTACTTTTAATAAAGCCAAACAATTGCAAAGAAATAGAAAAACAGAACAAAAATAGAAATAAGAGAGAGAGAGAAGCCACTTGGGCCAGCTTACCTGGCACAGCCACCTGGCCCCAACACTATGGTGAGGCCTGGCCGATCCACCACCGCCACCTCCCGTGTCGTCTTCCTCCTTCGCCAGGAGGACAACCAGGTGCGTGGCGGCGCCGCTGCCACAGCCACCTCCTGCTTCCCCGGCCCCTCCTGGCGACGCTACGACGACGCCCTGTGTTCCCTCGCTCCTCTCCCTCACTCGCTGCGCCCTCTCCCCTTCCCTGGCTCTCTCCCTTGAGCTCATCCGAGCGCAGCCGTCGCCGCCGACCAGGCCTTCATGGCCGCAGCCATCCCCACGCCTCTCCGACACGCCCCTCGAGCTCCGCTGCCCGCCTCCCCCTCGTGCGTCTCACGCGACCAGAAGAGCCCCGGAGCGCCGTCCCCGACGTCTTCTTCCTCCTCGGGCCACCGAGATCGCCGGCGACCTCCCGTCGTCACCAGCCCCTCCCCGAGCACGCCGAGGCCACCTCTGCACTCCTCGTGAGATCCTCTTCTCTTCCCCTCACTCCGTGCACTTGATTTCGTCCCCTAGCTAACTGCCCCGCCGAACCCGAGCTCCGGCCGCCGCCATGGACGGTGAGCTTCGTGATCCCGAGCTCCTCCACCTGCGCTTGTTGCCTCCGCGTGTTCTGGTGATCCCGGTAACCAAGAGAGCCCATCGGCCGCGCCGCCGTGCCCGTAACGCCTAAAGCTTGGATTCCCAAACTCCGGTGACTGCCCGCCGCCGCTACACACACCCCAAAGCACACCACGCGGCCTCCACCGGATGCGCCTCGCCGGTGTCCCGTGACGCAAAACCACGCGCAAGAAACCGAGCCTCAGCGGATTTCCAAAGAAGCTTCCGCCGCGGCTTGAGGTCGCCGCCGGCCAAACTCCGGCGGGCTGACGTGGCCACTTAGTTAGGGGCTAATCACCCCATGAGCCACTGCCATGTGGGCCCCTGCGCCTAATTAGGATTAGTATATTTTTTCTGTTAAATTAGTGTTAATGCCGTGGACCCCACGCGTTTGACCTTGGCCAAGTCGACTTTGGTGGTCCCACATGTCATCCACCTAAACCAGCCCGAGATGTTGACGTATGGGTCCCATCGGTCAGGTTTGACCTGGCCGACCAGATTGACTACTGACATCACGGTGATGTCATCTTGGCGACGATTAATTCGATTTCTGGATTTATTTTAATTCAGTAAATTCAGAAAATAGCTCAAACTTGTAAAATTCATAGAAATTCAACCGTAACTCCAAATGAGATAAATTATATATGAAAAATGATCAGAAAAATCCAATCTATCCATCTGTACCACTTTCATGCATGATTGAACAAGTTAACCTCAGTGAATAGGATGAATCATGATTAGGGCAATTTATGAACTAGCATTTGGAGTTGGAGGTTAACCTTGTTTAAATTCCACTTCAATTAACTTGGCTTACTGCTGCATTAGGTCAATTCAGTTCCTTAACATGACATGTCATTCATTTATTTGTGCATTGCATTGATTGTGTTTCTTCTTGGTTTGCCGGTAATTGTCCCCTCTCGATAGACGACGTACCGACGATGAATTCGATGACACCGATGAAGAACTATATTATCTTCAGAAGTGCCAGGCAAGCAAAACCCCCATTGTTCATTCCGATATAATCCCACTCTCTCGCTCCTGCTCTATTTTATTGCATTAGGACAACAACGACTCATGTGTTACTTGTCACGGTAGCTGAACCCTTTATCCTCTGCATGACTGTCATTCCACGGTAATTAGATGAAACCCATTAGCATGAGTAGGAGTTGCTTGAGCCATGTTGTGCCTACTCATTCATGCTTGTTTGTCATGCCTGCTCTTGCTTAGAGTTGAGTCAGGTCGATTCATCGGGGATGAATCGGAGGTGTGTGAACATGTCCCACTGTGTGTGAGCTAAGTGTGTGAACACGATTTGGTAAAGGTAGCGGTGAGAGGCCATGTAGGAGTACATGGTGGGTTGTCTCATTGCAGCCGGCCCTCGTGAACTGAGTTCTGTGTTTGTGATCCATGAAACAGTTACTACCACACATTGGGATCCTTAATTGACTCTCTCGGCTTCTTAATCACCCTTGTCCTCTGTCCAGGAGTTGCAACTAGTTTCTGCTGTTTGTAGGATATGTGTTGGAGGCCGTGCGTAGCGCTGACCCTAGGGGTGGGCTATGATGCGGTAGATACACCATGGCCCGGTGTACCGAATGCCCGTTTGGTATCTCGGGAACCTTGCACACATCGTTCGGGGCCGTTAGTGGAAACCTCGGCCGAACTCCCTGCGGATGGAACCCGAATAGGCGATAAACCTGGACTAGGGACTTGAGTGTTTAGGTAGGCCGTGGCCGACACCCTCGCTAGGCTTCCACTTGAAGGTTGCCTAGTACATGTCGTCTAAACAGCGATAAGTGGTGAGAGCGTGTGTGAAGAAGTACACCCCTGCAGGGTTAATATAATCTATTCGAATAGCCGTGTCCGCGGAGAAGGACTTCTGGGTTGCCTATATCAGTTCATAGACAAGTGAAAGTGGATACTCTAAAATGCGCAAGATAAGCGTGAGTGCTATGGATGGCGTTCTCAGGGAAGACGGGATCAGATCCATAGTGGTGTATTGATTGGTGAATATGTGGACTCGTAAGCGCCACCTCAAAAGAGTTACTTGCGATCGTAGTTCAGGATAGCCATCGAGTCAAAGCTGGCTTGCTTTGCAATCGAACTCCACCACCCCTTTGTTGATAATGATGCATATGTAGATAGTTACGATGTAAGTCTTGCTGAATGCGTTTGTACTCACGTGTGCTTATTTTATGTTTTGCGAGAGACGTCAATCTCGCTAGTAGTTCCGCTTGGACTTGACGTTTAGCTTGTTACCTCAGCTACGATCTTGTGCCCTCGGCAGGATCTCGGTAGATAGTCCGGCTTCTCGGCCTTTTTCATTTGTAGATGTACGTACTTTCGGACATGTTAAGTTTCCGCTTGTGCTTTGACTTGTATGCTTCCGAGTGTTGGGTCATGAGACCCATGTTTGTAATATCTCGCTCCTCGGGCCTAATGAATAAATATTTGAGTCGAGAGTTATGTTGTGATGCCATGTTGTATTTACACATATTGAGCATATTGTGTGTATGTTTGAAATGCTTGGTATGTGTGGGATCCGACAATCTAGTTGGTTATCCTTGGCAGCCTCTCATATGGGGAAATGTAGTCTAGTGCTTCCTGAGCGATAGTAGTCCGCTACAGCCCGGTTCACCGGAGTCCTGCTAGCCCAGCACTACCGCTTTGGACACTTGACTGGCCGGCATGTGTTTCACTTCGTTCCTATGTCTGTCCCCTCGGGGAAATGTCACGCGGTGACATCCGGAGTCCTTCCTAGCCTGCTACAGCCCGGGTTACCGGAGTCCTGTTAGCCCAGTGCTATAGCCCAGATTCATACGTTGATGACCGACATGCTCGATGTGATTCATGTATGCCTGTCCCCATGGGTTAGTGCCGCTTTGGGTTCACGACTAGCCATGTCGACCCGGGTTCTTTGTCATATGGATGCTAGCGACACTATCATATACGTGAGCCAAAAAGGCTAAACGGTCCCGGGCCATGGTAAGGCGACACCCGTGGGAATACCGTGTGTGAGGCCGCAAAGTGATATGAGGTGTTACCGGCTAGGTCGATGTGACTTGGAATCGGGGTCCTGACAAGGAGTCCTTGGAGGAAAGGGTGGATTGGAAACCCGACGCCTCTTAACAAGTAGGGAACAAAGCACACCCGTTCCCCCCTAGCTGGATTGGGGAAATTTTCCACCAGAACTACGGCTGTGAAGGAGGTCAATCCTGCTCGGACAGGGACCAGATCCGTGGGGGGAAGGAATCCCTGTGTTTGGAGCTTAACCAACTGCTCGTGGGATACCGGACATCTCTCCAAATCGCCTTTTTTGAAGCCATGAGGGCGGGAGGAAGAATTGGTGACGCTAGTCATGTTGAATGGTTTCCCCTGGCGAAACTCTAAAGGATTTTCCACTAGATATGGAATGAATCTCAGATCCAATCCCTTTAAATAGAGGACTTTCTTGCATGGCCGGGGAGTTATGTGCAAAAAATACCCCGACCTCTTATATCCGCTCGACACGTGGAAGCAAAAGGTGTGGAGGCTCAGAAGCCGATGGGTACGACATTAAATGGAAGGCCGAATACAGCTCTCTAAGTCAGGTGCTTTGAAGTGATCGGAGGAGGAACCCGCCTTGCAATGCCGAAGACAATCTGCGCACCGGAAACCTCATCATTGAAGCCTGGTTCAGGGGCTACTGAGGGAGTCCTGGATTAAGGGGTCCTCGGGCGTCCGACATGTTGGACATGGGCCGGACTGATGGGTCGTGAAGATACAAGACAGAAGACTCTCTCCCGTGTCCGGATGGGACTCTCCTTGGCGTGGATGGCAAGCCTGGCGTTCGGATATGAAGATTCCTTTCTCTGTAACCGACTTTGTACAACCCTAGTCCCCTCCGGTGCCTATATAAACCGGAGGGTTTAGTCCGTAGAGGCAATCATAATCAGACAGGCTAAACTTCTAGGGTTTTAGCCATTACGATCTCGTGGTAGATCAAATCTTGTACATCAAGGTCTATCAAGCAGGAAGTAGGGTATTACCTCCATAAAGAGGGCCCGAACTTGGGTAAACATCGTGTCCCCTGTCTCCTGTTACCATAGACCTTAGACGCACAGTTCGGGACCCCCTACCCGAGATTCGCCGATTTTGACACCGACAGCAGGGCCCGACAGCCGCACCTTATGGATAGAACTTGCGGGATGCTCAATATTTGATGAGTTTTGCAATTGAATGCCATCTCCGTTCTTCAGAAGGACTGCTCCAGGTCTGGTGACTCGAACTACCGGGTAAGGGCCTTCCCACTTCGGCATCAACTTGTTTGTACCCTTGGCGGACCGAATGCGCCTAAGGACAAGGCCGCCTTCCTCAAAACACCGGGCATGAACCCTGTGGCTGTGATAGAGACCGGTTAATGAGTTCCGTGGGGATAACTGCTTCTGCCCCATAGCTTAGGGAGAAGGGAGTCTGCCTGGTAGCTCGATTTGGTGTCGTTCTGAGGGACTAGAGAACTACCGGTAGCTCATCGATCCACCGCCAGCCATGCTTCTGCAGCGTATCAAAGGTTCTTGTCTTGAGTCCTCGCAACACTTCAGCTTTCGCCCTATCAGCTTGCCCATTGCTCCTGGGATGCACGACTAGGCAAATGAGATCTTGCTTCCGAGGTCATGAACATATTGCTTGAAGGCGCGGCTAGTGAAATGGGTGCCGTTGTCGGTAATGATCCTTGTCGGGACTCCAAAATGACACACCAATTCTTTCAAGAACTTGATAGCTGACTGAACTTGATAGCAATGAAAAAGAATTCAAAGCCCCAGACAGCTCGGGGGAAAGGGCCGAGGATACTGAGCCCCCAGACCAAAAATGGCCATGATAAAGGGATTGTCTGAAGAGCTTGAGCAGGCAGGTAGATGTTCTTGGAATGGAACTCGCAGGCTTCACATTTGGTGACTAGCTCCACCGCATCCTAGGCCAATAGAATCCTTGTTGAAATGCCTTCCCAACTAATGCCCTTGATCCAATGTGGGAGCCACACATGCCTTTGTGTATCTCAACCAACAGTTTCTTTCCTTCTTTCCGGCAGATGCACTTCAATTTCACACCGTTGGGCCTCCTACTATATAGAGTGTCATCGACAAACTGATACATACTGGCCCTCCGGGCTACTCTTTCAGCTTCATATTGGTCATCGAGAAGTTCTCCGGTTTGGAGGAAATGGACTATGTGCCTTACCCAAGTTGGAGCCTGGGGCTCGACAATAAGGACTAGCGGCACGTCCTCCACCGCGGGGGCATGTTCCTCATTCGCGAGGACCATAGGCCCAGCTGGAGGGTGTGGTCCGGCAAGCGATGAGGAGTTGTTTCCGGCAGGGTCCCTACCAGGAGACCCGGGGGGATCTACCGGGAGAGGCTTACCAAAGTCCATCTTTCTCCTTTTCCAGGCCATTGTTGCTGGGGATACGAAGGGCTGAGTAATATGGAGAGCAAAAGTTCCTAGTTCCAAAGGAAGCTTCTGCGCAACACACTTTGACATATAATCAGCTATGCTGTTTTCCGCACGGGGTACGTGCTCTATTTGCAATCCGTCAAAGCGCTCCTCCAATATTCTCACTTCCTCAATGTATGCCTCCATCAATGGACTTTGGTAATCCTTGTTGACTTCTCAAACCAAAAGCTATGAATCTCCTCGAATAATCAGCTTCTTGATTCCCAATTCTGCAGCAATCCTGAGCTCGGCAAGGAGCCCTTCGTAATCTGTTGTACTGTTGATCACCTCTTCCCGGGAAAAGTGCATCTCGAAGATGTACTTCAAGGGCTCCCCGGAGGGGGCAATGAGAAGCACGCCAGCCCCTACACCTAGTAGGGAAAAGGCACCATCAAAATACATGATCCATTCTTGGGGCGCTTCCTTGCCGGGGATAACTGTTTCCAGCACTTCCCCATCAGGGGTTGGCATCCATTCTGCAATAAACTCTGCCAATGACCTGCTCTGAATTGTTGATGTGCTCTCAAACTTCTAGCCAAAGTTGGATAACTCCAAAGCCCACTCCACTATTCTGCCGGTAGCCTCAGGGTTTCAGAGTATCCTCTGCAACGGGAAGCGAGTGACAACTGTGATCTCATGGGCTTGGAAGTAGTGGCACAGTTTCCTTGAGGACGTGATGAGAACAAAGATCAATTTTTGCACACCAGAGCACCTCGATCTAGCTCCCTGTAGCAGGGAACTGACGAAGTAAACTAGGCGCTGCACCACTTTCTTCTTTGCCTCTTCCTTGGGGTTGCCCTCGTTGCCATGCCCATTTTTGCCTTGATCCTTGTCTGGCTCTGCCGGTCCTTGCTCACTTTCTGCTTCTTCCACTTCCCGTTGTGCCACCAAGGCCGCACTAACCACTTGACTGGTTATCGCCAAGTATAGCAGCAACGACTCTTGGGGTTTGGGGACAACCAAGATGGGCACAGAGGATAAGTAGACCTTCAACTCTTGCAAAGCTGCATCTGCTTTTGGGGTCCACTTCATGGGTCCTGCCTTCTTCAGGATTTTGAAGAACGGCAAGGCGCGCTCGAAAGACTTGGAGATGAATCTGCTTAGCGCGGCAAAGCACCCTATCAAACGCCTCACATCATTGACTGTCCTGGCGCTTGAATCTGCTCGATAGCTTTGATCTTGTCTGGGTTGGCTTCGATCCCCTGATGGGATACAAAGAACCCAAGTAGCTTGCTGGAGGGGATGCCAAACACACACTTCTCCGGGTTGAGCTTCAAGTTGATCTTGTGCAGATTAGCAAATGTCTCCTCCAAATCCTGGATGAGGGTTGATCTGTCCTCTGTCCTCTGTCTTGACCACAATATCATCCATATAATCCTCAATGTTTATGTGCAGGTGTGGCACAAAACCAATCTGGACTTCCCTTGCAAAAGTAGACCCAGCACTCTTTAATCCAAATGGCATGCGGACAAAGCAGTACGTACCGCATGGGGTGATGAACGAGGTCTTCTCTTTGTCTTCTTTGGACATGTAGAGTTGATGATATCCAGAATATGCATCCAAAAAGGAGAGAAAATGACAGCCTGAAGTGGAATCCACAATCTGATCGATGCGCGGCAAAGGAAATGGGTCCTTCGGGCAAGCCTTGTTGAGATATGTGAAATCTATGCAAAGCCTCCATTTCCCGATAGCCTTCTCAACAACCACTGGATTTGCTAACCATGTTGGATGTAGCACTCCTCTGACCAGAGCAGCCGCCTCAAGCTTCTTGACCTCCTTTGTAATGAACTGTTGCCTCTCCAAGGCCTACTTCCGAACTTTCTACTTGACAGGTCGCGTGTGTGGGCAGACAGCAAGGTGGTGCTCGATTACCTCCCTGCGAACACCAGGGATATCAGATGGTTGCCAGGCAAACACATTCATATTCTCCCGCGAGAAGTCAACAAGCGCGCTTTCCAATTTGTCAACAAGGGTGGCGCTGATAGTGAAGGTACCATCAATGCCAGCCAGCCCTGCCAGGACCTTCTTCACTTGTGGTGCAACAACATTGGACCTCTTGCTATTGACTCTTCGGCAAGTCATCAACAGGCGCAGCACACTCCGAAGAGGTATGCTTCCTGGATTCTTTGCCAGCATCCCTGCTATCCTTATTCTCTCCTCTGTTCTCCTTGGCAGGAACTGCTGCTCCCGCTGCCTCTGCTGCGACTGTGTCCTAGTACATCTTGTCCACGCAAATGATTGTTTCCTTCTCATCTGACAGGATGGAAATGACTCCTACTGGCCAGGTATCTTCAATGTGTTGTAGGCATAGTAGGATGCCGCCATGAATTTAGACAAGTCTGGGCGTCTTAGGATCCCATTGTACGACAGGGGAGGTCGACCACATCAAACACAATCTTCTCAGTCCGATAGTTCAGTCCCCCCCCCCCCCAAATGTCATTAGCAACGTGATTTTTCCCTTAGGATGACTCGCGGGATTAACTCCTTGAAATGTGCCCGTGACCTTTAGCTCTTCCTCTGCTATCTGAAGTTTGTTGATGACCTTTCGGTAAATCAGATTCAACCTGGCCCCACCGTCAACCAACATCTTTGTGACCTTGAGGCTGCGAATGGTTGGAGAGACCAACAATGGCAAACATCCTATCGCAGTGGTACGGTCAGGATGGTGCATGACTATTTGAGTGGTTTCCGAGCCTCTGGCGCTGGTTCCGCGGCATTGACCTCATGTGCCCACCGTTTGAGTTGGCAGTGAGAGGAGTGCATTGATGCACCCCCGTCAATGCACAGGGCGTCAGTGGCCTTCTAGAACTCCTGCTCGCTGGTTTCCTCTTCATCCCCACCATCACTCTCATCATTGCAAGCTTCCTTCTCTCGACCCCTGGCGGGTTTCCTTGGTTCTGGAAGGGTTTGTCGGGCGATTTGCTTCACCGCCTCGGTCCTTACCGCCAGCAACATTCTGACCTTTTTCATTATCACACTTCTCATATTCTGCTCTCTGCCTCTTGACGAGTTGCTCAACCTGATAACACTCTTGAAGGTCCTGGCCCTTGGTCCGATGAATCTTGCAGTATGGCACGTCGCCTTTCCCGGCCTTCTCGGTAGCCGTAGACTCCCGGTAGTCAGCGCACACGGCAGCCGCAGACTCCCGGCAGTCAGCGGATACTAGGTGTGCCCGATCCTTCGACACTCATCACCTCCTTATCCTTGTGCCTCTTGCTGCGCTTCTTTCTCTTCTTCTGACTGGTGGATTCGTCGTTGTCCTTGGAGTCAATGAGGATACAATCCTATTCTCCTGGGAGTTTCCTTCCCTCCTCCATCCGAGCGCACTTGTCCACCAAGGTGTAAAGCTCCTTCACCGTCTTGGGCCACCGCATGTTCATCTTGGAACGAATCCTTCGGTTGCGCACATTGGACTGGAAGGCAGCTATCACAGCTGTTGGATGGATATTTGGGATGTTCCTGTGGACACTGCTGAATCTCTGCAAGTACTTCGAGAGAGTCCTTCTTTTTGCTGGAGAAGCTGCAAATCGCTCGGCCGCCCTGGTTCTTGATGGCTGCCAGTGAAGGCGCCAATGAACTCATGGCTCAGGTCAGCCCATGACAAAATGGAGTTCTCCGGTAGGTGCATCAGCCAAGACCTCACATGGGACTTGAGTGCCAAAGGGAAGTAGTTGGCAAACACCTTCTCATCTCTTCCCCGGGCAGCCTGAACAGCGATAGTGTAGATGCTTAGAAAATCTGCCGGGTTTAGCCTCCCATCATACTTCTCGGGTATCTCCGGCTTGAACGTACGAACGGATGGCCAACGGACTTGCCGCAACTCATGAGCAAAGGCAGGGCACCCAACCTCGAAAGGTAGGCACCCGCCAACCTCGAGCGCAAGCTCGTCAACGTTGGGACCGTCGCACCCATTTGTCCGTTGGTGGTCATCGCGGCGTCGCTCGATGATGACGTGAGCGTCTCCCCTCTGCCTGTCCTCCGGGGCTCACCGCTGGCCTGGACGTGCTCGAGGGTCAGAGGAGGCCATCGAGACGTCCTCACGTTCTTTATTTTGTCGCGCTCGCGCTGGTTGTCGTGGTGGGGACTGTACCATGGCGGTGGCCCCTTCCGTATGACCAGCAACGCGAGCCATCGTTGTTGCTTGGGGAGGCCCTGGCGGCCAGCTCGCTGTGAGGCCCCAGCCTTGGCGAAACCGAGCAGACTCTGGATGGTGGCATGCCACTCATCCATCTGCTCAGCTGCTGACAGAAACCTCAGTAGCAGCTGAGCCCGTGCCATGGCTTCCGTAGCAGTGCTTGGCATGGGTGATGATGATGTGGACCGCACCGTCGCTCGGCTTCTGGCGGTGCCAGTGGCGATAGCATCACGTCCTTGCTGTTGCGAGGCGGCCATCTGGATGGCATGGTGTCTTGGTGAAGGCGCTTGAGGGCCAGCGGCTCCATTGGGTGCAGTGACCTGGTCGACTCGTCCTGGAGGAGGTGCACACGCCGCGGTCGCTCCCGTGGTGGGGGCGGCCGGAGGGCGGCGATTTGCCCCGGACCGAGCACCAGCACTGTGGTTGTGCCTGTCGGCAAGGGGAAGGGGCGCAGATGGAGCAATCCCTTCGCCCGTACCCAGTGGAGCGTGGCCACGGGGATGTTGCTGATGCTGCTCTCCTCTGACGTCTCCTGCTCCCGCTTCGGCCGTGGGGGAGGTGGTGACGGTGCCACCTGCTCCGACCACATCCCAGCAGCGTCCACGTCCTCGCGCGCCTCCGCATCCCCCGTAGTGTTGGTGGCTGCGGGCGGCGGAGCCTTCGAGGTGGACGGTGGAGCTGAAGCACCGGATTTCTTCTTGGGCGCCATGGTCGATGGTGCCGTCGAAGATGAAGATGGCGATGAAGATGACGCGCTGCTCACGCTTTTAGGTTCGCACAAGTGATCCCCCTACCTGGCGTGCCAAAGCTGTCGTGGGAAACCACAGCCACCTATGGGACCAAAGGCCCCTTGCTGGTCCAGCGGGGGGATGTCAGGTTGCACAAAGAGCGGAAGAGCGTGAGGCAGCACGACAGATATCACACGGGCAATTTTACCTAAGTTCAGGCCGCCGTGAGGCATAAAACCCTACTCCTACTTTGGTGGATTGATGGTGGAAAAATGGTGGTGGTCGTAGTGCGTTTGCCCGGCAGGGTTGCCTCAGGTCGAAACAACTATGAGCGTATGAAATATGAGGGGGTGGATTCACTAACACAGGGTCCAACCCTTTCTAAGGTTTCCATGGGCCTTCTTTTATAGGCTAAGGGGTCACCATAGTGGCAAATCAGTCATTATGCACTGATATGATAGCAAATAGTGCTATCATACCTAACTCTACATGCTGACATGGCGCATTAAATGCGCTGCTCAACGTCACATCGTCGCTTCCCCGGCAAGCCTTGCCGGGATTCTTTGCCAGCTTCGCGCCTGCTCGGTTGACATGTCGCGAGACGGGTATCGCCTATAGGCTTTTCCTGTAGAAATAGGTTGCCATGTGGCAAATGGCTGTCACTTAGTCACATTGCGTCTTGACACGCCACTGATCGACGACGTGTGTTGTGGTGAGGTGGTTTTGTGAGGTGGTTCCAACTCCGCGAGTCCCGGCAGGCCCTGCCGGGGCGTCTTGGAGGTCTTCCTCCCGGGGTAACCCCGTCCTCGCCAGGCTCGCCTGCCCGGCAAGGGAGGCCCTTCTCCTGGTTGTTTCTTACTTCTTTGGCTTGGTCTTGGTCCTCTTGATTTCTATGTTCGTCCTTTGAAGATCTTGGTCTCTTGTAATTTGTCCTGGTCCGATGCTGTAATCTTGCTCCCGTGCCTGTGCATAGTCTGGGCAACAGACCCAGGGTTTGTTGCACCGACACATCGCCATGTGATTAACACCCAAAGAGTACTAAGGTGTGATCATGTTTTGATTGTGAGAGAAGTTTAGTCAACGGGTCTGTCACATTCATATCCCCATGTATTTTGCAAATTTCTATGTCTACAATGCTTTGCATGGAGCTACTCTAGCTAATTACTCCCACTTTCAATATGTATCCAGATCGAGACTCAGAGTCATCCAGATCGGTGTCAAAGCTTGCATCGACGTAATTCTTCCCGACGAACTCTTTATCACCTCCATAACCGAGAAATATTTCCTTAGTCCTCTAAGGATAATTTTGACCGCTATCCAGTGATCTACTCCTCGATCACTATTGTACCCCCTTGCCAAACTCATGGCAAGGTACACAATAGGTCTGGTACACAACATGGTATACTTTATAGAACCTATGGCTGAGGCATAGGGAATGACTTTCATTCCCTCTCTATCCTATGACGTGGGTGGGCTTTGAGTCTTACTCAAGTTCACACCTGACAATACAGGCAAGAACTCCTTCTTTGACTGATCTATTTTGAACTCCATTAAAATCTTGTCAAGGTATGTATTAATTGAAAAATCTTATCAAGCATCTTGATCTATCTTTATAGATCTTGATGCCTAATATATAAGCAGCTTCACCGAGGTCTTTCATTGAAAAATTCTTATCCAAGTATCCTTTTATGCTATCCAGAAATTCTATATCATTTCCAATCAACAATATGGCATCCACACACAATATCAGAAATGCTACTCCCACTCAGTTTCTTGTAAATACAGGCTTCACCGAAAGTTTGTATAAAACCATATGCTTTGATCACCTCATCAAAGTGTATATTCCAACTCCGCGAGGCTTGCACAGTCCATAGATGGATCGCTGGAGTTTGCACACTTTGTTAGCACGTTTAGGATCGACAAAACCTTCTGGTTGCATCATATACAACTCTTCTTTAAGAAATTAATTTAGGAATGCAGTTTTGATGTCCATTTGCCAGATTTCATAATCATAAAATGCGGCAATTGCTAACATGATTTGGACGGACTTAAGCATCACTATGGGTGAGAAAGTCTCATAGTAGTCAACCCCTGGAACTTGTCGAAAACCTTTTGCGACAAGTCGAGCTCTGTAGACAGTAACATTACCATCAGCATCAGTCTTCTTCTTGAAGTTCCATTTATTCTCTATGGCATGCAGATCATCGGGCAAGTCCACCAAAGTCCACACTTTGTTCTCCTACATGGATCCTATCTCAGATTTCATGGCCTCAAGCCATCTGTCAGAATCTGGGCTCATCATAGCTTCTTCATAGTTCATAGGTTCACCATAGTCTAGTAACATGACTTCCAGGACAGGATTACCATACCACTCTGGTGCGGATCGTGCTCTTTTCGACATACAAGGTCCAATAGTAACTTGATCTGAAGTTTCATGATCATCATCATTAGCTTCCTCTCTAGTTGGTGTAGGCATCACATGAACGGATTTCTCTGACGTGCTACTTTCCAATTCGAGAGAAGGTACAATTACCTCATCAAGTTCTATTTTCGTCCCACTCACTTCTTATGAGAGAAAACTCCTTCTCTAGAAAGGTTCCATTCTTGACAATAAAAATCTAGCCTTCGGATCTATGGTAGAAGTTGTACCCAATTGTTTCCTTCGGGTATCCTATGAAGACACAATTCTATGATTTGGGTTCGAGCTTATTAGGATGAAGCTTTTTGATATAAGTGTCGTAACCCCAAACTTTAAGAAATGACAGCTTAGGTTTCTTGCCAAACCATAGTTCATACGGTGTCGTCTCAACGGATTTCGATGGTGCCCAATTTAACATGAATGCATCTATGTCTAATGCATAACCCCAGAACGATAGTGGTAAATCGATAAGAGACATCATAGAAAACACCATATCCAATAAGGTACAGTTACAATATTCGGACATACCATTTCACTGTGGTGTTCCAGGTGGCGTGAGTTGTGAAACTATTCCACATTGTTTTAAATGAAGGCCAAACTCGTAACTCAAATATTCGCCTCTGTGATCAGTTCGTAGAAAATTATTTTCTTTTTACGATGATTCTCCAATCCAATCTAAAATTCTTTGAACTTTTCAAATATTTTAGACTTGTGTTTCATCAAGTAGATATACCCATATCTGCTCAAATCATCTGTGAAGGTCAGAAAATAATGATAACCGCCGCGTGCTTCAACACTCATCGGACCGCATACATGGGTATATATTATTTCCAGTAAGTCATTAGCTTGCTCATTGTTTCGGAGAACGGAGTTTTAGTCATCTTGCCCATTAGGCATGGTTCACAAGTATCAAATGATTCATAATCAAGTTACTCCAAAAGTCCATCTGCATGGAGTTTCTTCATGTGCTTTACACCAATATGACCTAAACGGTAGTGCCATAAATATGTTGCACTATCATTATCAACTTTACACCTTTTGACATCAATATTATGAATATGTGTATCACTACGATTGAGATTCAATAAACCATTCACATTGGGTGTATGACCATAGAAGGTTTTATTCATACTAGTGGACCCGTTGCGCCAAATGGCGCAGAGACACACTAAACCCATGCTCGCGATGAAAAGAAAAACATGGTTTAATTCAATCTAATAGGAAATATAGTAGATTGCTGACTACAATGAGATGCATATTCAATAGTATCAAGTCTCATTTAAAAGAAAATATATGTTTTAGTTAGTTTAGCTTTGGCCAAGCACGTATGATAATAAATCAAATATCCTTTAGCCAAAAAAAATGGTGTGTTGTTGTGTGTGTGCGTGCGTGTGTGTATCATGATGCGAACGTGCATGCTAAGAATTTAGATTCTTATATATAAAAAGAAAAACATACTGGTATAGTGATCATTAAGCACATGTCCGCAAGCAGCAAATATAGATATGGCCCATAAGTGAAGCATTATTGAATACTCCATTTAAGAGAAATGGATCACCCACATTATGATTCCACAAAACAATAGACTATAATCAGAAAGAATGAACTTGTTGCATGAACATAGAATTCAAAATTAGTCAAACACTACATTTCTTCATAGCATGCAACACAAAGTTCATCCTCAGTAAAAGAAAGTGTATAAAACAATCATGTTTCCATTGACTAATAATGCATTCACTTCTAGTGTTGTCTGTTTTCATCAATCATTCTCCTGTCTTCCATTCAATATCCATACTTTTTCAGAAAGTGTCAGTAACCTGCAGAGAAATGCATCACGTTACAGGTATAGCCAAGTACAGTTGCGAACTTGGTATAGCTTTGTAAAGTTGGAAGTACACAACTTCACACAATGTAAAGAAAGTCGAATCAAAGGGGGGAGGAGGGCAGCAACATGCACCAGGATCAAGAGGGGGCACAATCTCGTGTTGTTGCTCTATGAAACAGATAACAGTTTTATATCGCTCGACATGGTGGATGAAGTAGTATGTTTATTTGGTGGTGAGAAGGATGACCCCGGCTCCAAGCCCATCAAGCACAGAAATTTGGTAGTATGTTCGACCGGTGGCGAGAAGGATGACCCGGCTCCCAAATTTCATCAGACAATCTGTTGCGCCAAATGGCGCAGAGAAGGCCCAATGCACACAAAAATTTGGTGGCCTTGAAGGCCTTCTAAATCCATGTGTGCAATCAAAAAATCCATATATTAGTTGGTTTAGTTGTGGGCAAGCACATTTTAACAAATTTACTCTCTTTTAATAAGAAAAAAGAAATGAGGCTTGTTGCTCACAAGAAGATGTACCTTCATATTTTCCGCCCAATTTAATAAATAAAAACAATGGAGGCAAAGTTCCTCCATGCTACTCTGCTTGACCTGAAAATAGACTGGCAAAGATACTACTCAATGTTTTCTTCTCTTTAGAAATAACCACTCAGCTTTTGACACGGCAAAATCAAATGTAGAACTCTTTTGACATTAGCAAAATTGGTACCTTAGTTGAGGTTCTTGTGATGTTGGCATGTTGTTTTGTTTTAAGCTGAATCTTTCGACTTCTTGGTGCAGTGGTGGGCTTCAAAGTAATTAGTCGGTGCTCAAATAGTCAGCATTAATCAAAGGGTGTAAAAAGACTGTAAAGTAAACAATTACTCCCTCTGTAAAGAAATATAAGAGTGTTTAGATCACTACTTTAATGACCTAAACACTCTTATTATTTCTTTACAGAGGGAGTAAGTTGCCATGACCTTCTTCATCACTTATGTAGATTGGGTTGCTGATGTGTTTCCCTATCATACTGTAACCTGTACTAAAGGTATGGAAACAGCATGCAGTCGTGCACACAGGAAACTATATTGTGCCCGAAACTACATTTTCTGGAATTTGCATACTGAAGGTTCCATTACTGTGTTGGGAAGCATAAATCATTGATCTGCAGATGAAATTACATTTTCTTGAATTTGCATACAATCTTGGGTTTGTAGTAACCAAACAATACTCAGTGGCATACAAAACTAAAAGGTACTTCATCTGTCCCAAATTGGAGGTAGTATGTTACTTGGTGGGCAATGGCATGTATGTAAAGAGAGATAGAAAACAGAAAAGGAAATATAATTGATGAGTAAGTGGTGGATTGCCAACCTAAGCAGAAAGAATATACAAAGGGCATGCATCAAAATATATTTAAGTTAATAAATGTCAGTACATATATATTAAACTACCTGAACGGAAAGAATGTACAAAGAAAATGCATGAAAATATATTTAAGTTAACAAATGGCAGAACATTATATATTAACCAAAATACACTGGCCGTCCTAAAGCCAATATAAAAAAACCAACTAATAAACCTGAAAGTAGGAATCGGCAATGCATTAATATCAGAATCTAATTGTTCAGGAATGAAGCAAGTAGCTTGTGCGACTTTAATTATGCTTTGTCTCTCCCTTTGCGAGTATGATACGTACTGAGCTGTGTTTAAATATCTACCAAAAAAGTATGGCGAGGACGAAGCTGATACGAAAAAGGCCAGCAACTCCTAGTGCAAATCACAACTACAAAATGTTCAAACCAACTATTTGCTCAGATGTTGCAACCATCCTGCACAATCAGTACTTTCTACCATACCATGAAACACCTATATCCCGAAGAATGAAAGCCATTACCTTAATATGTAAGGCTACTATTACAGGAAGGAACTTTACCTTGTACTTGGTCAAGGGCAGATGGCTACATAGCTACTTCATGCTTCTATGTAGTTACACACGGTCCTTGTAGAATAATGCCCAAAAAACAACTTCCATGAACAATAGGGAACACAACACATACAGAGCCTCAAAGCACTGTAGTTCTCTCTAAACTAAACCATGCTCATAGTAAGTAAGTAAATAGAGGGGCACAAAGGCATACCTGCAGCAGAGCCAGATCGCCGAGTGTCTCCCTTTTACGAATATCCAAGAGAAACCATCGCCACTTTTTCCCTTGCAGACTCCCATGTGCCTTTGGAACAGCAAAACAACCCTAAAGATCGTAATCATATTCTTTCATGGAAGAAATTTTTAGGAAACTAACAAGTCAACTCTTTTAAACACTTTCTACCTAGAGTCTAAGAGGCTGCAGATAGCAAGTGAAACAAAACAAAATCAAGCTGAAATCAGACCACAAAACATCGAGTTCGCGCCGATGGCCAAAGTCCTGGCCGCCACCCCATACGCCATGCCCGTGTATGTGTTTATAGTGAGTCCACTAATGCGAGCATGCCGATTAAACACAAGAAAATGTATAGTACGCCATTCTATGAAGAAATTGACTAATGAAGGTCATTGAAAATTTGGTGGTAAGCACGATCATCCAGGCGGGACGCCGACGCGCTCTCTCTTCCTCTGGATGCCGCGCTCCTCGACAACGACCCGCCTCTCCCTCCTCTCAAAAGTCGGCCGGCCGCCGACCTGGATCTGCCTCATCACCGAAAGCCGCCTCAATGAGCTCCTCTTCCACTCTCGTGCGTGTGCTAGCTGCTCCCGCTTGAGCTCGGGTGTTGTCTTTGCTGCTTGTGCTCTTTGTTACATTGTGCCATGGATGGGTGGTTTCTTTGATGCTATTGGCTGCTGTTCTAAAAAAATCAGTTTTTCAGTTGAAGCATGTGTACAGTGGGAATTTTACTTTCCAATTGATATGTGTGGAGATAGCGTGCATTGCCATGTTGTTTGTATACATTGGACATTGTACATAACAGGCATGCTGTAGCTGCATTACTATGTTGTTTGTAGATAGTGGGAAATGGGAATTTTATCTCTTGATACAGTAGCATATTGTACACTTCGCACCACGTATGAGAACACATCACATGTTATTGAAAAAATAATATCCTTAATACATATGTACTTCACCTAAGTGCCAGACTACTTGTGTTGAGACACGATGCCTATTATGACATGATACTGTATCCTTTGGTGCGATGTGCCGTGCTTCCTAAATCCCAAGTGTTGGTTGGTATCTCTTGTGTTTCGACATGCCTGGATCGTCAAAATACTGCATTGTAGCTGTGAAAGTATTTGGTTTATGGCGACTTATTTTGACTTCTCTTGCTTATGATGACTCGTCTTATGGGTGAAACTATTTTCTTTCTGCTCTAGTTTGTTTTGGTTAAATCCTAGGAATTGGTGCAATATCAGGTCATGGAGGGTAGTAAGGGCATGCAAGAGCCATACACTGAACCTATTGTTAAAGTACCCAGAGAGCCTGCCATCATTACCAATCGTGTCCCAGACTTGCCTCCTGAATTCACATGTGGTTCACAACTTGCAGTAAGAGATGCTTCGTGATCTCGAGTTGACCATCGCTTTGGAGAATGGCTAGAAGAGCGGAAAGTGAGAAAGCTGTTTGCGGAACCGCATTACTATGTAGGGAAAGTTGTCAAGTATGACAGTGAAAGAAATTGGTGCAGTGTTGTCTATCAAGTTGGAGACCAGGAAGATCTTGAGCGGCATGAACTGGAGGAGATCCTGCTGCCATTGGACATAACCATTCCACTCAAAACACTTGTGATGGACAAGTTCAAACATCGAATACAGTTCCCAACTACAGAACTAAGATGGCTAGACCAAGAACTAATGTTGCCAGCAATCAGATGGTGGTTAGAGCAGTAAATGGCCAACTGTCAAACAACCTACCACTCACAGGGTTGCTTCAGGCGTCAGCATCAGCAGGAGGCTTTCCACCAGCAACCTCCTCTGACTAGCCACCCGCACACAGAGCAGCACATCCTTCAGCTTCAGCCCATAGAGGAGTGAGAAGCCCATATAGGCATGAATCAAGCGTTCACATTTTCACAAAGAAGTTTCTATCCAGAATTGAATCGATCTACAACCAAAACACTCGACTAAGTTAAAAACAAAGGACAACTAATGCAATTATTATTCAAAAACATGAACGATACAAGTTATTAGCATTCATGATGAAAAAACCAAATAGACAAGGTATTCACCTGGGGCTTGCAGTATAGATTTGAGTAAAGTGTGCCGATGACGAATTACCAATTTTAGGCCAGCCAGAGAGGTCAAGAAGAACCTAGATTACATTCGAGAACAGGAGCACACCCGAGACAATTGCTGAATTGTTGTATATCAGTGATGGCCGCTACCACCGCCGGCATAGGGATCAGCTACCACTCAAAACCCAACCATTCCAACTCATACATCAACATCTGCAAAACAACCAAGTAGAAAATAATTTTGTAAGCAGTTAAATCTCTTTGAGGTAGGAAATACAACAAACATGTGGTGGGCAAACCAGCAGGTTGTGCTGCCACCTCCACACGAAGTTACTAATTCATCTCAGAAAAAGGAATCTTACCATGCGATGGAAATGAGAGAATAAAATCACTAACTAACATCTGAGATCAATAAGAATCCATCTAACAATTGGTGCAGAAACTGAGAGGGGAGAAAAGGAGTCAAGCCTCTGCCTCGGTATTGTGCAGCCTTCATCTTGCTTCCCTCCATCCCCGATGGATCCACGGCGCTCGAAGTTGGTGGGGCGAGGCAGCACTCGCAGGAGGCACTGCACGATGGAAGACGGATTTAGGCAGTCCAGCAACCTCGTTGATCCACAGGGGCCGATTCATGGCGCCGCATCAAATCAAGCACCGCCGTCGTTGCCGTTTGCATGTAGGCTGTAGGTCGCCGACCACCCTCAAAAAATCGTCCGTTGCCTCCAGACTCCTCCTCCTCTCCCTGCAATCGCTGCCAACCCTCACCTCTCTCCTCTCCTCCCTCAAGTTGACTCCTCCCTCCTTGTCCACGCTTAACGCCCAACACCCGCGCCCTCGCCCTCGCCTCCTGGAACAGCCATTGCCGCACCGTTGGCGCTCGGCCGCCCCGGACCAGCTGCCACAGCCTCGCCGTTGGGCTCGGCCGACGTGGTTGCCATGGGGAAGGAGCAGATGCGGGAGGAGGGGGTGGAAAAGGAGGGAGGCTGCGGGGTTTGCTGGAAAGGGAATAGTGTTTGCGTGGCGGGAGGGGGGGGGATTGGACGATGAAACACCAAGATTTGAAAATACCCACAACGAATCAACCGAATCACACAGACAGAAGGTCCACAAGTCATCCAACCAGAAAAACAGAAAAAAAGGTATATCATGCAGTCAACCAGTGCAATGACCAATAGCAAAAGTCAAACGCCATCCGACGGGCACAATCGATGCGCACGGGAGGAGCTTCGTGGAGGAGGGTCGGCTAGCATCCTTAGAGGTTTAAATAAACAGAACAACAATTATTCTCTAACTTACATGAATAACCGTATTGCAATAAACATGATCAAATCATATTCATGCTCCACATAAACACCAAATAACATTTATTTAGGTTCAACACTAATCTCGATGGTAGAGGGAATGTGCGATGGTGATCGTATCAACTTTGGAATTACTTCCAACACACATTGTCCCCCCTCGTTCTTAACTAGTCTCTGTTTATTTTGCAACTCCTGTCTTAGCAACTGAACCAGTATCAAATTTCAAGGTGTTGCTATAAACACTAGAAAAGTACACATCAATAACATGTCTATCAAATATACATTTGTTCACTTTGCCATCCTTCTTATCCACCAAGTATCTGGGGTAGTTCCGCTTCTAGTGATCATTCCCTTTGCAGTAGAATCACTCGGTTTCAGGCTTGGGTCCAGTTTTGGGCTTCTTCCTGAGAGTGGCAATTTGCTTTCCATTCTTCTTGAAGTTCCCTCTCTTCCCCTTGCCCTTTTTCTTGAAACTAGTGGTTTTGTTAATCATCAACACTTGATGCTCTTTCTTGATTCTACCTTCGCAGATTTCAGCATTGCGAAGAGCCCGGGAATCGTTTTCGTCATCCCTTGCATATTATAGTTCATCATGAAGTTCTAGGAGCTTGGTGATAGTGAGTAGAGAATTCTATCAATTACTATCTTATCTGGAAGATTAGCTCCCAAATGATTCAAGTGATTGTAGCACCCAGACATTCTGAGCACATGCTCACTGGCTGAGCCATTCTCTTCCATCTTGTAGGCAAAGTACTTGTCAGAGGTCTCATAACTCTCGACATGGGATGATTCTGAAATACCAATTTCAGCTCTTAGAACATCTCATATGCTTTGTGGCGTTCAAAACGTTTTTGAAGTCCCGATTCTAAGCCGTAAAGCATGGCGCACTAAACTATTAAGTAGTCATCATATCGAGCTTGCCAAACGTTCATAACGTCTACATCTGCTCCTGCAATAGGTCTGTCACCTAGCGGTGTATCAAGGACATAATTCTTCTGTGCAGCTATGAGGTATGGGTTCCTCCTTAGGCCCTTCATATTGCACAACCAATTCATCATTAAGACCGTTCTTTTGGCAAAAAGCTACAAGCCTTCGTTCAAGAGGAAAACCTAGTCCATTATTCTGAATAGCAAAATCAACATTAAGCTCGGAAATTTTATCAACTAGAACATTGGCAGGAACCTTTTTCCTAAGATTTTCATTATAAGCAATATGATCTAAAGATTGTAAACGCATCATGTCTTCTTGATTAAAAAGGATAGCTTCAATGGGAGGATGACTAGCATCTACCCTATAATGCGCAAAGATTTCTTTGGCCTCTTTCATTATAAATCTCAACTCACGAGCCAAAAAGATAGTGGCGGCACGCTTAACAGAAGAATGCTCAATATTAGAGAATTATAAGAAAATTCTTTGTATGCAAGGGTGCATGTGCATAAATTGCCTTTCAAGTTCAAGTATAAGCATGGCTATGGCGTCATAAGACTACTGGTTCTATGAAGAATAGAACCGCCCATAGAAGGCAAAGCACCGGCACAAGTAAAGAAATCTTGAATAACTCCTTTTCTAATAATATTACCACTACCAACTCGAAATTTTTTTGTATGTAAGGTAGGGAGTTCTTCAGCAGGAGCTTCAGAATTTTCCATGATATTATTATTGTCCATATCGGAAATAATTTCCCCATACCCAGACATAACAACAAGCACGCAAGAAAAAGGCGAACGGAAAAGAGAGGGCGAATAAAACGGCAAGGGTGAAGTGGGGGAGAGGAAAACGAGAGGCAAATGGCAAATAATGTAATGCGAGAGAAAAGGGATTGTGATGGGTACTTGGTATGTTGACTTTTGCGTAGACTCCCCGGCAACAGCGTCAGAAATCCTTCTTGCTACCTCTTGAGCACTGCGTTGGATTTCCCTGAACAGGAAGGGATGATGCAGCAAAGTAGCGTAAGTATTTCCCTCAGTTTTTGAGAACCAATGTATCAATCCAGTAGGAGTCCACACGCAAGTCCCTCGTACCTACATAAAACAAATAGCTCAACGCAACCAACGCGATTGGGGGTTGTCAATCCCTTCACGGTCACTTACGAGAGTGAGATCTGATAGAGATGTCAGATAATATTTTTGGTATTTTTGGTATAAAGATGCAAAGTAAAATAAAAAGCAAAGTAAAGAAGCAAAGCAATAATAAAGTGATGGAAGATTAATATGATAGAGAATAGACCCGGGGGCCATAGATTTCACTAGTGGCTTCTCTCAAGAGCATAAGCATTCTACGGTGGGTGAACGAATTATTGTTGAGCAATTGATGTAATTGAGCATAGTTATGAGAATATCTAGGTGTGATCATGTATATAGGCATCACGTCCGAGACAAGTAGACCGACTCCTGCCTGCATCTACTACTATTACTCCACTCATCAACCGCTATCCAGCATGCATCTGGAGTATTAAGTTAATGAAAACAGAGTAACGCCTTAAGCAAGATGAAATGATGTAGAGGGATAAATTCATGCAATATGATAAAAACCACATCTTGTTATCCTCGATGGCAACAATACAATACGTGCCTTGCTGCCCCTTCATCCTTTGGGAAAGGACACCGCAAGATTGAACCCAAAGCTAAGCACTTCTCCCATTGCAAGAACTACCAATCTAGTTGGCCAAACCAAACGGATAATTCGAAGAGACTTGCAAAGATAACCAATCATACATAAAAGAATTCAGAGAAGATTCAAATATTACTCATAGATAGTCTTGATCATAAACCCACAATTCATCGATCTCAACAAACACACCGAAAAAGAAGAGTACGTCGAATAGATCTCCACGAGAGAGGGGGAGAACTATGTATTGAGATCCAAAAAGAGAGAAGAAGCCATCTAGTTACTAACTATGGACCCGAAGGTCTGAAGTAAACTACTCGCACTTCATCGGAGAGGCTATGATGATGTAGAAGCCCTCCGTGGTGGATTCCTTCCATGAACTCCGGAACAGGCCCCAAGATGGGATCTCGTGGATACAGAAAGTTGCGGCGCTGGAATTAGGTTTTTGGCTCCGTATCTTCGGGGGTACGTAGGTATATATAGGAGGAAGAAGTACATTGGTGGAGCAACAGGGGGCCCACGAGGGTGTAGGGCGGCGCTGGGGGAGGGCGCGCCTCTACCTCGTGCCTTCCCTGTTGGTTGCTTGACGAGGGTCCAAGTCTCCTGGATCATGTTCGGTGAGAAAATCACGTTCCCGAAGGTTTCATTCCGTTTGGACTCCGTTTGATATTCTGAAATAGGCAAAAAACAGCAAATCTGGGTTGGGCCTCCAGTTAATAGGTTAGTCCCAAAAGTAATATAAAAGTGGAAAATAAAGCCCAATATGGTCCAAAACAATAGATAATATAGCATGGAGCAATCAAAAATTATAGATACGTTGGAGACGTATCAGGAATCCCCAAACTTAATTCTTGCTCGTCCTCGAGTAGGTAAATGATAAAAAATTTGATGCGGAGTGCTACTTGGCATAATTTCAATGTAATTCTTCTTAATTGTGGTATGAATATTCAGATTCGAAAGATTCAAGACAAAAGTTTAATATTGACATAAAAAATAATAATACTTCAAGCATACTAACAAAGCAATCATGTCTTCTCAAAATAACAAGGCCAAAGGAAGTTATCCCTACAAAATCATATAGTCTGGCTATGCTCTATCTTCACCACATGAAGTATTTAAATCATGCACAACCCCGATGACAAGCCAAGTAATTTTTTCATACTTTTGACATTCTCAAAACTTTTTCAATCTTCACGCAATACATGAGAGTGAGCCATGGATATAGCACTATATGTGGAATAGGATGGTGGTTGTGGAGAAGGCAAAAAGGGAGAAGATAGTCTCACATCAACTAGGCGTATCAACGGGCTATGGAGATGCCCATTAATAGATATCAATGTGAGTGAGTAGGGATTGCCATGCAACAGATGCACTAGAGCTATAGGTATATGAAAGCTCAACAAAAGAAACTAAGTGGGTGTGCATCCAACTCGCTTGCTCACGAAGACCTAGGGCAATTTGAGGAAGCCCATCATTGGAATATACAAGCCAAGTTTTATAATGAAAATTTCCCACTAGTATATGAAAGTGACAAAATGAGAGACTCTCTATTATGAAGATCATGGTGCTACTTTGAAGCACAAGTGTGGTAAAAGGATAGTAACATTGTCCCTTCTCTCTTTTTCTCTATTTTTTTAATTGGGCCTTTTCTCTTTTTTATGGCCTCTTTTCTTTTCTTTTTTATTTATTTATTTTTCGTCCGGAGTCTCACCCGACTTGTGGGGGAATCATAGTCTCCATCATCCTTTCCTCACTTGGGACAATGCTCTAAAAATGATGATCATCACACTTTTATTTAATTACAACTCAACAATTACAACTCGATACTTAGAACAAAATATGACTCTATGTGTATGCCTCCGGCGGTGTACCGGGATGTGCAATAACTCATGAGTGACATGTATGAAAGAATTATGAACGGTGGCTTTGCCACAAATACGATGTCAACTACATGATCATGAAAAGCAATATGACAAGGATGGAGCTTGTCATAATAAACGGAACGGTGGAAAGTTGCATGGCAATATATCTCGGAATGGCTATGGAAATGCCATAATAGGTAGGTATGGTGGCTGTTTTGAGGAAGGTATATGGTGGGTATATGATACCGGCGAAAAGTGCACGGTATTAGAAAGGCTAGCAATGGTGGAAGGGTGAGAAAAGTGCGTATAATCAATGGACTCAACATTAGTCATAAAGAACTCATATACTTATTGCTAAAATCTACAAGTTATCAAAGCAGAAATTGGAATCACTATTTTATCACGTTCTGGTAAATTTTAATAATTGTTTTTGTGAACCAAAAGTTTCTGGAAATTACAGCAAGATCAAATAACTATCATCCAAGAAGATCCTATAGATTTAACTTGGCACAAACACTAATTAAAACATAAAACCACATCTAAACATAAGGTATATGGATTATTTATTCCTAAATGTAAACAAAAAACTAAAAATAAAATTGGGTTGCCTCCTAACAAGCGCTATCGTTTAACGCCCCTAGCTAGGCATAAAAGCAAGGATAGATCTAGGTATTGCCATAATAATGGTATGGCAAATCATGAAAAATTCTCTCATATTCTCTACGTTCGGCAGCAAGTTTTCTTTGAGGCAAGCAAAAATAATCAAAAGGGCTAAATTTAATGGGACAAAAGTCCCCAAGACCAATCTCGGGAGGTATGGGTTCCTCCTTAGGCCCTTTATATTGCACAACCAATTCATCATTAAGAGCATTCTTTTGGCAAAAAGCTACAAGCCTTCGTACAAGAGGAAAACCTAGTCCATTATTCTGAATAGAAAAATCATCATTAAGCTCGGCAAAGGCAGGAACTGCGGATGGCAAAGGTCTTTGCCGTCTGCCACGGACGTCAAAAGGCTCCAGCAAAGTAAGGATCGGCAAAGAGCTACTTTGCCGTCTGCTTTCTGAGGCTGATGGAAAAGGGGCCTTTGCCGTCAGCAGCTGACGGCAAAGAAAGCAGACGGCAATAATTATGCTGTTAGTCCGTTAGGTGGCTAACGGCAACCTTTGCCGTCCGCTGCTGTAGGCAAAGCCTTTGCCATCCGCTGCTGTAGGCGAAGCCTTTGCCGTCCGCCGTTGTAGGCAAACTGACCAAATGGGTCAGCAAGACCAGAAGCATTGTGGCCGCCAAGTGGCTTCTTTTGTTGCCCACAAATTGTCGGGCGAAGGTGGCTTTGCCATCGATGGTGACGGCAAAGATCCTGCATTGCCTCTTTTTTTTTCTGCTTTTTAAATCCAACAATTTTCACAGAAAATATATATATATATATATATATATATATATATATATATATATTTCACATGGCTATTTAACAGCAAACATATGACATATCTAGCACATAAGTTTCATCGTACATACATATATAGTTCCATCCATTCATACATACCAAGTTGCACGTACACATTGTTCCATCCATACATATTACAATGCAAAGTTTCATCAAGATAGCAAGCTAGAAGAATACTTGAAGAGAATGAAAGAAAAAACAAGCACTCCATCATAGCAATCTAGCTTCCGTGAAGTGAATGAAATCTGCAAAATGGAAAATAAGAAAGTTAGAAAAAGGTGACTAGAAGAAGAAGAGTAGAACAAGAAGTATATGTCATTTATGAGCTAACTTAGGTGAAATGGATCATTTATGAGCTAATTTAGGTGAAATGGATCGTTTTTTAGCTAACTTCGGTGCAATGGATCGTTTATGAGCTAACTTAGTTGAAATGGATCATTTATGAGCTAACTTAGTAAAAAGCATCATTTTAGAGCTAACCTAGGTGTGATGGGTCATTTTGGAGCTAACCTAGGTAAGATGGGTCATTTTGGAGTAACCTAGGTGAAATGGATTATTTTAGAGCTAACTTAGGTGAAATGGATCGTTTATGAGCTAACCTAGGTTAAATGGATCATTTATGAGCTAACTTAGGTAAAAAGCATCATTTTAGAGCTAACCTAGGTGTGATGGGTCATTTTGGAGCTAACCTAGGTAAAATGGATCGTTTGTGAGCTAACTTAGGTGAAATGGATCATTTATGAGCTAATCTAGGTAAAACGGGTCATTTTAGAGCCAACTTGGGTAAAATGCATCATTTTAGAGCTAACCTAGGTAAGATGGGTCATTTTGGAGCTAACCTAGGTAAAATGGGTCATCTTAGAGCTAACGTAGGTAAAATGGATCATTTAAGAGCTAATCTAGTTAAAATGGGTCATTTTAGAGCTAACTTGGGTAAAATGGATCATTTATAAGCTAAGAACGGTAAAATGGGTCATTTTAGAGCTAACTTAGGTAAAATGGATCGTTTATGAGCTAACTAAGCTAATTATGCCATTTTTTTACATAAGTAAGCTAAGTACATATCATTTTAGAGCTAACTTAGGTAAAATGGATGGTTTTGGAGGTCAGTAAGCTTATTAAGTCATTTTGGAGGAAAAGAAGCTAACTCTAAGTCATTATGGTAAGCATATTTGAGGAAATAAAGCTAAGTCTAGGTCTTTATACATTTGTTAAGCAAAACACTAGAGACACTTACCGTGATCATGGAGATGTAGTAGCGGGGTGGCTCGTGCCGGTAGCTGGAGAAGGATCATGCGATGCTTTTCTGGAGTTATGCTGCACCAAAGATCATTTCCAATGTCTCGTTAGCAAGATGACACTCAAATGTTAATACTAGCAAGTAATGTCCATTCAAATTAAACTCACCGTGGTCCCAGGAGGAATCACTGGCATCGGCGGAGCGGTCTGACCGGACTTCTCGCACACAGACTGCACATTTGGTTTTGACGACTCAGTCATACTAGTTAGTAATGAGACAAACACTACATGAATGTTTTGGCTAATGTGTAGCAGAAACTTACCACAAGGAGCTCGTACATGGCCCTTGCCTACATGTCATTCCGTGCCCTCTCCTCCTCCAACATCTTTGTCGTCCTCTCCTCCAACTCCCGCTGCCTCTCCGCCGCCTCACTTGAGAAGTTTCTCTGTTCTATCTCTCTCACTCAGTATAGCAGCCTCGCAACACCACTCCTCGTTACCATTTGTAATTATTGATGGAAGCGCACACAATGTAATGGAGAAAGATAGCTGAGTACGTATAACTAACCTTGAAGGCGAGTTGGACTGGCCGTTCACGAGGCCTTATCTCAGGAGCGGAGCTCGACTGGCGCGCCTTGATCTCCGGGAGAGTGCTAGGACAACGGATAAGTCCATCTCCCATGGCTATGGAGCCATGGGACCTGCCGCCACCAGATATGATCAGCAGCTTTGTATCAATGGGACCCTGGCTCAAGTTAAAGTCCTCCCCTTTCCTCGCCGTCCCCTGATCTCTATATTTCACGAGCTTGTCGTGGGAGGATATGTTGGTGAAGTTTTTTGGATCATCGAGGTCAAACACAGAGAATGCCTTGACTTTCTTGTAAGAGCCAGTGTGGGCCATGGCATACAGGTTGTACACCTCTGGCACCTTATCCGCCTTATTGTAGCGTGTTTGAAAGAGAGAAACAAAGTAAATTAGTAATTAAAGGGCTGAAGCTTGCATGATGAACGAATTGCATGAATCATGAAGCAAACCACATACCCAGTTCCGCCTGTACTGATATAAGTTGGAGCTGCCTTGATGGTGTGGCACACCTTCCATTCAGGCACGTTTGTCCTTGGCCTTGTTCTGGAGGGCTAGCCATTCTTTTGAGCACCACTCATTGACCAACACCTCCCAACAATCCATCTGATCCGCACACCATCTCGGAGGGGCCTAAGTTAGGAAATAGAAACTTGAGCGCTACGGCTATGAATTACTAAATGAAGGAAGTAAAGTACAAGGCCTTAATAATTACCTTCATGTAGTCCTCCTTACTCAAGAACTTCTCGCGGCACTCCGACTTGGTCTTCTTGATACCACGCGAGGCGTAGTAGTCTCGAACAGCCTGCACCCGAGCCTCGTGCCGTAAGTTCTGTAGTAGGCGCCATGCACGTTATCGATAACATTTGCCGCCTCCTCCTCGTATCCCTCCTCACACCTGTAGAATGTCCGCAATCAAATGAGACAATATTGATTAGTACAATTAATAACTAGCTAGTTGAAGATTTTAATTGTGTAAAGGAGAAATTACCCGTAACTTTCTAATCACCACGTATGCCCTCGCCTTGCACAAGACACCGTCGATAATCTCACCCGCGGGCCGAGGCAGCCAAGTAGTGCTCCCAACTCAATCCAAGCTCGAAGCCGACCCTGACCAGGCAACATGACAAACCCCGGGAAGTTTTGCTGACAAAGAACTCCAAGGACGGAGTTGGGCCGGCGGAGACTATGATGGTGGTCCCAACCCCTGCAGCATGACAAGGCCAATGCATTAGATATTTGAAGAAACATGAATGCAGAAGGGTAAAAAAAGATTAAATGCACTTACCTCTCCCCATCAGGGAAAATCAACCACCTCTGCCATGGTCGCCGACACGTCCGGAGCCGTGTACAACCACGCTGGTAGACGGTGCCCCCTCCTCCTCAATATCACGGCTCCCCGCCATCATCAAGATGGCCACTCGGCCCCTCAGCCGATTCGGCCAGTACCCCATCCAGACGATTGCTCCTCCGGGGTCTTGTGGGCCGAACTCTCGTGGCCCGAAGGCCCGTCAACCCGAGGCTCGTGGGCCGAAGGCCCATGGACCGGAGGTTCGTGGACCGGAGTCCGTGTAGCCTCCTCCTCGGACGAGTCCACCCTAGCAGTCACGTCCTCGGGTGAAATAAATTGGGGTGGCGGCGAGGAAGGCGCCTGGCAATCACCTACCTCCTCTCCCGCGACCACGTGCTCCAGCTCCTCTCTTCTTCTTACCTCGCCCCCTGCTCGGCACCGCGATCGACGAAGAAGGGCCCGACGGTGTCGCCATACTGTCTAGCAACGCTCGGCGGAGAGGTGCGTGTGGAATAGAAGACCTCGCACCACGCGCCGACGAAGAAGGGTCCTCGGAGCGCCCACCATCTTTCAACACCTGCCATGACAAAGAGTAAACGAAATTAGTACAACATAAAAAAATACTGACATGAATAATAATATGTATATCACTTAAGTGTATCATCATCAAGTACAACATAAAAAAATTGAATACCTGACACTACATATAAATGCATAATCATCATCATCAAGTACAAGAATAATCTCAATCAGTATCATCAATAAATGCATAATCATCATCATCACTATAATCACTGACGGGCTGGGGTCAGGGGTCGGGTGTCGGGTGTCGGGTCGGCCTGGGGTGTGGTGTCGGGTCGGGGTGTCGGGGTGTGGTGTCGGCCCTGTCAGGGGTGTGGTGTCGGGGTGGGTGTCGGGTCGAGGTCGGGTGTCGTGGTCGGGTCGGGTGTGGTGTCGGGTCGGGGTGTCCGGGTCAGGTGTCGGGTTGTCGTGTCGGGGTGTGGTGTCGGGGTCGGGGTGTTGGGGTCAGGGGGTCGGGGTGTCGGGGTGTTTTGTCGGGGTGTCGGGGTGTGGTGTCGGGGTCGGAGTGTCTGGGTCAGGGGGTCAGGTGGTCGGGGTGTCGGGGTGTCGTGTCGGGGTGTCGGGGTGTCGGGGTGTGGTGTCGGGGTGTCGGGGTGTTTTTTTCTACTTCTCTTACTTCTTTTCTTTTCTTCTTTTCTTCTTCTTCTTCTACTTCTTCTACTTCGTTTCTTCTTCTTCTTTTTTCATCTTTTTTCTACTTCTTTTACTTCTTTTCTTTTCTTCTTTTCCTCTTCTTCTACTTCTTCTACTTCTTTTCTTCTTCTTCTTTTTTCATCTTTTTTCTAATTCTTATACTTCTTTTCTTTTCTTCTTTTCTTCTTTTCTTCTTCTTCTACTTCTTCTACTTCTTTTCTTCTTCTTCTTCTTTTCTTCTACATATTCCTTTTTCTTCTACTTCTTTTCATCTTTTCTTCTTCTTCTTTTTTCGCCTTTTTTCATCTAAAACCCATGCACTAAATCTAACACTAACACATATGTAGCACTAAATCTAACACTAACACTAACACTAACACATATCTAGCACTAATTCTAACACTAACAATTAAACAGCAAAAAAAAGAAAAACAGAAAAAAAGAATACTCACCGGAGCTGGGGCGACGGCCGGGTGGTGGGCGGTGGGGGGGTAGCGGGCTCGAGGCGTGGGACGGTCAAGGCGGTGGGGAGGGGACAATGGCGGGCGGCGCTGGCGGCGGGCGCCGGACGGTCGGCGTGTGGGGAGGGGCGTGGCGGGCGGCGCTGGGCGGTGGGAGCGGGGCGGTGGCGGGCGGCGGGGTCAGGGCGATGGCGATGGCGTTCGGGCGGCGGGCGGGATGGTGGGGCGTCGGGTGGGGGAGGGGCGGTGGCGGGACGGCGCAGGCAGCGGGGCGTATGGTGGCGGGCTGCGCGGTGGGTGGATGTGGGCATCGAGGAGGAGAGAGGGAGAAACAGAGAGAGTAACGGGCGGGTGGGGGGGCTCGGCCGTTAGTTAGGTTAGTTAGGTTAGCCTTTGCCGTCTGCCCCGCCTTTGCCATCCGCTTTTTGTTTATCTTTGTCGTCTGCTGCGGACGGCATAGAGGGGGGACGTTAAGTTTTTTCATTAGTGGGTGCTACCTCCCTCTTTGCCGTCCAATGACGGCAAAGATTCTTTGCCGTCGACCGGCCGGACGACAAAAGAAATGGCAGATGGCAAAGACCTTCTTTGCCGTCGCCGATTGTTTACGTCTGCTTCTTGGTAGCTGATGGCAAAGACCTTCTTTGCCGTCCGCTAGCTGACGGCAAAGAACTGGCAGACGGCAAATTCCCTGATTCCAGTAGTGATATGGCCATCATCATCTTGTGCTTTTGATCTCCATCTCCAAAGCATCTTTATGATCTCTATCGTCACCGGCTCGACACCTTGATCTCCATCGTTTCGTCATGGTCGTCTCGCCAACTATTGCTTCTACAACTATCGCTAATGCATAGTGATAAAGTAAAGCAATTACATGGCGTTTGCATTTCATACAACAAAGAGACAACATTAGGGCTCCTGCCTGTTGCCGATAACTTTTACAAAACATGATCATCTCATACAATAATGTATATCACATCATTTCTTGACCATATCACATCAAATCATGCCCTGCAAAAACAAGTTAGACGTCCTTTGCTTTGTTGTTGCAAGTTTTACGTGGCTACTACGGGCTTCTAGAAAGAACCGTTCTTACCTACGCATCAAACCACATCAGTGTTTCGGCAAGTTTGCTATTTTAAACTTCTTCAAGGACTGGCCGTAGTCAAATTTGATTCAACTAAAGTAGGAGAAACAGACATCCGCCAGCCAACTTTATGCAAAACTAGTTGCATGCCTGTCGGTGGAACCGGTCTCATGTGCGTGGACATGTAAGGATGGTCCGGGCCTCTTCTTCCCACAATACCGCCGAATCAAAATAAGACGTTGGTGGTAAGCAGTATGACTATCACCAACCACAACTCTTTGTGTTCTACTCGTGCATATCATCTACTCATAGACCTGGCTCATGATGCCACTGTTGGGAAATGGTGCATGGAAAACAAAAAAAATTCTACGCACACGCAGTGATCTATCCATAAAGATGCATAGCAATGAGTGGGAGAGTGTGTCTACGTACCCTCGTAGACCGTAAGCAGAAGCGTTTCACAACGCGGTTGATGTAGTCGAACTTCTTCACGCTTCAACCGATCAAGTACTGAATGCACGGCACCTCCGTGTTCTGCATACGTTCAGCTCCGTGACGTCCCTCGCCTTCTTGATCCAACAAGACATGAAGGTAGTAGATGAGTTCCTTCAGCACGACGGTGTGGTGACAGTGATGGTGAAGTGATCCCCGCAGGGCTTCGCCTAAGCACTACAAAAATATGACCGAGGGTGTAAACGGTGGAGGGGAGTGCCACACACGGCTAGGCAATTGTCTGGTGTGTGCTAGGCGCCCCCCTCCTACATATATATAGATGGGAGGGAGAGGGGAGCAGCCAAGGGGGTGGCCAAGGTGGCGCCCCCTGCCATGTATAGGAACGGCGGAAAGGCAGGGGAGGGTGGCACCCCCACTTTCCTTTCTCCCATGAGAGGGAAAGGCAAGAGGGGCTAGCCCTCCCCTTTTTCCTTCCCTAGGGTTGTTTGGTTAGGGAAAGGGGCGCACCATCCCCCTATGGGCTGGTATGTCCCTCCCTTGGCCCATTAAGCCCATATACATGCCGGGGTGCCCGGAACCCCTTCCGGTGACCCGATTTCTTCCCGGTACGCCCGTAAACACTTCTGGTGTCAAATACAATTGTACTATATATATATCAATCTTTACCTCTCGACCATTTCAAGACTCCTCGTCATGTCTGTGATCTCATCCGGGACTGGAAGAACATTCGGTCACCAAAACATATAACTCATATAACACTATATCGTCAACGAACGTTAAGCATGCGGACCCTACGGGTTCGAGAACTATATAGACATGACCGAGACACCTCTCCGGTCAATAACCAATAGTGGAACCTGGATGCCCATATTGTCTCCTACATATTCTACGAAGATCTTTATCGGTCGAATCGTTATGACAACATACGTAATTCCTTTTGTGTATCGGTATGTTACTTGCTCGAGATTGGATCATCGGTATCTACATACCTAGTTCAATCTTGTTACCGGCAAGTCTCCTAATTTACTCGTTCCGTAATACATCATCTCCCGACTAACTCCTTAGTCATTTGCTTGCAAGCTTATGAAGTGTATTATCGAGAGGGCCCAAAGATACCTCTCCGATACTCGGAGTGACAAATCCTAATCTCGATATATGCCAACTCAACAAACACCTTCGGAGATACCTGTAGAGCATCTTTATGATCACCCAGTTACGTTGTGACGTTTTATAGCACAAAAGGTATAACTTCGGTACCCGGGAGTTGCATAATCCCAGAGTTGCATAATCTCATAGCCAAAGGAATAAGTATTTGACATGAAGAAAGCAATAGAAATAAACAGAACGATCATTATGCTAAGCTAACGGGTGGATCTTGTCCATCAAATCATTCTCCTAATGATGTGATCCCGTTATCAAATGACAACACATGTCCATGGTTAGGAAACCTTAACCATCTTTGATCAACGAGCTAGTCTAGTAGAGGCTTACTAGGGACACGATATTTGTTTATGTATTCACACATGTATTTAAGTTTCTGATCAGTACAATTCTAGCATGAATAATAAACCTTTATCATGAATAAGGAAATATAAAATAATAACTTTATTATTGCCTCTAGGGCATATTTCATTCAGAGTGGTGCTGCAGGCTCCTCTTCAGAGAGATAGATAGATAGAACCCAGGCGTTTCTGGCGGAGAGGGACCGGCAGGCGGCGGAGAAGGAGCGGGAGTTGGAGGAGAGGACGACTAGGATGTTGGAGGAGGAGAGGGCACAAAATGACATGCAGAACCGGGCCATGTACGAGCTCCTTGTGGTGAGTTTCTTCTGCATATTAGCCAAACCATGCATGGAATGTTCTTTTCATTACTAACTAGTATGATTGACTCGTCAACCTAATGTGCAGTCTGTGTGCGAGAATACCGATCAGGCCCATCCTCCGATGCCAGTCATTGCTCCGGGGACCACGGTTAGTTTCATTTGAATCACTAGTAGAAAAAGGGCCTAATGTTCAGCTAATTAGTCCCGGTTTGTAATTGAACCGGCACTAATGTGACCATTAGTTTTGGTTCCAACGGCTAGGTGGGCGGCTCTCATTAGTCCCGGTTCGTGGCGAACCTTTAGTACAGGTTTGTGCCACGAACTGGGACTAAAGAGGTGGTGGCAGGCTGGTGTCAGGCTGCGGCCCCACCAACACCTTTAGTCCCGGTTCGTGCTATGAACCGGGACTAGAGATGCACCTTTAGTCCTGGTTTGTATAACCAACCGGGACTAAAGATATGACTATATATAGTGCTTCGTCCAGCCTGAGCCGAAGCGCTCTGTTTTTCCCCTCCTCTCTGTTTTCTTCCTCTCTTGCTCGAGCTCAGCTCCAATTTTGCCAAAATTTGTCAAGATTTGGAGGCACCCCATTCATCCAAGTGATCACAAAGGTTTGCAACTTTATCCTTTCATCTCTCATTGCTAGATTATCTCTTGCAATGCTCTATAAGTATAGTGATTTGTGGGTTTTTAGTTTGGGAGGAATTATATGTGGTAGTTTATTTGATTTACATGCAATTTCAGGTCAAAATAACTCTTAGTTTGCATATGTAGGTGTGGTTTACTTAGTGCCTTCCTGTCTCCATCCTAACCACCGTTGATCGCCTGCACCGTCCCGTCATCGGCACCACCTTTTGGTGAGCCTCTTGTTCTTATATTTTTATATAAAAAAAATCATGTTTGTGTTATTTAGATATATAGTTACTTGTATAATTATCTTACCCATACGTTGTTTGTTATACACAGTGCCATGGTTTTGATATCCGTCCCCATCGGCCCTCGCCGGGTTATGATTCAGATGTGGTATATTCTCTTTTATAACTATTTGTTGCATTTCGTGTTTATGACAAATTATGCCCATCAAGTTGACATAGATATTTTTATCTAGGAGGTATGTGAACCAGAAATTCCAACCGACCCTATTATCGAGAGGTTAAATTTGGTTGAAAATGAAAACGAGTATTTGAAAGAAAAATTGAATAGAATTGAGGATGAGAAGATGGAATTGGAGTTGCATGTTGCCGATGTCGTTGATGATCACAAGATCAACATAGAGAAAATGCGCTTGAAGATTAGAAAGATTAGAAAATATGCCATCGATAGTGAGGCTTGGTATCATTATGTTGTTGGATCAATTGTTGCCTTAGTTGCGATCTTGATCGCATTTATTTTTGCATCTAAATGCTTTAGCTAGAGAGTTTGTATGTTGTTTTATGATAATAAGTGTTGTATGAACTTTATGTATGAACTTGTATTAATTTGGTCTATTCGGTGCTGTGTAATGAAGATGAGTCGGCAATGGATGTACGATGATCGATGCTCTCCCCAGTTCGTTAATGATCGATGCTGATCGTACCCACGAACACCTATGGGGCCGGCGGACCAGGCCCCTTTGTGGTTCGGAGGGGGGGCGGAGATCGCACGAAGGGCGGATCGAGACGAGGCACACGAGCAGTTTACCCAGCTTCGGAGCTCTCTGGAGAGATAAAACTCCTACTGCTGCTTGTTTGATGTATTGTGTTCTTGCTAGGGAGCGATGCGAGCTACAAAACCTAGCGTGAGCGTATCTGGTCTCTAGTGAGTCGAATGAACCGAACCTCCAACCCCCCTCTATGTTGCGCACGGGCCTCCTTTTATATGCTCAAGGGGTCTCCGACAGGTGGCAACATAGGCGAGGGTACAAATGTAAAAACAGGAGTTGGTACACCTACTCGAACAAAGGTATTGCAAAATACCTAACTCGACGGCAAGGGACAAAAGCAGTAAATGCCCGCCGTTGTCGCCCAAACAAAGGCAACAGAGACCGTCAGTGCGCCACCGCCGCCACGATGGCAAGCTTGTCGGCGCCGCTTATCGCTGCTCTCCGCTGGCTGCACAGCCTCTCGACACGCCGCGTAGAATGGTCCCATGGCGACACGCTTTGGATAAGCTGGAGCGGAGATGGAGAGAGGTTGCTTGCCGCGGCAAGCGCCTTTGCCGCTACCGAATCCTTGTCGCGTCCGGAGGCTTGTCGCGCTCGAGCCTTCCCGCAAGCTCCTCTTGCCGGGCCTTGTCTTCGTGCATGCCTTGAGTGGCCTTCGGCAAGCTCCTCTTGCTGGGGCCTTGTCTTCTTAACCAAATACTTTGTTCTTGAATGGCTCCAAAAGAGCCACGGAGGATCTTGGCGGTGTGATTTAGGCAAACCCCGTTGGTGTCAGAATCGTCTGCGGCACGCAGTACGGGATACTAGGGTACCCCTACTCTAGTACACCGGCAGGAGCCCCGGCCTGGGCCGTACACGGTGTCGAGCGTTGTCGGGCCAGGCCCAAAACAGTGCACGGTCACACGCGGCCTCGACCACGTCGCAACTCGCCCCGGACCCACCACGACCCCCACTAACGGCATGCACCGGTCATGGCGCCGTGCGAGAGACCGTGGGCGTGGTCGTGGGGGTTTCTTTATTAGGAAAAGCGGAACGTCCGCCCCTCCCCCTCTTTATAAGCGGAGAAAACAGGGGTAGGCCGTCCACTCCGCCATTGTTGTCTTGTCAAGAAAACCACCGCCGCTCCCCCCTTCTTCTCCGGTGCGAAGAGAGCAGCGCCCGCTTCTTCGCCGCAAGCGCGCTCACCGCCGTCGGCCTCCTCCGCCGCCCTCGCCATGGCTCCAAAAGCCGACAAGGAGAAGGGCGTCAAGTCGGCCGAGGCGCAGCGGCTCGCGGCGTTGCGCAAGGAGCGGGCCATCTTCCCCCCCCCAGCTCGGCGCAAGGGAGCTGCGGGATGTCTTCTATCTCTTTTGGTCGACGGAGACGCGTGCGCATCCGCGCACGAAGGTACTCCCCGCCTCCGCTTCTGATTTGGCCCCAACAGGGTACCCCTTCTTTGCCCTTTTCTTCTATTTCGGGCTTTGCCCCCCCATTTACGAGTTCTTCTGCGATATCATGAACACATATGGCCTCCGCCTCCTTGATTTCACCCCCAACGCCGTCTTGACCATGGCAGTTTTCGCTCACCTTTGCAAAAATTTTGTCGGAGTCCACCCAAACGTGGCACTCTTCCGCCACTTCTTCGTGCCCCGCTTCGAGAGAGGAGAGCCACTTGCCGGAGGGATAGCCTGGGTCTCTAGGATCGGCAAGAAAGAGGCCTACCTAGAGGGGGAGTTCCGGAACAAGTGGGAGGAGTGGAGAGCCAACTGGTGCTGGGTCGTGAGGAGAACCATGACCTTTTCACCGCCAGGCGCTAAACCCCAATAGTGCGCGGCAAGGATTAGTAACTTGGCTGGAGGATGCGGTTGAAGATAGCTGTGACCCAATTCTGCGCCTCGGGCTTGCCGGGTTGATGAGGAGCAGTTGGCGCAGACTTCATTCGCCGCCGCATCGCTCCCTTGCAGGAAAGGAGGAGGCCTGCTTGGGAGTTCCAAAATGCGGCAGACATTATGAGGTTGCGCCCGGGCCTGAATTGGAACTTCACAGTCTTGGAGTTGGATGCGATGCTGCTAGAGCTGTTCAAGAACGACCCCGAACATCCAGAGTGGTTCAGGTTGCCGCGAGGGGTCGTCCCTTTGTGCAACAACTCGGCGCTCGACCGCATCCGCGCCATGATGCCGCTGTGCGACTCCCACGGGATCGTTCCAACCTGGCAGGAGCCCCCCGACGAGGTAGTGCAGCAGTTCTTCGACGACTTGGAAGAAGTGCCGATCCGCTCCGACGAGCAGAAAAGGCTCACTCGCGACACTACCGACGAGGAGATGGCGCGTATTGCCACTCAGGGTGGAGGCAGCAGCCGCTGCCGCTGGAGCCTTCGGGTTCACCGTGGAGGAGGCGGACGCGGCGAAGGCGGCAAGCTCTGCCGAGCGAGGGGAGGTCGCCGGCAAGGAGGACGAGCTTGTCGAGCCCGAGGCCGGGTCGAGTGGACCCGCCGAGGGCGCTTCTTCTCCACCGAGGAGGCGTTTCCGCAGGGTTGGAGACGAGCCGGGGCGACCGACCGGCCCACAGCAGCAGCGCCGCTCGACGCGCTCCACCGCGACAAGCGAGGTTGCCGCGGGAGCGCCCCAAACTGCAGCGACAACTGGGGCGGAATCTTCTCAGGCTGCCGCCGACGCCCGCTTAAGCGGCCAAGAGAGCCCACTCCCCGCCTCATCGCTACGGAGGCTGGCGGAGTTTGACTTCTCCGCCAGCCCGAGGAGGAGGGCGAAGAGTAAGCTTCTCGAGATTGTGCTTGTATTTCTTCAATTTTATTGCTTCATCTTGAATCTGATTTGCTTCGTTCTGGACTCTTTCCTTTTCAGGACGCTGGCCCAGAGAGCGGTGAAGAGGGCCAAGATCCCGACGGTCGTCGTTGAGGACGATTCTCCCGTGGCGACGGGGGACGCGTCCGAGACCGCCTTGCCGGACCCGGCAACCCTTCTTTGCAGCCCCCAAAGACAGCCCCCTGCAGAGTAAGTGTGTAGTTTTCACCTTACTATTAGGTGTGCAGGGGTGCCCTTTCTTCGTTGTTGATATCTGACTGTGTGCTTGTGTAGGAGCAGAGCAACCTCATCAGGAGGGCTCGGAAGCCGCCTCCGAGATCCTGCCCGCTGCCACTACGCCGCCAAGGGAGAACTCCCCGGCAAGGGAGCTCCCTCCGACAAGGGAGGCCACCCCGGCAAGGGAGGCCACCCCGGCAAGGGACGGCGCCGGTGACCCTCCAGTGGTCGAGGCCACGGCTGCGGACCCCGTTGCAGGTAACTCCCTTACACGAGATTTTCCCTTGGGCTTGCTTTCTTTTATTTCTCTTTTTTGAATATCTGCTTGACTGCTCTTTCTTCGTCTGACGCAGACCCGATGGAGGTCGAGGCCGCCGGCGAGGAGGAAACGCGCGGCAACACCGACGAGGCCGCCGTCAAAGAAGAAGAGGTCGTCGTCATGGAGGAAGAGGCCGTCGCCGACGAGCCTGTCGGCGAGGAGGCCACCGAGGCTGCCGACGCGGAGGCCGGTGAGGGGTCGGGCGATCGTACTGACGGCCCTGAGGCCGCAGGAGCGGCAAGCGCTACACCGACATTTGACTCCCCCGCCGCTGCTGGCCAGTTCGAGGAGCCCCAGCCGGGGCCTACTCAAGGCCGGCGGCGTCTTCATCAAGCTCCCCGGAGCCGAGCCTGTGGCGCCGGTCGAGGGAGAAACCTTCAACGGCGAAGCTACTCGCCTCGCTGGCTCGACGCTGGTGGACGCGCCAAGCAGCAGCGGCGTAGTCTCGAGGAGAAGCATTGCCGCTTCTACCGTGCCCGGCAGGCCAAGTTGGAGACCCGGGAAGCCCTTGTCGCGAGGGCGGAACGGATATGGAGAAGCGCCGAGGAGCTCGGAGCGCCAACAAAGAAGCCCTCCGCGACGTGGGCGGACGCGCTGGGGCAGCTCGCAGAAGAGCGCATGGCCTTCATCCTTGAGAAGGCCGCGGTGATGAGGAGCAGCGGCTGGCTGCCGAGAAGCTTCGCCACAGAGAAAGCGAAGGCGGCGCGGAAGGTCAACCTGGACAGCCACGAAGAGGACCTTGCCGCGCGCGAGGAGTCGCTTGGCGGGGCGCTTCAGGAAGCAAAGGACGCTGCCGCAGCTGCCGAGGCTGCCAAGGAAGAGTTGAAGGCGAAGGTGGCAGCCGAGGCCACCCTCAAGAAGAGCGGCGAAGAGATTGCCGTGCTCAAGCGTGAGCTGAGAAGGATGCCTACACCCTTGGCGAAGCCGCAGAGCCGCCTCGTGATAGGGCCAAGGAGCTCGACGCCGTCCAAGGATTCGGCGGATCTTGAGCTGAAGCTGACCACTCGACGCAGACGCGTTGGATGGCGCCAGAGAGCGGGAGGTGGGCTTGTTGGAGGCGATCAAGGCCAAGGAGGAGCTGCTGGCGAATGCTGTCTCCGTCCAGAACACCTTGAGGGAGAGCGTGGAGCACTGGATCGAAGGTCTTGTGGACACCGCCGCCGACATCCACAACGAGCTGATGGAGCTTGGGATGGCGGACCTTGCGTACTCCTCCGACGAGCATCTCCAACCCAGCGCCAAGCTCAGCTTGTTCTTCAAAGGCGTGGCGACGGGCCTGCAGCGACTTCGGGAGGAGGTCCTAAAGCAGCTTGCCGAGGAATCGCGTCAGGTTTGTGCAGGGGCCCTCGAGAAGGTGTTGATGAAGGTGGCCTTCCGCAACCCGGGCCTCAACCTTAACGGCGTCCTCAGATCCTTGCCGCCCGAAGCCAACGTGGAGGAGCTCAAAGCCCTTGTCGCACCCATTGTGGACAAGGTGAACAAGATCAAGCGGATCGAGGGCGACCGCGTAGACTAGGCCGCCCACTTTATCTCTCCCTTGTCGCTGCTGATCATGTTTTAGAAAACTTTGTTAGATCAACGACAAGTTATTCTGTAATATACTCTATCTTAGGTGAATCGATCAATGCAACGTTATTTCCTCTATTTGATTTCTTCCTTTGTACGCTTTACGCCTTACGCATTTAGGGGACTTGTCGGTGCGGGCACTTTTGTCATGAAACTGAGTGAACGTCGCCAGAGTAAGGGCACGACTAGCCGGCGAGTTGGTTCCTCTGCGCATGTGTTTTCCATACAAAGTACTATCGCTCGAGGAAGATAACTTAAAAATTTAAAATTGATTGCTCAAACTTTGGCAACTTAGCTTTTCGGTCTCTTGCGTCCCGATGAGGTGAATCTTCCTCGAGCGGTGTCTGGTCCATAGTATTATCTCCTCCTTCCCCCCTGGTTAACTTGTGCGCGAGGGAGCTTTCCTTTCTTTGAGAAAAGAAAAAGAAGAGGAAATAACGTTATGGAGCCCAGCGGCTCGATTCTGCTTACCGGGTGTGGTTGCTGCACAAAGTGTTAGCCAAAGCATGCAATAAATTGATGAAAGCATGAACTTGACAAGTTGTGCGCAACGCATGAGCTTTTACTGATGCACGGGGTCTGCGCCCGGCTTTGTACAAAGGATTACATGCAACTGCGGCAAGACTTGTACAAAAGGTGGTTGCCGGAACGGGTTCCGACAACCGCGCCCTATGGGTAAAACTTACGAAGATGCTCAATGTTCGAGGAGTTGCTCACCGAATGCCATCTTCGGTCTCAAAGGCGGACAGCGCCAGCCTAGTGACTCGTTTCACCCGATAAGGGCCTTCCCACTTCAAGGCCAACTTGTTTGAATTCTTGGCGGACTGAACGCGCCAAGAACAAGGTCGCCTTCCTCGAGACTTCGGCATTAACCCTGCGGCTATGGTAGCGACGCAGAGCTTGTCAGAAGCGAGCAGCTCGACAATGACGAAGACGATCCTCCTCGAGGAGCAGCGTCATCTTGTCGCAGCTGCTCTTGCTCAAGCTCATCATAAGCGAGTACTCGAGGTGATCCGTATCTGAAGTTCCGTGGGGAGAACTGCCTCTGCTCCATAGACTAGAGCAAAGGGTGTCCGGCGGTGGCTCGATTTGGCGTCGTCTGATCAACCAAAGAACCACCGCAGCTCCTCGATCCAGGTTTCTTACGCACTTGTGCAGCACAGCCGAAAGTTTACGGTCTTGAGCCCGCGCAGCACTTCAGCATTGCCCTCTCTCGCTTGACCGTTGCTTCTCGGGTGAGCAACAGAAGCAAAGCAGACCTTGGCGCCAAGGTCTTGGACGTACGGCATGAAGGTGCGACTCGTGAATTGTGTGCTGTTGTCGGTGATGATCCGGTTAGGGATTCCGAAACGGCAAACAATTGACCTGAAGAACTTGACTGCTGACTATGCTGTCACCTTCCTCACTACTTCCACTTTCGGGCCACTTTGTGAACTTGTCGATGGCGACGTACAAGTACTCAAAGCCCCCGGTAGCTCGGGGGAAGGGGCCGAGGATGTCGAGCCCCCAGACTGAAAATGGCCAGGATAAAGGGATCGTCTGGAGAGCTTGAGCTGGCTGGTGTATCTGTTTGGAATGGAACCGCACGCTTCACACTTGGTTACTTGTGCGATTGCATCTGGAGGGCTGTCGGCCAGAAGAAACCTTGCTGGAAAGCTTTGCTGGCAAGTGCTCTTGCGCCAATGTGGTGACCACATATGCCTCCATGTATCTCTGCCATCAGCTTTTCGGCCCATCTTCCTGGAATACACTTCAATTTCACACCGTTGAGTCTTCTTCTGTACAGTATGCTGTCGACAAACTGGTACATACTTGACTGCCGGGCTACTCTTGCTCTTCGGGAAGTTGTCCTGTCTGAAGGAAATGGACAATCCGCTGCGCCCATGCTGGAGCTTGCGGCTCGACAACAAGGACTAAAGGCATATCTGCTGCTGCGGGAACATCAGCTTCCACGGCAAGAGCCTGCGGCCCTGCCGGAGCTAGATGCTCCCTGACAAGCTTGCCGGAGCAAGACTTGTCGGGAGCGTCTGCTTCAACGAAACGAACCCTGGGGTCTGTCGGAGCAGACTGCTGCTCAGCACTGTTGGTGTTGATCTTGGGGACCTTTGCAACGACGGCTTCAGGAAGCTCTGTCGGAAAGTAGTCACCAGAGGCCAACGTCCTCTTCTTGCTTTGTCCGGTTGATGGTGTTATGGTTGGTTGAGTCCGCTTGAGCACGAAAATCCCTGGTTCCACAGGCAACTTAAGTGCGGCGCACTTTGTGAGCCGTCGGCAATATCATTCGAGCTCTTGGAACATGTTCCATTTGCAGGCCGTCAAAGTGCTCTTCTAGCTTCCTCACTTCATCAAGGTAGGCTTCCATCAACGGACTACGATAATCTTTGTTCACTTGCCGGACGACAAGTTGCGAGTCACCCCTGACAATAAGCTTCTTGATCCCAAGGTCCACTGCGATCCTGAGACCGGCAAGCAAACCCTCATACTCTGCAGTATTGTTTGTCGCTTGCTCCTTGGGAAAGTGCATCTGGATGACATACTTGAGGTGCTCTCCGGTGGGTGGGATAAGCAGCACGCCGGCACCGGCGCCTTGCAGCGAGAAGGCACCATCAAAGTACATCAGCCACTCTTTGCTTGCTTCTTTGACGAAGATGCTCGTCTCCGGGATCTCTTCATCTGGCGTTGGCGTCCATTCTGCTATGAATTCCGCCAAGTCTCTGCTTTGGATGGTTGATGTGCTTTCAAACTTAAGACCAAAGCTTGACAGCTCCAGTGCCCACTCGACAATCCTGCCTGTCGCTTCTGGATTCTGCAGTATCCTCTTCAGCGGAAAGCGAGTGACAACTGTGATCTCATGTGCTTGGAAGTAATGGCGCAGCTTTCTCGAGGCCATGAGGAGGCCGAAAAGCAATTTTGCACACAGTACCTTGACCTAGCCCCCGCAGGAGGGAACCGACAAAGTAAACCGGGCGCTGCACCATCCTTTTCTCAGATCTGCTCATGTGTCTGCGTATTCATCCTTGTCGGGACCCGAGCTTGTCGGCGAAGCCCCCGCTTGTCGCTGGATGTGCTTGCCGTGGTTCTTGGCTCGTCATCCGCCTCCCTCTCCACTACTAACGCAGCACTAACCACTTGATTGGTTGCCGCTATATATAGTAGCAACTTCTCTTGTGGCTTAGGTGCGACAAGTGTTGGAGTGGAGGACAGGTATCTCTTCAAGTGCTGCAGCGCAGCCTCCGCTTCGGGAGTCCATTTCATTGGACCTGCCTTTTTCAAAATTTTGAAAAAGCGGCAGTATGCGTTCAGCAGACCTAGAAATAAACCTGCCGAGAGCAGCCGCATAACCGCAAGCCTTCGTACATCCTTGACGCGCTTTGGTGCTTCAATCTGCTCAATGGCCTTGATCTTGTCGGGATTAGCTTCAATCCCCCGCTGAGACACGAAGAACCCGAGAAGCTTGCCGGAAGGGACTCCAAACACGCACTTCTCGGGGTTGAGCTTGAGGTTGATCTTGCGCAAATTTGCAAAGGTCTCGTCCAAATCTTGAACCAGAGTTGCTTTGTCCTTGCTCTTGACCACTATGTCATCCTTGTAGGCTTCTACATTTCTGTGCATCTGCGGCTCAAAAGCGTCATGGACTACCCTTGCAAATGTTGAACCAGCATTCTTCAAACCGAAAGGCATCCGTATGAAACAGTATGTGCCACATGGTGTGATGAATGCGGTCTTCTCTTCATCTTCTTCAGCCATGAAGATCCGATGGTATCTCGAGTATGCATCAAGAAACGAAAGCAAATCACATCCGGCCGTGGAGTCAACAATCTGGTCAATGCGCGGCAAGGGAAATGGATCTTTGGGACAAGCTTTATTAACATCCGTGAAGTCAATACAAAGTCTCCATTTCCCATTTGCCTTGGCGCATACGACTACAGGATTGGCCAACCACGTGGGATGGAGCACTCCTCGACAAGGCCTCTTGCTTCCAATTTCTTGATCTCTTGACTATGAATTCTTGGCGCTCCACCGCTTGCTTTTCGACTTTACGCTTGTGGTCGGCGTGAGGACAAACGGCAAGGCGGTGCTCAATCACTTTCACAGGAACACCGGGGATATCGACGGTTGCCATGCAAACACGTCGACATTCGCCCGCAGGAAAGCAACGAGCGCCTTCCTATTTAGGGTCGAGAGAGGCACCGATGGTGAAGGTACCACCAGTGCCGTCCTCCTTGGCGGGCACCTTCTTGGTCTTGGCGGAGCCACCATCTTCTTGCACTTGCCGGTGGAGCTCGAGGGTGCGTGCTCGACGGTAGCGCAGCACTCCGAAGAGGCGCGCTTCCGGAGTGAGCATCAGAGCCCTTGCCGGACTTGGACTTGGTCTTCTTCCCCCCCGGGAGCTTCAGCGGCAAGTGTTGGGCAGTCTGTCGCGGCTGCTGCACCCCGGAAGATCTTGTCGGCACAGATAAGTGCATCCTTCTTGTCGCCATGGACAGAGATGACGCTTATCGGGCCTGGCATCTTGAGTAGGTTGTAAGCGTAGTGAGAGGCTGCCATGAACTTGGCGAGTGCTTTGGGCGGCCAAGTATCCCATTGTAAGGCAATGGGAAATCGGCAACGCCAAACGTGACCCTCTCGATCCTGAAGTTCAGCTCACGCCAAATGTCACCGGCAACGTAATCTTCCCTTCGCTTGCTCCTTCCCGGATTGATTCCTTGGAAGGTACCGGTCTCTTCGAGCTCACCGTCGTGGATTTGAAGCTTCGGAGCACCGCGAGGAGATCAGATTCAAGCCGGCCCGCCGTCAACTAACATTTTGTGACCTTGAGGTTGCGGATGGTTGGTGAGACCAACATCGGCAAGCACCCGACCGCGATCCACGCGGTCGTGGTGGTCCTCAATATCAAAAATGATAGGCGTCTTGGACCACTTCGGAGGCTTGCGTGACTCTACGGATGGTTCCGCTGCATTGACCTCCCGCATCCATTGCTTGAGTTGGCGGTGGAGGTATGCAGGGAAGCACCTCCATCAACGCAGAGAACCTCTGTGGCTTTCTGAAACTCCTGCTCGTCGGCATCGTCGTCTTCCATATCTTCGTCGTCGTCATCATCTTCATCCTTGTCCCGGCCGCGGGGAGGGTGATCTCCTTGCCGCTGCTTGGCTTTGCCGCGGCGTCCTCCCGGCCGGGACGTTTCTTGCTTGCTCCCCCAGCACCATCTGGGCCTTCTCCTTGTCGCGCCGCTTTCGTACTCAGCCCTCTGCTGTTCGATAAGCTGCTCGACCTTCTTGCAACTACGGAGGTCGTGGCCCTTGGTGCGGTGGATATTGCAATACTGCTTGCGGAGCTGTCACCTTGTCGTGGCCGCCACCGGCCGGTGGTTGGCGTCGGCAACCTCCTTGCCGGAGCCACCAGCCTTGGCGTTCTTGTCGCCACCTCCATTGCCGGACTGCTCGACTGCTAGCACTTCTCTGCTTTTCTTCTTCCTGTTGCCTCGCCGCCGGCCCTTCTTTGCCGGGGCGGTGTCATCACTGTCAGATCCTGCTTCTGCATTCTCTCCTGGGACTCTCCTCCCTTCCTCAGCGCGTGCACACTTGTCGGCCAAGGCGTACAGCTCACTGACGTCCTTGACTTTTCACATCGCCATCTCCTCCCTCATCCTGCGGTTCCGCACATTCTGATGAAATGCGCTGATCACCGCGGCAGGGTGGACGTGTGGGATGTCGTAGTGCACACGGCTGAATCTCTGAATGAACTTGCGCAGGGACTCTCCTTCCTTCTGGGCGAGCAGATGAAGGTCACTCTCTTGGCCATGAGGTTTGTGGTCACTTTGTGAAGGTGCCGACAAACTGATGGCACAGATCTGCCCAAGAGGATATGGAGCTGTCCGGCAAGTGCATGAGCCAAGATCTGACGTTGGGCTTGAGGACGAGCGGGAAGTAGTTAGCGAGGATCTTGTCGTCCCGTCCCCCCGCAGCCTGCACCGCGATGGTGTAAATGCTGAGGAACTCCGACGGATGCGTCCGGCCATCATACTTCTCCGGCACGTCGGGTTTGAAGTTTTTCTGGCTGGGCCACTGGACTTGCCGCAGCTCACGAGTGAACGCAGGGCAACCCACCGCGTACAGCAAGTCGCCTGGCCCCTCCGGCGCGTGCATGTCAACAGAAGGCCCAACACGCTTGTCGGACTGACGTCGCGCTTCTCTTCGGCGCTCGATGCGAGTTCGAGCGTCCTCTTGTTGTCGTTCATGAAGAACTTGGCGCTGATCGCAGCGAAGCTCATGGATCCGACGACCCGGTGGAGTCATTGCCGAGGTGGATCCGGTGAGTCGGCGACCTTGGCCTTCTTGGTGGAGAGTGCATGGTGGTTGCACCTCCGACGATCGTCGCCACCGGCTCGTGCCTTGTCGTCTCGTCGCGGCAACGATGGGGTTGGTTGCCGCGGGGCGTCGCCGTTGGCAAAGCCGATGAGGCTCCGGATAGTGGCCCTCCACTCGTCGACCTTGTCGGCCGTTGGAGGGTAGTCGAGGAGCAGCTGAGCTCTCGCCAGAGCTGCTTTGGAGTAGTAGGCGGCATTGGAGAACGGTGCGAGGCGGGACACGCCGGACTTCTAACTACGTTAGAAGGAGCAACGCCCGTCCGGCGACCGTATCTCACTCGTGCTAGCATGTTGGCGCGCATGCTGGTCTTGAGGGTCTCGATCAATGAGCGTATGGCGTTGTGAACGCCATGACGTTGTTGGTCCCGCGTCTCCTGAGATGGGCGCGGGGGATGTGCGGACGCCGAGGTTTGCGGTGCCTTGTCCTTGGACTTGGCAACATCGCGAACACCTTCGTCGGCGCCCGTTCCTCCGCCAGCGTCTGCCCCACCACCCGTTTGCTGCGGTGAGGGTGGCACGACGCGACGGCTCTGCCGCCGCGAAGCCTTCTTCTTAGGTGGCATGTCGAGGAAGATGTTGATGACGCTGCTCGTGTGAACGCCGGATCAGATTCACACGGCCTCGGCGCCCCTACCGGCGCGCCAAAGATGTCGGGAGGCTGATCGTGCCCTTGAACACCTATGGGGCGGCGGACCGGGCCCCTTGTGGTTCGGAGGCGGAGATCGCCTGAAGAGCGGATCGAGGCGAGGCACACGAGCAGTTTACCCAGCTTGAGCTCTCCGGAGAGATAAAACTCCTACTGCTGCTTGTTTGATCTATTGTGTTCTTGCTAGGGAGCAATGCGAGCTACAAAACCTAGCGTGAGTGTGTCTAGTCTATGGCCAGTCGAATGAACCGAACCAGCCGAACCTTGCGAACCTCGCGAACCGAACCTCCTCTACGTTGCACTCGGGCCTCCTTTTATATGCTCAAGGGGTCTCCGACAGGTGGCAACATAGGCAGGGGTACAAATGTAAAAACAGAGTTGGTACACCTACTTGAGCGATTATGCGATGCCAAATACCTAACTCGGCGGCAAGGGACAAAAGCAATAAATGCCCGTCATTGTCGCCCCAAAGCAGTGTAATGAGAGACGTCAGTGCGCCTCACTTCGCCACGATGGCGAGCCTGTCAGCGCCGCTTATCGCTGCTCTCCGGCTGGCTGCTCGGCTGCTCGACACGCAGCGCATGGAACGGTCCCATGGCGACACGTCGCTGGGTGAGCTGGAGCGGAGACGGAGAGAAGTTGCATGCAGCGGCAAGTTCCTTGCCGCGGCGAATCCTGTCGCGCCGGAGGCTTGTCGCTCGAGCCTTCCGGCAAGCTCCTCTTGCCGGGGCCTTGTCTTCTGTATGCCTAGAGTGGCCTTCCCGACAAGCTCCTCTTGTCGGGGCCTTGTCTTCTCAATCAAATACTTTGTTCTTGAATGGCTCCAAGGGAGCCACGGAGGATATTGGCGGTGACGAGGCAAACCTTGCCGCTGGTGTCAAGAATCGTCTGCGTGCAGCACGGGATACTAGGGTACCCCTACTCTAGTACACCGACAACTAGTCCGTCTCACATGATGATCGGACACGGCCTAGTCGACTCGAATCATGTAACACTTAGATGACTAGAGGGATGTCTAATCTGAGTGGGAGTTAATTAAATAATTTGATTAGATGAACTTTATTATCATGAACTTAGAACTTAGTCTAAAATCTTTGCAAAAATGTCTTGTAGATCAAATGGCCAACGCTCATGTCAACATGAACTTCAACGCGTTCCTAGGGAAAACCAAGATGAAATATGATGGCAGCAACTAAACGGACTGGGTCCGGAACCTGAGGATCGTCCTCATAGCTGCCAAGAAAGCATATGTCCTAGAAGGACCGCTAGGTGAAGCACCCATTCCAGAGAACCAAGACGTTATGAACGCTTGGCAGTCACGTGCTGATGATTACTCCCTCGTTCAGTGCGACATGCATTACAACTTAGAACCGGGGCTCCAAAAGCATTTTGAGCAAGACGGAGCATATGAGATGTTCGAGGAGCTGAAAATGGTTTTCCAAGCTCACGCCCAGGTCGAGAGATATGAAGTCTCCGACAAGTTCTATAGTTGTAAGATGGAGAAAAATAGTTCTCTCAGTGAGCACATACTCAAAATGTCTGGGTTGCACAACCGCTTTGTCCCACTGGATATTAACCTCCCGGACGAGGCGGTCATTGACAGAATCCTTGATCGCTCCCACCGAGCTACAAGAGCTTTGTGATGAATTACAATATGCGGGGGATGGTGAAAACTATTCCTGGAGTATTTTCAATCTTTGAAGTCAGCAGAGGTAGAAATCAAAAAGGAACATCAAGTGTTGATGGTCAATAAAACCACCAAGTTCAAGAAAGGCAAGGGTAAGAAGAACTTCAAGAAGGACGACAAGGATGTTGCCGCGCCCGGTAAGCCAGTTGCCGGGAAGAAGTCAAATAATGGACCCAAGCCTAAGACTGAGTGCTTTTATTGCAAAGGGAAGGGTCACTGGAAGCGGAACTGCCCCAAATACTTAGCGGACAAGAAGGCCGGCAACCCTAAAGGTATATGTGATATACATGTAATTGATGTGTACCTTACCAGTGCTCGTAGTAGCTCCTGGGTATTTGATACCGGTGTCGTTTCTCATATTTGTAACTCAAAGCAGGAGCTGCGGAATAAGCGGAGACCCGCGAAGGACGAGGTGACGATGCGCGTCGGGAATGGTTCCAAGGTCGATGTGATCGCCGTCGGCACGCTACCTCTACATTTACCTACGGGATTAGTTTTAAACCTCAATAATTGTTATTTAGTGCCAAGTTTGAGCATGAACATTGTATCCGGATCTCGTTTAATCTGAGATGGCTACTCATTTAAATCTGAGAATAATGGTTGTTCTATTTATATGAGAGATATGTTTTATGGTCATGCCACGATGGTCAATGGTTTATTCTTAATGAATCTCGAACGTGATGTTACACATATTCATAGTGTGAATAACAAAAGATGTAAAGTTGATAACGATAGTCACACATACTTGTGGCTTGCCGCCTTTGGTCACATTGGTGTCAAGCGCATGAAGAAGCTCCATCTTGATGGACTTTTAGAGTCTCTCGATTATGAATCATTTGACACATGCGAACCATGCCTCATGGGCAAAATTACCAAGACTCCGTTCTCGGAACAATGGAGCGAGCAACCAACTTATTGGAAATCATACATACTGATGTGTGCGGTCCAATGAGCGTTGAGGCTCATGGAGGATATCGTTATGTTCTCACTCTCACTGACGACTTGAGTAGATATGGGTATGTATACTTGATGAAACACAAGTCTGAGACCTTTGAAAAGTTCAAGGAATTTCAGAATGAGGTAGAGAATCAACGTGACCGAAAGATAAAGTTCCTACGATCAGACCGTGGAGGAGAATATTTAAGTCACGAATTTGGAACGCACTTAAGGAAATGTGGAATCGTTTCACAACTCACGCCGCCTGGAACAACTCAGTGTAACGGTGTGCCCGAACATCGTAATCGCACTCTATTGGATATGGTGCGATCTATGATGTCTCTTACCGATTTACCGCTATCATTTTGGGGATTCGCACTAGAGACAACTACATTCACTTTAAATAGGGCTCCGTCTAAATCCGTTGAGACGACCTTTGTATGAATTATGGTTTGGGAAGAAACCTAAGCTGTCGTTTCTAAAAGTTTGGGGATGCGATGCTTATGTCAAGAAACTTCAACCTGAAAAGCTCGAACCCAAGTCGGAAAAATGCGTCTTCATAGGATACCCCAAGGAAACCATTGGGTATACCTTCTACCTTAGATCTGAAGGCAAGATCTTTGTTGCCAAGAACGGATCCTTTCTGGAGAAAGAGTTTCTCTCGAAAGGAGTAAGTGGGAGGAAAGTAGAACTCCATGAAGTACTACCTCTTGAACCGGAAAGTAGTGCAGCTCAGGAAAATGTTCCTGTGGTGCCTACACCGACTAGAGAGGAAATTAATGATGATGATCAATGTACTTCGGATCAAGTTGCTCTTGAATTCAGAGTCCACAAGGACACGTTCCACACCAGAGTGGTATGGCAACCCTGTCCTGGAAATCATGTTGCAACGGTGAACCTTCGAACTATGAAGAAGCGATGGCGGGCCCAGATTCCAACAAATGGCTTGAAGCCATGCAATCCGAGATAGGATCCATGTATGAAAACAAAGTATGGGCTTTGACAGACTGGCCCGATGATCGGCAAGCGATAGAAAACAAATGGATCTTTAAGAAGAAGACGGATGCGGATGGTAATGTTACCATCTAGAAAGCTCGACTTGTCGCTAAGCGTAATCGACAAGTTCAAGGGGTTGACTATGATGAGACTTTCTCTCCCGTAGCAAAGCTGAAGTCCATCCGAATCATGTTAGCAATTGCCGCATACTATGATTATGAAATATGGCAGATGGACGTCAAAATGGCATTCCTTCACGACTATCTTAAGGAAGAACTGTATATGATGCAGCCGGAAGGTTTTGTCGATCCTAAGAATGCTAACAAGGTGTGCAAGCTCCAGCGATCCATTTATGGGCTGGTGCAAGCATCTCGGAGTTGGAACATTCGCTTTGATGAGATGATCAAAGCGTTTGGGTTTATGCAGACTTATGGAGAAGCCTGCGTTTACAAGAAAGTGAGTGGGAGCGCTGTAGCATTTCTCATATTATATGTAGATGACATACGCTTGATGGGAAATGATATAGAACTTTTGGACAACATTAAGGCCTACTTGAATAAGTGTTTTTCAATGAAGGACCTTGGAGAAGCTGCTTACATATTAGGCATCAAGATCTATAGGGATAGATCAAGACGCCTCATAGGTCTTTCACAAATCACATACCTTGATAAGATATTGAAGAAGTTCAATATGGATCAGTCCAAGAAAGGGTTCTTGCCTGTGTTGCAAGGTGTGAGATTGAGCTCGGCTCAATGCCCAACCACGGCAGAAGATATAGAAGAGATGAGTGTCATCCCCTATGCCTCAGCCATAGGATCTATTATGTATGCCATGCTGTGTACCAGACCTGATGTAAGCCTTGCCGTAAGTTTGGTAGGAAAGTACCAAAGTAATCCCGACAAGGAACACTAGACAGTGTTCAAGAATATCCTGAAGTACCTGAAAAGGACTAAGGATATGTTTCTCGTTTATGGAGGTGACGAAGAGCTCATCGTAAAGGGTTACGTCGATGCTAGCTTCGACACAGATCTGGACTCTAAGTCACAAACCGGATACGTGTATATGTTGAATCGTGGAGCAGTCGGTGAATGCGGTTGCAAGCAGAGCATCGTGGCGGGATCTACATGTGAAGCGGAGTACATGGCAGCCTCGGAGGCAGCGCATGAAGCAATATGGATGAAGGAGTTCATCACCGACCTAGGAGTCATACCCAATGCGTCAGGGCCAATCACTCTCTTCTGTGACAACACTTAAGCTATTGCCCTTGCCAAGGAGCCCAGGTTTCACAAGAAGACCAGGCACATCAAGCGTCATTTCAACTCCATCCGTCAAAATGTTCAAGATGGAGACATAGATATTTGCAAAGTACATACAGATCTGAATGTCGCAGATCCGTTGACTAAACCTCTTCCGTGAGCAAAACATGATCAACACCAGAACTCTATGGGTGTCCGATTCATCACAATGTAACTAGATTATTGACTAAAGTGCAAGTGGGAGACTGTTGGAAATATGCCCTAGAGGCAATAATAAAAGGATTATTATTATATTTCCTTGTTCATGATAATTGTCTTTTATTCATGCTATAATTGTGTTACCCGTTAATCGTAATACATGTGTGAATACTTAGACCACAATATGTCCCTAGTGAGCCTCTAGTTGACTAGCCCGTTGATCAACAGATAGTCATGGTTTCCTGACTATGGACATTGGATGTCATTGATAACGAGATGACATCATTAGGAGAATGAAGTGATGGACAATACCCAATCCTAAGCATAGCACAAGATCGTGTAGTTCGTTTGCTAGAGCTTTTCCAATGTCAAGTATCTTTTCCTTAGACCATGAGATCGTGTAACTCCCAGATATCGTATGAGTGCTTTGGGTGTACCAAACGTCACAACGTAACTGGGTGACTATAAAGGTATACTATGGGTATCTATGAAAGTATCTGTTGGGTTGACACGGATCGAGACTGGGATTTGTCACTCTGTATGACGGAGAGGTATCTCTAGGCCCACTCGGTAATGCATCATCATAATGAGCTCAAAGTGACCAAGTGTCTGGTCACGGGATCATGCATTACGGTACGAGTAAAGTGACTTGCTGGTAACGAGATTGAACGAGGTATTGGGATACCGACGATCAAATCTCAAGCAAGTAACATACCGATTGACAAAGGGAATTGTATACGGGGTTGCTTGAATCATCGACATCGTGGTTCATCCGATGAGATCATCGAGGAGCATGTGGGAGCCAACATGGGTATCCAGATCCGCTGTTGGTTATTGACCGGATAGCCGTCTCGGTCATGTCTACGTGTCTCCCGAACCCATAGGGTCTACACACTTAAGGTTCGGTGACGCTAGGGTTGTAGAGATATTAGTATGCAACAAACCAAAATTTGTTTAGAGTCCCGGATGAGATCCCGGACGTCACGAGGAGTTCCAGAATGGTCCGGAGGTAAATAAATATATATGGGAAGTCGAGTTTCGGCCGTCGGGAAAGTTTTGGGGGTCACCGATATTGTACCCGGACCACCGGAAAGGTCCCGGGGGTCCACCGGGTGGGGCCACCTATCCCGGAGGGCCCCGTGGGCTAAAGTGGGAGGGGAACCAGCCCCTGGTGGGCTGGTGCGCCCCCCCTGCGCCTAGGGTTGGGAACCCTAGGGGAGGGGGCGCCTCCACTTGCCTTGGGGGGCAAGGCACCCCCTTGGCCGCCACCCCCCCTAGGAGATCCCATCTCCTAGGGCCGGCGCCCCCCTAGGGACCCTATATATAGAGGGGGAAGGGAGGGCAGCCGCACCCTGGCACTTGGCGCCTCCCTTCCCCCTTGCTACACCTCTCCCTCCTGCAGACGCTTGGCGAAGCCCTGCCGGGATCCCTGCCGCATCCACCACCACGCTGTCGTGCTGCTGGATCTTCATCAACCTCTCCTTCCCCCTTGCTGGATCAAGAAGGAGGAGACGTCACGTTGACCGTACGTGTGTTGAACGCGGAGGTGCCGTCCGTTCGGTGCTAGGATCTCCGGTGATTTGGATCACGGCAATGCGACTCCCTCAACCTCGTTCCCTTGAACGCTTCCGCTCGATCTACAAGGGTATGTAGATGCACTCCTCTCACTCGTTGCTAGATGAACTCATAGATTGTTCTTGGTGAAACCGTAGGAAATTTTTTATTTTCTGCAACGTTCCCCAACAGATATATTAATGTTAGATGAATTAGCTCGCTAGCTAGATATCATATGCCAAAGTTTGAATTTCGACATATGCAACATTTGATAATATATCAAAGTTTGATCATATGTCAAAGTTTGAATTTTTACATATGCAACAATATTTGATCATATGCCAAAGTTTGACTTTTGACATAGATTTATCAAGAATGCCCCCATTATGGATGTGCACAAGTTGCTCCATTTTTTTTTCTAATCTCATATATATATATATATATATATATATAATATATATAAATAATATTAGCAGAATAGTTATTATGCTAACACTTCCGCATTGGACGCTCAACAGAAGCAAACTGCATCGTCTTTACGTTGGGCACTGCAATGCTTCACGGGAGAACTGCTTCATTTTCTGGTGGTCCGCCCGCGTTTTTGTGTGGAATCGTATGTTGCGGGATGATTTAGTTTGTCTCTGCATCTCATTTCACCTTTATTCTTTCTAATTTACAGGAAAGTCTACTAGAGTGCTTGCAAATCGAGCGATTTAGCGGACGAGCTTTCTCTGTTCGTTCGTGTTCGCGTCGGATGCGACTTTTTTGTGCTCGGATGTAGTTTGTTAGTAGGAAATTTTTGATTGCGTTTGTTTTAATCGGTCTGTTCACTCTACAGTTTGTTAATTTTTAGGAGTTAGTTTTCAATTCCTATGAATTTGATTGTGTGGGCGGGTGAGCTTCGTCCGCTCCTCTGTTCTTGTTGAATTTTTGGATTTTGTGCGTCTATGCGTGTTTGAATCTTGTAATTACTTTTGCTATAGGTTGGAATTCATTGTATTACGGGTATAATCATCTTTTTTGAATTGCAATTTTTAAATGAAAGCTGATGTTGTTCGTCCAGTTCCCGTGTCTTCCATGTCATTTTTTGCGGGGGTATTTTTCGATAATTTAGTGGTTGGACAATTTTTAGGCGAGTTATGGAAGTGCGAGTGAATTGGCACCTCTGTGTCTACCACATGTCTGGATTTCTACTACTTTAATTTTATTTGTTGTTGTGGCATACGTTGTAGTACACTGCATTTTCGTTAGTAGTGTACTTCGTTGTAGCTGCATTACAGTGGTTATGGCAGCTTATGAGATTTCTCTATGCTTAAACTACATTCTGTGTTCTAGAGGACTGCATAATATGCACTTTCGTACTACATTAGCAGTATGGTTAATGTTCTATTCTGCTATTAGAATAGATGGTCCATTATATGCTTGTGTTAGCTGAATAGTTATTATAACATTTTTTTTGAACTGCATACTATAAGAATTCTTTTGAACATCATATGTTACCTCCAAAGTTTCGACCATCCGCATTTCATTGTTACTGTTCAGAGGACTACTTTTATATATATATTTAGGACAACACTATGTGTTTGAGAGAACTGCATTACTGCCAGCAGCAACTTGTCTAAAAAGGGTGATAAAATGATGTAGTTGAGGTTGCATACTTTAAATAGGCATCGTTCAAAGTGTTTGATGGACATAATTTTAAAAGCATACAACATAAGCAAAGCATTAGAAATATGCCACTGATGGCTTGCTTCATATTAGACAGCCTAGAGTGCAAATATTATAAACTTGAGGGAGTCTCCTTCTTTGTAGAAAAACACCATGGCCACTTCTACGACCTCAAAGCCATTCTTGGAGACAAAATCTTTCCAACTAGTAGTTATGTTGATGCAGTCTTCAGATTTGATGTGGTAGTCAGCTTGCATGTCTGCATACCCATTCTTGTGTTGTGTCTCCAAAGTAACCTTCCCTGAACTTGGAGAAGGAAATTTTATTGTGGATGGTAGTTTCTGCATTTTGGAATGGGTGGAAAAATAATTTTATAAGTAAACAACAAATGTTTTTCTTTATACTTAGGATGATCTGTTTATGTTGACTTAAATACTTGCATATATATGACTACTATTTTCTAAAGTAGTTGCTATGTATGAACAAACTTATATATGGAATTGACCTCTAGTTTTACTAGGATATATATTATACTGCAACATGCTTGTACTGCAAGGTCAGTTACAGTGTACTTCACTAGCATGTTAAGAGAACTGCAATGCTGATCTACTGACCCTCTTTTTTGTTCGTGTGATGGGGTTCTGAGCTAACTAGTATCGATACCTGGTGTGGTACTGAAGAAAAATAGGTGGACACATCTAGTCTTAATAGCTAACAAATTTGAACAATAATACAAATTCTGTTTTGTATTTGTTGACACTACTGAACAAATTGATTGAACTATATATTCAGATGTGGATTTGCAGCCTAGATTATGTCGAAATTTGTGAGGGGAAAACATACCCAACTTTCCTGCAGATATGCGGTTGTGAGGGGATGAAGAAATGGCGCCCGAAACCCCCTGTTGGGTATCATCAGGCACCCGAGCATGCTGCCCCACTCGGTGTTGGTGAGCTCTAGACCTTCACAGACACGCATGTGTCCGCTACCGGCACCATCCTTGCCAAACACCCGCACTTACAGTCCATGGCGGGTTCAGTGGAATTTCAGAGAAGAGCTGGGGATGGGATGAACCCTAGATCTACATTTTGAAGAAAAAGAGGAACGGGGGGAGGAGTTGTGTTAGTCTGGAGCATGAATGGATATGTTTTTATGCAACCAATTGAGAAACGAAAGTAATAAATCTTGTGGTTGGTGTTAGGTGGTGGATTGGTTCTGATTCAGTGTACGTGAATGCATTTGAGAAGCAACAGGACTGCTTACTTGAGAATAGTGAACTGCATTGTCATATCACGACAAACTGCGGAACGCGTGGTTGGGCCTGTGTTTGTGGAGTGGTATGTGGAATTTTTTTAATTTTCAGTGGCCTCTCTTTTGTCTGTTAGGCCCGTGTTCGGGGAGTGAAGACACATTGGGCCCAAGTCGGCCTGTGAGCACGGCTGGTTCCCGGTGCGTTGTGTGCGGCCTAATGTTTAGTCCCACCTCGCCCGCGGAAGGCGCGCCCAACCTGTTTATAAGCGCTGGCGAGGCAGCCGTAACGAACTCCTCTGGTTACTTATTTGGGCGCTTATACACGGCGCTCGCTGCTCTATGCTCTCTGACCTGTGGGCCCATGTGTGCCCGGCCCCGTTCATCGTGGCTCAGAATGACTCGCCTGCTGTGGGTGTAGATCTACTACGAGTTTGGGGCGGTTGCACTGGTACATCAATTTTTAATATTTTCTCTCATGTATTTTTTCCAATGTAGGGCGTGCCTTTGCTTAGTAAATCATCCGTACCTTTGCATTGATCGTGGTTACATCTTTGCATGTGCACGCATTCTGTACTACATGTACAGTTCTCATTTTGTTTTCGTGTTTTTGCTCTTATGTATTCTTTTTTCAAATGTAGGGGCGTGCACTGCTTAGTAAATCATCTGTGCACTGCATTGATTATGTTTCTGTACTGCATGTTCACATATTCCGCACTACATATATAGGTCGCATTTTTATTTTTGTGTTTTTGCTCTTATGTATTCTTTTTTCAAATTTAGGGGCATGCACTGCTTTGTTGGGTATGTGTAAACTTCATTCGAAAGAGTCTGTACTGCATTCGTACACATTTTGCACTGCATGCGTCCTATTTGCACACTGCATCTTCGTCCGTTTTGTGCACTGCTCGTATCTAATGATACATAAGCAAACAACAGAAAACAAATCATCACAAGCATTCTGTACGACAATTTCATCATCAGCAAACTAAGTTCAACAGAAAGCAATCTAACATAATCAAAGTTCATCATTACAAGCGATTCTGCATGACAAGCAAACTAAGTTCAGTAAAAGCAAATGATCACAAGCAAACTAATGATACATAAGCAAACAACATAAAGCAAATTTGATGATAATTCTAAATGGCGCTAGCATTGTTGGCTCTTGGCCGACACCATCTTCTTCTCCACCAGTTAGCATATCCCCATCCCTAGCTGCTCCTGGCGCGCTTCTTGGGGGGCTCCTCCTTCTCCAGCTTTGCACAGCGAAGCCCGTCTTGGGTGAGGGTGATGCGGTTCCATATCTCATACGCTGCGTAGGCGTCCTTTGCCGCGTACTCGATGTGCCTCATGGACAGAGGGAGGGTGGCCCAGCGCTTGTGTTCATCGTCGATGATCTTCTTCTTCGTGTTGTTGTAGTAGTCGTCGATGAGCATGCCGGAGACGTCTCCAAGGGAGTCCAACTCCTTGGTTGCCTCGGGCACCCTCCACTCCTTCTGGATGTCGACGAAGTTGGCGACCTCCAGGTTGATGTGCTCTAGCCTGGTTTTGTCGCCGTCGATGGAGAAGCCTGCTAAGGTGTACCTGGGGTCGGCGAGGAAGTTGTCAAAGACGGTGCACCTTTCAGCAGCGCTCAGTTGGAAGAGCAGCACCGGCTGAGTCTTGCCGACGGAGAGTTGGCAGAGGGCGGGTTTCTGCATCGCTTCAGGCTTGTTGTTGTACTCGAGATCAATGCCGACGATCTTGTGGTGCTGGAGGCTGAGGTGGCGCTCGTACTGAGCGAGGGAGATCGCCATCTGCTTCTTGTCATTGGTGTGGATGACGTGCAACTTGGTGTTTCCGTGGGCCTCCACGCCCTTGTACTCGTCGGTGAATGCCATCGCCGATAGTAGGGCTTGGTGTTTTCCGTGGAGATCGATGTGATGGAGCGATTTGGTGGCAGCATAATGGATACTTTTGTTGTTGTGGATGAGAAGGCCTCTGGCAGGGGTCTGAATTTAAGGGGAGGGCGCGGGGTGGGATGGCCGGATCGGATGAACTGCACGATCTCGCTGACGATGCGGTTGTGCAGATCATGGGTTGGTGTTGCATCTGTGATCGTGGGCTTGTGGCGATGGAACCGCTCGGATTGGGAGGTTGTATGCGAACGTGGTTTTGATCAGTAATTTTTTTTAACCACCACTTTCTGTGCGAACGGGCATTTGTCATGTTTATATGTATCCTGCGTGTTAACGGAACTGCATTGGTTATCATTCTACACTGCATCATCTATGAAAGAGAACTGCATTTTGTCTACACGTGCGTACTTCACTGTTTTTTGCGCGTCCTTGCTGCAGCCCCTGAAAAAATGCAATGTATTCCGCAATTTTATGAGTTTTTCGCTGTGGACTAGACCGTGTATTTATTCATGTGGGTAATCCGGAACTGGATTTCTATACCGTACTGCTTCGTGTAACCAAATGCATTGCATTTTTCTAGAGCTGCGTACTGCATCTGTTTTTGCGTGTACTTACTACGGTCCACAATGCAGGGAGGGTAGGGGGGGTTGGGCCCCCCTTTTTTGTGGCACTTATTTGAAGGTAGACTTTTTTCAGATGCGTTTTCTTAACACGCGTGTTGTTTTTGATTTTAACTTTTTACGAACTGCATGTATTTTATTTTGTTTTACCGTCTGAACTTCATTGTTCTTCAAAGAGAGCTGCATCATGTGCGTTTTGATGTAGTCTGTCTTATTTTAGCCAGGCCGTTTTTGGGCCGGCCCGTTTTATGTGACCCTTTGCCAAATGCGGGCCTCCTACGTGTCCCTCCCAGCCGATCCCACCGCTCCGCAGATAGGAAGAGAGACCGAGAACAATCCCCTCTCCTCTCTTGCAGTTTCTTCCAAGGCATCTCTCCCTCGAGCAAAACCGCCGTCGCCCGCAGCAAGCGCCGTCGCACGAGGAACCGCCGCCCTCAAGAGGTCCTTATTCCTGCATTCCGCGTTGGCGTCTGCTCGGCCACCCCTTCCCGCAGCCCTTTCCTGTTCGTTCCCGTCGCCGCCTCCGCCCCCCCCCCCCCCCGCTGCCCCCGCCGGCGTTCATCCCCTTTTTTGTGGTACGTTCCCCTTGGCCTCGGTCTTGATCGTCCCCTCATCTAGTTTTGTGATTCTCGTAGTTGCTGTTGCTATTTCTGCTTGTGTGATTTTTCCATAGGCAGGCGATTTTATCTCAATTTGAAGTCGATACTCGTGTGTGCTCTGTAGGCAGAGCAAGGTGGATCTAGGGTTTTGTCAGATTTCGCCAATTTTGTTGCTTATATCTGTCATCGCCGTCCTTGTGCTCTGAGAAAACGCCATGTCTTCACCAAGCAGATCGGGAGGAGGAGTTCAGGGTATGTGGAGTGCTTATTTTTGGCTTTTTTTATGTTTATCTAGTTTCCTAATTCATCCTGCATATTTGTTTATGCTCTATTAGTTGTCAGCGTTCGTTTGCATTATTTTGTCATGTGATGTTTTGTAATTTATGTTTCTGGTTTCTTTTAAATCCATTAGGTGATTGAAGTGCTCATAATAATACACCAATTGGCTCTCGTTGTCCTGGTGATAAGGATCATGGTGGCGACGGAGGACATCAAGTGAATTCGCCGATTGAATCTTCTCCCATAAGTGTGGCCCCTCCTTCTGGTATGTGAATGCTTTGTTTATTTTTTGTATGCTGGTTACTTGATGTTGTACAAATTGGCGTTGCCTTGCTGTATCTAGTCCGGCATTTTGTTGGGAACAAATGTGAAGTTAGTGTATGCAGCACTGCATTTATTTGTATATGTGAACTCCACTATATGTATGTGTGAACTACATTGTTGTTTTATTCAAGTTTTTTGTATAATGCATTAATTTTTATTTTTAGCTTATGATTCGAGCACTGCATTTATATGTCTAAGTGTAGTGAATTTGTTTTTTATGCACTTTTTAACCACCATAGTCAAACTTCATTTTGACGCAGTGTCTGTTTTCCATGCTGGGGCACCTGTGTTTGAGGAGGTTACTCAATTGATTGACCATTATTTTGCAGAGGGTAATGTTGTGTGAGCTTTGACCAGAGATGTCCCATCTTGTCTGGAACACAATCGCAGTCTGTTGATGGTACAGGGGAAGTTGCATAGGATTGGATGGTCTCGGAACAGCTTTGTGAATATGAGTTGAAGCAAAGCAAGAAGAAGTTGAGGTTTGAATGTGACCCAAAAGAGTTTGTGGAGAAGGAGAAGCAGAGGATAGCTGCAGATGGTGCCAAATTTGCCAAGGTGAAGCAGCCTGCTTTGCAGAAGAAGAGGCTGAGTACTATTGCTGAGGAAGGTAGTACACCTCGGCGGAGTCCACGTGTTGCTGGCATGAACAAGAATCCTGGCAAGAGAACTGCTGAAGCTGGTGGAAAGGATCCTCAGCGCAAGCGACTACATTCACTGAATGTCCGAACTCTGATGATGACGACTTTGTGCTTGCTGATTTTGTGAGGGATGTTCATACTAGTAGACGCAAAGACTATGGTTCATCTAAGAGTCTACCCAAGCGTGCCCGTGATGATGTCGATGAAGATGTTTGTGCTGACTCCGGCGAGGAGGCGGATGTTGTTCCAAAGGTTTGTTGAAGTGGACTGCATTTGTTTCCTTCATTGTTATTCTATCTGTGTTTTCTCTATCTCTTTTTTTATGGCTAATCTTCTAATGTGGACTACATTTCCCGATATACAGAGGAAGAAGTCTAGTAAGAGCAATGCAACTGAATATCATGCTGAGGGAGATGATTCTCGATTTAACAAGACTGTATGTTTGTCGCTTCCCACTGTTTGCAAGGCTGTTGCTTTGTTGAAAGAGGCACACTTCAGCCCTGTTCGGGATGGTGGATTCAGTGTTGTCTTTGAACTGACAGTAAAGAAAAATGTGTCGCGCATTCTTATTTGCTATCTGATGGGAGTGATTGACCCTGCCACCATGATAATGGACTTTGGGAATGGCAGGGTTCTTCGAATCAATCGTGATGCAGTTCATCACATTTTTGATTTACCTATGGGATGTCACATTGCACCCATGCCTGCTGCCAGCGGCCATGATGACTCGTTGACTACCCTCAAGGATGAGCTTGGCTTTGACCGTTCAAAAAATATAGGTGTCAAGGACTTGCTTGAGAAGTTGAAGGTGTTGATGGAGGAAGATGATCATGTGACTATTGACCTTGTTGTGAAGGTGTTCTTCCTGATACTTACCAGAATTTGCTGTGCCCCGGGCATGCACTTCGTTTGGGTAGAGTTGCTGCAATGCTAGAGAACATGGATTATGCGGCTATGGCGCAGATGGAATCTTGCCAGCTTGTTGTTGATGAGTTGCAGGCAGCTGTGGTGAGGTGGCAAACAGAAGGCAACAAGCAGAATTGTGCAGAGGGTTGTGCCATTGTCCCCCTGATTATGTATCTTGACTGCTGGAAGCCTCACAAATTTTCAGTTATGCACACGTTGACGCCACGTGCGTCATACCTGACGACCAAGGACCTGATGAAGTTATACAATGAGGATGTGCTTGTGAAGGGAAAGATTTACTTGGAAACTTACAAATATTGGAAGCTGCCGGTTAGTGCATCTGAGTTTTTAATATCAGATTTTTTTAAAAAGGTGCAGCCATTATAAATCTGAACTTTTCTAGTACTCACATGTGTACTTCTCTTTGCTTCTTGTCTTTTTTTGCACCGGAAGGCTTCAGGTGATATTTGTACAACCGTCCTGTTGCAGTTGTATGTGGCAGCTCTATGCGGCGCCTAGCACTCATGCTAGGTTTTATGAGCCTATCTGTAGCCAGCTTCCTGCCTGTGATGATGAGGTGCCGCTTACTCGTGGTTTCATGGCTCAATAGATGTTTGATAATATAAGATCTTCTAAACAGACATTTGTTGGCGGCAAAAAACACGAGGAGAGAGCTTCTTCAGAAGGTTTTGAAGTTGACTGAAGATTTGCCAACCTATGGTGACAGGTTCAGGATAGTTTCTGTTTTTTCCCTGTTGGCCATGGCCCATGAGATGAAGATATTGTTGCTGCTCACAGTTTTGATTGTGGCGTGATTGAAAGCCTGAAGATTGCAGTGACGAATGTTCGGTCTTTGTATGCTCAGTTGAGACATTCACAGGAAGAAAAATGCGGTCGGTATGAGAAGGATGCTGAGCATATTTTGGATGAAATGAACCGTCAGGACGCTGGCGTCGGCGCTGATAATGTATGTTCTAGGTTTTTTGTGCCTTTGAACCTCTTTTGTGTATTATGTAGACTACTCCTCACTATTTTTGTTTTTTGTGATAGGCTGGAGTGGAATCTTCTGGTGTCCATGGATCTAGGGACGATGGAATTGGTCAGGTACAAGTACTTCTGCTGATAGAGGCAAAGGTGTCTCGTCTTTCGATGAGATGGTGGCTATCGTTTTGGAGGAAGTCGACTTTGACGATCCGACTACGAACGTGTGAGGACGTCGCGCCTTAGCAATCGCTAAACCAACTCCAAGAGGTTATTGACCACGCTGGAGCACGATCAACCTAACCACGAAGGTCTATTTCCTGCAGGCAAACAAAGAACAAGCAAGAAACTAAGATTGCAATCTGGATATTGCGAATATAAGAGGAAAGCTTTATTGATCAAAGGTGGGGTTCTGTGACGCCATTGTCTGGTCATTGAACACGAACGAAGTACGCGAAGTTGCAGCTATGGCGAACTTTAATCTAAACAAAACCCAAAGTCTAAACGATGCCCTAAGGGCTGTATATATGGAGGAAAGAGGGGGAATTTCGTGGCCCTTGGAGGAGGGGTCCTAAACCAACCCTAACTCTTGTTTCCCCACACATACGGACTCTAAAAACTGCCTATAATCAAGTATTTCGAAATTACATGGGCCTGGCCCAAAAATAAGGTGACACAGCACCTAGAATAGCCTCTGGACGAAATTTATGAAGTGGCATCTTGTATATTTTGTCCAAGGCTTCATGCACTCATTATGGTGGCTTCGAAGTCCTGGAATCATCACTTGTAACTCCGTTCTTGTTCCCCTTGCGCATGCCATCATCTCCATGCTTGAACTTGCTCCAAGGTTCTCTTTCTTGTCCAAGCTAGGCCCTTCATTTGTAAGCAAAACAAATGTATCCAATTTAGGCAGCATCATATTCTCATGAACATTAGAATCGTTACCAAGAAACTCAAGTACACGATAATTCAATTGGGCGTCTTGTGAGCTCTAGTGATTGGTCCAGTATGTATAGCAGCAGGGCTGTGGGTGTAACAATGGTATTAATGTCCTCATCATCCTCCCTTCTTGAAATGAAGTCGCCCCCATTTAAAGCTCATCTTCCTCTCCCAAATAAGGCTTCAAATCTGCAATGTTAAAAGTGAGACTAACCCCAAAATCTGCAGGCAGCTCAAGTTTATATTCATTATCATTTATTTTCTCTAACACCTTAAAAGGACCATCATCACGTGGCATTAGCTTTGATTTGTGCAAATTAGGAAATCTATCCTTACGCAAATGTAACCAAACAAGATCTCCAGTTGCAAACACAACATGTTTTCTACCCTTATCTCCAGCAAGTTTATATTTAGCATTCATATGCTCAATGTTTTCCTTAGTTAGCTCATGTATTTTTAAAATCAATTCAACGCGTTCTTTAGCATCAAAATTAACCTTCTCCGTAGATGGAAGAGGCAACAAATCAATAGGTGCACGAGGTAGGAAACCATACACAATTTCAAAAGGGCACATCTTAGTAGTAGAATGCAATGAATGATTATAAGAAAATTCAATATGAGGCAAGCATTCTTCCCACATTTTCCTATTGTTCTTCAAAACAGCCCTAAGCATAGTAGACAATTGTCTATTGACTACTTCAGTTTGACCATCAGTTTGGGGATGATAAGTAGTACTAAAAAGCAGTTTAGTCCCAACTTAGCCCATAAACATCTCCAAAAGTGGCTAAGAAATTTACTATCATGATCTGAAACAATATTATTTGGCACACCATGCAAGCGAATAATTTCACGAAATAACAAATCAGCAACATTAACAACATCATTGCTTTTATGACATGGTATAAAGTGTGCCATTTTCGAGAACCTATCCACGACAACAAATATGCTATCCCTCCCCTTCGTTGTTCGAGGTAAACCTAAAACAAATTCCATAGATATATCCTCCCAAGGAACACTAGGTACAGACAAAGGCATATATAAACCATGAGGATTGAGTCGTGACTTGGCTTTTTGACATGTATTGCAGCAAGCAACAAAACACTCAACATCCCGTCTCATATTTGGCCAAAAGAAATGTGTAGCAAGTATATCCTCCGTCTTCTTCACGCCAAAGTGTCCCATTAGTCGTCCTCCATGCGCCTCCTGCAACAACAAAAGACAAACGGAGCTAGCTGGAATGCATAGCTTGTTAGCACGAAACACAAATCCATCGTTAACGCATTTAACTTGTTCCATGTTCTACCTTCTTTACAATTCTGTAATACATCTTTAAATTCAACATCATGCACATATTGATCTTTGATGGTCTCCAAACCAAATATTTTAAAGTCAAGTTGTGAAAGCATAGTATAACGACGAGACAATGCATCAGCAATAACATTTTCTTTACCCTTCTTGTGTTTAATGACATAAGGGAAAGTCTCAATGAATTCAACCCATTTAGCATGTCTACGGTTCAGTTTAGCTTGACTTTTAATAAGTTGCAAAGATTCATGATCAGAATGTATAACAAATTCTTTGGGCCATAAATAATGTTGCCATGTTTCTAAAGTCCGAACAAGAGCATATAATTCTTTATCATAAGTAGAATAATTCAGACTAGGCCCACTCAATTTTTCAGAGAAGTATGCAACAGGTCTGCCATCTTGTAATAACACACCTCCTAATCAAATTCCGCTAGCATCGCATTCAAGCTCAAAAGTCTTATTGAAATCAGGAAGTTGGAGTAAAGGAGCATGTGTCAACTTATCTTTCAATACCGTGAAGGCTTCTTCCTGTGCGGCACCCCAAACAAAAGGCACATCCTTCTTTGTAAGCTCATTGAGAGGTGCAGCAATGGTGCTGAAATCTCTCACAAAACGTCTATAGAATCCAGCAAGGCCAAGAAAACTCCTCACTTGTGTGACCGTTTTGGGCTGCAGCCAACTCTCAATTGCTTCAATCTTGGCTTTATCAACTTCAATTCCTTGTGGAGTAACAACATAGCCAAGAAAAGATACTCGACCGGTGTAGAAGGTGCACTTCCCAAGGTTACCAAACAAACGTGCATCATGTAGAGCAATAAAAATAGCACGTAAATGTTCCAAATGTTCCTCCAAAGATCTGCTATAAATCCGTATATCATCAAAATAGACTACACAAATCGTCCAATGAAAGCACGTAAAACTTCGTTCATTAGTCTCATGAAAGTACTAGGTGCATTAGTTAACCCAAAAGGCATGACTAACCACTCATATAAACCAAACTTAGTTTTAAATGCTGTTTTCCATTCATCTCCCAATTTCATACGAATTTGATGGTATCCATTACGCAAATCAACTTTGGAGAAAATTGTAGAGCCACTCAATTCATCAAGCATATCATCTAGCCTAGGAATACGATGATGATAAAGAATAGTAATATTATTAATGCATGTATAATCAACACACATACGCAACACACCATCCTTTTTAGGCACTAGTATAATAGGAACAACACAAGGACTAAGAGATTCGCGTATGTAACCTTTGTCGAGCAGCTCCTGTACTTGACGCATAATCTCTTTCGTCTCCTCTGGATTGGTACGGTATGGTGGACGGTTGGGTAGCGATGCACCGGGAATTAAGTCAATTTGATGCTCAATCCCTCGAATATGTGGTAATCCCGGTGCTTGCGTCTTGTGGGAAGAGCGTCGTGAACTCTGCAAAATGTTAGTGACAGCAGGGGGCAAAGAGGAAGGCACATCCTCGAATGAAAATAATGCCGCTTTGCACACAAAAGCATAGCAAACAGATTTGCTAAAATATAGCTCATCAATATCAGATTTTGGGGCAAGTAAACATGCACTCTTCAATTTAATTTCAGAAGCAACACTAGATGGTTTATTATTAGGTTTCATTTGTTGCTCAAATTCTTTTGCCACAATCTGATTTTCACTCCTATTTTTCTCTTGTTTTGCTTTATTAACTCTATTAATATCATCTTTCAAAATGGATTCAGAAGTCATAGGAAGAAAAGTAATGTGGCTATCCTTATGAACAAGAGTATACTGATTATTTCTACCATGGTGTACAAAATTTTTATCAAATTTCCATGGTCTACCAAGTAATAAGGAACATGCTTGCATAGGTACCACATCACAATCAACATAATCAACATATGTAGAGATACTAAAATGCACACGAACGACGTGTTACCTTAACCTTGCCGCTGTTGTTGAACCATTGGATGTAGTAAGGATGTGGATGTGGTCTTGTGGTGAGAGATAGCTTCTCCACCATCTCTATGCTAGCCAAGTTGTTGCAACTCCCTCCATCTATGATGACGCGAACAGAATATTCCTTCACAACTCCCTTTGTATGGAACAAATTATGCCTCTGATTTTGCTCAGCTTGTGTAACCTACACACTCAAAACACGTTGAGCAACTAAACATTCATACCTGTCAGCATCTTCAGTAGCCATGTATTGTGTCTCATGATCAGAATCATCTCCACCGTGTTCTTCATGTGTAATAAGAGCCAAAGTCTCCTTATCATAGTCACTGGCGGACTCATACCCACCATCCTCAGTAGCAATCATCACGCACTGAGACTTGCATTCTCTTGCAAAATGTCCTCTTCCCTTACAACGACGACAAATAATATCACTTGTGTGCCCTGTTGATGCCATGGAAGAAGAAGAGCTCTATGCAGCCCCGACAGGTGTGCTCTTGGCAGATAGTGGTGGTTGTGCCTGCTTTCTTGTATCACGGTGGAGGTGGCTTTTGATGGAAGTCTTTGGTGCAGTGGAAGTAGAGGATGCACGTGTCCATGATGAAGATCGGCCTGCAGAAAAATTAGTTCACGCCAATGCCTGTCAATCCTGCACTTCCACCCATAAAACGCGCAAGCATAGCTTCATTCTCCTCAACAATACCACATCTAATCATGCTAGTTTGTAATTCCTGATAATATTCTTCTACAGAATTTTTTCCTTGTTTTAAACGCTGCAATTTTTGAATTAATTCACGTTGATAATATGGTGGAACCGAATGAGTACGCATAGCAGTTTTCAAAGAAACCCAAGTAGCTGGAATGGGATATAATTTACAATGTTCAGACCACCAAACACATGCAAAGCTAGTGAAAGCACAAACAGCAGTAGGAACACGTCTCTCCTCAAGATATTGTAAACATGTAAATCGTTGTTCAGTTTCTAACTCCCAAGTAAGATATATAATCAGGAACATATCTACCCTCAAATGGTGGAATATTCAATTTAACTTTAGGAAGATGGTCATATCTCGTACCTGAGGGAGAGCCCTACCATTGTGATTATTTGCATGTGGACGACCTGGTGGTTGTGGTGCTGGTGGTTGCACGTAGTTCTGATTTTTATCAACCTCATCCTCGTAATCTCCCGCATAATCATCCTCCGTGATCGCCAGTTAGGAGCCACAGAAGTATCAACAGCAGCACCAATAGTTTGGCCAGGCCAAAGAAGGACACGACTGGCTCGGCGGAGGGCTGTTTCGTGACGTGGAGGTAGTAGTAGTAGTAGTTGTTGCTGCAGAGGTGTGGCAGGTGCAGCCGGTGGTGGAAGACGCGCAAGCAGTTCATCAAATCTGTTATCGAGCTTTGTTTCGAATGTCTTATCAAGAACAGTGATGTTCTCCATGGCCTCTTCAAAATTGTTCAGCACATCTTGCACCTGTTCAGTCATCATTTGCTGAAACTTATCATTAAGCTCCTTGTTCGTTAAGTTCTCCCACTCAATCTCGTCGACATGATCCTGGCATGGTTAGCAGCAATAGAAAACACAATAGGATCCTACAGACTACTAACAAGTGGTGGTGGTGGTGGGTGTCACAAATCCATCAAGCAAATCTCAAATTCTTACCAGTTCTTACTCAGCAGCAGGCGGTGATCGGCAACCCATGTAGTCAAAACTCTCAAAGCTTGGATCGAGCGATTACCAAGAGAGTCAAACGCACGATGTAGATGTATGTGGAGCTGGGAAGGCTTATAGTATGGTAGGAAAAAGGGTTAGCAATAATCAATTCAGAGATGCAAAGTTGAATAAATGCTCAACGACGGTACTGTGCTGGTCCTAGGCTAGACCGTGCTAGAGACGCGAGCCTAGAACACTAACAAAATCACGGCGCTGCACGTAAATAAGGGAGGAGCACGCTCTGAAATTTTTTCCTTTTTTTCACTTTTTTCCTCTTTTTTTTCTCCGCAACAATTTTTTTCGAAAAAGTCTACAAATGGTGTAAAAACTGCCTAGCCAGAATTTTCTAGACTTATTTTTTTTGAGTTTGGAACTATTTTTCTTCTGCAGGTAGCACAGAAATTGGGGAGTCCGACTTGGTCATGACTCGAAGTATCGCGTGATCTGGAACTCGAAAACAAAGCAACAAATACTGGACTCGGACTGGTGGCGGAGATGAATCTGGTGGAACTCAGACTGGTGGCGGAGATGAATCTAGTGGAACTCGGAGTGGTGGCGGAGATGAATCTTGTGGAACTCGGACTAGTGGCAGATATATGTTGCAGGTGGACTCGAATTGGCGTGATGGCGGCAGATATGTGGTGGCGTATATGGACTCGGATTGGTAGTGGATATGTGGTGGTGGTATATGGCAGCGACGATGAAGTTGGTGTGGTGGTGGTATATGGCAGCAGTGATGATGATGATGCGGCGGTGATATATGGCGATGGCGGCGTGACAACCTCGTGAGCGAGAACTTCGAAACTACGAAGGACTAGACACTAAGACCAGCAACTTGACACGATGATGCAACCGCAAATCCAACAAAGCAAATACAGAAAAGATTATGCAAAGGCTCAGATTGGTTCGGATAGGATGAACTAACCCTAATTTTTTTTGGCTTTTTTCGTGGACTATAGGTATGAAGAACAGACTCGATCTAAACTACGAAAAATTGTAAAATCTCACCGAGCAACCTGGAAATCTGATACCACTTGATAGAGGCAAAGGTGTCCCGTCTTTCGATGAGATGGTGGCTATCGTTTTGGAGGAAGTCGACTTTGATGATCCGACTACGAACGTGCGAGGACGTCGCGCCTTAGCAATCACTAAACCAACTCCGAGAGGTTATTGACCACGCCGGAGCACGATCAACCTGACCATGAACTTTTGTTTCCTGCAGGCAAATGAAGAACAAGCAAGAAACTAAGATTGCAATCTGGAGATTGCGAATATAAGAGGAAAGCTTTATGGATCAAAGGTGGGGTTCTGTGACGCCTTTGTCTGGTCGTTGAACACAAACGAAGTAGCGAAGTTGCAGCTATGGCGAACTTTAATCTAAACAAAACCCAAAGTCTAAACGATGCCCTAAAGGCTGTATATATGGAGGAAAGAGGGGGAATTTCGTGGCCCTTGGAGGAGGGGTCCGGAACCAACCCTAACTCTTGTTTCCCCACACATACGGACTCTAAAAACTGCCTATAATCAAGTATTTCGAAATTACATGGGCCTGGCCCAAAAATAAGATGGCGCAGCACCTAGAATAGCCTCTGGATGAAATTTATGAAGTGCCATCTTGTATATTTCGTCCAAGGCTCCATGCACTCATTATGGTGGCTTCAAAGTCCTGAAATCATCACTTTTAACTCCGTTCTTGTTCCCCTTGCGCATGCCATCATCTCCATGCTTGAACTTGCTCCAAGGTTCATCTTTCTTGTTCAAGCTAGGCCCTTCATTTGTAAGCAAAACAAATATATCCAATTTAGGCAGCAACATATTCTCATGAACATTAGAATCGTTACCAAGAAACAAAAGTACCTGATAATTCAATTGGCGTGCGCGAGCTTTAGTAAATGTATAGCACCAGGGGCTGTGGGTGTAACAATGGTATTGATGTCCTCATCATCTGCCATGTCTGTTCTGCCATGCGTCCCTCTTCTTGAACTTGCATTTGTTGCTTTCCATTTTATTGTATTTTTTGTGTACTTCACGGTTGTAAAGTGTGTCTTTGCTTGTGCATAGTTGAAGTTTTTTCTTTTTTGGTCGTTACCATCTTATTATTTTTTGGTTTGTTCTATGCCCGTAGACTGGGGTTGCTGCTTGTGATGTGCACAAAGAGCCCTACGATGGGTCTGGGAAGGATGAGGTCTTGGCTGATGCATCGTCCCCTCCGGATGTTGTAGCTGATAAGGTATAGTTGTATTACTTTTTCTGTTAGTGGGTTGTAATCTATTTTTTGTTGTTGTTGTTATAAACTAGATGTATGCTGTTATGTTCACTCATATGCATTTCATTTACATATGTGAGCTGTAATAGTTTTACATGTGTGAGCTTCAGTCTTTAACAGAAGTGAACTGCAGTTCTTTTTGCATGCGTGGTCCATAGTCTTTTACATACGTAAGCTTCAGTATTTAACATAACTTAACTGCAGCGTTTGACAAAGTGAACTACAGTTCTTTTTTACGTATATGTGGGTTGCAGTTGTAGTTGTTTTGACACATGTGGGTTGCTGTTGTTTTGGATATGTGGATTGTAGTTGTTCTGCATATGTTGTCAACAGTTTTTGACATAAGTGTCCTGTGTGTTGTTGTGTTAATTATCCCCACGCTCATTTGTGTTATTGTGTGTTTTTTAAACTTTCCACAGCCTGGAGAAGAAAACGTAGAAGTTCATGTTGATCTGAACCAGGGGGTTGTGTTGTTGATGGTGGTGGCAGTGTTGATGCTTATGCATCGGTTGCCGTCGACTGTGCAGACCCTTCTGGCTCAAGAATCCCATGATGCTGTTTCCCCTAGTCGGCATGAAGATTCTGATTTTCGCATTGAAAAGCCGCTGGAGAATGTCGTTCCTGTTGTTAGTGTTGCTGCTTCCCCTGTTTGTCTGGCGGCCAATGATGTTCCTGAAGTATCGAGAGTGGAGCCTCATGTAGCTAAAGTATCTAAGGACGTTGCGGTTGACCAGACTGTTGTAAATACAGAGAATGCTGATGTTGCTGCACAAGAGCAGTCCAATGAGGTTGTGGTGGATTCGTCGCAACCTAGCCAAGAAACTGTTTTGGTCAGCTCTGAAGAATAGCAGCATCAAGACTCTGACACTGAAGGCAAGAGTTTTGTTTTGAAAAGTGTACTTGAAGTTTTTCTCATTCATTTTGTTTAATTACTATGGTAGCTGTATTAGATGTTTAATGATAAGTGAAACTTGATCTTTTGTTGATGATTTTCAAAATAGCTAGCAGAATTTCCTTATCTTAATATTTGAACTTCATTCTTTGGATAAGTGAACTTCATCTTTTTATTACAGATGACGAACTTCATGTTAGCATTGATCTAGCTCTTCTGAGATGATACAATGAGTTGTACGCTGCTGTTATGAGGGTTCAGAAGGACAAGAAGAAGAAGTATGGTTTTTAGAAATTGTTTTGTTCATATGTATTTTCTAATTTCTGTATTTTACCCTTTTTCTTTGTTGTTATTTTTTTAATATCTTATGTTTTAGTTTTTCATAAAATTCAGGGACATGATTGCTTTTAAAACTGAGATGGCTGATATTACCATTGGCGAAGTTGGTCAATCTTTTTGGGATAAAGGGATGCTCACTACAAGCCTTGTAGATCTTGGGGTTTCTTTGCTGGTAGATAAGTTTAAGGGATCTCCTACAATGGTTGCCCCATACCATATTTGTGTAAGAATGTAGAAATTTTTGTTTTATTTTTTGATTTTCTTTTCTGATTTCGTGCGACAACCTGTTTGCTTGAGCACTATTTGATTTTTGGTTTTGTTTTGCAGACAAGTATTTGGAATGGTGATACTGTAGGCAGGAGTATTAAAATGATGTTCTCTTCAAAAGCCGAGGAGCATGTTGATAAAAAGGATATGGTGAGTAACGTTTTTATGTGTTGAAAACTATATTTTGTGTGTTTGTTTTTATAGTGTTCTGTTTCTTCTTATAATAATTTTATTTCTTTATTGTGCTTCGAACAGGTCCTTTTTGCAACTTTTGATCCGCCAGAGACGAGGGATGGCGTTGGTCATTATTGTGTAGTTGCGTTAAATGTGAAAGAAAGGCGGTTTGAATTTCTTGACTCGCTCTATAAACCTGGCAGCCCTGATGCGATCAGGGTTTTTAGGAGGATGGTTAAAAATATCAAGCGTGCATGGAAAGAAGGTAGCCCAAGTTCTGATGAGCCTCTAAATCGTCCTACACTTGATGGATTTGTGTTGAAACATGTCATTGTCCCAATGCAGCCAAATGGGTGTGTTCCGTACAGCCCCTCTCCACCATACTGCTCAAGTTTTTTTTTCATTTTGTGAAACTGATGTTTTTTATTCTTTTATTGCAGGCATGATTGTGGATTATATATGTTTCAATTCTTGCAGACTTGGGATGGTGTTCGAGTTGCTTTCGGTTTGGGGTGGAGCACATTGGCTACATCAGAAAGGCCATGCTCTATAGTTGGCTCACATCGAGAAAGTGTTGCCTTGATTTAACATCACTTTTAATTTTTGCAGATAAATGTTGTTTTAGTGTACTTCTTTATCCTCCCTTATTTATTTTTTGTCTACTACTTGCTTCCGCTTCTTACGGGCTTTTTTTACTAGTGTGTTTAGTTAAGTGCGTGATTTAGAATGGATGTGTATATTTTTTGTTGTGTTAGTGAGCTGCATTTGTTGTAGATAAAGTTTGCTGCATTTATTTTTGGGGCAAGTGAGCTGCATTGTTCTTTATAAGTGGGCTGCATTGTTGCAAGTGGGCTGCATTGTTGCAAGTGGGCTGCATTGTTGTATACAAGTGTTCTGCATCTGCATTGATGTAGACAATTGGGCTGCATTCTATTCTTTAGTGAACTCCAGTTTTTATATTAATGAGATGTATTACATGTTTTTTGGTTTTGTATTTTGTACTGAGTGTTTTCATGTTTTTTCTACACGTTTTTAGGTTTTGATGGGGGCCTTCATGAAAGCTGTATGTCACTGTTTGAGTCCCAAGGTTTTGAGGTGGTTATGGAGGATTGTGCCAATGAAATCTCTCCAGATAATTCTGGTTCTTTGGCTGGAGATGGTTTGAATACAGTTGTGGCATCTGGACCTGATGGTGGAAGTGTTTCTCGACCTAGCTCTCCACACGATATATTTGATGTTGTTGTTGATGATATTGTTACGCCGTGTCCACACTTCACTAGGACTAGGAGTGCAGCAACTAATCGTCCTCCTGTGGATGAGGTTGAAGTATTTTCGAACAAGAGGGCCGGTGAGAGGGCTTTTAAGTTGAGATCCTCTATAGAGAAATTGAAGCCTCCGTGGTTCAAATATATTGATGAGGCGAGGAAAATAAAGGATCTTGTTCTCAGCAAAGATTTTGTAACCAAATACCACGAGTAAGTTTTATGTGTGTGCCCTTAATCTTTTTGTGTGTTTTGTTTTTTATTTTAATTTTATTGATCCCATCTGTGTATGTTTACTGCAAGAACGCGTTCTTTATGATGAATAGTCCTTTTGGTGACGTTGATACTTAGACTGTTAACCATATCTATAATACATTTGGCAAAGGAGCTTTAATGGATTCGTATCTCATGGATTTTTTTCATCAAGTACTGGAAGCAAGACCCCGAATTAGGTTTAGTTTATCATTCTGGTGAACGTGTGCTACTTTCACCTTTATTTATCACGGTAAACGGTTGCTGTCATTTTTTCTATTGTACTGGTTTTTTCATGTCCATGCATGCATGCATGGTTTATTCTTTTTTCCATGTCCTATTTTTGTTCTTTTTATGTGCAGTATGTTCTTCAAATGGAAACCTTTGTGAATAGAGATGATGAATTAAACCCTGTGTTGCCAGTTGTGCATAGTCCGTTTGTTTTAGAAGATGCACTTAAGCAGTTCAAGGTTTTTGTGAGTGACGACATAAACCTGTTGGACACAAAACTGGTAAGTCCATTGTTTTCCGTCATTTATTTTCTGGTTTGTCGCATTTCTTTTTATAATTATTTTTGGAACAGTGGTCCTAGTGCTACGTGTCGAACGAACTTTTCATTTCATTTTTGTTTTTTGATGTGAACAGATTATGATGCCGCGCTCCAAGGATGGTCATTATTCCTTATACACGATGAACCAGCATCGCCAGACGTTTGATATCCATGACACTAGGAAGTCACTGGCCATCCTGATGTCACGACAAAGTGGCGCGATGACTACCACTCAGATTACCTTTGAAGTGGTATGTCATTTTTTCTTGCCAAGTGCAAAGCTTTTTTGTGTTTCTCCTACAGCTTTTTTTAGAAACTGCACATGCAATGTTACCACACATAGAACCACACTTGTTTATGTAGTGCACTACAACATATGTGTGACAGAACTGCATTTTCTCACACACCCCCTAATCTGTGTAAAAAAGGTGATAAAAGGAAACGACCTCACGTGCATTTAAAAGAGGGACTATCTAGACGTTGAGAAAATCTTTGTATTTTTTGGTTTGTATGAATAGTAATTTGATCTGTGACGTGTGTTATTTTTACTTTGTGCTTCTTTTTTTTTGCCAGATGAGGAGGATGACTCAGCTGCTGAAGGCAATTTATGGTGAAAAAATGTATAAATCTAAGAACCACCCTGACTGAGTTAAATTGGCTGAGAAGCCCTCTTGTTACTTTTTTTATTATTTGATTTTTTTCACCTTTTGTTCTTTATGACAACCTTTTGTTTAATTACAGGTCTACATTTTTTTAATTTTCTTTTCAGCCTGCTGTTGAAGATTGGAAGGCGGAGTACATGTTCCAGCTGCTGTTCAATCATTCAAACATGTTGTATTATGAAGACAGGCCGCTTGAGCTACGAGATCTGACTGCGGACCTCAGGCTTACTTCCTTGTCGCAATCGCATAAGCCTTGATCAGAATCGATAACATTCATTTGGCATTGTTTCTCCTGGGTAAAAGCCTGTGTATGGACAAGAACTAGGGTTCATGTTGTGTACTGTGTGTTGTCTAAGGTAGATAATGTATGAAAAGACTTTTTTTTTTATGTTGTTGTGTTTCGTCTGCTTTTTGCAGTAGCGTATATGGACGAATTTGTATGTGTATGTGTATTTTATATAAATAACTCATACAGTATATATATGTGTATATTTTTATTTTCTTGGCCACCATGTTCCGTGCGAACTGGCATTTGTCACGCTTATATGTATCGTACGTGTCCCAGAAACTGCATTGCATGTGATGCCGAACTTCTTCGTCCAACAAAAAGCACTGCATTTGTCTACAAGTTTGTAGTGCACCTGTATTTTTCTGCTGCACTTGCCACAGTCCCTGTATTCATGTATGTATCCCGAAACTGCATTGCTTTATGATACTGCACTGCTTCTGCCTAACCAAATGCACTTAATTGTCTAAAGCTGCGTCCTGCATTTGGTTTTTTTATTGTTTGTACGGTACGGTGGGGGGGGGGTTGCGCCCCCCCCCAATTTTTTAGTTGTCTATAGATTTGTATTGCTCATGTATTCCCTGTACTTAGCACACTGCGTTCGTTAGCGCGAGGCCGAGCAGGGGGTGGGAGGGGGTCGTGACCCCCCTCCCCACCCCCTGCAAGGCCAAGCCTGGAACGAGCCGGAGCAGGCGGCGACGCGTCGTGCCGCGGTGCCGCATGCTTGGGCGAGTCCGTCACACCCCGCCGCCTCCCTGTCTATCTTAGGGGTGTGGCTCTGGGGTTGCGTTCGTCCTAGGGTTGGAAAAATAGATTGTCTACACCGCGCCTGTCATCCAAGCGCACTGTATGCGTTAGCGCGAGGCCGAGCAGGGGGGTGGGGGGGGGGTCATGACCCCCTCCCCACCCCCTGCGAGGCCGAGCCTAGAACGAGCCGGAGCAAGCGGCGAAGCGGCGTGCCACGGCGCCACATGCGTAGGCGAGCCCGTCACACCACGCCGCCTCCCTATCAATCTTAGAGGTGTGGCTCTAGGGTTGCGTGCGTCCTAGGGTAAAAAAACAGAATGTCCGCACTGCGCCTGTCAACCAAGCGCACTGCTTGCATTAGCGTGAGGCCGAGCAGGGGGTGGGAGGGGGGGTGTCGGTGTCAAAACCGGCGGATCTCGGGTAGGGGGTCCCAAACTATGCGTCTAGGCGGATGGTAACAGGAGACAAGGGACATGATGTTTTTACCCAGGTTCGGGCCCTCTTGATGGAGGTAAAACCCTACTCCTGCTTGATTGATATTGATGATATGGGTAGTACAGGAGTAGATCTACCACGAGATCAGAGAGGCTAAACCCTAGAAGCTAGCCTATGGTATGATTGTTGTTCGTCCTGCGGACTAAAAACCCTCCGGTTTATATAGACACCGGAGAGGGCTAGGATTACACAGAGTCGGTTACAATGGGAGGGGATCTACATATCCGTATTTCCAACTTTGCCTTCCACGCCAAGGAAAGTCCCATCCGGACACGGGACGAAGTCTTCAATCTTGTATCTTCATAGTCCAGGAGTCCGGCCAAAGGTTATAGTTCGGCTATTCGGACACCCCCTAATCCGGGACTCCCTCAGTAGCCCCCGAACCAGGCTTCAATGACGATGACTCCAACGCGATGATTGTCTTCGGCATTGCAAGGTGGGTTCTTCTCCAAATTATGTGTACCTGTTGAATAGTGTCCGGCTTCTCATGAATATTGTGCTCCTCGGCTTCCACGCCCAATAATGGCCGTCTTCCACGTGTCAAACGAATGTGAAAGCCAGGGTGTTTTTACATTTATCCCCCTGGCTACGCAAATAAGCTGCCCTATAAAAGAGACGAGGATTTAGATCCGAATCACACCATCTTCCCTTTGCGAGCATTCATCGGAGCGCATCCGATAGAGATCCATTCCATCATGGGCAGTCAACGCAGCTCCTCCTCTCACCCTCCCAGTCCTCAGCCTGGGGGTTGGCAGAGATGTTCCGTCCCGCACAGCGAGCTAGTGATGCTCCAAACCAAGGGATTCCTCCCCCCGGCCTTCATGGTCCCGGTTCGAGCCGGAATCGCCACCTATAATGGCGGAAAGCAGGCGGAGAGCGTCCCCAATCCCTCCAAAGGGGAGCGGGTATGCCTTGTCCCTTATTTGATAAGGGGGCTCGGATTTCCAATTCATCCGTTTCTCCGGGGCTCTTGAGTTCTACGACCTCGGCTGCACAACTTCACGCCTGCCTCCATATTGCATATTGCGGGCTTCGTAGCCCTTTGCGAGCTGTTCTTGGGCGTCGAGGCTCATTTCGCGTTGTGGAAGAAGCTGTTCTGCCTAGTGCCCCGTTCTCAGGAGGGGTCAATATATCAAGTGGGCGGAGCCGAACTATGGCGCATCGCCGGGACTGGATATCTATCCGGAACCCGAAAGAAGGCGTCCGAAGACTGGCCTTCAGAATGGTTTTATATAGAATATGTCCCCCTGCTGGACCCTGTTCGGATCGGCCTTCCTGAGTTCACTAATGCTCCTTTGAAGAAGCGCCTAAGCTGGCGCCCAAGGATCCCTCAGAAGGAAAGCAGCGAGGGGACGTCCTTTACGATGAGCCGGATAAGATTATTAGCTTATTCCGGATGACCATGATCGGGTCATGGCCACATGCATTATGCGAAGTGCAGCCACTTCAGTATAGAGGCCACCCCATGTGGGATTTCAACAGGGAGGATGATGCCACCCGCTGCGGCCGTAAGGGGCCGGGATCGGTTGCTGCTCTGACGAAGGCCTTGTCCGCATTGTACAAGGGAGAAGAGGAGGAGTTCCTCCGCGTTAATCCACAGGGCGGATTTTCTATGTACGATCCTCCAAGTTGGGTAAGCGGACACATCTTTATGCCCATCCGTTCCATATTCCCATAGTTAAGTACCTTATCTTGTGATTTCGACGCAGGAATTGCGTCGGGCCGTAAAGGACATAAACAGCCCTCCTCCACAACCCGAGGATCCGGAACGGTCCCTCGATCCGGCCTCCCAAGAGGATCCGGACATAGCCGTGGAGCTGATTGATGGGGTATTTTACCAACTGAGCATCGACAATGCCTTGGTCGCCATTACAGCTGATTACCCCGGAATACTTCCTACCTCGCAGGTAACTGAGACCGAAGTCTCAATACTTTGAAAATGGTCCATCCGTGCTTATTTTCGATCCTTTGTATACCAATGGTGTTTTGCAGGGGGAGCCCGTGAGGCGGGAGGCCGAGCCTGCGGTGGCTAGCCAACAAGGGGCAGCAAGGCCCAACAGGTTGAAAAGAAGTGCGGTCCGGATTGAGATGCCGGCGCAATGGTATGGCGTGCCATCTTATTCCCAGGTTTTATTCCCGGAAGGCATACTAACGCTCATGCTCTCTTCAGGAAAAAGAGCGATCGCCGGACTATAGCCGGAGAGGTTGCCAATCGAGCCTCCACCAGCCAGGCTCCAAAGCCAGGTCTGGAAGCGGAGGCAAACACGAGGCGTGCGTCGGATGCTCCTCCGACAGAGGATGCCGACTATCGCGCCACCGATTCCGAGGTGGAGAGTGCCATGAACCACGAGCGTCGCCGGACGGTTCTTCGTGGCGACATGTTTCTCCCAAGAGGCACTAGATGCCTTCAATTGAACCAATCGCGCACCTCCGTGCCGCTCAAAATGGTCTAGTGAGCCACGAGCGGTATGTGAAAGACATCTGGTGAGAAAATTTGATGGTTACATATGCCAAGAGTCTCGAGACTTGAAACAGTTATAATAACTGATTTAAGGATCATTTGTTATCTGAGATCTTACAAAAAGGAATACCCAACTGTCCCAGGAGCTGGAAGAGTGCAAAGCCCAACTCGAGGCCGCACTAGCCGCTGCAGGGGAGGCCAAGAAGACCCCCTCTGGTAATATACGCTTCGAAAGATAAGTATGTTGTGAAGTGCGGCATGTGTGTAAATCTGACAATATCATTGCAGATGGCGCTGGAGTGGATCCGAACAAGCAACAACTCTTGCGCCGGTTAAAGGCTGGCGAGAGCGTGCTTACGAGGGTGAGGCAGGAGAAGAATAATCTGCAAGATGCCAACACCCAGCTGGGCGAGGAACTAAAGGATGTTCGTGCCCAGCTGTCGTACTCCATGAAGGAGAATCGATGGCTTCGACGCGGCATTTTTAGTAAGTGCTTGAGCGAACTTTGAAAAAGAGTTCGGCGAGGAAGTTGACTAACAGAGTTATGTCTGTAGGTATGCTCACAGTGTCGCCCCGGAGGAAATGCTCGGTTCTCTGGTGACCTTCTTCCGAGCTCTTACAAGCTGCACGAATGAGTTCTACAGTGATGAAAGGCGTCGCCTGTGCCTTGTGGCCATCTGTCTCCCTGCCTCAAGGCCTTGAAGAGCTTGCGAGAGGCTTAAGGGAGCTCGGGCGCTTAGGTTATGGAAGATATCAGCCTTTGTCAAAGGCGCCAGGAGGCACAGGCCATGGTGAAGACGCGGTACACGAAGGCTGACCCAAACCACATGGCCGAGGTCGGACCTGTGGGGCCCGATGGGAAGGAGATCCCTGTGAGCTTAGTGTACGGCCAAGTAGAATTGGCTGCAAAGTATTCCCAACAGGACTGTAAACTAGACAGCCTATTAGATGGTATTGAGGAGGAATACACCCAGTCAAATTGACTATGTAATTTAAGATGACATGTAAAAATGCCTTCTAGCCAGATTGTAGATCGTTTGTCATGGCGGACCTTTTCGCTTCAACCTCGGGACCCTATAGTCCGGAGTGTGTCCGAATACCATCACGGTTATGTAAGAACCGGGGCATGCATGGAGACCAGGCGTAGGGGTCATTAGTGCTTTAACAGACAAGTGCCCAACTAGTTATGTTATATTACATGGTTAGTAAGAAACATCTTCCAGGGAGAATAGTTCCGTTAGGGGTTCCTTTCCCTGAGAGGCATGCCTTAAAGTGCATGTCCGGACTGGGAAAAAAGCAGAAAAGCATCTGGGGGCAGATGAATAAATAAGTGACAAATCATCTTTAGTTCACCGACCGAATATTCCCTTAAGAACGCTAGCTTTCGGCTCCACCCAGTCTGAGGTACACATCCGGCTGACCCGGTAGTAGCAATCGCAGAGGTGCTCCCTTTACCACCTAGTCGAACAATCGGGAACGTAGGGGTAAGCACAGGAGCCAGGCAACCCAGCTTGGCCAAAACTTAAGTCATATCGATGCATATAATGGTGACTAAAAGGTACATGCGAAGCGTGACACATGTGTTAGGCATGAAGCCCATACAAATAAGCTTCTATTAAAGAAGCCCCCAGGTATAATGTGTGCGAACAATGCGCGAACGAGCCTTTAAAGGCTGTAAGAGAAAAAGAGGGAGAAGGAGAGAAATATAAGACAGATAATGTGTAAAAAATAGACAGAGGAAGGAGACGGACTCAGAATCCGGCGCTAGGCGTAGAATCCTCGGAGACAGCTGCGTTCCATGGGTTCGGTTCGACTCGGTTATCCGATGCATCTCGCAGATGGTACGCTCTACCGGTTAGGACTTGGTCTATAATAAAGGGACCTTCCCATTTGGGCTTGAGTTTGTCCTTTTTCTTGTCCAGCAGGTGTAGAACTAACTCGCCAACATTGTAAGTTTTGGCCCGTACTTCTCTGCTTTGATATCTTCGAGCTAGCTGTTGATAGAATGCGGAACGGGCTTTTGCCACGTCACGCTCCTCCTCCAAGGCGTCCAAACTGTCCTGCCGATCGAGCTCGGCTTCTCTTTCTTCGTACATGCGCACGCGAGGTGAGTCATGAATTATGTCGCAGGGCAGAACTGCCTCTGCGCCGTATACCATAAAGAATGGTGTGAATCCGGTGGTGCGATTCGGCGTGGTCCGCAGCCCCAAGAGTACGGAGTCGAGCTCCTCTACCCAGTGCGTGTTAGATTCCTTGAGGGGCCGCACTAATCTGGGTTTGATGCCGCTCATTATTAGACCATTTGCTCGCTCGACTTGACCGTTAGTTTGAGGGTGATAGATTGAAGCATAGTCGAGCTTGATGCCCATGTTTTTGCACCAGAGTTTGACCTTGTTGGCCGTGAAGTTCGTGCCGTTATCAGTGATCATGCTGTGGGGGACACCGTAACGGTGTACGACCCCTGATATGAAGTCTATCACCGGTCCGGATTCAGCCGTCTTAACAGGCTTGGCCTCTGTCCATTTGGTGAATTTATCCACCATGACCAGTAGGTATTTTTGCTTGTGGGTTCCTCCTTTAAGGGGTCCAACCATGTCAAGCCCCTGCACCGTGAAGGGCCAGGTGATGGGTATAGTTTGGAGGGCGGTGGGTGGCATGTGGCTTTGATTAGCAATGAGCTGGCAATCGACGCATCGTTGGACTAAGTCCTGAGCATCTGCCCGGATCGTCGGCCAATAAAATCATGTACGGAAGGCCTTGCTTACAAGGGCTCGGGCTGCGGCGTGGTGCCCGCCGAGTCCGGCATGAAATTTCAGCCAGAAGATTCCGCCCTTTCTCTTCGGAGATACACCTTTGAAGGACACCGGTGGTGCTTTTCTTATAATGCTCTCCCTCATGGACTTTATAGGCTTTAGATCGCCGCACTATGTTGCGTGCCTCGTTTTGGTCCTCGGGGAGTTCCTGCCTGGTTAGGTAGGATAGGAATGGTTCCGTCCACGGGGCAATGACTGCCATTATTACGTGGGCTGAAGATGTTACGCCGTTGGCGAGCCTCCAATTGTGTCGAAATTTTCGGTTTCAGCAAAGGCGGTTGGAGTGCAGGATGTTATTTTCAGACTCCCCTTCCCATAATACGGATGGCTTGAACAGCCGCTCTAAGAAGATATTGGGGGGACGGCATCGTGCTTCGCGCCAATGTGTGCCAAGACGTTTGCTGCCTGATTGTTTTCCCGAGCTATATGGTGAAATTCGAGCCCTTTGAACCAATCTGACATTTTTAGGACGGCGTTGCGATAAGCTGCCATTTTCGGATCCTTGGCATCAAAGTCTCCATTTATTTGGGATATCACGAGGTTGAATCGCGCACCTCTAGGCGTTGAATGCCCATGGATACTGCCATCTGGAGACCATGTAGAAGGGCCTCGTATTCGGCTGCGTCGTTGGAGTCCGTATACATTATCTGGAGTACGTATTGAACTGTATCTCCTATTGGAGCCGTCGAAGTGCATGATCCAATTGGAATATGTGCCGTACTCTTTAGGGAGTTCGACTTCAGTCCATTCGGCGACGAAGTCGGCCAAAACTTGCGACTTAATGGCTCGCCGTGGCTTATAGGTTATGCCGAACGGGAGGAGCTCAATGGCCCATTTGGCAATCTGGCTTGTCCCGTCGCGGTTGTTTATAATGTAGTTAAGAGGTACTTCGGAGGCTACTGTTATTGAACACTCTTGAAAGTAGTGTCGCAGCTTCCGGGATGCCATAAACACCGCGTACGCTATCTTTTGATAATGCGGATACCGTGACTTGGATGGAGTGAGGACAGTGGACACGTAGTAAACTGGTTTTTGAAGGGGGAATTTGTGTCCGTCCGTTTCTTGTTCGACAACGAGCACCGCGATTACAACTTGATGAGTTGTCGCGATGTATAATAGTATTGGTTCGCCCATGTTGGGCGCGGCCAGGACCGGGTTTGTTGCCAATATGTCTTTTATTTCTTCGAGTCCGGCCGTGGCGGCATCCGTCCACTCGAAGTGTTCGGTGTGCTGGAGGCGGCGATAAAGGGGTAATGCGTTTTCTCCCAAACGGGAGATAAAGCGGCTTAGAGCCGCCACGCATCCACTCAATTTTTGTATTTGTTTGAGGTCCTTTGGGATATCCAATTTTGAAGGAGCTCGGATCTTGGCTGGGTTTGCTTCAATTCCTCTACCGGATACAATGAAGCCCAAGAGCTTTCCGGTGATGCGCCAAACGCATTTTTCCGAGTTAAGCTTGATGTCATATGTTCGGAGATTATCGAATGTGAGCCTCGGTCGTCTACTAGAGTTTCGACATGCTTGGTTTTGTGACCACATCATCTACGTATGCCTCCACTATTTTGCCGATCTAGTTTGCCAGACATGTCTGAATCATGCGCTGATATGTTGCACCGGCATTTTTTAGCCCGAAGGGCATTGTGTTGAAGCAAAATGGGCCGTATGGGGTGATAAATGCCGTTGCGGCTTGATCAGACTCTGCCATCTTAATTTGATGGTAGCCGGAGTATGCGTCGAGGAAACACAATGAATCGTGTCCTGCGGTAGCGTCGATAATTTGATTGATGCGGGGGAGGGGGAAGGGATCCTTTGGGCAAGCCTTGTTGAGGTCCTTGAAATCGACGCATAGGCGCCAGGATTTGTCCTTCTTTGGTACCATCACCAGGTTTGCTAGCTAGTCCGGATTTTTTATATCTCTGATGAATCCGACCTCCAATAGTTTGGCTAGCTCCACTCCCATGGCCTGTCTCTTAGGTTCGGAGAAACGCCGAAGAGCCTGTTTGACTGGCTTGAATCCTTTTAGGGTATTTAGGCTGTGCTCGGCCAGCCGGCGTGGGATTCCTGGCATGTCTGAAGGGTGCCAGGCAAAAATGTCCCAATTTTCACGTAGGAATTCTCGTAGTGCGGCGTCTACATCAGTGTTTAATTTTGCCCTGATGGAGGCCATTTTTGTAGGGTCCGTTGGGTGGACTTGGAATTTGACTATTTCGTCCGCTGGTTAAAACGAGGTGGACTTGGATCTTTTATCGAGTATCACATCGTCCATGTTCACCGTGGAGCGCAGCACAGTCAGTTCCTCGGCCGCTAGGGCTTCGGATAGTGCCTCAAGGTCTAGTGCGGTTGTCTTGTTTTCGGCGCAGAGTGCTATGTCCGGGTCACTAGCAAGAGTTATGATTCCGTTGGGCCCGGGCATTTTGAGCTTCATGTACCCGTAATGGGGTATAGCTTGAAAATTTGTGAATGCTTCTCGCCCTAATAGAGCGTGGTATCCGCTGCTGAACGGGGCCACTTGGAACGTGACCTCCTCGGACCTGTAATTATCCGGCGTGCCGAACACCACATCTAGTGTGATTTTTCACCATGCACGCTTCTCGACTGGGTATTATTCCTATAAAGGTTGTGCTGCTTCGCTCAATGCGGCTCCAGTCTATTTCCATTTTTCGAAGGATTTCCTCATAAATGAGGTTCAATCCGCTGCCACCGTCCATGAGTACCTTGGTAAGGCGAAAGCCATCCACTATTGGACTGAGGACCAATGTTGCTGGTGCTCGGGCTGTTCGGAGTTTAAGTTCATCACTGGCATTGAAGGTAATAGCCATGTCACTCCATGGATTTATTGTTGCTACTTGGTAGACTTCGGGAAAGCTGCGGAGTGTTCGTTTTCGCATATTGTTTGATGCGAAAGTCTCGAAGACTGTTAATACCGTACTGGTATCCCTGGGCTGGTGCTCTATGGATGCTGGGGTTAGAAGCTCTTCGCCACTTTTGGCCACTGCGGAGTATCCAACATGCTCTAAGGCTATGAGTTGGTGTGGCGCCCTCGTACTATGAATTTTACAGGTCCGTTGAGCCATCCCTCCAAAGACGGTTCCATGCCCCGTAGGGGTTTTTGTTTTTTTGTGTTTAACCCGGGTGGTTGGCGATAATGCACCCTTTTATTTCGGACTGGGTTTGTATTCGGGGCCGGATTGTCCCAAAATCTTACTTCGATTTTCCAGGCGCTTTCCATTGCACAGTATTTTCGCACTATGGACGCCAAGTCAGCAAAGCGTGTAATTTCACGGTGACCTATGGCGTTGAGGATTCCCTTGTCCGTGCAATTATTGCAGAAGAATGAAATTGCGTCTTCCTCGCGGCAGTCCTTTATCCTGTTCATAACCAGGAGGAATCTGGCCCAACAATGATGTACTGTTTCTTCGGACTCTTACCTAATATTGGATAGATCACCTATGTTCAGGTGGGTGGGTGGAATTAGATCCGAAACCTCACCCAATCTGAGGCTCAAGTGCCAAGGAGTTTCCGAACTTGGAAGCTTGGATTCTTGGATGTTGTCCACTGAATCTAGCCCGTTGCCTGACTCTAAGTTCAGGTCTTGAGTGACGTCCTCCCCTCCGTGGGTATCCGGCTTAGAGGGATTGGGAATCCGTACATAGTTAGTCCTTAAGATAGATGAGGGGGCGCCGCATTGTTCCTCCACCACATCAACGTGATGGGTGACCTGGGGAGAGTTAATCTCTCTCAGATCGGGTTTAGGCCCAATCTGATCGTAGTCATAGCGACTCCTGTGGCGGCGGCGCGATCCAAGAGCTCGTTTAAAGAAGAGAGCCCCATCGGATCTAACTGCTCGGCGAGTTCCGAGTTGACGTGAAGATTGCTTTTGATGAGCCGAGAAGTCATCGTCGGCGCGGCAGCCGAACAGGCGGTTGTCGGATTTCGGGTTCCGGCAGACCCTTGAGGTTCGAACAATGGGGTGCGCGCGGAGATCTCGCCCTCTACCTACCTGCACCCCGCCGCCTCGCTAGGATCTAAACTACGAAAGGAACAACACAAGAGACACAAGGTTTATACTAGTTAGGGCCACCATTGTGGTGTAATACCCTACTCTAGTTTGTGGTGTGGTGGATTGCCTCTTGGGCTGATGGTGATGAACAATACAAGGAAGAATAGCCTAGCGAGGGTCTGTTCTTCGCTGGTGCGATGAACTGCTAGGGGAGTTCAGTCGTTCTCTCTCTCTGCTGATTCCAGATGCCTCTACCCTCTGGGTGGCTAGTCCTATTTATAGGCAAGGGCCCTGGGCCTCTTCCCAAATATTGAGCGGGAAGGGCGCCAACAATTGGCCATTTTGAAGGGGAACATCTAGTACACTTATCCTAACTAAAGTTGGTCCTTGCCTGTCAAAGGCTCGGTGGTGGCCTTGGCTTGGGCTCCACAATGACTTCCTTCCTGCCGTTGGACTGGTCTTGGTCTTGTTGCACCGAAATGGATGCCTTTGCTTGATGCTCTCGCCTGCGCTTGCTCCCTTTGCACTAAAGAGGAAAGGAGGACACTGCGCGGGCTGGCGCCAGGCGGGCGCCCTTGGTCGTCATGGCTTGCTTCATGGGCACCTCGTGAGGTACCCCGCCTTGATCTCTCCGCCTCCTCGCGAGCCAGCCTGATGAGGCCGTGCCTGAGGAAGCTCCCTGTCGTCCGCCCCGTGAGGCTTGGCCCCTCGTGAGGGTCTTGAGCTTGTGTTGATGAAGATGGGCCGTGATGGGCCCCCCTTTGAGCCACGCCGCAGGCCACAGGCAGGCAAGTCTGGGGACCCCCGTTCCCAGAACGCCGACAGTAGCCCCCGGGCCCAAGGCGCGCCCGGACTTGGCCGAGCAGAGAGGCGAAGGGGCAAGTGCGAAGCGCCGCGGGCCCTAACATCCTGCGGCCTTGGGCGCCATGTGGCGGTTGATTGAATGTGGGTGCCTTAGCAACCGCGCGAGTTGATAAAGGAGCGGCGTCTGCCTAGGCTTTCCTTCCCTTGCTTTCTCTGGTTACTCCTCAGATCCCCTTTCTTGCGCCTCTACTTCCTGCCTCCGAAATCTTCAGATCCACTTCGACTGCACGCCCTAGCAAGGCATGGCGCCCCACCATACCCCGGCCGGAGCTTGGTACGCGCCTGCCACAGACTCGCCCGAACGTGTCGGAGGCGAGCCTTGCCCGGGTGCGCTAGATGGCGGCGGCGCAGGGCATCGACGGGGCGAAGGTGTTCAAGGCCGGCTCCGCCTCCCTGAGGGCCAAGGGAGCACCTTCTATCCGCTCTTTGTAAGCGCCATTGTTGCCCGTATGATGCCTCCCTTTTCTGAGTTATTCTTCTCTGTCCTCCGCCAGTACAAGCTACAAGCTCTGCATCTCCACCCCAACTCTGTTCTCCTCCTGGCGATCTTCGCCTACTATTGTGAGGCTCACGTCGGGGTGCAGCCCTCAGTGGCCCTGCTGCGCCACTATTTCTCCCTCCGGACCTCTCGTGGTTCCCTTTCTGCGTGTGCGAGCTTCGTCGCGTACGGTAGCTCCATCGCCATTTCGAACCCAGGGAAGAGGATTGAGGGCTTGAGGAGCAAGTGGGTGTTGGTAGATGTTGGCGCATCCACCTCGGCTAATCTTGCCCACGGAGCACCCTCGCACTCCGACAATTGGTCTCGAGTGGAGCTCGTGGACCCCATGCGAGGCCGGTGTTGGAGAAGATGGACATGGATCTGAGGCCGGCATGACATGGCGTGGCGAGCCGTCAGCCGGCTTGAGGGAATTCTTGGAGCACCAGCTGGCTCCGCTTCGTCAGTACCCACTTCCGATGTGGAGACCCCACCCGAGCCCCGCGGTCTTGGTCGACGAAGACCTGGCTGCGGTTCTCCAATCTTTGGTCGGGGGCGACGTGGCAAGGTTGGAGGGCGCTCCTACGCCCCTGTTCCTCTGCTGACGACCGGGAGCAGGTAGTGCAGTCCATGCCCGCCTTCAACGGGGATGGGCCGTGCTGTGAGGCTCCCGAGGACCTGGTGGATGTGTCCTCCGGCGACTCCAGCGAGGAGCAGGGAGAAGAGGAGCGGGAAGGAGGGCTCGACTCCGAGGCGACCGACGGAGAGTCGAGGGCTCCCCTCCCTCAGTGCAAGTCCCGCGTTCTCCGCCTCTCACCGAGCGACGACGATGACGAGGATGATGATGAGCAGGGCGGCGGGAGCTTGCCCCTGATCCTGAAGAAGGACAAGACCGGGCTGATCCCCCGCGGGTCTACCCCGGCCCCGAGGCGATCCGTAGGCGCGCCTCCTGCTCCCGAGCTCCTTGAGGCTGATCCTTGTAGCCGGCTCTCGGGCTTCAAGTACGGCCGGAGGTTGCTCGAGCTCACGAGCGACGACCAGTAAGTGCTCGATTCCTATCTTATTTCTTGTTTTGTCGCTGAGGCTTGACGTCTGTATCTCTTGGCTAGGCTGGCGCCCGCGGCAAAGAGACCGAAGGGATCTCCTGAGGTTCCGTCTGGGGCAGCGCCTCTGCCCGCGAAAGAAGGTGACCACAATGCACGGGCCTCTCCTGCCCGGTTGTCCTCACGAGGCCTGGCTGAGCCGGCTGGGCGAGCTCAGCCCCCACGGCCCAAGCGACTCCTGAGGTGCCCTTGCCTGATGCTGCCATCACAGCCGCCGGGGCACAGCAGGCTCTGCCTCAGGATACTGTGGTCATGCTGCCGCCTTCTCCTCCTTCCCCACCGACTGCTGTCTCTCCGACTCCTCCTACCGTTCTGGATCGTGCTGCTGCCGAACTGGACCGGCTGCGGCAGGATCTTTTGGGCGCCGACCCTCGTCTGGTGGTCGGGCGCTTGGAGCTGGCTTCTGCCTGGATTCGCTCCGACGCTTTGATCCGGGCAGCGCTGGTCCAGGACTTGACGGCTTGCGACGAGGAGAAGCAGGCCGTCCTTGGGGCGAAAGCTGCTCGCGACGCTGCCTTGGGGGAGGTAGCCGATGTCCGAGGTCGCTGCAAGGCGCTGGAGAGCGAGCTGCAGGGCCTGCGGGACCAGCTTGCCAAGGAGGCCCGCCTTCGCCAAAGAGGTGGCCGTCAAGGATCGCGAGGTGGCCGTCAAGGATCGGGACGCCAAGCTCAAGAAGCGCCGTGAACGCCTGGGCGTGCTGGAGAAAGAGTTGGAGGCGAGGAAGGTCGAGCTGGACGGCAAGGCACGGGTCCTTGCCGATGATCGCGCGGCCTTCACGGAGATGGAGGTGGAGGCTCACACCCTGCTGAGGGAGCTTTATGATAGCGGCCTGGAGAGCTCGCTGGCCGGCGCGGAGGACGGCCCCGCCAACCTGCTTCCCTTCCTGGTTCGCGCTCTTGAAGATGTCGCCCTTGGCCTTGGCCCTACAACTGAGGCCGAGGCGCGTGTCTTGTCTTCTGCAGCGCTAACGCGGGTCCTCACCCACGTCTATCTTTTCGATCCCAACGTCGACCTCGACAGCCTGCTGGAGCCAGCGAGCGGCGAGCTTGCCGCTGCCGTTGCTGAGGCCGTGAAGGGTCGTGCGAAGGCTCTGCTGGGGAAGTTCTGGGCCTTGACACCAAGCGAAGCGGTACGCCAACCCTGCGGCTCCACAAAGGCGAACCCGCTCAGCATGGTACCGCCGACAAGTGACTCCGTTGTGGCTCCTGTTGTGCTTTTAATTCCTGCACATGTATCATGCCTCGGGGAGGCGTTTAAACTTGCATTTGGCATTGTGATAACAGTTATGGACTGTAATATTTGCTTTGAAATTCCTTGAAATTTGCGCTTTTCCTTCCTACTTGCTTATGTTCTACGCCGCAGAGTCTGCCTTGCACAGATACCTCGGCCGTTAGCCCCGACCGGAAACCAGGACGGGACCAAGGAGTGAGGGGCTACGTGACAAGTTAGGCTCCTGAGTCGCGATGCTCAGGAGTCCCCCTTAGCGCACGAACACCAAGTGGGGAGGTGATATGTGGGTGGATCTACCGTTCTACGTCTGCAGAGCCCGGCCCCGCGCATACCTCAACCGCCGTTAGCCTTTCGGAACTAAGGAGTGAGGGGCTACATGACCAGTTAGGCTCCTGTGTCGTGATGCTCAGGAGTCCCCCTTGACGCTCAAACGGCCTTCGTACCTTGGCTCCGCTCGGGGAGGGACGCACGACGAACCAGGCCCGAGGGGCCTGGCTGGGTGGCGTGCGTCTGGGCGTGACCCAGGCGCAGCCCCCGTGCCCAGCCCCCTCGCGCGGCACTCCCGAGGGGAGGCATTGCGATGAGGCCGGACACTGAGCTCTGGGCTCCCTGAGGTTGATGCAGCCCGGGGGCCACCCTCAGTTGTTTATCACCAACGCGGAGCATAGCGCTTCCGTGTCTGTCACGGGCATAGCTGCTCCTCGGCGGTGTCGTCAGCCAGCCGGAGCATGGTGCTTCCAGGAATGCGTGGGAGGGGCTCACCTCGGGAGGAGCCCCGGCGTGTCTGACCCATACGACACGTGGGTACGGTAGGGCCTGACGAGGTGTATCTGGGCACCCGCGAGCCAGCGCGGGACTCACGGGGCCCTACCTCTAGGCGGGTTGCGCCTGGCGCTGGGCCTTATCTTGTTATGTGTTCCAACAGATTTGGTTAGATGCCGGCGCTCTACGTCCTCGGGTCCCGGCCCTCGAGCTGGTCTCAGCCGTTGCTGGCATGCCAGGTCGCGATGCCGTGGACAAGGCCAGAGGGTGAGGGCTGGAGAGCTAGTAGGAGCCCTGAGTCCCGATGCTCAGGTACCCCCCCCTTTAACGTGCAAGCGGTCGACATGGACAAAGAAAAGGTGCCGTGGATTGGCATCAAATAACAAGCATGATGGGTCGAACGCATGACCCGAAATAAACGCAAGAGGGATACAAGTCGACGGATCTGGACCGAGCGACTGGGGGATGATGCAGCCCGAGGGGCGCCCCCAACAAGATAAGCTAGGAATATGAAGTAAAAGGGATACACGCCGCAGGGACGGACCCACGCGGCCTGGGAATAATGCAGCCCTGGGGGCGCTCCTAGCTGGAAATGAAACTTGAAAGACGTCACCTGATAGCGTTGAAGACGAAGGGGTGTTGGCGCAGCAGACTCGTTGGGCTGCGGGAGCCGATCCTCACGAGCCCCCAGGCTCAGGGGCCTCAGGAGGCTCCGGAGGCGCTGGTGGCTCCTCGTGGACCATCTCCATCTCCGCCAGGGCTGTGGAACGCCTGGCCTCTTGAGCCTCCAGGATGCTCCTCATGAGGCGCTGGCGCGTGGCAGCCGCGTTCGGCAAGCCTTAAGGCATGCGAACATAGCTGTGGGGTGGACCTTCGCAACGCCCCACGCGAGAGGGCAAGAGGCGCTCCTGAGAGGCGGCTCGGTTGAGCCCTGGTATGTCGATGCAGACGCGCAGCCCACCATCCTCGCCTGGATGGGGAGCTACGGCAGGTAAGCGGTGGCTGCCACTCATGACTCTTGACTCCTGCAGCTCCTGAATGATCTTGCCGACGAACTCCCCGAGGGTTCGGCCCTCCTTGCCTTGCTCCTTCTTGAGGGAAACGTGCTTCGAAACACGCCTCCAAGTGGTGCCCAAGCGCCTCCCTCGTGACCTTAGCAAGGTCGGTGGCCCTCCAGGGGGGAGCCCCTGAGCCCTGTCTGAGGAGGGCGCGAGGGGCGCTTTCCTATGCAATAGAAGGAGGTTCCCCCTGAGGAGGCGCGGACCCTGAGGGGCCTGCCTCCTGAGGGGCCGGGCCGGACGATGTCTTCTTCTTCTTGGGGGCGGTCTCGGGAAGCCTCCTGCTTCCGCGATCCGGGTCTTCCAGTGATGCGGCCTGAAAGGCTCGCTCCAGGGAGCACATCGCGTCTTTCTCTTCGCAGGGCACCGTGATGACTCCGCCACTTCCCGGCATCTTGAGGACGTTGTAGCCATGGTGGGTTACAACCATGAACTTGGCCAGCATTGGGTACCCGAGGATGGCGTTGTATGGCAGGCGAATGTGGGCGGCGTCAAAGTCGATTAGCTCGGTGCGATAGTTGTCGCGTGCGCCGAAGGTGACAGGGAGGCGAACCTGCCCAATCGGGACCGTGGAGCCGTCGGTGACCCCAGAGAAAGGCTTGGTTGGCTGAAGCTGGTTGTAAGGCACATGGAGATTGTTGAACGTTTCCACAGACAGGACGTTGAGCCCTGCCCCGCCATCGATGAGGGTCTTGGTGACTAGCACGTTGTTGATGATCGGGGAGAAAATCATCGGGAGGACTCCGGTTGTGGATGCACACTTGAGCTGATCCGCTGAACTGAACGTGATGGCGCACGCCGACCACCTGAGGGGGCGTGTGGCTTCGAGCTTGGGGAGGACTGCATTCACTTCGTGAGCGAACTGCTTGAAGATGCGTTGGGAGGCTGGGGCTTGAGCTCCGCCCAGGATGCAGGCGATTGCTGCGGCTCTGGAAGCCCCAGCCTCCTCGTCCTGAGGATGGTCTTCATTTCTCCTTGGCTGCGGCGACAGAGGAGGGAGGCCTGCGTTGCCTTGCGGGCGATCCTCGCGAGGCTGATCCCTCCAGCCTCCCTCGCGAGGTGGGTCCCGCCAGCGTTCCTCGCGAGGTTGGTCGCGCCACCCTTGGCGAGGGCTGCGGTCTTACCAGCGTCCTGTATTCCTTCCTCCTCCTCGGCCGTAGCCCAGGTCGCTGCGGTCGGGACATCGGCCGATCCTCCCTTCTCGCACGGCTCGGAGCTCTTGACATTCGTTGGTGTTGTGGGTGTGGAGGTCGTGGTACATGCAGTACCGGCTGCCCTTGGAAGACTCGGGCTGATCTCTGCCCCGCTTGGTGTCCGGTTCTGCCGTGAGCACGGCAGCCCCCTTGTGCTTCACATCCTTGTCCTTGGGCTTCTTCTCTTCTGGGTCTATGGCAGGCAGCTCGAGGAGAGAGAGACGCCCTTCCTCGGCCCTGGCGCACTTGGTCGCCAAGTTGAACAGCTCCAAGGAAGTGCACAAGTCTTCATGCATCACCAGCTCCTCCTTCATCTTGACGTCGCGCACACCGTCGGAGAAGGCTGAGATGATGGCCTCCTCGGTCACCTTGGGAATCTTGAGGCGTGCGTTGTTGAAGCTACCGGATGTATTCTGTAGGGTCTCCACAGTTGCTGCTTGATGCGGGCGCTTGTCGCCACGGCGGGTGGCCGTCCACGAGTACCTTGGAAGTTGGCGATGAAGCGGCACGCATCTCATCCCAGGAGGAGATCGTGCGGAGGTAGGTTCAGAGCCAAAGTGCGGGCCCGTCCTGAGCGCCATGGGAAACCAGTTCGCCATGACCTTCTCGTCTCCGTTGGCGGCTTGATGCCCAGCTCGTAGAGCTGGAGGAACTTCTTGGGTCGGCCGTACCGTCGTAGCGAGGAGGCAGGTCTGGCTTGAACTTGCCGGGCCACGCGACGCTGCGCAGCTCGGTGGTGAAGGCACGGCAGCCTGCTATGGCCACGGGAGGCCTTGGGTGACGAAGAGCTTGGTCTTGCGGGTCCCCACGCGCTGCAGCTGGGAGCAGCGCGGGGACTTGACGTGCCGGAGTAGGAGCGTGGTCGCGACGAAGTGGAGCGGGGAGCACTCGGGCAGCTTCTTGCGGGCGAGGGACTTCCTGGCAGCTCTGCTTGCCGCGCTGACGCCAAACTGAGCGGGTTCCACCCAGGGACCACGCGCCTTGGGGCCAAGGCGCCTTCTTGAGGGGGAGGCGGCCAAGGCGCCCCCGAAGCTTCGTCGCCCGCGCAGGGCGGGGTGCGGTGCAGCGGCACGGATGACGCGGGGGAGCCCCCTGCGGCGTGGACGAGCTCGGCGACGCGGTCGAGCCACTCTTCGTAGACGTTGTCGACGGGACGGTAGCGCAGGAGCTCGTTTGCCGTGATGAGTGCAGCTCGAGCCTCCATGGGCGCGCGGAATGCGCGAGACGAGGAACCAGCCGGGGCGAGTGAGGGGGTAGCAGTGCGGCCGTCTTGCCTCACGGAGGGATGCTGGGACGATGCTTGCTTCTCGTTCCCCGCCGGGCCGGTGGCGGCGTTGACGGCAGGCGACGGGGAACGACGAGGGTGCCGCGACGGAGCCGTCTGGGCGACGCGGAAGCGAGAGCGGCTCGGCGCTGGCAGCGGGCCAGCGGCGTTAGACATGGATGCGGTGGTCGACGGAGAACAGGCGGCGGAAGGCAATTCCGCACACCCTACCGGGCGCGCCAAATGTCGGATTTCGGGTTCCGCAGACCCTTGAGGTTCGAACACTGGGTGCGCGCGGAGATCTCGCCCTCTACCTACTCGCACCCTCCGCCTCGCTAGGATCTAAACTACGAAAGGAACAACACAAGAGACACAAGGTTTATACTAGTACGGGCCACCATTGTGGTGTAATACCCTACTCTAGTTTTTGGTGTGGTGGATTGCCTCTTAGGCTGATGGTGATGAACAATACAAGGAAGAACAGCCTCGCGAGGGTCTGTTCTTGGCTGGTGCGATGAACTGCTAGGGGGAGTTCAGTCGCTCTCTCTCTGCTGATTCCAGATGCCTCTACCCTGTGGGTGGCTAGTCCTATTTATAGGCAAGGGCCCTGGGCCTCTTCCCAAATATTGAGCGGGAAGGGCGCCAACAATTGGCGATTTTGAAGGGGAACATCTAGTACACTTATCCTGACTAAAGTTGGTCCTCGCCTGTCAAAGGCTCTGGTGGTGATGCCGGCTTGGGCTCCACAATGACTTCCTTCCTGCCGTTCGACTGGTCTTGGTCTTGTTGCACCAAAATGGACGCCTTTGCTTGATGCTCTCGCCTGCGCTTGCTCCCTTTGCACCAAAGAGGAAAGGAGGACACTTCTTGGCCGGCTGGCGCCCCGGCACCCTTGGTCGTCATGGCTTGCGTCATGGACACCTCGTGAGGTACCCTGCCTTGATCTCTCCGCCTCCTTGCGAGCCAGCCTGATGAGGCCGTGCCTGAGGAAGCTCCCTGTCGTCCGCCCCGCGAGGCTTGGCCCCTCACGAGGGTCTTGAGCTTGTGTTGATGAAGATGGGCCGTGATGGGCACCCCTTTGAGCCACGCCGCAGGCCGCAGGCAGGCAAGTCTGGGGACCCCCGTTCCCAGAATGCCGACAGCGGTCATAAGAAAACTGCCTAGCTGGAGAGTTTGGCCGATAGCCAAAGCTCCTTTAGCAACAGTGCCGTCTTTAAAGACAGGATGAAGCATCTTTCCTGATGGCGACAGCATAGTGGAACTCTCAATGAAAGCACCAATGTCGGTGTCAAAACCGGCGGATCTCGGGTAGGGGGTCCCGAACTGTGCGTCTAGGCGGATGGTAACATGAGACAAGGGACACGATGTTTTTACCCATGTTCGGGCCCTCTTGATGGAGGTAAAACCCTACTCCTGCTTGATTGATATTGATGATATGGGTAGTACAAGAGTAGATCTACCACGAGATCAGAGAGGCTAAACCCTAGAAGCTAGCCTATGGTATGATTGTTGTTCGTCCTACGGACTAAAAACCCTCCGGTTTATATAGACACCGGAGAGGACTAGGATTACACAGAGTCAGTTACAATGGGAGGAGATCTACATATCCGTATTGCCAACCTTGCCTTCCACGCCAAGGAAAGTCCCATCCGGACATTGGACGAAGTCTTCAATCTTGTATCTTCATAGTCCAGGAGTCCGGCCAAAGGTTATAGTTCGGCTATCCGGACACCCCCTAATCCGGGACTCCCTCAGGGGGGTCGTGACCCCCCTCCCCACCCCCCTGCGAGGCCGAGCCTGGAGCGAGCCGGAGCAGGCAGCGACACGGCGTGCCGCGGCGCCGCATGCCTAGGCGAGTCCGTCACACCCCGCCGCCTCCTTGTGTATCTTAGGGGTGTGGCTCTGGGGTTGCGTGCGTCCTAGGTATGGAAAAACAGAATGTTCGCACTGCGCCTGTCAACCAAGCGCATTGCGTGCGTTAGCGCGAGGCCGAGCAGGGGGGTGGGAGGATGGGTCGTGACCCCCCTCCCCACCCCCCGCGAGGCCGAGCCTGGAACGAGCCGGAGCAGGCGGCGACGCGGCGTGCCGTGGCGCCGTATGTGTAGGCGAGTCCGTCACACCCCGCTGCCTCCCTGTCTATCTTAGGGGTGTGGCTCTAGGGTTGCGTGCGTCCTAGGGTTGGAAAAACACAATGTCCGCACTGCGCCTGTCAACCAAGAGCTTGCGTGCGTTAAGCAGGCTGAGCAGGGGTGGAGGGGGGTTGTGACCCTCCCCACCTTCGCGAGGCCGATCTCGAACGAAGCCGGAAGCGGGCGACGCGGGCGTCTGTGCCGCATTAGGCGCGAGGCCACACGCCGCCGCCTCCCTGTCACACCCCGTGCTTCTGTGACACAAGCTAGGGTGTGACGTGATATTGTGCCGTTGTGGCCAAGTGAAAAGATTCACCAAGTGGAGGAGCCGGTTTGACTCGGGCTAACCATGGTAGTGTTCTTGATTGGCTGGAAAAAATAATCGTCTAAGCGAACTGCAATGCTTTATTGACAGCACATCTTCGGTCCCATACCGAACTGCACAGCGGACTACATTTTTTAGGCGAGGGGGTACTGGAGTTATTTGCTAGTTGTGCGTTGTTGGGCTTTGTTTGTTTTGGGCTATGAGATTTTGTTGGGTCCGTTGGGGTGTAAGATGCATTGGGCCCAAGTCGGCCTGTGAGCACGGTTGGTTTCCAGTGCGCTGTGTGTGCGCTCTAATGTTTAGTCCCACCTTGCCCGCGGAGACCGCGCTCGACCTGTTTATAAGCACTAGCGAGGCATCTCTATCGAACTCCTCTGGTTAATTGTTTGGGCGCTTATACACCTCGCTCGCTGCTCTATGCTCTCTGACCTATGGGCCCATGTGTGCCCGGCCCCATGCATTGTGGCTCAGAACGACTCACCTACTGTGGGCGCAGACCTATTACGGGACTGGCTGGGGCCTGGTTGCACCTGGGTGGTCAATTTTTTTTCCTTATCTAAAGCATTTTTTCTTATGGATTATATATATTTTGTGGTAGTACAAATGATGCCATTTGTACTTATTGCACCAACGTTGAGTAATGCACTGTGCGTACTAAGTCTGTGGGTTGTGCACTGCACGAAAGTTGTTGCATCCCCTCTCGTTCTACATTTAAGCATGTACTGCACTTCATGTATACACTTTGTGAACTGTCTTATATTTGCTCTGTGAACTGTAGTCACGTTTGTTTAGAATGGTTTGCGGATTATATTTTTTCAGAAATATTAATATTAATGTTCTTTTTCTATAATTACTATTGTGGACTGCATGTGGACACATGTGTACTACTTATTTTTACCATTGTGAACTGCATTAATCTTTCTCTTTTAGGTATGACTTGTAGTCACATTACTTAATTTTTTGTTTAACGTTGTTTTTTAATATGTTTTGTATGTGTGTAGTATGTTTTGGTATCACACATTAAATATTTCAAAGTTGTCTGGATACTTGTTCTAATACAAAACTAAGTTCAGTAAAAGCAAATGATCACAAGCAAACTGTCAATATAGAAGCAAACAACAGAAAGAAAATTTGATGATAATTCTAAATGACATTGTTTTTACAAAAGAAATGTTCGATATGAAGCAACGAACATAATCAAAAGCTTGGAGACATGAAACAAAGATCAACACAACCACTAAAGTAAACTGAAACTAAACATAGCCCTGATTATTTCTAGTTGCTGTATTGGATTACAGGCTTGTTCTTCTTCTTCTTCTTTGCTTCTTTGTCTCTCTTTGACCTGTCCAGTCCCATTATGACATCGTATATGATTCTCCATGACTCATATGTTGTGAATGCATCTATTGTTGCATACTTGATAAGCTTTTCTGGCAGCGGGCAAAATCCCCACCGAGTATGGTCCTCCTTGCGGTTAATTATTTTCTTCATGTCATGGTAGTGAATGTCATCATCCTGCCGGCAACATCAGCCAAAGAGTCAAACTTCTTTTTATTGTATGAGTCTCTCCATTCCAGCTGAATATCAATGTACTTGTCGGAGTTGATCTCCAATCCAGATTACTTCAGCTTGCTTTCGCCTCCTTCAATGGAGAATCCGACGAAGGTGTACTCACCATTCATGAGGAATTTGTCTAGTTCCATTGGCCTGGAGGATGTTTGTATGGACTGAATATAGTCTATTTTCTTAGAACTGCCAATGTTTTTTTGTTTTTTCTGAAACTGAAGTGCAATATGAATACCTGAATCTATTGCGGTGAGTAGCTGCTAATACTTTGTTCAGCATAACTAGTAAATCTGATAATAGATTGCATAAACAAAGCATGTTTTGTGCATGTTTGTATTCTTGAATTGAATTTCAGACATGTTTTGTATAGTAATTCTGTAGTTTTCTATTGTTCAGTTAAATAATTTGTATTTGGTAAAACAAAATAAAACTGCGTGTATCGCTAGATCATATAATTCAAGAATTGAACACATGAGTTACATGGAGCCAAATGAAAACTGTCAATGAATTCCTATGCCATGCTTTTTAAAATGAGAACCAAAGTTTAACTAATGGCAATTGCAGTGAAGAAAATTTAAAATCAATATTGCCAAGCAATAGTGTCGGCGTCCTGGGAACGGGGGTCCCCAGACTTGCCTGCCTGCGGCCCACGGCGTGGCTCCACCAGCGGCCCTGTACGGCCCGTCTTCACCAGCAAACACTCAAGACCCTCGCGAGGGGCCAAGCCTCGTGAGGCGGATGACACAAGACCTCCTCAGGGGCGGCCTCACCAGGCTGGCTCGCGAGGGTCGGAGAGATCAAGGCAAGGGACACCTCGCGAGGTTCCTGTGACCAAGCCATGACGACCGTGGCCAGGCGGGTGCCAGCCCGTGCAGTGTCCTCATTTCCTCTTTGGTGCTAAAGAGGCAAGCGTAGGCGAGGAGTCTCGAGGCATCAGAAAAAGGTTTCCATATCGGTGCGACGAGACCAAGACCAGCAGTATGACAGGACGGAGGTCACCATGGAGCCCAAGACGGCATCACCACCAAAGCCTTTGGCAAGCGAAGACCACCTTTAGTTAGGATAACTTGTACTAGTTGTCTCCCTTCAAATTTGGCCGTTGTTGGATCCCTTCCCACTCAATATTTGGGGAGAGGACCAGGGCCTCTATAAATAGGACTAGCCACCATCGTAGCAAGGGGCATCACTCAGATCATCCTGAACCACACAAGTTCACCAAGCACAAGAGCACCTCTCCTCAGGAGGCTGTTCTTCCCTTGTAGATGTTCATCCTTAGCCCAAGAGGGCATTACACCACATCGGTGGCCCCAAGCAGTATAAACTCTTGTGTCTCTCGTTCTTTGTGTTTGTCGAGCTAAGCCTTGCGATTGTTGCGAGAGCAGTCTAGGGAGAGAGAGATCTTCGTGTGCACCCCAGTATTCGAACCTCAAGGGTTTTACCGGAACCCGAAATCCGACAAATAGTACAGATTGATAGTTATTCTGACCTGTCTTTAGCTGTAGAGATGTGGTACACAAGGCATTCTTTTTCTACACAAAGCTGGAGCACTGCTGCCCGCTATGGCTTCATGTAGTGCGTGTACTCGACATCAACGCCGACTAGTTTGACGGGCATTCCGCCGAGCTTCCTCCTGAGCATGGACATCATCTTGTCCACGTCTTCACCCTTGCTTGTGCAAACGACGTGGAGCTTGTGGTTGCCTTGGAGGTCGACGTCATGGAGCTCCCTGGTGTACCTGCGGCACTGCTTGTACAGTGGTGCATCCGCCATGACTCCCCTCTGCTCTCTCGTGTTTTTTCTGGAGAGAGAGGTTAGTGAAAGGAAGTGTGGAGAAGAAGATGCAATGGTTTTTTTGGGGGGACGAAGCAATTGTGTTTTCTCCTCTGCTCTCCTTGACAGGACGTGGGAGAGGTGGAGCGGGGTGGTAGCATGGTGGGGCTGTATTTTTAGTTACTTGGCAACTGCATAGAGGTTCTGCTATGGGGATGCTGTGTTAGTGCGTTGGAAATCTGGAAAGCCGTCGCCTCTTTTTTCGTGACTAGTTCAGGTATGCACGCACCTGTCAGAAAATGTGATGATTGTATTTTCGGTGAATTTTCCTAGTAAGAGCACTTCTTCGCTATCAGAACAGAACTGCATATGTCCACATAGTGTACTGCACCGAAGTGAAATTTATTCTTCGTACACTGAATTATATTGGATCAGGATTCACACAAATGTACGCACATTTAGTTTTTTGATGGAGTTCTTTCTGTTTTCTCTTTTTCTTTTGATGGTAATGCAACTTTTGTGTGGATGGAGGGTAGTGTGGGTAGGGGTATCGGACTGCTTTGCTTAACTAATAGGGCTGCATTCTTCATTTTAGCCATACTGCATTGCAGTAGAAAGAGAACTGCATTCCAGCAAAAAGAATACTTCATGCTTCCACGTTGTGACCTGCACTATTGTACGTCGCAGACTGCATTTGTATGTTTACTTGGGGCTTCCTGCGTTTTATTTATTAATAGCGAACTGTAGTTTCTGGCAGTGCCCACGCACATTTTTTGTTGTTGTTGTTGTTGTTATTCGACTAAAAAATGTTTCTCATTTTTCTTTGAAGTTTTATTTTTGTACTTATTGTTTTTTTAGTGGGCCGTGTTGGGCCTGTGTTCGGGGAGTGAGGACGCATTGGGCCCAAGTCGGCCTGTGAGCACGGCTGGTTCCCGGTGCACTATGTGTGCGCTCTAATGTTTAGTCCCACCTCGCCCGCGTAAGGCGGGCCCGACCTGTTTATAAGCGCTGGCGAGGCAGCTGTATCGAACTCCTCTGGTTACTTATTTGGGCGCTTATACACGGCGCTCGCTGCTCTATGCTCTCTAACCTATGGGCCCATGTGTTCCCGGCCCCATGCATCGTGGCTCAGAACGACTCGCCTGCTGTGGGCGTAGATCTACTACGAGACTGGCTGGGCCGATTGCACCTGGATGGTCATTTTTTAGTATTTTCTCTCATGTATTTTTTTCCAATGTAGGGGTGTGCACTGCTTAGTAAATCATTCGTGCACTGCATTGATCAGTATTCTGTACTGCATGTGCACGCATTCCGCACTACACATGTTTGCGCTACATTTTTGTGCACTGCATGGGTAGCATTTTTCTTTATTGTTTTTCCTCTTACGTATCCTTTTTCTAGTGTACGGGTGTGCACTGCTTTGTTGGCTCTGTGTGCACTACATTCGCCATAGTCCTGTGATGCAGGTGTACACATTTTGCACTGCGTGCATGCTTCTTTGTGCCAAAGTTGTGACTGCTTATATCAACACTGCGGACTGCATGACTTACATTTAAGGAGTGCATCAGGTGCACTAATTCTGCCAAAGTTGTGCACTGCGCGAAAGTTCTTCTCTCATGCTTCATTTTGAGCATGTACTGCACTTCATGCACACATATAGTGAACTTCCTGATATTACTTTGGAGAACTGCATTCACTTTTATTTAGAATGGTCTGCATATTATTATTTTTTAGAAATAATTATTTAATGATCTGTGGTTAGTTTGTGGGAATTGTTGCAGTCAAAGTACACCTTTTTTGGGGTCCTTTTTCTTTGGTAATAGAAGCCTTTATTGATTGTCCTTCATTCTTGGTAACATAATTTTCATTAACTCCCCTTGAATTTTCAGTTTTGACCTTTTTGTATTCCTCTTCTATAAATGTAGGCCAACTTCTACCCTTCCTTTGCAGTTCATTTCTCCTCTAGCCGCAACTTCTCTCCTTTCTCCAGCCTCTCTTTATTGTTTTCCTTTTCTAGGTTTTTGTTGCGATGGCTCCAGGCCCCTGCTCGAATCTCTCCTGCTGCGGCCATGGTTGTGGTGTGCCGACGCACTGCGATTGCTCAGCATGCTCGCATGCCCGTCGTGCTCATCGTTGGGGCAAGGTCTTGTGCCGAGCGGGGCGAGCGGAGCAGCTTGCATATGGCACAGTATTCACGGAAGGATTGGATATGGGCCACATCAACGTTGCTGCGTTCTATTCCGCCCTGCTTCGCCGTGGCCTTGGCCACACAAGTCCTTTTGTCCATCAGCTCACGCCAACAGATGTGAGACTCACTACAAGATGGTATTTTTTCGCTTGATCTGATTTTTTCTTTGTGTTTTCTATTTTTTGTATAATTCCATACTATTTTGAACTTCTAGTTTTTTAGGAACGCACTTATTTTGTTTTATGGAAGTGTACTACACTGTGTACTTATATCTTGTTTTTATTTTTTTGCTTGTGTGCATGGAGGTCGTGTTTTAGTTTGCATGGTTACAATATGTGAACTGTTTAGATATTAGACGAGCACTACTAGTTTCCACAATTTTTCCCGGTTGTATGGTGTGTACTACATGCAGGTAGTCTCAAGAACTTCATGATAGTTAGAAGCATACTCCTTGTTTGCAAGTTCCGCACTGCATATTAGATTGCGTTTAATCTGTACTGCTTGCTGTACTGTTGTACACTTCATGTAGCTCGTGTCTGTACTGTGTAGGTTTTTACTGGTCTGTGCAAAGTATGAGAATTGTACTGCTAGTATCGTCGCCAAACAGTTTTAATTTTTTTTGCAGAAAATCCCTCAATGAGCTGTTAGGTATCTCCGGCTCAAGAAGAAGGGAATTATCCAAGTTTTTATTTGTAATGGACACCTTAAACCAGCCAAGTACCGTGTAGGCGTTGACGGGCGGCTATGTCTGCAGAAAGGATGGAAGGAATTTTTCATTGATAGTGGCCTGAAGTCTAAGCAAGTTATTGTCCTCAACATCTTTGAACTCGAGGATCGTACCGTTAGAATCACGTTTGATGCGATTGGCTAAGGCTATGAGGTTGATTTATAATAAGTACTTTTGCGTGTCGAACGCTTCATCTTTTTGATGTGTTTTGTAATAAGTACTTTTGTGATCTGAATCGTTTCAATTATTATTTAGAACTTCGTGCTGTCAATGAGCTAACTGCATTTTTACATGGTTTTTGGATCAAAATGCGTCAATGTTTACTCTAGACTGCTATATATATGGTATACTCTATACATCAATTCTCTTTACATGGTTTAGTTGAATAACTCATAATCAGCGAGAAATTTGTGTTTACACAAAATTTAAACTGATACATAAGTCGTACAGATAAGCAAACTGCTATGTATATGATTAATTTATTGAAGTTCATCTATTTGGTCGTTAACCTGCTGCTTCTCCACGGTGACTGAAGCGTGTCCAATGTCGCACTTTCTTTTGTTTTCCATGGCGGTGTTGCTGGTTCTTGTCTCTGCACCGTTGTGTTTGTAGCCCCTCGCGTGCTGGTTGATGGCGGCTTTTGTTTTCCAGCGCTGTGAACTTCATCTTTCATTGCTCCCCCCGTGCTGGTTGATGGCTTCTTTCGTTTTCCAGTGCTGTGAACTGCATCCTTCTTTGCCCCCCGCGTGGTGGTTGATGGCAGCTTTTGTTTTCCAGCGCTGTGAACTGCATCCTTTCGTGCTCGTACCTTGTTTTTTGAAAGTGCTGTCGTTCTCGATTGTTTCTATATAGCAACATTCCCTTGTGGTGGTCTTGTTGGCATTGTTTCTTCATGTTCTTCGTCCTCTTCACTCTCTTCTTCCGCTTCCTCCTCTCCTTCATCGGTTTCTTCATAAGCCACTCCTTCTTTAGTTTCTTCATGTTCTTCGTCCTCTTCACTCTATTCTTCTTCCTCCTCTTCTTCATCTACTTCTTCATAAGCCATTTCTTCTTTAGTTGTGTCACCATCTTCTTGTTTGATTTCATCTTCTTCGTCTTCCTCATTTTCTAATCTTGTTCTTTTGGGGCAGGTTCTTGAATTGTGTCTCTTCCTCTTTTTGCAGATGCTACAACGTCTCGGTTTCGTTCATTTCTTAGTGTTGTGAGTGGAATTTCTGTTTGGTTGTGCATCGCCATGTCCTCGTTTTTCTTGTTCATGTCTTTTTGTACATGTCCGAGAATTATGGCCGCTGATTTCATTACATGTCTTGCACTTTCTTATTCCCAGTGGGTGACCATCACTGTCCAGCTTAGGCTGTGGCTTACTGTTTTTGTCATCATTTTTCTCCTTGCATACAACCTTTTTTTGGGTTGCGTCGCCCCCTTTCTTCCTCCCTCTTGTGTTTGAAACAGGAGGTGGAAGAATTGTTTCTTTTTTGATAGCACCAGTTGCATTGTGTTTGGTATTTTCTACTTGCTCGGCATTATTGTCATGTTGGGATATTTCTGCTTGCTTTAGTTTTGCTTCTTCTTCTTCTTCTTCTTCTTCTTCTTCTTCTTCTTCTTCTTTGTTGAGCACATCAACTTCCTCAATCAGTGCCTTTATACCAGACAACTCTCTGTGGTACCCAGCATCGGACCTTGCCGCTCTGTTTGCAAGGTCCATTGCTGTTTCTGTCAGCAATTTTCTATGGCAAAAAGCGAGCTTCCATCTGGTGATGTTTGTTCATAGTCTCTCCTGTCAAACGTTGCACTTGATCTTGCGTTATGGGTGTATATTTTCATGATGTACACCTCAGGAATCTTGAGTACTCTCAAATGAGAAAGCATGCATAACGCATGGACGCAAAAGAGCCCTGCAGACAACACATGATTTCTTTGTTTTGTAAGTGAACTACATGAAATTAATAAACACATTTTTTCCGTTATTTGTTCATTTTAAAGAAGTGAATTTCATTTGGTTTTGTGAATTACTCATGCATGTGTACTTTTAAAGTTCAGTAAGTGAGCTTTCATGCATGACTATCAGAAACTAGAATTTTTTTCCTAGGAGTCGCACCTGTGTGTGTCTAGAGTTTGCGCTCACATTCGTATACACCTTTCTTTTCATCAGAGACCACTAGGAAATTATGCCTTGCCTAGTCAAATGCATCCGATCTGTTGTAGTCGTGTACGAGATACTTTGTCGGGTTCTCAGGCCACCGTTCTCCTCGAAATGCAGTGCTACGGTAGAGTTTTTTTTGAAATCTGCAAACACTGCCCTTGTATACACTTTTGATAGCTGAACTTCGAACCCAAACTGGGTTGTTGTCATTACCTATGACTGCATGATCAGAAATGCACTATTAGGAAAATTGTTTGTTTTTGTAGTTATATTTTAGCAATTTTTATGGACATTTTGTTTACCTCATTTGCTACTGTCTCTGCGTGCTCGACGGCCTTCCTGGTCTGAATGCACATGTCCACCTGCTGAGTAAACAGATGGAGATCATGCTTCTCTTTGACAAATTTTTTCTTCAGTATGTGGTTCATGCTCTCGCTTCTCTGCGTGGAAGTCATCCGAGCACAAAAAATTTCCTTGTAGTAAGCCGAGATCCACTCGTGCATGTCATCCCACAACGAATTCATCACTTCGTCGTTTTGCAAGTTGTATCTCTAAATGAGATCCTTCCATGCTCGTTCAACTGACGACATTAGTGGGTGGTTCAGCACCGCATTGGGGTCATCCTTGAGTTTCTCGTGCGCCTTCTACAGCAAGGCGAGGTGGTCTTTGTACTTCTTCATGATATGCCACCGACACAACTTATGCAATGTATCTGGGAGGATACTTTTTAATGCTGCCTTCATCGAAGAACACTGGTTTGAGAAGGCAGAAATAGTTTTTTATTAAGTTGTTTGTGTGTGTGTAAGATAGATGGAAGAAATATAAGTGTACCAAACAAATGTAAGTATACATGTGTTGTTTTTTTGTACCTATGAGCATGCAGATTGGCAGCTTGTTGTTCATATAGCTCAGAAATGTTTTGAAAACCCACTCAAACAACGGTATTGTTTCATTTTGCACGAGGGCAACAACAAATATGGTGCTCTGTAGATGATGGTTCACTCCCACGAAGACTCCCAGTGGCATGTGGAATTTGTTAGTTTTATATGTCATGTCAAATGTAACGCAGTCTCCAAAATCTTCATACGATCCTTTGCAACTTGCGATGGCACAAAAGACGTTTCTTACACGGTTATCTGCATCAACGTCATAATCATAGAAGAATTCTAGGTTTATCTTCTGCATCTTCTCAAAGAAATCCAGAAGTTTCTTGACGTCATCTTGGGACTCTTCTCTCGCAAACTTTTGTTTCCTGCATTCTCAAATGCAATGCAAACTCATCTCATCAAACAAGAAATAATTACCGACAGAATGCTCAAGTGATATGCTCTGTGATGTTCTTACTTGTTTACCCAGTCGCGACTTGTATGTCCCATGTACTGCAGACCACCATACATACGCGACAACGTTGACATCATCTGAGCGTGTGTGTGGTTGTCCAGTTGCATGTCTTTCACTAACTGGTCTATCAAAGGATCGTCTTTTTTGTGCGATCGCATGTGCAAAAGAATCCCGGGGCTTTCCAACATCTTGTGATTGTGGTTCAGTTCAACCATTTCTATCACAAATTTGCCATCCTTCCTCTTTTTGACTGTAATATTTGCCTTGCAGTCAATCCTTTTTAATGTCTTCTGACGTTTCCGGTGATAATCTGACACAGTCTGCTTGTGCGTCCCTTCTCTTGAACAGACAATGTAGGCATTTATCTCGTGTTTTTCCCTCTTGCGTATGCCAAACCCTGCACATCTTGCATAATTGTTGTAAAAATCCCATGCCTTGTCATACGTGGTGAACTTCATTCCAGCGGCAGGTATGAGGTTCAGTGGCATGATTTTATCCTACATTAAGTGCAATGCTCTATGAGATAATTTGTTCTGTTCTGTTTTTTAAATACGAGGAGTGCATACGAGTTTAATAAAGCATTGCAATGTCCCTAAGTTTTCAAAAGAATCCAATGTATTAGATGCTAGGTCAAACCTCACAAGAACTATCAGTGTGCACTGCAATGTTATATGAATGGACTGCAACTATTTTTTTCAGAACATAAACTTACATGTGTGTAGAGTCGTTCACCCGATGGTGTTTGCAGCTGGCCGGGTTGTATTGGACATGGCGGGGTTATAGCAGATTTGTGTAGTTGAGGATCTCGCAGCGGCAATAGTGAGGAGGATTTGTACCTGCTGTTGACTTTTGACCGAGGCACCGTTGGTGGTCGCAGTGTCGAAGTTGATGCAGCATGTCTGCTTGGAGCTCTGATTTTCGGTGCAGCAGGTGGACGCTGAGCTCTGTTTTGTTGTGTAGTAGGTGGACGTGGTGGTAATCTAGTGTCGTGACGATGTCTGAGTGGATTGGTTTGAAAATTTTGGAGTGGTGGCACATCATCATAGTCATAATCATAATCACCATCTGCTGCAACATCGTGTTCAACTGCATCATCATTGTCTGTTCGGACATGCTGTCCAAACATAGTGAACTCGTGCTTATACTCTGGGTTGAGAACTGTTATTGGCTCATCTTCATCTTCATCATCCCACCGGTGAGTGCCCTCCCAGACGAATGTGACATCATCGTCATCTTGGACTACCTCTTCTTCCTGGAAAAAAATCCTCTTCCGGAGAGTACTGCACCTTGTTTGTTGTCTTGAAGAAGCCTCGAGGAATCTCAGGGGTAACCTAGCCAGTATCTCTTTCAGAAGAAGCTTTATTCATATGAAAGTTGTTGTTCTCAGTGTTTTGAATTATGCGTGGCATTTTGTATCTGCTGAACGTCATTGCCTGCACACAAAATGAACTGAATCGTGTAAACTGCAATGTGTTTGAAAGGGAACTTCGAAGTATTGCACGCTGACTGCATCACCCCGCAAGGTGAACTGAAGAAACCGCACTGCATCGTTATCCGTAATGAACCTATACAAGCGTGCTGCATAACCGAGCAAGCATACATCATAACCGAGCAAGTGCACTGCATTTTTCCCCACGACGAACTGAAGCAACCGCACTGCATTGTTTTTTGAGGCGTACTGTACTACTTGTACTGCTTTGTATGGAATAAGTAAACTGAGATAGTTGATGGAGTGTACTTCTTACCTCGTGTTGTACTGCTTTCTTGCGTTTGCATGAAGAAGTTCCCCTCTTGTCCGTCTACAGAACTTTTGCGTTCACCCGTGCAGCCCACTTTCCCTTCAGAAGTTCATGAGCGGTCTGGACGTTGCTCAAGGTGAGTGGTGACGAAGGATTTTCTCTGAAGGTCGTTCCGGACTTATTCCAAGAAGCTGTTGTAGATGAAGGAACCTTGCGCACAATCCTCCTTGATCGAATTGGTTTGATGTCGAGGCAGCAACAATCCACATCTGATGAAGTACAGCTAATTGAAGGACCGGAGGAGTTAGGCGGCGGCGCTGCCGAGCTGCTGCCGCGGAAGAAGGCCGATATGCTGGTGGGGGAGGTGTTGCTCGGTTGCTGCCACGAAAGAACGCCGAGAGGCGACGGGCGGCGTTGCTGCTTGGCCGCCACTTCGGAAGAACGCCGGGAGCGGAGGGGCGGCATCGCTGCCGGCCGCCACCGTGGAAGAAGGCCGGGAGGGGAGGGGTGGTGGTGCTCCCAGGCCGCCGTCGCGGGAGAAAGCGTGAAGGGGAGGGGCGATATCGCTCCTAGGCCGCCGCTGCGGAAGAAGGCCGGCAGGGGAGGGGCGGCGGCGCTCCCAGACCGCTGCTGCGGAAGAAGGCTAAGAGGGGAGGGGCGGCGGCGCTCCCAGTCCGCTGTCGCGGAAGAAGGTCAGGAGGGGAGGGGTGGCGGTGATCTGGTGGGGGATGTGCAGAATATTGCTAGTGTTATTAGAACAAGACTCTTAAGGGGTGTTATCATAATAGACCCACCCTATATATATATATATATATATATATATATATATACACACACATATATATATATACATACATACATATATATATATATACACTATTCTGATCACGGGATCAGAATAATATTCTGATCACAACCTGACCTGCCCCGCTAGTAGTACGTTGAACTTCCCCGTGAACTCGGTTGAACTTCCGCCAACATTGCCCAAACGGGGCTTGCGATATACCGTTGGAAAGCTATGGACACCAATATCATGACCCAACTTAAATTTTTGGCAAACTATAAGCGGTTTAAGAGCAGTTTTGAAAACCATTTTTTCTTTGCACAAAAAACGTGAATCGTATTTTCGATCGCATTTCTAAACCGTTTATCGGCATGAGGCATATAATATGGCGTTGGAAAGCTGCTGCAAAACCGCTCATTCCACATGTTGAAAGTTTTTTCTAATTCCCTATGGTTAAAGAGTAATTTCAAAAAATGTAAAATTTCGTAAACCGATCACCCGAGTTCGTTTTTTCGATGTCATTTCTAAACGGCTAATCCAATGGAGGCATATGATATGACGTTGGAAAGCTTATGAAAATGCGCTACATTATCATCTTGAAAGTTTTTTTTTCTAATTTTGAATGGTTTAAGAGTAATTTAGAAAATGGTCCAAGTCCTACCGAGTTCGTATTTTCGAGCTAATTTTTTAACCGTGCGTCCGAATGCAGCAAATGATATGGCGTTGGAAAGCTTGAACAAATGCGAAACTTTTTGGTATGTATTATTTCTCCCAATTCTTTACGGTTTTAAGTCAGTTTCAAAAATGGCGAAAAATGTATTTTCACCGTAATTTGTACGAACTTTATTGGAATTGGGAAAATAATATACCGTTGAAAAGCTACGGAAAATGTGAAACTTTTTCATGCTGATGGTTTTCTCTGATTCCTAGCCGTTTTCAAGTAATTCCGAAAATGGCGGGATCATTCGTTCTGCCTCTATCGCGCAACAAATTCTTCGAAAATGCACCGCGTGAAGAACCTGAACTTCTCGGTGCGTGTACCTGAACTTCACTCTGTTTTTCACGTGATTTTTTTGCTCGTAGATCTTCATCCACTGCTCGTAGCTCTCCATCCCACTCACGGGAATTGAGCGGGTGATATACCGATGGAAAGCTGTTGTAAACACGCAACTTTCCCGTGTTGATCATTTTTTCATACTCGCGGCGATTTTGAAAGTTTTTCATCTAAAATTCATTCAGTGTAGTAGGTGAACTTCCTGCTGTTTTCACATTGAACTTTTGTGACGTATTCTCGTTCGTAATTTTCTCATTCATTTCGTCAGTGTTACACAAATGATATTCTTTTTGTACAAACCTCTCTCACAATATTTTTTTTAACTTTCTCCGACGAAGTACTTGAACTTGTAACAACAAAACTTTTAGTCTTTGCTTTTTTATTCTTTTTTAATACAAAATGCACACCGTGTAGTACATGAACTTCTGGCAGTTATCAACTTGAACCTCTCTCGGTTACGTGAAAATATTTAAGTTTTTTAATGAATTTTTCATCTGATTTTCCTTAATCTTTTTTATGAATTTTGAAGCGCTCTTTTTTTAATATTTGAACTTCTTGTTATTTTATTTTTGAACTTCTTGTTTCCATTCTTTAATAACGAGGAAAATCCGAGTTTTCTATAATCATCGAACTTCTCCATCTTTTTAATATGGCCTTCCTGGTTTTATTTCTTAATCCTTTTTTATGAAATTTTGAAGCGTTATATTTTTTAAAAGTTGAACTTGTTTTATTTTTGAACTTCTTGTTTCCATTTTTTAATAACGAGGAAAATGTGAGTTTTCTATAATCATTGAACTTCTCCATCTTTTTAATATGGACTTCCTTATTTTATTTTCTCCATGTTTTATATTTCTTAATTAAACACCAAACTTCTCCCCATTTTTAAATTGAACTTCTTGGTTTTATTCTTCAGTAACAAGAAAAAATGTGTTTTTAATGTACATTGAATTACTCAATTTTTTAAAATTGAACTTCCTAATTTTTAAAAAATTGGGGAAAATCATTTTTATAACTTTTTTGTTGTTCCCTTACTGTAATTTGAACTTATTAGTCATTCTTTAGAACGAGAATCTGATGTTTTTATATCCTTTGAACTTCTCTGTTATTGTAATTTGAACTTCTTAGTTTTATTATTTAGTAAAGAGAAAAATCGAGTTTTCTGAACTTCTTTGTTATTAAATTTTGAACTTCTTGGTTTTATTTTTTAACAATATGAAAAATCCGAATTTTTTATAGACATCGAACTTCACAATTTTTAAATTTTAACTTCTTAGTTTTATTGGTTAGTAACGGGGAAAATGCTTTTTATATAAACAATGATACCGCGTCGTTATTTTAATTTGAACTTCTAGTTTTTATAGAATGGGAAAAATCAGTTTTTATACAATCTTTTGAAATGCTCCTCTTTTTAATTTGACTTTCTCCGATTTTTTACAAACGGGGAAAATGCGTTATAAATATTTTTTAACCTGTTGCTCAAAAATTTTGAACTTCCAAATTTGTCTTTTAGATATTAAAAATTTATTTTTTTAACGTTGACCTGCTTCGACTTTTAAATTTAAACTTCTTATAGAATTTTGTCGCGACATTTTATGCATTTTTTGCTTTTCGGTGAAATGGCCTCGGCGGTCTTTTTTTCATTTGATGATTTTTCTTCTGTATGTACTACACGTGAACTTCGGAATTTCTGAAAGATGAACTTCACGTGCTATTAATTTTTTTATGAAACTCCATAGTTTTATTCTTTGAATTTCATGATTTTTTTGTTTACATTTTTTTGGTTTGAGCTTCGATGTTCGTTACACGTGAAGTTTCGAAATCACCCGTTTTTATGAACATTTTTCTATTGAATCCAAGATGTGCAAAAATAGTAGGAAAATTGGGGTCAATTCTCGTAAGCAAGTTTCCCATGGGCAGTAATACATGAACTTCTGATGTACAATATTGTTTGTCTTTAAGACTAGCGGTAGGAGAGTCGGAAGTGGATGGCGGCACGCGTTGATGAACAGGAAGAGAAGGAAGATTGCTGATGCCGGGGGAAGCTCTGATTCGGTCGTCGCTGCAGTCCAAATCGATCCCATTCATCTGTTGTCATCAGAGACACGCATGGTGTTTTTACATATTTTTTACTGCTCTATGCTTTTAATTATGAACTTGGGTTTTTTGCTAAGTGAATTTTTTGGTTTTGTAATAAACATCTAACCGCTTTTCTGTTATTTAAATTTAAACTTTTAGTTTTTTTAAACAATGCAACCCCATTTTTTCCTATAAAATATTAACTGCTCTCTATTTTTAATTTGGACCTTTCTGGCTTCGTACCAAACAATGGACTTCTCTGTTTTTTAAATTTGAACTTCTCTAGTTTTATTTTAATCTTTTTTCAAAAATGGGAAAACCTACTTTTTAATAACCTTTTTGATCTTCTTTATTTTTTTCACTTGGCGTTCCTTTTTTTATAAACATTGGTACTTCTTTGTTATTTAGTTTGAACCTCTATTTTTTTTAAAGAGAGAAAATCCGTTTTTTTTGAACTGCTTAGTTTTCTAAAACTGAACTTCTTAGAGTCCCTTTTTTAAGAAACAACTAAAGTTACTAAAAAAAGAATTCTCTACTTTCTAAGAACTTAATATATTGTATATTATTGTGACTTTTTTATTTTTCGTGTGACACTTTTTATGCATTTTTTGTTCTCGGTGAAATGGCCTAGGCAATTCTTTTTTTTTGGATGAAATTCTTCTATATGTTATACCTCCGAACTTCAAATTTTCTTAAAACATGAACTTCACATGCTTTTGAAAAGAAAAAAATTACACACAAAATTACTTCACTCTAGTACACGCATTACGCTGGTGGAGGCGCTTAGGAGCAGTGCAGACGGAGTTGTGGCTGTGAGTCACGTCCCATCGGCGTCGGGAGGTTCATTAATTTTTTTACATGAACTTCTACACGGTTTTTTCTTCAAAATTCTAATCTTTGGTGTTGTGAAATGTCAAAATACATACATGTAGTAATATATGAACTTTTGGGGAAATAATAAATGAACTTCTAAAACACAATTTTGTTTTCTCATATAAACAAAATAAGAAACACAAGTCAGGGTAAAACTAGTGTCAATTTCTACACCCAAAATTTTCCCTTTTTGTGTGTGAAACCTCTCATCTGAACATATGCAAACCTCTGGTCAAATTACACTGTAGCAAATCACAAATAAATCACGAAGCTTTGAACATTACAGGGAGCAACAGGATCAATTTTTCTGAAAAAAAATTGACCATCAGACAAGATGGGAGGAGGAAGTGGGGAGAAGAGAGAAGGAGGAAGATGGAGTGAGTAGGCAGGAGGAAGTTGTTCGGGGGTGGGAGGGTGGGGATGGAGCTATGGAGGAGGAGTAGGAGGGCGCGCCAGACCAAAGGGCAGGCCGCGCCGGAATGGAGGGAAGGTCGTGGCGGCGTAGCAGGAAGTTCACGCCGGACGCATGCCTGGGAAGGAGAGCACGCTGCAGGGGGAGGCAGATAGGGGGATTGGGAGGGTGGGGCTCGCCGGCCCTGGGCGGATCCGCGCCCTTGGACGGCCTTGGTTACTGGATCCGCGTCCATGGAGGGCGGCGCGCACGGCGCGCGGGATCTGGTTGGCGCGTGGTCACTGGGCCCGGTGCCGGCGAGGGTGAGTTGGTGGCTCGGAGCGCCTCCGTGCTGGGAAGTTGCGGGGGGCGGGCGAGTGGGTGCAGGTGGGAGGTGGGGTGCCGGCGACCGGGGGATCGGTGGCCATGGGGCCGGTGGCGGTGGCGCGGTTGGCCGGGGCTCGGCGGCGGCGCGAGCCAGGTGGAATGCAGTTCGGGGGATCGAGGGAGGTGAGGGGATCGTTGGAGGGTTGTTTTTTTCCTTGTACCGGTCGGGTTGGGTTGCTCGGGATCTCAGGAAGTTCTCCGTCACATCCTTATAGAGCGGATCGTGATCCAAATAACTATTCTGATCCCAGGATCAGAATAGTGCTATCCTATATATATATATATATATATATATATATATATATATATATATATATATATATATATAGACACACACACTGGTGCGCGTCCGTACTAAACAAACGGTTTTTAAACCCTTTCCGCGACGACATTTGGAACCGTCGCCAAGTGAGTGTGGGCGATAGGGGGGTCCTTTCCACACGACCCAGAAATCGTCGGGGATAGGGCCCCTACAGTGCTCCTACTCGTTTCTGCTCGCATTGCCATCGTAGTCGGTATTTTGTGGTGCTACATTTACGATGCGCAGCCCATCACAAATGGTTCACTATTATTGAACGTGTAGGATGCGCGGCCCATCACAAACGGTTCACCGTTAAGAAGATTAGCTAATCATCGTACGAGTGTCGGACAGGATTACGAAACGTCGGACCGTTGTAACATCGTCGTACACGACAACTATTGCGCACGCTATTCTGTGGTGCAATGTTTATGATTCATACTTGATCAGAAACAATTCATGGTTGCGAATCGTGTATGATAAGGCAACTAAAGCAAACGTTTAGTTTGGCCACACCGTTTGTGATATTGTCCGACGTCGCACATGCTTTGCAAATGGCAATCGTGTGCATGCTTGCACACGTTTCCTCTCTGTGAACCGTCTCGGATTATGGAGCATATCGCAAACGTTTGTGTTTTACCTACCGTGTGTGCCGTAACAACCTGGAGAGCGTAATTTCACTGTAATTTAATTGCTGTTGTTGCAAATTGTACTGGATTTGGATTTGAATTTGAATGTATGGTACAACTTTATTCATATCCATCAGGTTCAAACAACCAATGCATTATTCGATTCATAGGTACATATGTTCAAGAATTACATAAGAACCAAATAAAGACTAATGAATCACAGTTGTATACTTGTACTATTAAAGACGGTAAACAAAGAGGCGAAATATATTATGGTTGCTGAACAAGGTGAAGCGGAATGCCCATATTGTGCTCTCCTCCATGCAGATGGCATGCATGACTCTAGTCCAACCCCTTGTGATGGCCGACCACCCATCCTTCACGGTCTTCATGAAAACATCTAGATAATCATCGTTTTCTGGTAGAAATATTTTATCCTTTGCATGCCCACCAATCATGTAGTTTGAGAGGTAATCTTGAGTAAACTGCTTTGGCAACCACTGCAAAGGAAAAAGATTCAGACATTACCATCTAACACAACTCATTATGGGCAGTAAAAAGAAGGCTGCAGAGTTCTTACTTACCATCCTGCAGTTCGCTGTTGTCTTGGATAAAGTGTAAACAAATAGTTTAATTGCCATCTTTGGACCCATTTTACTAACAATCTTTATCAGCTTCCTCACTTGATGCTGGTTCATCGATATCTCATTGCCTCATACGCACAAAGGGTCAAAACGCGGATCTTTACCAATGACATATGTACTTAAAAGCACCAAGTTAATATTAGAAGCTAAACAACAATTGCACAATGATGTAGTACAACGCTCTTTTATAATGTCTATATACATCTGTATATGGTAGTCCATTTGAAATCTCTAAAAAGACAAATATTTAGGAACGGAGAGAGTATCTTATAACATCCAATATACTCACATATTAGATGAATTAACATCTTATATTATGGGCCGGAAGGAGTTTAGTTCATTCTTACAAATTATCACCGATTAACTGCTTCACGTATCCATGGGTTATGATTAGTTTGACCTAGTTCGGGCCTCGAATAGCCCTAAAGTATATCTAAACACGAGGGCTAGTTTGAGCTAGTTGCATCTATAACCCACCAAAAAAACTATCCAACCCAAGAGGTGCTAATTGGAGCAAGTTCTCCTAGTGCATTTACTGTCAATCTAAACCTGCCATCCAAACAACTCTTTGGATGGAGTTAGTTCAGGGTTAGTAATGAGCTAGAAACTAACTCTAACCTCTAGCTAAGTTGAGTATCCAAACATGGTTGTGTTGTTGCTGTTGTTGTTGCTGCTGCTCTTCTACGTATATCTAGACATCATTAGAACATTAATGTAACACTCTTCCTTGTTGCTATGAAGCCTAGGATTGCATATTTAGACATTAAGTACAGTGCATGTTGCTATGTAGCCTTAGATATATTACATATGGCCCTAGTTAACCTAACGAAAAATGGGTTACAGATATATTCAGTTAAAGTCTGATTCACCGATTAGTCCCTTATCAGCTGCCGGCCTATATGGTACCAGCTACCGATATCCTGAACAGTGAGAAGATATAAGCCATGGGATGAAACTAACCTCGATGGAAAACAACAGTCGTTCCCAAAATTGTCCTGTGTAGGTACATCGAGAAGAATGTTAAGCACAACAGGCTAAACATCAACCAAAATTATACATGGCAGACAAAATAATATCCAAAAGATAGCTTCAGTGTGCAGGATTAAGCATGCTGGTAAAGCAAAACAAGTGGAAATGTGTGATAACTGCAACAGGCCTAACATTTAACAACAAGCAAACATAGTCATTCAAACTGGTGTTGTGCCGGTCTAAGTACACTGGTTATGGTTAAATAAAAATGGAAAGGCATGTTAACTACAGGATGCAGCAACCAAATGTAGTCATTCATAGTGGCATTTTTCAAACTGGTATCGATGAATTTGAACTACACAGTTCATACTTGCACATATAGAACATCACGTTGTGAATAACTGGAATAAACAAGGCATACTACGAACAACCAAAGATAGCATTTGAAAAGGCTAGCAGCAGTGCGGGTTTTAGGTGTATCCGTAGCGTGGGGACCGGCACTACTAATAAGGCGCTACAGCTAACACGTAGCAGTAGCGCGTGCTCACCGGCGCTACTGCTATACAAGTGTAGCAGCAGCGCGCTTCGTGAAAGCTTGCTACTACCAATAGCTCTAGCACGCGTTTCCTGGACGCGCTACTGCTATCGTGCCACTGCTGCTAACTTTTCTCCACTCGCTAATGCTAATTTTAGTAGTTTTTTTCTGCATATTTGTTTTGTATTTGAACAGGCTTTACACAAGAATCTTTAGCAGATACAAATGTCATCATGATACACATACCAATGGCTGCGAGACCACAAATGTAATCATAGCATATACATACAAATAGTCTCATCATAATCATCATCCAATACAAAGTGGTATCTCGTCATCATCTCGAAAATAGCGATACATGCAAGTCTCGAATACTTGCAACTACAACGTCATCCATCTAAACAATGGTATATGCGAGAAGAGCTATCACTATGAGTGGGAGCGGAACTATGCAGCACATGAGGCGGCGGTTAAGAGTCCTCTCTCGCGCTAGCGTGAACCTCAAGTAACTAGCTTCTCCTTCTTTTCTGCTTTTGAAGCCTTTATGGCTGGCGCCCGAGACCCCATTCACTTCCGCCTGACACTCAGGCCAGTCGTTGTACACACCCGGAAGCTTCCCTTTGTACACGACATAGCACCGCCATCTCGCCATCAAGAAACTAGATACCTGTTAGAGATGCATGTTCATCAAGAGGATGTACAATCATATGCAACAATATATATATATTAGATCAACATGAAAAAGAAAGGGTTAATTAGCAACTAGATGCAACATACACTACGCAAACTAATTAACTAGAGGTACGCATGTCATCGTAGCCAAACAAACAAAGTAGCGTTAAGCAAGTTCGGCAGGGACCGTGGACATCACAAAGTTTCATCGCTACAGAAAGTATACAAGTTCAACCGACACATATCTTCATCATCGGCATCGTAAATCACTAGAAGTTCCATCCTTCCATATCATCGAGGATGGACCCTAGCTTCTTGAATGGCGTGAGGTCTTGACGTTGCATGCCTATGCGAGTTCGGACGTCAGCTCGCGATATAGGGCCGTGGTGGAACATCTCCTTCTCATCGACGACTTCTTTCATGATGATCGTCGCAATGTCCCTTTGGATGCGAAAGAAGTTATCTCTAAGTTTATAATCCGCTTCTCCATGAGAGTCTAGCCACTTGTGGATATGTTCATCATTTCTGCTTGTCATGCGAAGCTTTTGGTGATCCGTGTTGAACTCAATCATGAGATGGAGGATGTAGAATCCATCCTTCTTGCTTGGTTTTGGGACATGGATACAGCATAAGTTAGTTTTATCCGCGAAACCCATCTTCTTGTTCCTTTATTTCCTGATCTGCATGTGGCCACCTCTAATGTTGAAGCCTTGGAGAGCATCATCCAGAATATTCATTATGTGGGTGTAGTCCTTCTTCTCGTAGTCTCTGGAAGGGTCGAAATACACGGCGTGGGAGACTCACGGGTAAAGAACGATAAGGACGGCGCGCCCGTTGCTGCAGGGAAAAGATACCTCAAATTATTATTCATATGAGCGAGAAAGAATGATTGAAATGTACGAAAGGGTTGTCCGGAACTGACTTACTTTGGATGATAAGGCAGTAGAACAATTTCCTGGTCCTTATTCTGTACCATGAAGTTTTGGAGGTAGTCCCTAGCAGTTTCACGCTCAAAGTCACCGAGACTCAAGAAAGACTCGTGCATGTAGTACGGATCCGTCACACAGATTTGCGAGACTTCTTCTCTCTTCATGATGGAGCTCATATGTAGCGCAAAAAGGCGGACGCTTGTAAAATCGAGCCGCCTTGTCAGAAACATCTCAAAGCTATGGTCAAACCGCAGGAAGAACACCTCCGTGGGCCATGTGACGACGTAGCACTTCCCCTCAGGCACACGAGCCGCATATGTCAGATATCCTGGATCCTTTGAGGTTAGTAGGCTTTTCTCAGTCGACAACACATGGTCGTGCAGTCTCCTGAGATCTCCTGATAGTGCCTCCAGCGGTTTCGACGGTAGCATCCGCTCGCCCGTGAGATGGAACATGGCCGCACCTTTCACGGGTAGACACTCTTCAGAATCCATCAGCTGGCTTCTATGTGCTTTGGCTTGTTTGGAGGCAGCTATCTTCCTCGATCTCTTCCTCTCCTTTTTGTTGGGCACACCTTCCAGACCCTTCCTTAACCCCTGCCCGAATGTTCCCGGGCTAAGCACTGTATGACCCTCGGCTAGTTGAGCCTGTGTTGAGGCAGAATTTTCAGGCGTGTCCTGTGAGGATTTCATGAAGAGAGAATTTTTGCAATCCCTGCCACGACCTTCCTGCCCGGGCAGATCATCCATATCCTCATTAGCATGCTGATAGCCCGATTCATCATCTGGTTGACTCATCATATCTATGTCATAGTTATACGCGTTTGTATTGAGGAAACCCATTGGGTCGACCTCTGTCTCATCATCCATTATATGTTCTACATGACCGATTACATCAGCCAGTACTATTGCACCCCCTTCATCACGTTGTCCGCCGCTCTCACCCGACACTACATGAGCTGGTAATTGCGTCGGCGGGGTGGTGGTCTCCGCACATGGTTGTTGATGTGTGGTTATTGGTATGCTCTCGGCCGGCTCTAGACGAATAAGATTCTTCAGCCATAGCAGCACCCAACCCTTGCAGTTTCCAATCCGCGGCGGGGTCTCGTCGTCCTCTCCCACAGGATGTACTGGAGGACGCAAATGCTCGTGCCCCGATTTCACACTGGACAAGCTAACCCTGAAGTGCCCAACGGGGATCAGCTGGTTGTGGAACGTGGGTTGCAAGGGGTTCATTATCATCCCCTTTCCCATGTCCACCTTCTGGCCTTTGATCAAGTAGAGTATGGTGCACGGGGTTTCTTTGGCCTGCAAACACATATGTCTGTGGCGTAAAACATCCGAAAGGCAACGAAAATGGAATGTTATATCCTGTGTGTGTGTGTGTGTGTGTGTATATATATATATGTTGGTGTGATATGTAATTACCGTGACAGCGTCGCGCTCAGCCAAAGACGAAGGCCCACCTAGCACACCAGAGACTAAAGACGGGATGCTATGAGCGGGAGCGACTGCGAGAGGAGGACCGGTCGCATAAGCAAGTGATGGTGCGCTGGTGTTGTTGTTCATGGAGTTGCTCCCGACGAAACTGGGCAACAGGAAATCATGTACCGTCTTGTCTGGATTTTCCTTCGTCCAGTTGATGATAGCTGGAACCAAGTTAGTAGCAAAATCATTTCTGCAGGCAGTTACATCTGCATTGACTACTTGCAGTAGCAACTCATTTTTCTCCTTGGCTGTTTTTTTCGCGTCCTCAGCTGCTCTTTTCTTGACCACAAGCTTCACCTTCGCGTTGATGTCTGCCTGACTAAACTTCTTTTTCTGCTTCTTGGCCTCCGAGCCCTCGTTGTAAAACACCTTCCACGTGGCGCCGTCTCTAGTGTCGTGCACACGACCATATTGCGACCGCTGGCCCAAAGGGAGTCCCTTAAGTTCCTTCAAGGCCTGGTTGAGAGGGGTGTCCCACTTGGGCCTCATCGGAGAAGTAGGGCTTTCGGCTGCAAGCTGGTGTTGCTTCTCCTGCAGAAGGAGCGTGAACCGTTTAGGAATGTGTAGTCGACTAGATATGGAGCTAAAGGTAAGGTGGTAAAAGAATAATTACCAGTAGTCTAATCAATTTCCTCATGATCTTGTCCGTGTAAAAAACCTTCTTTTCCTTGTCCCACTTGTAGCGGGCCCTGATGAAGTCACGCTCCAAGGGGTTGGTGAACTTCGTGAAGGGGTCTGGGAGACCCGCGGCTTCACGTTCCGCGTCCTCCTTATCCCTTATGGGCCTTTTACCGAGTTAGCCACAACTTCCGAGGCGATGCTTACCCGTGTTCCTTTTCTGAAGGCTCTTGAATTTCGTAGCCTTAGCCTTGCCTGCCTCGGTAGCGCAAGTGTCCTTGAACTTTTTGAACTCCTCTACCGTAAGTGTCGGATTTTCCTCCAGAATCTTGAACAGGGGTTCCTCAGCCTCAATAGCTCGTTTCACCCTCCCTTTGCAGGAGGCCAAATCATTGGTAAACATTCCCATGGCATGATTATTAATCTTTTTCATCTTCGGATCATCCCACGGTTCTTCTATTTTATCATCCCGGTCGGGGAACTTCAATCTCTTGTGCAACTTCGTCAGGAGCAACTACATCAAATGTTCTTTACTCCTTAAGTCATCGTCGTTGATGCTCGCGCATTCCCGTAGGATGCATCCTACTAGGTTCCCATAGCACTTGCGAGGTTCTTCCGTCTCTAATAGCTCAAACTTGCCAGCTGCCATCTTTGTGATCACTAGTCGTCCAATCCCTAGTTTGTTAGGCTTTCGTATCCTCTGCTTCTTCTTTTCGGTAGCGGCATCGGCGCCAGTACCATCCCCGCTGGTATCTTCCCCGCCATCGGTGCCGGCGCCATCGGTGTCGATGTCGGCATCAGTACCATCATCGAGGCCGATCTGCAAACCTTGCTTAGCAGTCAAATAGTCGAGGTACTCTTGTTCACCATCATAATCCATATCGTCTGCATATTGGTCACAAGGCCCAGTTTCTTCGTTGTTCGACATGTTTCCTATGATTAAGTCTCCTCGTTTAATTCTAAAAGTATGAAAAATGAGAAATGACATAAAAAAGAAATCTATATTTGCCGGAATGTCGTTTCCCAGCAACTCCTAGCACTCGATATGCCTACTATCTAGCACAAATCATGCCAAAATACACGGAAAATTTCGGCATGACCTTTGCTAAAAAAATGGACATATCGAGCACCTGAAATTCACCGAAACGGATATGAATCAACATTCCAGCATAATATAGGCCACTTGGATCATTTACCCTGCACATAATCATCATTTTCCAAATATGAAATGTCCAAAACATCACATGTCCAAATGACATGTCCAAATTCCAAACATGACATGTCCAAAACATTACATGTCCACATATCACATGTCCAGTTCAAATTTGCATCTAAATTCAGCCTACCTAAATTTGCTTTAGCAAGGGATGTTGATTTGGGCAATTGCTTAAATGCTTCCTTTTCTTTTAACTTCAATTGATTAACCCTAAATTTCTGTCCTATTTTTTTACGTACGATTCATAAAAAACTAGTTAAATTCATAACTAAATAGATAACCTAATTAACCTACTGCCCTAACTAAAACCTAAGTAAATTAACCGAAGAACTCTAGCTAGCAGAGAGTGGAGGAGCGCTGGGGGTTTACAAAGGGTGCAAGGGCGAGGAGGCAGGCCCGACGACGGCCGAGGTTGGGAGGGGAGGAAGCAGAGGAGGGAGGCGGGGCGTGTCGGGGTCGGGGGCGAGCGCCGGGGCGGGGCGAGCGCTTGAGGTCGAGCCGACGCCTTGAGGTCGGGGCAGTGGTCGGGTCGGGGTCGAGCACAGTGAGGCGGGGCGAGGGCGGGGGCGAGCGTAGGGGCACGGTGAGGGCAGGGCCCCGGCGGGATTTGGGGGGAAAAGAGGCGGGATGAAGCAGAGAGAGTGAGGATTTTGGGTTAAGTGGACGTAGCAGTAGCGCGTTTAGAGAAAAAGCGCTACTACTATTACAGGTAGCTATAGCGGTTTTGTGCAGAAAGCGCTACTGCTAACTTGACTAACCGTAGCTCTTTTTCAGTAAAGCGCTACTGCTATAACCAACAATTTTCCTTTTTCTTTTCTCTTTTTCCGAGAGCAGTGAACGAAGGGAAAGCGATATATATTGCATCATTTGACGGTTTAATATGTATACAAAATAGGAACATATATATTACATCATTTGACCGATAACATACGGTTCCTTAGCGTTGACGTTTTCGTTTTGAGTCAGGTTCTTTCCCTTCTTGTTCGTTGAAGAATAATTGAGCCCCTCATTGCGACTTTGCCTTTTCCATGGAGTACGATTTTTCTTAGGTAATGTAGTATTGATTCTTCTTTTGACGTATACTTCATCATCGTCATCTTCCCTCATTGGGTTGCCCTACTGATCATAGTCTTCCTCGTTGGCGACTTCATCCATTCCAATGATGTTCCTTTTGCCTCTCCTCACGACAACACGGTTGGGATCACTACAAAAAAAAGACACATCCGTGACATTTTGGGCCAAACGATTTTTTTTTCTATCATACATATGACACTTCTATGACGATAATTGTGACAAAACCCGGTATCATCATAGATGTGGTGGGCTCCTACTTCTATGACAAAAAATCATGACAGAATATGGGCTTTTCGTCCTGGGCGGGCTGGAGACGCAGCTGCATGACATTCTTTGGGCCGTCCATGACGGAAAAAACCATGGTAGAAGCAAGGGGGAGGAAAATTTCGGGGAGTTGCCGGTTACGGTGGGAGGTCGGGGGCCGAGCGATGCGCGTTTCTCTCGTACGTATGCGCGTGTGTGCGAGGCGTTGGCTCTAACTGAAGCCGAATGAGGCGTTGGGCTCTAATTGAACCCGAGAGATTGCACTGCAGGCTACGCGTTACTGAACCCGAGCGATCGATCAATGGCTGTTAACTGAGCCCGATGGAGCGATTCGCCGCCATCGCTGCTAATCAAGCCGATCGATGCTACCTGCAGGATGAGCGATGAGCGTTGCTATGGGGGTTTGGATGAACAGTTAGCGTTGGCGTTGCCTCTGGATGAACAGGAAACCGTGGTGTGGAGGGCTGGATGAACAGTAGACGGTGTAGGGGTGGCCATGGAGGGGTGGTTGAACAGGACCCGTGGTTTGGAGGGCTGGATGAGCGATGAAGCGGTGGAGGGGTGCCCGTGGAGGGGTGGTTGAACAGTAGCCGGTGGAGTAGCGCGCGGTGGAGGCTGGATGAACAGGAGCCCGTGGAGGCTGGAGGAGGTCGACAGTAGCCCGTGGAGGCTGGAGGAGGTCGACAGTAGCCCGTGGAGGCTGGAGGAGGTCGACAGTAGCCCGTGGAGGCTGGAGGAGGTCGATGGTGGAGATGAACAGTATCCCGTGGAGTCCGTTTTGCGGTAAGCCACACACCTCCCCGTTTCAATGAGTATAGCGCTCCAACACAAGACCGTTTCGTCCGTTTTGCGGTACGCCACACCCCTCCCGATGAACAGGACCCCCATTTTGACCGTAGCGCTCCAACACAAGTCTGTTTACTCCGTTTTGCGGTACACCACACCCCTCCCGATCAACAGGACCCCCGTTTCGACTGTAGGAGGTCCGTTTCCTCCATTTTGCGGTACGCCAGGCCCCTCCCGATCAACAGGACCCTGTTTCAAACGTGGCCGGTCGAACGTGTGCGGTACTCCAGGCCTCGTTTCCATCGCATGTTCCATCCAAGCCCTCCTGATGAACACGACCACACATTCCGTTCCGACCCAGCCGGTTGGCTCCCCATGAACACGAAGACGACGCTGTTTCTCTGTTTCGACCCAGCCATGTACTTATGCGCGATAGGCGTTAGAGACCCTGCCCGTATGTACGTACGTGGCTGTATTTTCTTTTTTGCACCCTCGCCGCTGTACGTATGTGTACATGCTACGTGCGCGCCTCTACATCCACCAGTATATATGTACGTACACGTTCACGACCAGAATGACAACGCTACGTACGCTTCGACCAGGTGGGTCCCGGTATCGAGCACTTCCTTGCATGCGAAGATGTAGCTGGTGGGTCCCAACAGTCAGGGGGGCGAATCGTTTTGGTTTTTTTTTGCCCGGACGCACTTCCTTGCGTGCGAAGATGTAGCTGGTGGGTCCTAGCAGTCAGGGGGCGAATCCTTTTTTTTTTTGCCTGGACGCACTTCCTTGCATGCAAAGGTGTAGCTGGTGGGTCCCAGCAATTAGGGGGGAAACGTTTTTGTTTGCGAAATATGGTGGCCCGTCCGGTGGGTCCCTGCTGTCAGGTGGAGTAATAATTATTTTGCGCGTAATAAGGAGGCACTTCCTTGTTGCGGCCGTGGAGCCATTGTCGGCCTCTCCACGTCTGATCCATGTCCGATGGAAGCCGTTCCTTGACCACGTTGACCACGCCGTGCCGAGAGCACCGGGTCGGTGGGCGACGGCGAGGCCTAGGAAGGGGACGGCGCGAGCCGGGGAAGACGCGGTAGTGGATGCCCACGCGTAGAGGAGTATGAGGGTTCACTGGTTCGCTGCGGTGTGAGGCTGCCGTCGCCGCAGAATAACAGGGGCTGTGGGTGAGTAGAGGGATGGCCTGGCCAACGGTGGGAGTAGTAGGGGGCAGTGAGGCCTTCGCCGCATCGTAGCCGGCCACGGGAGGCAGGAGCACGAGGCATGACCAGCGCTGGTTTGGGCGGCTGGAGCAAGAAGACCAGAGGTTGAAGAAGCACTACGGCCGTTGGATCGACATCCTACGGCCACTGGAGCTAGAATCGTGCATATTGACTAAGTTGACAAAGCCCTCTGTCCCCGTCAACTTAGTAGGCCCACAAGTCAGCCTGCCACTATACTGGGTCCCAGCTAACAAGGGGAATATTCATTTTTTGTGCGTAATAAGGAGGCACTTCCTTGCGTGCGAAGATATAGCTAGTGGGTCCGGTATCGGCGTGATAACGTTTTTTGCGAAATCGAGGTCCTTTCGGTCGGTCCACGATTCGTGGGCCGAATCATTATTTTGCGCGTAATAAGGAGGCATTTCCTTGCGTGCGGCCGTGGACCCAGCTGTCGGCCTCTCCACGTACAGTCCACTTCAGATGCATGTCGGTCATTGACCATGTTGACCAGGCCGTGCCGAGAGCACTAGGGCGATGGACGGCGGCGAGGCCTAGGAAGGGAACGACACGGAGGCAGGAAAGACTCAGCAGTTGTTTCCCACGCGGAGGGGAGTACGACTGAACGAGGGTTTACTGGTTTGTCTGCCATCGCCGGAGAATAACAGCAGGTGTGGGTGAGTAGAGGGATGGCTAGGCCAGCGATGGGAGTACGATGGGGCGGTGAGGCTGCTGGCGGCAAGACAACCGCCTTGAGGAGGAGGGAGCAGACAGTCCCGCCGGCGCTTGTTTGAGCGGCTGGAGCAGGAAGAGCAGAGATTGAAGAAGCACGACGGCCGTTGGATGGACATCGAACCGTCACTACTTGTGCGTCAACCTTTTTTTAGGAAAGCCTCAAATCGATGGAAAACAGCATACAACCCATCTGCCATTATTTCTAATAATTTACAGCCCATTTGCTAATTCTTAAGGTTTTTTTGAGCCCATATTCTTTTTGTTAGCATTACAACCCATATTGTGGCCACGGTTAAAAAATTATACGAAATTTTGCATATTTTGGTGCGGTCCGAACTGTTTTTAATCCCGAAATTTCGACTCACATTCAAACTGATTTTAAAAAAATGTATATCAATATAAAATCCAACAAATTCTCCACGCATAAAAATTAATGTAATTTAAAATCTTGAAATGAAAAAAAATATTTGAAACTAATTGCAGGTTTGATGTGTTTTAAAAATCTACAGCCCGTTTCTCATTACTGATGGGCCATTTTCTCAGCCAGCCGAATGAAAAGCTCTCCTCGTCTTGAAAGATTTGCAGCCCAACAGGCCTGACAAAGCGACTTAATTGGAAAATCACAAAAAAACTGGGCTATGGCCGTGGACCCAGCTATCAGCCTCTCCACGTATAGTACTCTTCCAATGGAAGTCGTTCCTTGACCAAGTTGACCACGCCGCGTGGAGAGCACCACGGCGGTGGACGACGACGAGGCCTAGGAAGGGGACGACGCGGAGCCGGGGAAGACGCGGCAGCGGAAGCCCGTCTTGAGGAAGAATCTGAGAGTTCAACTGGTTCGGCTGTGGTGTGAGGCTGCCATCGCCGCAGGGCCTGGCCAGCGGTGGGAATTGTAGGGGGCGGTGAGGCCTCCGCGGCAGCACAGCCAGCCACGGGAGGAAGGAGCATGCGACACGACCGGCGCTGCTTTGGGCGGCTGGAGCAAGAAGACCAGAGGTTGAAGAAGCACCACGGCCGTTGGATGGACATCGACGGTCCTTTGGAGCTAGAATCGTTCATATTGACTAAGTTGACAAAGCCCTTCGCCCCGTCAACTTAGTAGGCCCATTAAGACAGCCTCCCACCAAGGTGGGTCCCAGCTAGCCGGGAGTATTCATTTTTGTGCGTAATAAGGAGGCACTTCCGGTGGGTCCGAGCTGACAATGGGGGAACATTTTTTGCGAACACGGGCGGCCCGTCCGGTGGGTCCCAGCAGTCAGGGGGAAACGATTTATTTGGCAAAACACTGGTGGCCCGTCCGGTGGGTCGCCGCTGTCAGGTGGAGGAATAATTATTTTCCGCGTAATAAGGAGGCACTTCCTTGCGGCTGCCATGGACCCAAATCGGCCTCTCCACGTCTGATACTCTTCCGATGGAAGTCGGCCGTTGACCACATTGACCATGCCGCCACGAGAGCACCACGGCGGTGGACGACGGCGAGGCCTAGGAAGGGAGACGGCCAAGCCGGCCACGGGAGGCAGGGAAGCGGCGGTAGCCTGACCCGGCCACGGGAGGCGGAGAAGCGGGGCACGGCACGGGCGCTGCTTTGGGCGGCTGGAGCAAGAAGACCAGAGGTTGAAGAAGCCGTATGGCCATTGGGTCGACATCATACGGTCACTGGAGTATTGACTAAGTTGACAAAGCCCTCCATCCCCCTCAACTTAGTAGGCCCACAAGTTAGCCCAACAATATGGTGGGTCCCAGCTAGCAGGGGGGTATTCATTTTTTTGGGCGTAATAAGGAGGCACTTCCTTGTGTGCGAAGATATAGCTTGTGGGTCCGACCTGTCAGCGGGGGGAACTTTTTTTCGCGAAATACAGAGGCCCTTCCTGTGGGTCCTTGCTGTCAGGTGGAGGAATCATTATTTTGCGCGTAATAAGGAGGCACTTCCTTGCGTGCGGCCGTGGACCCAACTGTCAGCCTCTCCACGTACAGTCCACTTCCGATGGATGTCGTTCATTGACCACGTTGACCAGGTCGCGCCAAGAGCACCAGGCGGTGGGCGGCAGCGAGGCCAAGGAAGGGAACGACATGGAGCCAGGGAATACTCGGCAGTTGTTTCCCACGCGGAGGAGTACGAGGGTTTACTGGTTCGTCTGCCGTCCCCGGGGAATAACAACATGTGTGGGTGAGTAGAGGGATGGCTAGGGCAGCGATGGGAGTACGGTGGGGCCGTGAGGCCTGCGCGGCAGCATAGCCGGCTGCGGGAGGAGGGAGCAGGCAGTCCCGCCGGCGCTTGTTTGAGCGGCTGGAGCATGAAGACCAGAGATTGAAGAAGCACGAGAGCCGTTGGATGGATATCCAACAGTCACTGCTCTCGTGTGTGGACTAAGTTGACGAGGCTATGCAAAGGCGTCAACCTTTTTTATGAAAGCATAGGCGTCAACCTGTAGTAGGCGCACAAGTCAGCCTCAAATCTGTGGAAAACATCATAAAGCCCATCTGCCATTATTTCTAATAATGTACAGCCCATTTGCTAATTCTTAAGAATTTTTTGGAGCCCATCTTCTTTTTGTTAGCATTACACCCCATATTGTGGCCACGGTTAAAAAGTACATGAAATTTTGCATATTTCGGTGCGGTCAACTGTTTTTATTCCAGAAATATCGATTCACATTCAAACTATTTTGAAAAATAATTTATATAAATATAAAATCAAAATAATTGTCCACGCATAAAAATATATGGAATTTAAGATCTTGTAATGAAAAAAATGAAACTAATTCCCGGTTTGATGTATTTAAAAATGTACAGGCCATTTACGGGCAAACCAAATGAAACTCTCCTCGTCTTGAAACATTTGCAGCCAAATAGGCCGATAAAGCAAGTAGGCCTTGTTTGGGTATTTCTTTAAAAAATAGAACTGGGCTAGCCATTTTAGCAAGAAAAAACAGAACTGGGCTCATGATGTGGTAAACATAAATAAAACCACAGCTAGATGGGCCACAGCCCGTTGTTACCACGATCGTCGCTAAAACTAGTATAAATAACAACTGCTTGTTCCTCATTGTCTCAAAAAACTGCTTGTTCCTAAAAAAAACTAGCGACTTGCTTTGGGTCCCCGTGTCGGCCGCTCGTAGTGTAATTCTCGTTTATTGACTACGTTGACAATGGCGTGAGCCCCGGATGTCCAACCATTAGGAGGAACCATATTTTTGGTCTTGTCTTTGTAGAGGCACTTGCTTGCATATTGCCATGACGCCGGTGGGTCCCTCATCATCCTCTCCACGTGACAAATCATCTCCTTGTTCCTCTCGGTTGTTGACGGCGTTGACAACGCAAGAGGGTGGCGCACCGTGCACGGCGAAGCGAACCAAGGCCGCAAAGCGGAGGATGACGGCGAGGCCTCGGACGAACGTAACAGAGCCGTTGAAGATGCGCCGTCGGTCGCAAAGTGAGGGGAGTACGAGGTTGACTGGTGGGTGGTGGGGGCTAGTCACTTGGCTTCTGTAATGCACAGTGAGCTCAAGCAGCCGGCGTGAGTGATGTTATTTCCCTTGGTTGTGATTTGTTACAATATTTCACTCTAAATTAAATGAATAGCAAGCCATTTACCTTGTTTCAAAGAAAATATGATCCTGACCGAGTTGAAAAGGGCAGGAACATCTAACTCCAGCTTAAAAAGCGTACAAAAAGCACGAGGGTTGATTGTTCATCGGGTTTACAAAAACCTAGATTGAAAAGGGCAACAACATCTAACTCCAAAGACCTTGTTTTCGGCGATCCGCGATCAAATGGATCGGTCAGGTCCATAGAATGAACATCTGGATCATAAAATTTACTGGATTATGACCACAATATGTTGTAAATAGAAGCCCGACATGTTCGTAAGCTCTTTTGCCCACGAAACTCCTTTTTTGCTCTTCAACATACCCATCCGTCAAAACCATGTCTTTGATAAACTTAAGCCTGATGGACAATAGTAACCTCGCATTCAGCAGGAAGAATTTGACAAATCTTGTGTTTGCATGGTTGGCTACATATCGTTCTAGCGTTATTGTCTTCAATCGAATATCATGAGAAGTGAGAAAATCCCGATGCTTACGAATCCACCGATTGGTTATAACTTTCTTACCCCGTCTCTGTTGCCTAAATAGACATGAAAATTGAAAATAGTTAAGGTCTAAAAGAAGAGTGTCGAAAGAGCAACAGCTGAACGGTTAATTCTAGTACACTATATGCGGGCTTCCAATGTGCGTGAAATTATCACCTTTATATACAACTTCTCCAGACATGGAAAGCATTACAACAAGCCAATAATCTTGTTCAGATCAAAACTATTCATTTGGATATATGAGATCTTGACAGAATCCAGCACCATTGATAGGCCATCCATGGAGAAACTCTTCATTGAGCATAGAACATAATATTAGTACAAAATGTGTACTCCAAGATGATATATAAATTATGCGCAGAAATTTAAAATGCAGCATATGGTTACAAGTGTAGATGATAATATAATGTACACGAAGAACTGTGGAGCCAAACACCATATTGAAATGAGCACAGAGATCATGTATTACACCCAAGGTCTCCAGTTTAGTAGCGCAGAGAGGACAGTTATTTGCAACGGTGAATAACTAGAATCAAGGATCAACCTTTGAAGTGAAGGGGCATCTTGGATGATGAGCTGCCTTCCTTCAAAAGAAATTCCAATTCTTACAAGATTAGATGACTTTATTTGGAGACAACCGATTCTAACTGTGAAAACTAGCACCAAGCACTCCAGCGCAGGGCAACTTGAGTGGATGATGCTGTGAAATGAGGCCTCCGATATACGAACCCGCACAAGTGAAAGTTTCTTGAGAAATGGGAGTCGAAGGTTTAGTACCAGATTGTCTAGAAGGTAGCACAGCGCAAAGGTGGCGGTGTGGAGAGAGGAGGAAAACCGCGAGATGGACATCGGTCGAGGGCACAAGTTCATGTCGATTACGTATGTGGTATGTGATTTCCAGGGAATAGTAGAACTCAAGCAGCTGTAGTTACGTGAATTCATGGGATTTCAGCCAAAGGCGTCCACCGTCTGAGGGCATGGTGTGCTTGCTCGAGTAGCATGACGGGATGCAGAGGCTTTGAACGGAGCCACGGTGGGAGGAGATGATGGCTCTGGGGATTTCAAAATCATTGAAGAGAGACAGCTGGCGACAGTCGAGATTAAGGGGCACGGCGCGCCATAGAGGGCGCCCCGAATTGAGAGGACTTGGGTGTGGAAGCAATCCTTGGTGGGGAGAAGCGAGATGATCTCCCCAAGGACGGCGTCCGGGAGATCGCTGATGCGGTCCACCCGAGATTCTCTGAGTTCTGGGATCCGGTGGGGGCGGGGTCGCCGCTTCTCCCCGCGCTGCCGGGTGCGGGATCTACAACAGGCGTCGCTGCTGGCGGGAGCCTCATCTTCTTGGCGCTGGGGTCAGCCGTGTAACACCCCAAAATTTCAACCTTGTTTTGTTAATTTAAATTTTGCCAGGAAATTAAAACTTTTATTTTCTTGGCTCCCTTTTTTTTGAAACATTTCCTTCCTTTTTATCATGGAGTTATTTCCTTCAGTGAAAACTTTTCAAATATGTTACTCAAGGGAGAAGCCTCGACATCCACAAGGCACGCCCGCTTGGATGTAAACGAGGTAGACTAAGTCACTCAAGTAGTGTCGAGTCCTAGTGTATCCCCGCTTTGTAATCATATGACCATGTAAATAAACGTAGCCCGTTGTGGTGCCTCTGTTTTAAATGGTAGCCTTGCATGGAGGTGTCACCATGCGGTATAAATTTCTATACCAGGCACAACTACCAAAACCACCCCGACAACACCCACAGTGATACGTCACTTTGGTGAGATATGTATCTATGGCTTTGACCCCGACCCTTGGAGCTGAGCTGGCAAATTAATTACCTTTCACCACGGTAGAATGACCCAGCTCCAGTGATATAAGAAGGCCACCGCGAGACCTTGCCAAGCATCCCTCACTTGTGCACCCTCCTCACAACCATTTCTTGCCATGCCGAGCCCTAGTATTTATCTGAGAACTCCAGATGCAACCCCGGGTAGGTTTGTCAAGATATTGTGGGATTTTACCTGCAGTACCATGGGCGCTACCCAGCCACCCCAGTACGAGCTGTTCAAATCGAGAATCACCCCGTCCAACTCGAGATACTGGGCAGCAGTGCACATCCCTCCCGTAAACCCAAACCAAGACCCAACGGAGGTCTCCTTCGTGGGGAAATCTATGCCGACCCCACATATGGCCATAGAAGCTGCTGCATACGAAGCGCTTGCTCGCCTTCGATTCGCGGTACCCTATGCCAGCGAACGAGGGTATTATTACTTTCCGAGCCGTGCAACACCCACACGAGTAACATCTTTTCCCGGTGGACGAATTGAGAGAGACCCAGTCCTGGCCAACCTTGTCTAGAACGTCATCGCTCAAGAGCATTTAACCCAACGCGTGATGGGTTATCTCCAGAGCCTCGCGGATTTAAATCCTCAGATCGCCATCGGCAGATCACTGAGGCCCGACCAGGAGAGACACATTCATCGGCTGGTCAATCCACTTTCCCCTATAGAAGAGTAGTGTATCCGAGTGCAGAGACGTTTCTCGGGACCCCGCCGATTACCGTTTCAATTTTAGGCGTCGCCGCTGTATTTATTGCTGTAACATTTATTTATGTGTTGTAACTTATGCGTGGTACCCTGAATTTGTGCGACGAGTCATTTATTTTGCTTCTACTAATGTGTGTAGTTTTTGTTATAGTTTATTTTTTCCTTTAAATTAACCGGTTTTTCCTCGCGAGAAATCCTGGAGTGAGATTTCTTTTCCCTGAGTTGCTGCATCTACACCTTCTCACGACGTGGATTATTTTATTTCACACAACACCACTGCAGCAGACTCACAACCATGATAATTCGAACACATACACTGCTTGCAAAACCTTGCAACTGTGTTACATCTAACTGAGCACCTCCCGACAACAGTTAGCACCCGACACACCCCACCTACTCCTCGTGATCACCGCCACCGCGGAGAGCCAACACCGAAAGCAGCAAGATCGCGACGATCATCGAGGATCATCGCAAGACAGAGCACGGAGAGCCCCAGCACCGCTGCCAGCCCTCCGCACAACAGGATCACGTACCAGTCAGGCACCACCTCCGCCATTAGAGCCTCGCCTCGAGCTCCGAAAAACGGAGACAGAGGAGAAAGGAGGAGGAGGAGAAGCGAGGTCAGGTGGGAGGAAGAAGAGAAGAACACCTCGGCCGTTTTATAGCTCGAGCTCGGTGTACGGTGGGCAAGGTCCACCAGCGCCGCCCGTCGCCCGATCGCCGGTGTTCGGAGGCGAATCCACGGCAAAGGCCGACAGCAAGCACTAGCCCTGCAAGTGAGTGCACGCTGCACCGGCAGCTAGCACGCCACAAGACTACCGCGGTACGGCCTAGATGCCCTCTGAGCTAGACGTCACCGGTGGAGAAAGCGGCGGGAAAGCGGCAAGGGAGAGGAAGAAGAAAGAGCCAGAGGAAGAAGAAGAGACTAACAGTGGACCCTGGGTCCACTTGTCAGCCAGAGGGAGCACTGTGCTCTCGGGTACGACCAGCGTATTTTTAAATTTAGAATTTATTCTAAATTTATATCCAGCGTAGAAACCTCTCGTTTTTGCCCCTGACCGTAGAATTTTTCCCACGCCGCGCCAGTGTCACACACTGTATTTTTGCACCACTTATTGCCCTCTCACTGTACCCGCATTTGTTTTAATGCATATATCTTCATTAAAACAGCTTTTAGCAAATCTCGACGACGAGATTTTTCTTAAGGGGGGTAGTGTTGTAACAATCAAATTTTTTAACCTTGTTTTGTTAATTTAAATTTTGCCAGGAAATTAAAACTTTTATTTCCTTGGCTTCCTTTTGATTTTTTTGAAACATTTCCTTCCTTTTTATCATGGAGTTATTTCCTTCAGTGAAAACTTTTCAAATATGTTCTTGGACTTGTTTTTCCTCTCAAGAAAAATCTTTTCTTTTCATCAGAGGAGTTAACTATATAATAATCTCCATGATCTTCTTTTTCTTGAAAAATGGTTTCCCATGATTTTTTGGTCCTATTTGAACTGCAACCCTTTTATAAATTCATTCAAAAATCCCACCAAAATTTGGAGATGCCATGTGATGTTTTTAAGCCACTTTTATGCAAAAATACCTTCTGTCCTTTGGTAATTTTGAGCTCTACACCACTTTTTCAAATCTGGTCCAGTGGGCAAATTTGCACTACAGCCTATTTAAATATTCCTTTAAAGCCTTCACCAAAATTATGGGAGATCAGTGGTAGCATGCAATTCAACTCTATGCAAAAACCAGCTTTTTTCTTTGAAAAAAATTGAGTGGATCAACCTGTTTTCCATTCTGGTCCAACTTGAGGATTTGTACATCAACCACCATTTTAGTTGCTCCTCTATCCACGATTCCTTTTCCTACATGTAGTCCTCCCTGCAAAACCCCTAAGTCCAGGAGCATGCACCCATTGGATCATTTTTGGTCCATGTAATGATGCCATTTACCTCCTGTCCAGAATTGAAGTTTTGCAAAACTAGCACTAGCAAGTTTGTGCTTTGGACAAACTAACCTCACCACCCTCTCATCCATCTAAAGAGACCCCACCCTGGGAGATTTGACCACTCCAAGAAATGCCTAGGTGCATGTGGCATTCTATCGAACACCTTACGGGCATGACTAGTTTTGACTTGAATTCTAGTTTGCACTATGAACTTGCTTCCCTTGCATAACCATGTTGTCCAATAGACTTCTAGCTACTCCTAACCTAGGTCTGTTAAACCCCAACCTCACCCGAGACCTCTAGCACGCCCTGGCATTTTGTTGAGCACGTCCCGTACATGCTCTGGGCGCGAGTAGAGCACGCGTTTTGCACGTGCCGCGCCCGAATCGCCACGTCGCGCCCCTGGTTTTGCCCACACCGCAGAGCCGCACCACGCAGTCTCCCTCTCACCGCATCACGCCAAGCAGCCCTGGTGCCCTGCAGCACCGCCGACAGAGCCCCTTGGCGGCACGCCCGGCGTCATGCAGCGCATCTCTGCCGGTCGGTGCCGCCCAAGCCTCGCCTGCTCGCCACCTGCCCTCGAACAGCTCACCCTCATCCTCTCGCGCGTCCTCTAGCTCTCATCGTCGCCACGGCATCTGCCGCTTCTGAGGGGAGGCGGTCCGCCGGCGAACTTATCCACGGCCGCAAACCCGACCTCGTTGCGCTATAAAAAGAGGCCCCCGAGCATGTTACGTTCCCTAGGCAGCCTCAGCATTCTCCCCTAGTTCTTCCTTGGCAGCCAATCGACCCGGGGAAGTCTCCTTCCCCATCTCCGCAGCTCCGCCGCCACTGCCCCGGCCATTCCGGCGCCACCAGAGCCTCCCCCTCTCCACTCTCTTCACCAGGATACCCCTCTCCCTCTCGTGAGTCCACCCCCCTACTCAATCTTGATCGGGACTCGCCGCGGGCAAAAACCCACTTTGCCCGACGACCACCGTCCGCTGCGGAGCTCACCGCCGGCAGCTCTGTCCACCCCAGAGACCGTAGCGACCACAGGAGTGACCGTCTCGATCCCCTGAGCCCGCAGATGGCCTCCGTTTCCCGAACGGTGCCGCCGTTCACTGGCGAGCATCGCGGGAGTCCCGCCTCCGCTCGGGGCAGAGGAAGAGGAGGGAGGTCGACTAGTCAAACCTGACCAGTGGGTCCCCCGGGCCCACTGTCAGTGACTCACGCGCCTTCCACGATGGAGTAAGTGGAAATGTGTTTCCAAAGTACGTCTTTGACGTGTATCGTTTCTTTTTTCTTTTTGTTTTATTTAAAAACCAGATTTGACCACAACTCTGACTGCCTATAACTTTTTAATGATAACTCCAAATGAATTGATTCCTTTTCCTACCTCTCTCAAATTTGATCTAGTTTATTTTAGGATTTATTTGAAAAAAATTCAAGACAACTTTTTGTGCTGTTTTAAATTTGTGTGTTAATTCAAATTTATTTGAAATAGGACTTTGGGAGAGAAAGAATGAGGCTTTCAAAAGTTTTGGAGTGCACCCTGCCTTTCCACACCTTGAAGGCAAGCATTCTGAACCCTGGCATAATATTTTGCATGCATTGTTTGACACGATTATGGCACCACCTCAATACGTGGAACTCGTTATTTTATGTGGTGATGTGATCGTTTGCATAAATGCTTATTTGAAATTTCCTTGCTGTTGGAAATGGACATGCTTGTGATAATGATCATCCTCGTATGCCTTTCGTGCCTACCGGAAGGAAAACGGGAAAGTCTCTATCTTGGGTATACCCGAGCTCGTCCCTAGTTCCTCGTCGAGACGAGTGTGTCCGGCATGGCATGAGGGGTATGATGAGTGGTGATTCTATCTGTTGGATGAAATATATTCGTTATGCTAATCATGCAGGGAATACTTCAAACCTCCTGAGTCGACCATAGATCGAGTCTTGTTCCAGTAACCCCCATACTTGTTTCGTACTACCACTTGGCTCTACAACAAGTAGGGTACGGTTAAGTAAGTCGTCAACCCCTTTCTAGCACACATCGTACAGAGAGGCCATGGTGGAAGATACCGGTGGTAGCTGGTAGGCAAGCCACCTGGTCCGGGGGCATGGGTGTTTCCGGTTGAGACCAAGAGGGGAGGCCACCCCTTAGAGCGCACGATATAAATTTGATCCCATGCTATGCGAGGCTGTAGCCTCCCCACTTAGAGTTTTGCTTAACAAGTGTCGTGGGTGATTCCAGACACCGGTAAGTTAAGCTGGTGTGTGCAAGTTAGGTGTGTTTTCAACTAAAAGGCCGTAGACGGAATTAGTCCCGATGGACTAAAGGAATCCGTTACTCGTGGGTAAAGAGTACACCCTCTGCAGAGTTTAAACCTATTCGAATAGCCGTGTCCATGGTTAAGGATTACTGATGCAGGATGGGTCGGTGTCGGTCTTAGTGTCGGTCTTCGGAGGAGAAACTGTTAAACCAGGCTGGGATCGCGACTTGAGACTTGTAATGATTATGATTATTATTTTGTTATGGACTAACCCGTTATATTATTTGAATTATCGAGTATCCACAGGATGGTTCCACATCCCGGTATTCACCGTGATTATTTATAAGCCCTTTATGTGGTGTCATTTGAGACGCTCGTATCGTGGCATGCTTGTTATTTATTTTACTTTATAAGCCCTTTATGTGGTGTCGCTGAGACGCCCGACTGTGGCATGCTTGTTATTCATTTACTTTATAAGCCCTTTATGTGGTGTCGCTGAGACGCCCGACTGTGGCATGCTTGTTATTCATTTACTTTAAAAGCCCTTTATGTGGTGTCATTTGAGGCCTCGATCGCGGCATGCTTGTTATTCATTTACTTTATAAGCCCTTTATGCAGTGTCATTTGACGCCTGATCGCGGCATGCTTGGTATTCATTTACTTTATAAGCCCTTTATGCGGTGTCGCTGAGACGCCCGACTGTGGCATGCTTGTTATTCATTTACTTTATAATCCCTTTATGTGGTGTCACTGGGACGCTCGACTGTGGATGCTTGTTATTTATTTTACTTTATAAGCCCTTTATGTGGTGTCGCTCAGACGCCCGACTGAGGCATGCTTGTTATTTACCATCAATTCGAGACGTCGCTTCAGACATCCGAATGGTGCATTTTATTCCTACTTTGTCATTACATATTCGTTGTTAATTATTAATAACCTGCCTACATGCATCAAGGATTTTATTTTTATGACTGACGTTGTGATCATAGAATATTTTTAGAGCATGATTATCGGTTATGATATTATAACTGTGTTCATAATGTTTGCGAGTACATTCAAAGTACTCACTGGCTTGTCCCTGGCTATTGTCTTGGCCAGATTTCTTGCATGGAGAGGAGCGTTGCGATGACAGCCCTGGAACCTAAGCTATGGTGATAGCAGCCTCGTGAAGATAGGAGTTATCCTGGTCAGCTGTTCCTGTGGAAAATGGAGTCCCATAGACACTGATGATCCAAAAACCGCTTCGGCCATCAACCACTAGAAACCATTCGTTGTACTCACAGACCAGAATGGTCGTGTACCACATATTTTGTATTTTGCTTGGAATTTCTGTATCAAGTTGGTGCCTCATCATTCTTGATAATCACAGGGCTGGTGAGTACTACGGTCATTTTCTGGAATTTATTACCGGAAAACCGGTCGTCACAAGCCGACTCCATTTTCCTCGAGGCGTCGCGTCGCTACCACGGATTTGAGCAGAGTAACGAATGACGAGCCTAGTTGTAGTCTTGACGAAGAAGAAGGGGAGCTAGGGGTTTTCTGTAGGAGTGAGGAAGAAGGAGGCTGGGGGTTTCAGAGGAGTGAGGTGAGGAATTTGGGGGTCTGAGTGGGCGAGCTGATGTGAGGTGGGTGGGAGCGAGGAGGAAGAAGAGCACCCAGGTTTTTTTTGTGCGGGAGGGGGGGGGGGTGTGCTGGGTGTGGGTAGCGCCTTTTGAATTGATTTTACTATTTACTAGTGTGGACTGGCTGTTTTGTCTTGGGCCCGGAGAAACAATTACTACTAGTAAAGTGGAGACACTCTCTGACTACCGGAAAAACAATTACTACTAGTAGAGTGGAGACACTCTACGACTTACAGCTCCTCCTAGGTCATTGAAATGTCTCCCTCTCGAATGCCGTTATACTTTTTTCAGCGACATGCGGGCCATGCAGCAAGGGCCCATATGCCATCCACCAAATTAGAAGGCAGTATGCAGGCGGAGAGTCACCCCGGTCGTAGCGCAGCAGTAACGAGCCGTCGTATCACAAAAACCCACCTCCCCTCAGTCCAAGTTTGACGGACGAAGCAACCATCATTTCACTCCTCGCTAAATCCCCTTCTCCCTCACCGTCTTCAAGAAAGGCAACACTCGCATCTGCCACGGTTCTTCTCTCCCAACGAAGGGAAGGTAAGCGGATCCGTGATGTTGGTATATTTTCGTTCAGAGAAAAAAAAAGAACTTTTGCAAAGCAGTAACCGATCCTCACTCTGTTTTTTTGTTTCATTGTCATTGCGATTGTGTTTTCCTTTCAGTGGTCTCCTAGTATTCGTCAGTTTCATGATGAACCAAGGAGAACCAGGCAAAGATCTGCCGATATTGGAGCAGACGCGGGGGGCTGATCCCCACGAGACAGAGAGCTCCAAGAAGATGGAGGCAACCAACGAGCCGACCCCAGATACGCTCACGGCCACTACTGAGATGGTCAACGCCCCGTTTGAGGTTCTGACCCCGTAACCTTTGCGAGCAGTTTTCCCCTTCGAGGATGTGTCCCCATTTGAGCAGCCCAAGGTGATTTCCTTCTTTGCCGATCTCGATTGTGGTTTTTCATCTAAGTATGTGGTGATTTTTTTAGAAAAGGAAGTATGTGGTGATTAATAATGCAAAATTTTATTAGCTTCGATGCCATGCTATACATAGTGGTTTAAATAACTTGTGGTTCTTGTACTGAAAAGTAATTCAGAATTTGTTTCTGTTTCAATTAGAGCCCTGATGCAGACAAGGATTCTGTGGTTGTGCATGTCACTCGCTATGAGGCTGACGACCTGAATATATGCCTTTGGGAAAACAGAGTTCTTAGGCTATTGGATCACGGAAGCCATTTGCGGTTATACCAATGAAGAGTTGTATTCCAGCCTCACTTGTTGTCAGCGTGTTTTCGAGGTGTACTCAAGCACAAGAAGTTCAAAGCTACTCCTTCGTTTGTGAGGCATACTGTTCTTGTCAAGCTTACGCAGGAAGATGACGTGGCATGCCTCCACAAATAAGTTTACCAGTGGCAAGGCCACAAGGTTGTCTTCATGAAGGTTCACAGGATTGAGCTGCTAGGGGACGTCCTTGATGATGTTCATCGCAAGGTCCGTCTTGTGTCCAGCCCAAATTAGATCGAGGCATGAAATAGTTGCCCCAGCTAGTGTTTAATAGTAGTTTGGATTGTGTCTAATTATCCGAACCTTGCCTGTTATCGACCCCTCTGGGGCTAGTGCTCTGTTTGAATCCGTCTATGCGAACTGCTGCTACTTTTGTGTGCCCGTGAATCATGTGAGAACCATCGTAATTGTTGCCGAAACAGATGCGACCTCACTAGTTTTTTCATGAATATGGCATGGTAAGACATAAGTTGTCACGGTTTATCATACTGAGCGGTGTGTGTTTTGATGAAATAGAGCACTCGATTCGAGAACCGCTACCGACGTATACATAAGTACTTGTAAACACTGTTGGTGCTACCCCACTTGTAGCAGTTGTGCAAAACATGGCACATTGGCTCAGCTCGCTTCAACACTAGGCTATCGACCAGCTAACAATCAACAATCTGGCATGCGACATATAAGCAACTACTATGTATCTTGTTACGATGGTTCATGCAGTTAATTGAGGCCACAATGTAATAAATTCCAAGCGTTCACACGCTACTCCAGCGCTCATGTGGAACACTCACAATTGAACTTCGTCTTCATAAAAATCTTGAAAAGCATAAGTTAAGCAATTTTATACATCTCAATGATTCATAGAACATAACAAACATATACTAGTTCACAGCAAAAGACAAAGTTGTGAGAAGGTTTACAAATCAGGAAAAAAACAAGCAAGGCTTCTACGAGCAAAGGGCCTCCGGCGAGCTTAAATTTCTGGAGTTCACTCTGGTTTTTCTTGTTGCCACCATTCAGGGTTAGGTTCTCTCATTCCAGAATAACCAGTTATAATTGTGGTCTCAATTTGGAATGCTGAACTGAACCATGCGATTATCTTGACCAGCTGAAATGCTTGTGCATTCCACTAAATTTAAGCACCGCTATTTGCAGAAATAAGAAGACCACAATGCCTCTTGTCCGCGCACCTGTCCAAAAAACCGCCATGCAGTCGTGCCAGCTAGTCCTCGGTCCATGGATGAACTGGTAGAAAGTGCATTCTGGACTAGGATGCAGTTGTTTTCGCTCGTCCCTACATTGCAACCAGGAAGTAAAACGTACGAATCAACTTCTTTTAGATTGCGTTGGTCATTCTACCTTAGTTACTACCAATGTAGGGATACCTTGAAGACGGGAGGTTAGACGACGGCAACGAGGGATAGCCATCTCATTTTGCGCAGTTGTACTAAAACTGAGGTGTGTGCTTTTGATTGCACGGATAGAAACGATATGGAGACAGACATCCCAAAATGATATGGAGACAGACATCCCTGTTTGCGCAAATACAAAATACAGTTATTTAAACAGTGACACATATTACTACTTTCCCCTGTTTCCTCTTAGAACCAAGTCCTAGATTCATGCTACAGCTTTCCCACTTTCTTCCCTGTTTGAACCAATGCTTTGAGTTCACTGTATGAACTAGCTTTACTTCTAAAAATAGTAGAAGTCTAGGTGGCTTTGTAACAGCGGACGGAAGTAGAAAAGGATCCACACGAAGGGGGAAGAGCTGGGGCAGTAGAGCAAGGCAGGTTTTGAAGGAATATATACCTGAGGGTCGTCGACATGTGGCAAAGACGGTGTCGGGAGGCCGCATCTTGGCCACAATACCGCAGGGAGGAAGAAGGGGTCGGAGGCCCTCCCGAGCTGGCGCTCTCTCGGAGAGAACGACACGGCCGCCGATCGGGACGCACGGGCAGCCGTTGGTCTCCTCCCTCGCTGCTGACGACAGCGTGAACGATGCACGTACACCCCCTGCCCCGGTCGAGGTTGCCTGGCCCGATTTGTGACCAGCCGTGAGCTGAGAGAGAGAGAGAGTGTGGCCACCTATGTCTTGCTTAGATCTGGAGAGCATGAGAGAGTGCACGAGAGGAACCCTAGTAAAGCAAGCGCTAAGGCTCCTGCTTTTTATATAGTGGAGTGATTTTGTTGTACCGGCTTCAAAAAAATGCGCTCCTACGTGTACCCGCGAGTGGGTGTGAAGAGCACATATGTGCGTGACGTCTACCTGCAGATAGAGGATGGGTGCGACGTGCGAGTCTCCGAGAGGACTCGGGAGAGTCGTGACTCGTGAGGGTGCGTGTGCGTGAGAGAGAGGGGGGTACATATCAATGCAATGCATGTGTCCTTAAATCATTATCCGACAAACGTTCGCCACAAGCCTTTTCCCGATTTAACGCCAGAAGAACCGTTAGATCGGCTTCCGATAGTGTCGGTTTGCCATGTCATTTAATGTAACAGCCACTCCTCCTACACACAAATCTTCCACGTGAGTGTTAGCAATTGCCGTATGCTCCCTCCGTTCCGAAATGCAGTGCATATAGCTTTATTGAAAATTAGAACCTCGCAATCTTTTACCGAGTTTTCCTGTACCAAATTGCACATGTAGAATACCCTGTATATATCATTTCATTCATCTTCGATAGGTAACTATAAAGATGGGTGAGGAGTGTACAAAGAAATACCATCGTATCACCCGCAACAATTTCAACCATCCTTCAGTGTCGAGGAATATCATAGGAACTCTATATGATATGATTTTTATAGGATTTTTTTCCTTTAGAGCCAATTGGTTCATACGAATAGATTCATATACTCTACATTTCAAAGGAAATAAACATGATATCATTTCTATAGCTTTAGAGCCACTTGGTTCATATGAATGGATTCCTATACTCCCTTAATTTCAAAGGAAAATAAACATTAGCATATTCAATAGAAAAGTTCCTATGATATGAACCAAATTACATCTCTTTACTAACCCTCCTCATAGGAATTGAGATACAAGTCATCTCTAGATTCAATAGAAAAGTTCCTATGATGTGAACCAAATGCCATCTCTTTTCCAATCCCTACTCATAGGAATTGAGATGCTCCATGTCATCTCTTTCCCTACAACTTCCACGTATGCATCTTCTATTCCTAAATAGATAGTACAATCCACTAGTAGCTTTTTTCCAAAACATGCAACTATGGCACAAGAACTATATAGTGTGCCAATAACTTTGAAAGATGGTCATTTGGATGAAGCTAACCCAGACGGTCTTGAGAGATGGGCAAATCCAAGCACTACTGGCCGTTGGATATCATCAACATTCAACTAGATCTGCCACATGTACAATTTAGAAGACTCCATGGTTGAACTTAAGCATAATGCACAAACCTCAAAACACAAGCACTTCTCCTTTGTTCTAGAATCTTTTGTATCATAATTTATTATTTTTTCTAAATGAATTGCCATTATTTGTTTTTTACTTTATGATTCACAATGCACAACCCCATGAATCTTAACATTTTTATAAAACTAATTGATTTTGAATGAGATGAACTATAAGAACTAAACGAACATCTACATCATGCACATATGACTCAAAGCTTTACATGCTATAGTGTGTATTTATTCATAATTTGGTTTCGAAATCTCATGCGTTCAATACATGTGTACCTTACTAGTTTTGAGTAGAGTAGTAAATTTCACATGCCCTGGTATATCAAAATGCAGGGCCCATGCATCATTGCCTTTCGGTCGAACCTATGTCCACAATTTTTTGTACGTACATTACTATATCTCCACTGGTCCCCGAACCCAAAATGCTGCCTCGTTCCGTAAAACCAAGCGGCCCACACATATTTAAGGCGTCGACTCGAACCCCTTTACTACGACGTGGCCTCAAGACGCCGTAGTACTCCTACAAACCCTACCGCCGCACTCATCATCGGTTTTCTTCAAGAGGACGAGGGAGAAGCCGATTTGTAGTGGAGGCGCTTTAAAAAAAGGATCTGTAGTGGAGAACCCTACCCTAGGGTGCCCTAGGTAGCTGTCGCACACATCATTGTTTTCTCTTTTCTTTATGCTCTTGCGCGCTAGAGTGAAATGATGGTTGCTTCGTCCGTCTAGCTTAATGCGGGAAAGGTGGGGCTTTGTGATTTGACCCCTCATCGCTCATTTTCTACTATTGCGGCGCTACGACCGGGGTGCCTCCAATTCCAACCGCTGCTCCGAACTGTAATTTGGTGCATCGCACGTGGAACAAGACGGTGGATGAGCCACATATGCCAAAGGGGTCTGTTAAGTGTGTCGCCATTTAGGTATGCGGATTGACCGCTTGAGTTGCTTACGCCAACACGGCAAGAGCAGCCTACCACTTGGTTTTGCTCCTTGGTGAATCCCAACTATATTGATCTAAAAAAAGATACATGTTGAACTACCCTCTCCATCTCGGTTTTTTATTTGTAGGCGTCTCGGTTTATAGGGCCTGCACGTAGTTCTAGGTCATCCATTTGACTAACTAAATATGAGTTACTATGTCACAAAAAGTATATCATTGGATTCTTATTGGTTGATATGTGAAGAAACAAGAAACGAGGTAGAAGTTAATGCACCGCGCCTTAGTATTGTGGGATTATTCGGTTTTCGTAAGATGACGTGCGTTTGGTTGCAAGGGTGGTCATGAATGGGTTGGGATCGTTCAGAAAATAGACATGTTTGGTTATAAAGCACATGAATGGTTCGAGTCAAAAAAAGAGAATATGCCTGGAATATGCTGAACCATTCAACCCAACCAAATCGGTCGAATCAAATGGCCACCCTTTGCATGCATGACTGTGTGAGCATGACTGGTGGTCCTGTCTTAAATAATTAGCTCATCTCTTATATTCAGCCAAACACATGAATTGAATGGTTCAATCCCAAAAGAATTGAATGGTCCCAATCCATTCATACGATACCTTCAACCAAATGCATCTGACGGAGGGAGTAGTTGTATTTAAAAGTCGAGGGCGGGGCTTTTCCTGCGCGGTAGGTGGGGCAGTTCCACCTAGTCGGTTCGACAGAGACGCGAGAAGACGAGGGAGTAGGCTGCTGCAAACGTAGGGCTGTGTGATTTGATAGTGAGGTACTGCTGGACAGGTGGGGCCCCGTGATTTGACTTGCCATTATCATTTTAACTGCGGCTCTACGACCGGCGTGAGTCTCCTGATTCCTGACCACCTCCATACAGGTGCCTCTCCCAATGCTTCACCATGTAGTAGTAGAGGCTAGCTCTTGCATGAGAGCCCACTTCTCCACTTTTCCTTGCCTCTCTTTCCTCCACATATGCAAAAATGCCATGTAAAGCGCATCATTGTACTTACTTGCTCCTACAGGTGCTTAAGCTTGCCACATAGGCATAAAGTCTGATGTGGCAAGTTAATCAAGAAGAGAGAGACTAGTTTGGTGACCCAAGGAAGAAACGGTGCTAAGCGCGTGTACCTAGGTGAAGAGACAATTTTGAGTCTATAGCTAATTAAATGAAGCAAACTTAGCAACACCATTTCATTGGAAGAGGTCACTCCTTGTTAAATGCAATAAATACTAGTACTCCCTGTGTCCCATTATATAAGAATGTTTTTGACACTACACTATCTAGTGTCAAAATGTTCTTATATTATCGACGGAGGGAGTCTGAAGAAAGAGATAGAGAGGAGTAAAAATACACTTATAGCCAACCTTATAGCCAACCTTGTTTGTAGTATGAGTGACTAAGTGATGACTATGTATGACATGCCAACATCGGATAGCCTAACACACCGTGTTAAATCTCCAAGGGCGCGACCACGGAGCGACGCTGACGGTCGTGGTAGGCGCGACCATGATACGGCTCTTTGGCAGCCCTTGGATCTGAGATCAAACGGTCGCATGCTAAGTTGCTGAAAATTTTAAGAATAACCCTCGAGGATAGGATATTCACCCATAGGTCTAGAATCACACCATGCAACCGTTCGATCTCAGATCCAAGGGCTCTCGGAAGCCCGTATCATGGGAGAATGGAAAGCCACTACCCTGCCGTTCGCATGCTGGCAGTTCGCTCCTACTCTTTCCCGCACGTCCTTTGATACTACGGCAGTTCGCTCCTAGTCGTCCCGTCCATTCACATTACGACAGTTCCACTAATCCTAACCCTCCTCCCAAATCCATGGCGTCCCAAATCTCCCCGATCGGCGGTGAGTACAAGGTTAGAACCATCACCGGCGATGAGTTCGACGTCATCTACACCCGTACTTCCGCGACGATGAAAGGATGCCTTTCTCGCTTGGACGTGGGTTCGAAAACTCACATGATGAGTGGGTCATTTGGGCTAGATGTTGAGTACACCATAGTCATGGGACAAGAGAAGGATCTAAGGGCGAAGAGAGGAAGAAGCCCGCCGTGATCCGGGTTTGCGTACATAACGTTTGCTTGGTCTACCACACATGCCATGCCGACGTTGAGTGCCGAGGATTTTAAGAACTTCCTCGAGGACAAAACAGTCAAATTCACATCAGTAGACTTCAAGAACGACAAAGAAGTCCTGCGTCGGATAGGCCTCGTTGTAGGCAACCCTTCGACCTCCGGAAGAATCGGTTGGTGCCTCTCGTCGACCCTCAATGCTGACCTGGCAGAGAAACCATGGTTCATCCTTCGTTCCGCAAACTGGAGAAACCTCATTACACGTTTCATCGTCATGCATGGCAGCGGAATGTACTAGATATAGACCACATCCACTACGCTGCAATGGATGGGTACCTTTGTTTCAATATCTACAAGGGTTGGATGAAGAGCAACAACCAAGTTGGCGGTTCAAGCAAAGAAGTATCAGCCAAGAGGAAGAGGGACAAGGACGAAGTCGAGGACGTGGACGAGGACTCCGAGTAAGGTGGCAGTGTCGTTGCTCATGGCGGTTCTAAACTTCTAATGCAGTGTCTACCGGCAGAACCGCTCGTTGCATAGTTTAATTTCAGGTGTGCTTAGTTTAATTTGAGGGGTGTGTTGTGCTGAGCCCCCAGCAGAACTATGTTATGTTTCTTCTCGTTACTTTAACTCTTCAGTATGTACATACTAGTACTAGTATTTCTTTAATAGAATTTAGCACCCCAATTAAGCACGTACTAGCTTTTTTAATAGTACTATATGCATAATTTGGCGACGAGCGCTCTCTATATGTACCTTTTTTTTAATTTCAATTTTTTCTCCATGGCGCAATCCATCGATAGTGGAGTACTACTGTACAAAAGTATACATTTTTTAAAAGGCTAGCTTACTGTTCATCACATATATATATATATATAGCCAGTTAAATTCTCAACCTAGAACGACGTGCATGCCATGTAGTAAACCGATCCGGAGGAAGTATAGTAAAAATGAGGTGATTTTACCGAGCGATCGGCGGGGGAGCATGGCCTGTCATGCGGTCCCACATGTCATGATGTACCAAGGCAATGCGCGTGTCCCTCTTGAGGTAGAAGCACTACTAGTACGTGGTTTGAGATGATGTCGAACCGAAGTGTGAAATAATGGTTGCTTCGTCCGTGCGGGAAGGTGCGGCATTGTGATTTGACGTCTCATTGCTCATTACTAACACCGGGCGATGCAGTGGGGTGCGTCCCCCCTGCTGTTCTGCACTGTTATTTTGTGCTTGACACGTCGACCCGGTTGCTATATGTCCCACATGTCGGTGACAGGAAGTACATAATTCATGAAAGGGAGCGTCGACGGAGGAGTATACTACAGAATTCATGAAAGGGAGCGACTTAGTTTTGGAAAAATCTGTTTTTACGGAGTACGTACCCAATAGGGTTTATAGGGCTCATCTAAAAAATATTCGTTTTTCCGTTTGATAAGTCTCAATTCTAGTACTATACTAGTAGTAGTACCATTACATGTTGGATTTCGAGGTGCGTTAGATCACCCGACGCAAGCAGTGTCAAGAGGAAACTAACCAATGCATGTACAAGTTCATGGAAATTTAGTGGTCATTCATGCATTTGTTACAATTAATGCCTCGGTAAACATAACTTCTTGAGAAAAAAGCAGGCGTCTTGTGCAAACTACGAAATTAATTCGACCACTCACCGTCTACCTTGGTTGGAGAGATTTTGAAATTGGGACATAAACTGGAAAGGAGGGAGTAGTACCTTTTGTCTCGATTACTATTTGTGGCCTTGTATAGATGCAAAATGTATTTTTTTATAGTGGACTTTTATAAGTAAATAGAGGGAGTACTAACCAAAGTACATAGTAGGGACGAGGAGTAAACAGAGGGAGTAGTAAAATTTTCTCCTCGTGCTGCGAGCCACCGCGCGCGTGGGCGAGGGAGTAGGCGTAAAGGCGTACAGTAGTACTCCAACTTCACCTCATCCTGCGAGCCACCGCGCCCGTGGGCGGGGCAGACAACGTACTAAGCAAGTTTCTCCTTGTTCTACGAGTTGACGGGACACATCAAAAGTACTCCAGTGTATAGAGCCTTGCCTCTAAGGTAGGCCCCACATGGTTTGCCTCTTCTTTTAATTTAACAAAACGCGTCAAGTCGCAATTTGTTTGTTCACCCGTGGTAGCTCCCTCCACCAAGTGGACAACCAGTACACGTGCCAAATTACCACGTGGGCTACCTTTTTCGTACAGAAATGAGCTCCACCGTGTACCCGCGCGGGTGTGGTTGGGAAAGAGGCAGAATGCGATGCGTCGTGCGTGCACCTCTTCTCTTCGTGCACGTCCCCCACCTACGTGGGTGTGTGTGAGAGAGATACAAACCTAGACATAATTCGCCGTCCATCCCCATGCCTCTGCCCAGTCCGACCACCAGTCACCACCACGGCACCACGCCCCACTCCACCTCACCTTATCTCTCATATTTCTCCCTCCATTTTTATATACAAGGGGCCACTATCAAAATTACAATTTGCAGATATACAAGGCCACTAACACTAATCGATGCAATATTAATGGTGTTTGCCTCGTGGTACTAGCAAAGGAGGACATTAATTATCCCTTGCATGCATGCGGGAATTTGTAAAAAAATGCATCTTGATGTTCCGTGCAATGCACGGGCATCTTGCTAGTCGATGAAAACAACACATGGCAAAATTCCACGATGAACGAGGGATTTGAATCTATTGGGATGGGCTGTTTGGATCTTGCCCGGGGAAGCCAAAATATTGGCGACCCTTTTGTCCACCAGTGCCTTTGCCACCTATGAACGAGGAACGACTCGGGTGCTCATGCTGTCATGCATCCTCCAGCGCGCACGTTGGAGACGAGCTCCCACGAGCTGTGTTTTTTTGTCCCACAACGCCGCCCAAGCCGCCCGCAGACCTACCGGCGACCCGCAAATTACGCCATCCAACCATAGCCGCACACATTATGACAGCAACTCAAGCAACCGGGCGAAATTCACGCAAACACGTAGACAAACTGATACTCATTCACACAACCACCGGAGTATTTCATATAAACAACGGCGGAAATCATATAAAATACCGGATTTTCAAAAAAACATGACGGACTTCATTACATTCAAATGAACTACGCGGTGCTAGTTCTAGACAACACAGGTATATAATACATGGCCTAAATGGTCGCCCGCCGATCGATTTGTGTTCCTCATGTCCGGCAGCACGATCACCGGACTGCCGGGAGCCCCAGAGGTATATGCTTCAGCGCAAAGGACGGCTCGCTTCCCCACTGCCCAACTAATATCGTTGGCTGGTGCCGAAGATGATGGTGGCCGGCACCGGCTCGAGTTCATCCAATCATTGAACTCTTCCATGGAGCCCATGTGGGGTCGACGAAGGTCCTCGCAACAAAAGGATCCGACAAGACACCTGCTATCTACGCCGGCGTTGCCTCCGCGGTGGCCTTCATGGGACCCAAGCGACGGCGGCCTCCCGTGTTCTACTTCTCTTCGATGATGGCGGCAGACGCGGAGGCGCTGGCCACCGACTCGTCGCTCTCCGCGCACCCGGCTTCTGTCGCTGCTTGCATGGCGCGGCCGCCGGCATGGGAGTCTCGGCCACAGAAACGGGAGACGCGGTACGAGGCGGCGGCGTGGACGGCAGCAACGACGCCCGTGCGCCGCTCCTCGTCGAGCTGGCCTGGAGCGGCGAGTTGCTGAACTGCGCGCCGGCTTGGGGCGGCAACTGGCTCCGTCGGGCGAGGGGAGGGAGGTGGATCAGTGAGCTGCATAGCTCGTATCCGGCGGGCTACCCAGCCGGCTTGGATGTGGAATAACTACTCTTCGTAAGCCATTGTAAGAGTGGACAAAATGGTGGAGGAGATAGGGGAACGGCGGAGGTGTGCGATTCTTGGCCGGCGTTTGGCCTCGTTTAAATAGGAGATTAAATAGACGGCGGACGGGAGGAGCTCGGCAGGCGTTGCGTTTAACGCCGGCCCGGTCATGAACGGATGTGTGTCCAGAGTGGGTTTCTCGGCTTCCACACGGGCGGGTTTCATGGAGGCGTTTGAATGCGGCACGGAGGCGTGTTCAGCCGGGCGAGCCGAGTGGCGCCCTCGACTACGAGCTAGGACACCGCGCCGTTCTTCCAGCGACGTGTGGGCTCTTTGGGTGCATGGCCTGCATGTCGTTGACCCAACGCAGCAGCGCCTGGCGGAAGGAACCTTTGGTGGGCCAGGGCGGTCAGAAGCGGGCATTTCATAAACCGATGATTGTTCATTGAGTGTGACATCATCTTTTTCATGTAGTTAAGCGTGTGTCTTGCATCATGTGTTGTGTGCATGCAGGCGTGCGAGTGTTGCGTGCATGCAAGGGTGCGTTTAAGTGTTGCATGCATGGGTGCGTACGTGCATGTGTTTGTGAGTGCATGTGTACGTGTGAGTGTTGCACACCAGCATGCGTGCGTGTGTACGTTATGTGTACATGTCAGTGTTGCACGCCTACATGCGTGCGTGTCTTGCAGGCGTGCATGTGTACTTGCGGGGTGAGGCTACACGTCAGTCGACTGACTTTTTCATCTCTGGTCATTAGATTTTCCAGCCGTTGGATACGAAATCAAGGGCCTCCAGTTTATCATCAAACTCCACCCCCCCCCCCCGCCGCCATCCACCACCGGCCGAACCGCCCACCCCCACCACCCGGGCCGGCCCGCCCTCCCTGAAACCACTCCCCACCGCCGGTCCGCCGCCGCACCTTTTACGAAGTCACCATAGGTGCCTCGTAGTCGAGTGGAACGTCTCCTCCCACTGAACGTACATCACCCAAAAATACTGAAATTAACACAAGATAAATGCGAGCACTGGGACTTTAACCTTGGTGGGCTCGAGAAACCACTGTCCTCTAACCATCCAACCACATGTTGGTTAGCACGACAAAATGTATGTGGTGACCGTGATGAGCTTATTCTGAAGTCCAGTGACCATATCGTGCTTTCGCTTCAAATACAATGACTGTAAGTGTCGTCAACAAAATACGGAGCACGCATCAAATGCAAAGTCCGTCAGTGTCATCAACAAAATATGGAGACGTATCGTGAGCTAGATACCGTTGTACTATTGTATATGCTTATTTTCTTAGTGGCCGATTGCGTGTGTGGTGTGGTGGGCACATCATTTATAGTTGTGGTGGGTCAACATAAAGACTCATGGGTCGGTTCCATCCTGCGCCACATATAGGTTGGACCGAGACGTGTTATACAGAGACCCATGTGGAGGACTCGGCGTACAACACGAAGCTACCAGAGTCGCGGAGGACTCTATCCCCACTGGTGATAAGCTGACTATATTTGACTTGTAACCCTAGGCCCTTAGTATGTTATACAAGCTTGGGGGCTAGTTTGTCGATTGTATACACACACGCACAATGCCTGGTATTCACGTGTACTTTGTACACACCCCTAACACTAATATACTGATGCAGAGTAGGCTCTTTCTTCAACCGCAAGGGTCCGAGCCCAACTAGGGTAAAACTTTGCCTCGTATTACCATCCAGCCTAACAGCCAGGGATATCCTACCGAATGATATGATGAAATCATATCTGCCAACTACTATTAGAGAGGTGTGTCGGGGGGGGGGCAATGTGTGCGAGAGAGGCCTAAAGATAATGTGCGTGCGGGAGACACGTAGGCACATATATGTGCGTATATAGGGCTAGTAGAGACCGTGCATGTGTATATATGCATGTGAGAGAAATAGTGTTTTCCAACTGAGATTAGTGAAAAGAGTGGTACATAATAGTCAGAAAGAGAGATAGAGAAACAGAGAGAGCATGTGTGTGAGACACCCCGACACCCTGAGAGAGATTGTGAGCATGTGTGAAAGAGAACTGTCGATGCATATAAAGTGTGTGCTCTTATGCGTTAGATAGAGAGATATCTACGTGTAAAAGGCGGTTCTACGCATTAAATTAAAATATAAATGGCATTATTATTTTTGGATGAGATCATGAATTCTGCAAAATTGCGTATGGACGAAAATCGGTCTATCAAACACTCATACTCTATTGAATTCTAGCATGTGCATGTGTTTATTTCATATGATCGATCCATAGAGTGAGAGCGGTTTGAAATAGAGGCAGTGGATGCTTTTCCAATTCATATATAAACATTAATTAGTGCACTCCATGTTGTTAGTGTGAAGCACTTTATACATTTGTCACTTGCATGGACATATTCCAAATTGCTAGCTACGAAATAAAATACATGTCGAATTCAACATAAAGGGGGTTTCGAAGATTCGAATTCATAGGAAGTGCATTCATCTATTTGAACCCGAGATAATGGCATTTGTAAATCAGATGTAAAAGGGGCATCAATCTTTGTTGTGAGTTTGAACATGGTATATATATTCATACGCATATCTAACGTTTTTTTGCAACCAAGGAGATTATACCTGGAACCATGCATGAACTGAGGTAAGTTGCATATTTTTTAATATATACTCGTGCACAATGTATATTAAAATGCACCCCCTCCATTCCAAAATAATCGTAGCTTTAGGATTTTCAAGAGTAAAGATTTGTGAAGTTTGACAAATCCTGAAAGTTCAATTCAAGAGAACCAAAAACGTTAAAGCTTCTGCTCCCAAATATTGAAAGAAGTGCCAAATAGGCCTCTGGTGACCCGAAACCGCGCGAGACTAATGTTTTGGTGGTAGGAAATTACTGTCCTGACTCTGGCCCGTGTAGCCTATCGGCCCGATGTCCAAAGGTCTAAACCGGGGTAGGTTTGTAACTTCACCAAGACGCCTTGATCTCAACCGCCTCCGAGAAGCATTCATACGCCGTGGGCGCCTAAACACCCATGCGCTCGGCCGAAATCTACCCCGCCCATATTTGGGACACCTGACATGACTATCCTACCCCCAACCCGCAATATGTCCGAAATTTTAGATGGGGGCAAAGTTTGTAACTTTCCCCAAATGTCAAACAAGCGCGTCTCAAACCGAAACATTGTTCCCCCTTAGTGCCCCGCCTCCCTCCGTTTCCCCATTCATACTCCGTGGGCGCGAAAACGCCCTCTCCACCAGCCGTGAAACCCCAACCTCCTCCGTCCTCCACCCCATAGCGGCCAATCCACCGCCGCCTTCCTCCATCACGCCGGAGCCGGTACCCCGACGTCGTCGTCCAACACAACCGCAACCGCAATGCCCTCAAGGACTTAGCAGCTGAAGCCGAGGCAGAGCTGCCTCCACGACGCCGACGCCGCCTCGTGCGCCATACCGTAACCACTCCGACCACGCAGTCCTGCGCCTCACCGCTGGCTCCACTGCCGCGCAACCGTCCACCGTGACCGGAGCTGTTCCCGCTACGCCGTTGTTCGCCGCCTCAGATCTGCTTCCCGCCACCGACAAAGTGACCACCGCACCACACTCAACAACTTGGCCATGGGTTCGTCCAAGGCTGCACCGTCCTCCACAACTTCGGTTTCCGGCGAACAACAAGATCGTCGGAAAAAGCAGAAGGAGGACACAACACTGCCAGCAGAAAGAGGTACTCCTCTTCCCTTATTCGTGCAAATCTTACGTCTCCGCTCACACCGTATTCATCCCACGAAAGAAACTAGTTGAGTGCTTCTTACTACATCTTCTTCGTGATACTAAATGCACAAGGTTTGCTCAGCCTATGAGAATTTTACACGTGGAAAATCCGCATTGGTCATGGCTGTTAACGGGTTATCGGATCCAAAATCCAACCCGATAGATTAACGGCGTTCCGTTACGGTGGATGCCACGTGTCGGTCACCCTTGACGAAAGCACTTCTGTGACGCGGGATTTATCGTCATGGAGTGGACACTTCCGTGATGATAATTTTGGTAATGTCATAGAACACTTCTACGACAACACATGTATGACTATCTTGATTCTGTCATAAATTTGTCATGGATGTACATGCATGACAAAAAACGCGACCTACTATGACAAACACGTATCATCACAGAAGTGTATTTTTTTGTAGTGGATTGTGCGGGTCGGTTATGAAGAAGCATTGTGTCACGTGCTTAGTGTGTACCCATGGCTCATTTTTTGCGATAACGTTCACGGTAGCGCTCTTGGCGTCGGGTATAGTCATGGTAGTGAAATGCCGGTTTTCTCTTTCGACATTCTTAGCCCATCTGACCTGGAACATCGTCTTGTTGTGCAGTCCAGAGTAGTCAAGCTCCCAGATCTCCTCGACTGTCAGGACCCCGATTCCAAGTCACATCGATCTAGCCGGTAACACCTCATATCACGTTGCTGCCTCATGCACGGTATTCCCACGGGTGTCGCCTTACCATGGCCCGGGACCGTTTGCGCCTTTTGGCTCACGTATATGATAGTATCGCTAGCATCCATATGACAGAGAACCCGGGCCGACATGGCTAGTCGTGAACCCAAAGCGGCACTAACCCATGGGGACAGGCATACATGAATCAACTTTGAGCATGCCGGTCAGCAGCGTGTGAATCCAGGTTGTAGCACTGGGCTAACAGGACTCCGGGAACCCGGGCTGTAGCAGGCTAGGCAGGACTCCGGATGTCACCGCGTGACATTTCCCCGAAGGGACAGACACATGAACGAAGTGAAACACATGCCGGCCAGCCAAGTGTCCAGAGCAGTAGTGCTGGGCTAGCAGGACTCCGGTGAATCGGGCTGTAGCGGACTACTATCGCTTAAGAAGTCCACGCGGAACTACTAGTGAGACTGAAGTCTCTCTGCAAAAACATAAATTAAGCAAACGTGAGTACAAATGTACCCAGCAAGACGTACATCAGAACTAACTACATATGCATCAGTATCAACAAAAGGGGTGGTGGAGTTTAACTGCAGCAAGCCAGCTTTGACTCGGTGGCTATCCTGAACTACGACTGCAAGTAACTCTTTTGAGGTGGCGCACATGAGTCCACATATTCACCATATCAATACACCACTATGGATCCAATCCCGTCTTCCTACGAGAACGCCATCCATAGCACTCACGCTTATCTTGCGCATTTTAGAGTATCCACTTTCACTTGTCTATGAACTGTTATAGGCAACCCAGAAGTCCTTTACCGCGGACACGGCTATTCAAGTAGATCATTTATAACCCTGCAGGGGTGTACTTCTTCACACACGCTTTCGCCACTTACCACCATGTACACGTCGTGTATCTCGGCAACCTTCAAGCGGAAGCCTGGCGAGGGAGTCGGCCACGACCTGACTAACCACACAAGTCTCTAGTCCAGGTTTATCGCCTATTCGGGTTCCATCGGCGAGGAGATCCGGCCGGGGTGTCGCTCACGGCCCCAAACGATGAGAGCAGGGTTCCCGAGGCACCAAACGGGCGTCCCTGTACACCGTGCCTCGTGTCTCTACCGCAGCATAGCCCACCCCTAGGGTCAGCGCTACGCATGGCCCCCAACACATATCCTACAAACACCAGAAACTAGTTGCAACTCCTGGACAGAGATCGAGGCGATTAATAAGCCGAGAGGGGTCGAGTTACCGGATCCCAATCTGTGGTAGTAACTGTTCATGGATCGCAAACACAGAACTCAGTTCCTGAGGACAGCTGCAATGAGACAACCCACCATGTACTCCTACATGGCCCCTCACCGCTACCTATACCAAATTATGTTCACATACTTAGCTCTCAACAGTAGGACATGTTCACCACGTTCCAATTCATTCCCGATGAATCAGACCTGACTCAACTCTAAGCAGTAGCAGGCATGACAACAAGCATGAATGAGTAGGCACATCAGGGCTCAAACAATTCCTACTCATGCTAGTGGCTTTCATCTATTTACTGTGGCAATGACAGGTCATGCAGAGGATAAAGGGGTTCGGCTACCGCAGCAAGTAACAGATGAATCGTTGTTGTCCTAATGCAGTAAAAGAGAGTAGGAGCGAGAGAGTAGGATTGTATCGGAATGAACAAGGAAGTTCTGCTTGCCTGGCACTTCTGAAGATATTATAGTTCTTCATCGGTGTCATCGAACAATCGTCGGAACGTTGTCTACTGAGAGGGGACAATCACCGGCAACAGAGAAAGAACACAATCAATGCAATGCGACAATATGATGCATGATCATGACATGGCGATATGATGTGTGATAGGTCTAATGCAACTTGGGGATGAAAGGTTTGAGTCCATTTGAATCAAGGATTCAAATGATCACCCAAAATAATAAGTGATATAAGTGCATTAGCTTTTTTCACCTAAACACTAAGGTTAAAGTGTTCTGACATGCATGAAACTAGTACAAATGGAAAGATTGGATTTTTCTGATCATTTTTCATATATAATTTGTTTGATTTGTTGTCACATCCCCAGTTTAGGCCTTGCTTGTTTTTGCTTTAGCATCCATGCATCATGTTTAAATTTTATGAAACTTGAAATGGGGTTTGCCTAAACCCTAGCATTAAAGGAATTCACTAGGTTCAACCAAAATATTTCCAGAAATCCAAATGGCTTCCAAAATGTTCATCATTCTTGGAAAATCTTTGAAACTTGATAATCAGAGGTGATGCACATTTTTCCATGACATATTTGGGCTCTGGATTAAATCATACTCTATTTGCATTTGGGCATTTGAATGCTATAAAATATTTTAAATGTCCAAATAATCATGAACTAAAATGTTTGTTGTTGGTAATATTCTAAACAGTACCCATGAGCAGTTCCTTGATTTTTGGGTTTGTTCTGGTATTTTAAATAAAGCCCTAAAGCTACAGAAGAAATAGAAAACTAAAACAAATAAAAGAGAGAGAGAGAAGGACTTACAGCGAGAAGCTTACAGGCGCCCACCGACCAGCCCAAAGACTACAGCTGGCCGGCCCAGCCCACCACCGCTCTCCCTCCTGTCATCTTCCTCCTGCCAGTAGGAGCAGCTGCGTGCTCGCACGCGCGCTACCGAGGAGGCCAGCTCCTCCCTGCCTGGCTGCCTCCTCCCCCTGGACATCTTCCGCAGCGCCACGCACCCCCTCAGGCCCTCTCGACTCCCTCCCGTGCTCATTCCCTTCCCTGCTGCTCCCCCTCTCGCTCTGCAACTCGTGCCCGAGCGCCACCGACGCTGTCACGCGCAGCCTGACCACCTCCCGCCTCGCCCGACGCCCAGAAGCTCCGCCTCGCCCCACCTTCATTCTCACCTGCAGACGAAGGCGCCTGAAGCCCCTGGATGCCGCTAGCTCCGCCGTTCCCCTCCTCGGCCACCGAGGATCGCCGCATTTGCCGCTGTCTCCGCCTCCCCGAGCTCGCTGAGACCATCACCGACCCCGCTGTGAGCTCCACCTTCTTCTCCCCTGCTCCCCATGCCCGTACGCACCTCTAGCCGCCCGAGTCACCGGAGCCGTGAACTCACCGCCGCCGTGGTTCCGCGCCGCCGCGGCCAGAGCTAGCCATGACCGCAACCGAACATTGCAACATGCTCAGCACGCCGTCAGGAGTCCATAGCACCCACTCATTGCTCCTGCCATGCGCTGCAATGCCGTTCTCGCTGAGGTCCGAACTCCGGCCACCACGGTTGTCGTCGTCGCCGACGTTCCCGGCCTCCCCGCACCTAACCGCTTGCACCACTGGATGCGGCAGCTCCCCAGATACGCATAGCGCATCTCCGCCGTCGATTTGGTCGAAGGAGGACCAAATCAAGCCGCCGCCAAGATCATCCTCGCCGGCGGCTAAACGCCGTGGTTGACCGCTTTGACCGGCGGGATTTGACCCCGCTGACAAGGGTTTGACCTCCCCCCCGTGTGTCACTGATGCGTGGGCCCCACGCCCTAATTCATCCCAGTTTTGTTTCTATTTAGGTTAGTTTAAAACCCAGCGGGACCCACATGCCTGGGCCCACACGTCAACGACCCCAACCAGCACCGTGACACTGACCAGTGGGACCCCCTGGTCAGGTTTGACCCGGGGCAGCCCTGTTGACTCTGCTTACGTCACCCTGACGCAATGCTGACACAATTAACAATTTTCTGGGTTTAAAATAAATCCAGGAAATTTCAGAAAATAGTCAAAACTTCGAAAATTCATAGTAATTCAACCGTAACTCAGAATGAAATAATTTATATATGAAAAATGATCAAAAAATGCAATCTATCCATCTATACCATTTCCATGCATGTTTGAACAACTTAAAGTTGTTGTATAAGACAATTTGAATAAATGGCATTTGAAATGCCTTACATGGAGTTTGAATTTGAACCTAGTGTTCAAACCAGCTCCATTTAACTTGTTGCTAGTTGCATTAGACTAAATCACAGCATATTGCCATGTCATGATCATGCATCATATTGTGCATTGCATTGATTGTGTTTATTTCTCTGTTGTCAGATTCTGTCCCTCTCGATAGACGTGCTCTGACGATGAGTTTGATGACACCGATGAAGAGCTATATTATCTTCGAAGTGCTGTGCAAGCAAAACCCCTTGTTCATTCCGATACAATCCACTCTCTCGCTCCGCTCTCTTTTACTGCATTAGGACAACAACGATTCATGTGTTACTTGCTGCGGTAGCTGAACCCCTTTATCCTCTGCATGACTGTCATTCCACGATAATTAGATGAAACCCACTAGCATGAGTAGGAGTTGTTTGAGCCCCTCTGTGCCTACTCATTCATGCTTGTTTGTCATGCACATCGCTTAGAGTTGAGTCAGGTCTGATTCATCGGGGATGAATTGGAATGGTGTATGAACATGTCCTACTGTTGAGAGCTAAGTGTGTGAACACGATTTGGTAAAGGTAGCGGTGAGAGGCCATGTAGGAGTACATGGTGGGTTGTCTCATTGAAGCCGTCCTTAGGAACTGAGTTATGTGTTTGTGATCCATGAACAGTTACTACCACACATTGGGCTCCGGGCGCTCCAAGCTCTCTCGACTTATTAATCAACTTGATCTCTGTCCAGGAGTTGCAACTAGTTTCTGGTGTTTGTAGGTAGTGTTAGTAGTCTACCAAGTAGCACCCTGCATGTGGGCTTGGGACAGACTAGGCACTGATGTACGGTGTACCAAGTGGCACCCGGTTGGTGGGCTTGGGAACCCTGCTCACATCGTTTGGGGCCGTGAGCGACACCCGGCGGATCTCCTTGCGGATGGAACCCGAATAGGCGATAAACACGGGCCCGAGAGATTTGTGTGGTTAGTCGGTCGTGGCCAACTCCCTCGCCCGGCTTCCGCTTGAAGGTTGCCGAGGTACATGACGTGTCTGAGGCGATAAGCGGCGGCGTGTGTGAAGAAGTACACCCCTGCAGGGTTATCATTATCTATTCGAATAGCCGGATTCCTCGGATATGGAAACTTGGACCCTTTGCATAGTTCATAGACAAGTGAAAGTGGATACTCTAAAATGCGCAAGATAAGCGTGAGTGCTATGGATGGCGTTCTCGTAGGGAGACGAGGCGGATCCATAGTGGTGTATTGATATGGTGAATATGTGGACTCATGTGCGCCACCTCAAAAGAGTTACTTGCGATGCGTAGTTTAGGATAGCCACCGAGTCAAAGCTGGCTTGCTGCAGTCGAACTCCACCACCCCCTTTTGACAATGATGCATATGTAGTTAGTTCTGATGTAAGTCTTGCTGAGTACATTTGTACTCACGTTTGCTTATTTTATGTTTTGCAGAGAGACGTCAGTCTCGCTAGTATTTCCGCGTGGACTTCGATGTTTAGCTTGATACCTCAGCTACGATCTTGTGCCCTCGGCAGGATCTGGTAGATAGTCAGGCTTCTCAGCCTTTTTCATTTATAGTTGTCTGTACTCAGACATGTTTAGCTTCCATTTGTGTTTTGACTTGTATGTTTCGAGTGTTGGGTCATGAGACCCATGTTTGTAATATCTCGCTCCTCGGAGCCTAATGAATAAATACTTTGAGTCGTAGAGTTATGTTGTGATGCCATGTTGTATTTACACATATTGAGCATATTGTGTGTATGTTTGAAATGCTTGGTATGTGTGGGATCCGATAATCTAGTTGTTTATCCTTGGCAACCTCTCTTACGGGAAATGTAGTCTAGTGCTTCTGAGCGATAGTAGTCATTCTGGCCGGTTCACCGGAGTCCTGCTAGCCCAAAGACTACTGCTCTGGACACTTGACTGGCCGGCATGTGTTTCACTTCGTTCTGTAATACGTCCCTTCGGGAAATGTCACTTGTGACATCCGAGTCCTGCCTAGCTCACATACCGGGTTACGGAGCCTCGTTAGCCCAGTGCTACAGCCCGGATTCATACGTTGATGACCGACATGCTCGATGTGATTCATGTATGCATGTCCCCATGGGTTAGTGCCGCTTTGGGTTCACGACTAGCCATGTCGGCCCGGGTTCTCTATCATATGGATGCTAGCGACACTATCATATACGTGAGCCAAAAGGCGCAAACGGTCCCGGGCCATGGTAAGGCGACACCCGTGGAATACCGTGCATGAGGCCGCAAAGTGATATGAGGTGTTACCGGCTAGATCGATGTGACTTGGAATCGGGGTCCTGACAGCTTTGGTATCAGAGCCTGACTGCCTGTAGGATTACCAAGACAAACCGGTCGAAGTTGTGTCTAGAAATGCTTTAGTTATGTAAGGGAATTGATTGTGGAAGGGAACGTAAGGCTCTTTTTACTCCTTATACCTCACGGCCTTCTGATCTGAGTCATACTCTTCTCTTCTACGGGGTTTAAGAACTAGGCTCCTCATCTATCTATCAGGATGACGTGTTACTAATCCATAGACCTTTAAGATTGTTGGATTTAAGCCCCAGTTCAGTTCCTACTATTGTTGTATGTTAACTGTTGATATCGGAACCTTGATATGATGGTGTTGAGTGGCTATGCCACCATTTTGCATGATGTCTCAAATCTTTTTGAGCATTTACAGCCGATTATCTTGTCCGAGTCATCCTGTGTTTCTAAACTATCGATGCATTTGCAAATCCCTTCCTCCAGTTCGATATCCTTTTGGGCGGATTAAGCACACTAATCGGTGAGTTGAGGTACCCTATTGCCTCGACATATATGTTGGAGTTAGTACTATGACCCTAGGTGTTTCAGGGAGTCATCTAGTAATCTAGCCATGTTTTGTGTTCCCAGTGTGATGATTCTGGCCGTCATTCTCGAAAGCATTCTGTGATGCCACTTAGTACTAGGCATTCTACTCCTGGGTTTCTGAACCCGAGATTCACCCTACCTACTTCATGTTGATTGTGTTTGCTAGTTCCTTTAGGATATTAGTAACCTTTGCGATAGTCCTCGAGGTTCGTGGTATTACCTTCTTCCAAGTACCATGAGCGGGTTATGGCAGAAGTTCCTCGCTAAACCGAAAGATCACAACCAGAGTGCTCTTGATGAGTTCTCGATTCTATGTTGTTATTCTGCCACTTCTACCTTTCTGCATGGGTTATCTGGAAGAAACCTGTTGACCTTGGTTCGACATACTAATGTATGCATCCATAACTCAGAAAGTTACATGTTCCTTGAGTTGTCCCTCCTTAGTTATATTCTGACCTTCATCTATCAATTGATAGTCAAGAGTACGTGTGCACTCGTTCATCGATACCTAATACTCTTGTGGTCCGTCACGCCATTCTATTCGGAATGACTAGGAGAAACAAACTCCAGTACCTCATCCATATCCAGGATTGGGTCAAAGCAATTGTATTCCACAGATCAAAATGCCAATTCAGCTTCTACTCTGTTCTACCCTGAAGTATTACCCACTTTAACGTCAGGAACGTCATGAGAATTGCACCTTCTCTTATGAATTCTTGACGTAGTGATACTTCTCGCTATCATTATTCATTCCTCGGTCCCGTGTTGATGTAACCGGAATGCCGACAAGTGAATTGTGATGTGTGAAATCAATACTCCTAGCAACCTCGTTGCTTGGTAGTTAATGGACAATATTCTCATTCTTAGCGTGTTGGTTATTAAATCATCATACTAAGATTGATCGTGCTACCTAGTCCTTATTTCTGGTGCACCATTCGATCAATGAGTTAGGATTATTCAATCCCTTGCTTATTTGATCATGTTGTCTTGCCCTGAAAAGCAAGATTGTTCTAGAGCTTAATAACATATCGGTGGTTCGTGATTTTCCGAATATCTTCTCGGAAGTATTACCAGGTTGACCCCTGACTGCTATGTTGAGCTCGTGAACAAGTTGGTTTCTTGTGAACCACCCATTCTCCAAGAATCTGTGTTGGATACCCTGAGCTAGTTGGTTAAGCTAATCAACAACTTGGAGAGTTGGAAGATGAAAGCTTGCCTGACTTAGTTCGTTCCAAAGGGATATTCTTCTGTAGTGTGTGTTGAAGAAACATGAAATCTTCATCGATTGGTCCCTGCGATCAGTTGCTGGACCTATTGTCTTATCAATCCTTTGATTTGAGTGTGGGCTATCATCAAATCAAATCAGTATCAATGATGCTCGTAATGTTGTCTTACTCATGGTTGATCCCTTGAGCATACACCATTACATCTTTTGGTCTGATCAATGCTATCACCGTGTTCACATGATGGTGGAAGTCCGGTGATATGGAAATTCCGATGAGTTGTTGTTGAGCCCATCAGCAGCATTTTGTCTCCCCCATGAATCATGTTGAACGTCAACCTAGTGTTGGAAACTTTGTAAGCAATGCCTTCGTGTTCCGTTCATGAAGCTTGTGCTTGGATGGAAGAAGAGACTTCCTCTAATTCACGTGCACTTGTTGTAAGTTGCCGCCATGGATGTGAGAAAGATTGTTTTTGCTTTTATGGAATCGTCCCAAGTTGGTCATGCACATGTGTGAAGTACTCTATGGTTTGGTAGGTTGGCGCCTCCATTCTATATGGGTTTCCTAGCACACCAAGCCACTGATTGATTTGCTCGAGGAAAAGGAGCTTGTTGTGCTAATTCTAGATCATGCACAAGACTCCAATATCCTCGGTGATGGTTCCCAACCAGAACTCGGTAGTGTTTATGGTAAGACTACCATGTGGTCATGCTTATGTCCGGGACAACATGTTCACATGTGTGTAGCAGAACCAACTCATGTTTCAGAGCTTACTATCGTAGTTCATTCCTCGAGAATCTCGCAACATCATCTCGTCGATTTGTGTTGCAAACTTTCATTTTTCTTTCTAGACTCGATGAGTCTGGAATATCCTGACACCAACCAGATCTGAATCTCAGGCAGATATGATGGTTGGAATGTTTTCCCAAGAACTATAATATTGGTTCCTCGATAACCGGTAAAGTGGATGTCGTGGCCAACACACCCAGCTGGAAGACCTATTATTGTAGTATCTTGTTGAGGAAGTTGGCCACCTCCCTATAAGGACTTCGTAGGATTGACTCTCTAGCTGTTTCTTATGGATTTTTGTGTTCCCGAAGTCCGACCTTTTACTTGATGTTCTAGTTACCAAACCATTTCAATGAATGGGATACGCTAGCACATCAAGGAGAACATTAGAAGCGGAGTGCTAAATGTCTCTCGGTCGATCATCCAGATTTTCTTTCCTTGGCGTTGCTAGGGTGAAATTTGAGAAAGTGTTGTCTTCCTTTCCATCTGCATCCTCCATCGTTATTCATCATGGTAGTATGTAGTTGTATTAACATTTCTCATAGATGTTGGTAGAACTATGATGATTATGGAATTGCTCAAGTTCTTGAGAGCACGCGCAAGAAAAATCATTCCTTGTGTTGTTTTCAACAAGGTAATCCACATCATCCATTCTAATCTAGGTATGCCATTCGACCAAACCCCTCCAAACGATCGCTCGAGATTTGCCCTAGGCTGGTATAGAGAGTCTCAATGATCTCTATATCAAAAGTAATTCTTTTTGCCACTTAAGGGATTTTTTTTTCTGCGGGTCACCTCCCTTAAGATGTCTCGTTATGGTATCATGGTAACTCAACTCCTCGCTACGTTGACAACCGTTCACTGCCCTCTTAGGTGTGGAATTGTTGTCTACCTAGTGCCCCTCATCATCCGTTCCACTCCATCCCTCTAGATGTGTGCCTGGTGCCTCAGCTCGAGAGATGTTGCTATGTCTCATTCCGGGAGTTGATTCTGAGTTGTTCGATCTCCAAGGAGATCGATCTTTCTAGAGTTTTCTCTTCCCTCCCTTTGTCATGTTGGTTAAAGTTCTCAGGGCAAGGCTTCGAGACAAAGATGGTGATCAAATCAACGCTCTTATGAAGTGCACCCTGGATCGTGAAGATTGTGTTAGTTTGCGTTTCCCCTTCGTCCTACCCTACGCTTGAATCTTGGGTCGAGATTATTGTTTAGTGGGGGTGAGTTGTCACATGCCCGGTTCAGGCCTTGCTTGTTTTAGCTTTAGCATCCATGCATCATGTTTAAATTTTATGAAACTTGAAATGGGGATTGCCTAAACCCTAGCATTAAAGGAATTCACTAGGTTCAACCAAAATATTTCCAGAAATCCAAATGGCTTCCAAAAATGTTCATCATTCTTGGAAAATGCTGGAAACAGTAACCAGAGGTGATGCACATTTTTCCATGACATATTTGGGCTCTGGGTTAAATAATACTCTATTTGCATTTGGGCATTTGAATGCTATAAAATATTTTAAATGTCCAAATAATCATGAAGTAAAATGTTTGCTGTTGGTAATATTCTAAACAGTATCCATGAGCAGTTCCTTGATTTTTGGGTTTGTTCTGGTATTTTAAATAAAGCCCTAAAGCTACAGAAGAAATAGAAAACTAAAACAAATAAAAGAGAGAGAGAGAAGGACTTACCTGGCAGAAGCTTACCTGGCGCCCACCGACCGGCCCAGCACTACAGCTGGCCGGCCCAGCCCACCACCGCTCTCCCTCCTGTCATCTTCCTCCTGCCAAGAGGGAGCTGCGTGCTCCCACGCTGCCACCGAGGAAGCCAGCCTCCCCCGCCTGGCTGCCTCCTCCCCGGACGTCTTCCATGGCGCCACGCACCCCCTCAGGCCCTCTCGACTCCCTCCCGTGCTCATTCCCTTCCCTGCTGCTCCCCCTCTCGCTCTGCAACTCGTGCCCGAGCGCCACCGTCGCCACCGACGCCGTTCGCCGCGGCCACAGCCACCTCCCCGCCTCGCCGACGCCCCAGGAAGCTCCGCCTCGCCCCCCTCTTCATTCTCACCCAGACAAAAGGCGCCGGAAGCCCTCGGATGCCGCTTAGCTCCGCTGTTCCTCCTCGCCACAGAGGATCGCCGTCGTCCGATTTGCCGCCGTCTCCGCCTCCCGAGCTCGGGCTGAGACCATCACCGACCCGCTGTGAGCTCCACCTTCTTCTCCTCGCTTCCCCATGCCCGTGACGCACCTCTAGCCGCCCGAGTCACCGGAGCCGTGAACTCACCGCCGCCGTGGTTCCGCGCCGCGGCCGTGAGCTAGCCATGACCGCGAATCAACATTGCAACATGCTCAAGACGCCGTCGAGTCCATAGCACCCACTCATTGCCTTCGCCATGCGCCGCAACGCCGCTTCGCGGAGGTCCGAACTCCGCCACCGCGGTTGTCGCTGCCGCCGACGTTCCCGCCTCCCGCACCTAACCGCTTGCACCATCGATGCGGCAGCTCCCAGATACGCCAGAAGCGCATCTCCGCCGTCGATTTGGTCGACAGAGGACCAAATCAAGCCCGCCGCAAGATTCGTCTTCGCCGGCGGCTAAACGCCGGCGTGTTGACCGCTTTGACCGGCGGGATTTGACCCCGCTGACCAGGGTTTGACCTCCCCCCCCATGTGTCACTGATGCATGGGCCCCACGCCCTAATTCATCCCAGTTTTGTTTCTATTTAGGTTAGTTTAAAACCCAGCATGACCCACATGCCTGAGTTGACCCCGCTGACGTGGTCGTTGACTGGGCCCACACGCCGAATTCTAACCAAAGACCGTGACATCGACCGTGGGACCCCCTGGTCAGGTTTGACCCGGGGCAGCCCTGTTGACTCTGCTGACGTCACCCTGACGCAATGCTGACGCAATTAACAATTTTCTGGATTTAAAATAAATCCAGGAAATTTCAGAAAATAGTCAAAACTTCTAAAATTCATAGTAATTCAACCGTAACTCAGAATGAAATAATTTATATATGAAAAATTATCAGAAAAATGCAATCTATCCATCTGTACCATTTCCATGCATATTTGAACAACTTAAAGTTGCTGTATAAGACAATTTGAATAAATGGCATTTGAAATGCCTTACATGGAGTTTGAATTTGAACCTAGTGTTCAAACCAGCTCCATTTAACTTGTTGCTAGTTGCATTAGACTAAATCACAGCATATTGCCATGTCATGATCATGCATGATATTGTGCATTGCATCGATTGTGTTTATTTCTCTGTTGCCGGTATCTGTCCCCTCTCGATAGACGTGCTCTTGACGATGAGTTTGATGACACCGATGAAGAGCTATATTATCTTCAGAAGTGCCAGGCAAGCAAAACCCCCTTGTTCATTCCGATACAATCCCACTCTCTCGCTCCTCCTCTCTTTTACTGCATTAGGACAACAACGATTCATGTGTTACTTGCTGCGGTAGCTGAACCCCTTTATCCTCTGCATGACCCGTCATTCCACAGTAATTAGATGAAACCCACTAGCATGAGTAGGAGTTGTTTGAGCCCTGCTGTGCCTACTCATTCATGCTTGTTTGTCATGCCTGCTACTGCTTAGAGTTGAGTCAGGTCTGATTCATCGGGGATGAATTGGAATGGTGTATGAACATGTCCTACTGTTGAGAGCTAAGTGTGTGAACACGATTTGGTAAAGGTAGCGGTGAGAGGCCATGTAGGAGTACATGGTGGGTTGTCTCATTGAAGTCGTCCTTAGGAAATGAGTTCCGTGTTTGTGATCCATGAACAGTTACTACCACACATTGGGCTCCGGGCGCTCCAAGCTCTCTTGACTTATTAATCAACTTGATCTCTGTCCCGGAGTTGCAACTAGTTTCTGGTGTTTGTAGGTAGTGTTAGTATTCTACCAAGTGGCACCCGGTACAGGTGGGCTTGGGACAGACTAGGCACAGTGGCACGGTGTACCAAGTGGAACCCGGTTGGTGGGCTTGGGAACCCTGCTCACATCGTTTGGGGCCGTGAGCAACACCCCGGCCGGATCTCCTTGCGGATGGAACCCGAATAGGCGATAAACCTGGACGAGAGACTTGTGTGGTTAGTCAGATCGTGGCCGAGTCCCTCGCCCGGCTTCCGCTTGAAGGTTGCCGAGGTACATGACGTGTCTGAAGGCGATAAGTGGCGAAAGCGTGTGAAGAAGTACACCCTGCAGGGTTATCATTATCTATTCGAATAGCCGGATTCCTCGGATATGGAAACTTGGACCCTTGCATAGTTCATACACAAGTGAAAGTGGATACTCTAAAATGCGCAAGATAAGCGTGAGTGCTATGGATGGCGTTCTCGTAGGGAGACGGGAGCGGATCCATAGTGGTGTATTGATATGGTGAATATGTGGACTCGTAGCGCCACCTCAAAAGAGTTACTTGCAAATGTAGTTTAGGATAGACACCGAGTCAAAGCTGGCTTGCTGCAATCGAACTCCACCACCCCTTTTGACAATGATGCATATGTAGTTAGTTACGATGTAAGTCTTCTTGAGTACATTTGTACTCACGTTTGCTTATTTTATGTTTTGCGAGAGACGCTGGCCTCGCTAGTAGTTCCGCGTGGACTTGACGTTTAGCTTGATACCGAGCTACGATCTTGTGCCTCGGCAGGATCTGGTAGATAGTCGGGCTTCTCAGCCTTTTTCATTTAGAGTTATGCGTACTCGGACATGTTTAGCTTCCGTTTGTGTTTTGACTTGTATGCTCTGAGTGTTGGCTCATGAGACCCATGTTTGTAATATCTCGCTCCTCGGAGCCTAATGAATAAATACTTTGAGTCGTAGAGTTATGTTGTGATGCCATGTTGTATTTACACATATTGAGCATATTGTGTGTATGTTTGAAATGCTTGGTATGTGTGGGATCCGACAATCTAGTTGTTTATCCTTGGCAGCCTCTCTTATGGGGAAATGTAGTCTAGTGCTTCCTGAGCGATAGTTGTCCGCTTCTGACCGGTTCACGGAGTCTTGCTAGCCCAAAGCACTACTGCTCTGGACACTTGACTGCCGACATGTGTTTCACTTCGCTCTCGTGGTTCATCCCTTCGGGAAATGTCACGCGGTGACATCCGGAGTCCTGCCTTAGCTTGCTACTGACCCGGGTTACCGGAGTCCTGTTAGCCTGCTACAGCCCGGATTCATACGTTGATGACCGACATGCTCGATGTGATTCATGTATGCCCGTCCCCATGGGTTAGTGCCGCTTTGGGTTCACGACTAGCCATGTCGGCCCGGGTTCTCTGTCATATGGATGCTAGCGACGCTATCATATACGTGAGCCAAAAGGCGCAAACGGTCCCGGGCCATGGTAAGACGACACCCGTGGAATACCGTGCGTGAGGCCGCAAAGTGATATGAGGTGTTACCAGCTAGATCGATGTGACTTGGAATCGGGGTCCTGACATTTGGAGTTACGGTTGAATTTCTATGATTTTTAGAAGTTTAGGCAATTTTCTGGATTTTCCTGTAAAAGAATAAATCCAGAAAAAGTGTTATCGTCGACCGACATCATCATGACGTCGGCAGTAAGCGAACGCACGGTCCGGGTCAAACTGACCAGTGGGTCCCGCGTGTCAGTGCCATTAGTCTAACTAGTTTTTAGTTAGTCTTAATCCTAACATAATTAGCGGGCGGGTCCCATTTTTCATCGACCCCGAGGGGTCAAACTGGACCCACCCGGGGTCAACTTGGTCAGCGGGGTATTTTGTCCTAATGCAGAGGGGTCAAACGTGACCCAGCCAAATGCACATAAATTATTTTAGGGCTATTTTGAAATATATTCCACATATTATGAATATAATTCCAAATGCAAATACGATAATGATTTAAATTCGGTGCCCAAAATAATCCACAAAAATGTTCACTGTTTTTGGTTTGGACCCAAGGCCTTGCCAAATTACCAAACATTGATGGAAGCATTTTGGGTTCATTGAATGCATTTTTTTAAGCTGGACCTATTTGGATTTTAAAGTGCTAGGGTTTGATCACCCCCATTTTAGGTTTCCAAAAAATTTAGACATGATGCATGCCTGAAGCTAGCCTAGCGTATTGCCAGAAGCTAGGGATGTGACAACGCACCCCCACTAAACAGGAATCTCGCCCCGAGATTCAAGTCGTGAGGTAAGAAGATGGAAGGGGCACAAGCTAACACGATCTTCACGGTCCAGATTTCACTTCATAAGAACGTTGACACGATCACCATCTTTGTCTTGATGTCTTGCTCAGAGAACTCCAACTAACATGATAATGAGAGGGAAGGGAAAAATCCAGAAGGATCGATCTTCCCGAAGATCGAACAACTCAGGATCACTCATCGAGTGAGACATTGAAACATCTGTCGAACTGAGATACGAAACACATCGGGAGGGATGAAGACAAACGACGGGGTTTGATTTGGTGGGCAACAATTCCACGCTTAGAAAGATGGTGGACGGTGTCAAGGTGGCGAGGAAATAATTGCCATGATCCCGTAACGGGGCACTTTGGAAAAGGTGACCCGAAGAACTATTCCCTTAAGTGGCAAAAGAATTACTTTTGATTCAGAGATCATTGAAATTCTTCATACCAGCCTAGGGCAATTCACAACAATCGTTTGGCGGAGTTCAAAGGAATGGCATATCTGGATTCGAATGGATGATGTGGACTACCTTGTTGAAGACAACGCGATGGATGATTTGCTTATCATCGGAAATGGATGGGACCCATGGTAGGACCACTTTTGGAGATGATCCTAAACAACAATTACTGAGAGGGCAGCCCATGGGAATTGGCGCAATGGCGGTGCGAGCTGGGAACAACATGCAACTGTTGGGAATGTTCCAACCATCATATCTGCCTGAGATTCAGATCCGATTGGTGTCAGAATAGTCCAGACTCATCGAGTCTAGAAGATAAATGAAAGTTTGCAACACAAATCAATGATAAGACGTTGCGAGATTCTCGGGAAATGAACTACGATAGCAAGCTCCAAAACATGAGCTGGTTCGGCTACTAACATGTGAACACGATGTCCCAGACAATCAAGCCCACGTAGTAGTCTTATAATGGAACACTACCGAGTTCAGGTGGGGAACCATCATCGAGGATATCGAAGTCCTTGTATAAGCCGCGATCTTAAGAGGGAACTTCTTCTCCTTGAACAACTCAATCAGTGGCTTGTTGTGCTAAGAATACATATAGAATGAAGGTTGCGAGTCTCCAGACCACACAATACTTCGCACGTATGCATGACTGACTTGGAATAATTCTAGGGGAAGCAAAACAAACTTTCTCGAATTCACGGAGACCACTTGCTTCAAATGCACATGAACTAGAGGAAGTCACTTCTTTTATCCAAACATATACTTCATAAACGGGACATGAAGAAAATGCTTACCAAAGTTTCCAACAGTAACTTGATGTTCAACATGAATCATGGAGGGGACAAGATGCTGCTGTTGGGCTCAACAACAATTCATCGGAATTTCCATACCACTGGACTCCCACCATTATGTGAACAATGTGTTGGTATTGGTCAGACCAAAAGATGTAATGGTGTATGCTCGAGGGATCAACCACGAGTAAGACAACATTACGAACATCGTTGGTTCTGATTTGACTTGACGATGGCCCATACTCAAGTCAAAGTTCTGACAAGGCAATAGATCCAACAACTGATCACGAGGACCAATCGATGAAGATATCATCTTTCTTCAACACACACTCAAAAGGATATCCCTTAAAATGGACTAAGTCGGACAAGCTTTCATCTTCCAACTCTCCAAGTTGTTGTTTAGCTTAAACAACTAGCTCAGGGGTATCCAACACAGATTCTTGGAGAATGGCTGGTTTAGAGAAAAACCAACTTGATCACGAACTCAACATAGCGGTCAGGTGACAACCTGGTGATACTTCCGAGAAGATAATCGGAATATCACGAACCACCGGTATGTTACTAAGCTCGAGAACAACCTTGCTTTTCAGGGCAAGATGATGTGATCAAATAAGCAAGGGATTGAATAATCCTAACTCATTGGTCAAAGAGTGCACTAGAAATAAGAACTAGGTAGCACGATCAATCTTAGGATGATGATTTAATAACCAACAAGCTAAGAATGAGAATATTGTCCATTTACTACGAAGCAACGAGGTTGCTAGGAGTATCGATTTCACACACCACAATTCACTTGTCGGCATTCCGGTTACAACAACACGGGACAGAGGAATGAATAATGATGGTGAGAAGTATCACTGCGTCAAGAATTCATAAGGAAAGGTGCAATTCTCATGACGTTCCTGAAATAAAGTGGGTAATACTTTAGGGTAGAACGGAACAAAACCTGAATTGGCATTTTGATCTGCGGAATACAACTACTTCGACCACTCCAAGAAATGGATGAGGTGCTGGAGTTTGCTTCTCCTAGTCATTCCAGAATAGAATGGCTTGACGGACCACAAGAATGCTAGGAATCGATGAACGGATGCACGCATACTCTTGATTATCAGTTGATATACGGGGGTCAGAATACAACTAAGGAGGAACAACTCGAGGAACATAAAACTTTCTGAGTTGTGGATGCATAGATTAGTATGTCGAACCAAGTTCACAATGTTTCTTCCGGATAACCCATACGGAAAGGGTAGAGCTGGCAGATTCACAATTATGAATGGAGAACTCCTCAAGAGTACTCTGATTATGATCCTTCAGTTCACCGAGGAACTTCTACCATAAGCGGTTCATAGTATTTGGAAAAAGAAAATACCACGGACCTCGAGGACTATCGCAAAGTTACTAATATCCTAAAGGAACTAGCAAACACTATCAACAGGAGGTAAGTAGGGTGAATCTCGGGTTCAAGAACCTGTGAATAGAATACCTACTAACTAAATTGCATCACGGGATGCTTTCGAGAATAATGGCCAGAATCATCACACGGGGAACACAAAACATGGCTGGATTACTAGGTGACTCCCTAAAACACCTAGGTTCATAATAATAGCTCAACACACCCTTTAGTGTGCTTATTGTGACCAAAAAGGACATCGGGAACAGAAAGAAAGGATTTGCAAATGCATCAGACTATTTAGAGACCTGGGATGACTCGGACAGCATAACGGCTGTAATTGCTCAAAAAGATTGGAGACATACTACAACAATGGTGGCATAGCCACTCAGAAGCACAATAACAAGGTTTCGAGATCAATAGTTAACATACGGAAGTAGTAGAAACTGAACTGGGCCTTAAAACCAACAATCTTAAAAGTCTATGGATTAGTAACACGTCATCCTGATAGATAGATGATAAGGCCTAGTTCTTAATCCCCGTAGAAGAGAAGAGGATGACTCAGATCAGAAGGCCATGAGGTATAAGGAGTAAAAAGAGCCTTACGTTCCCTTCCACAATCAATTCCCTTACATAACTAAAGCATTTCTAGACACAACTTCGACCGGTTTCGCGTGGTAATCCTACAGGCAGTCAGGCTCTGATACCAAAGCTGTCAGGACCCCGATTACAAGTCACATCGACCTACCCGGTAACACCTCATATCACTTTGCGGCCTCACGCACGGTATTCCCACGGGTGTCGCCTTACCATGGCCCGGGACCGTTTGCGCCTTTTGGCTCACGTATATGATAGTGTCGCTAGCATCCATATGACAGAGAACCCGGACCGACATGGCTAGTCGTGAACCCAAAGCGACACTAACCCATGGGGAAACGCATACATGAATCAACTTCGAGCATGTCGGCCGTGTGAATCCGGTCAGAGTAACCGGGCTAACAGACTCCGGGAACCCAGTCAGAGCAGATAGGCAGGACTCGGATGTCACCGCGTGACATTTCCCGAAGGGACGGAACCAGAACGAAGTGAAACACATGCCGCCAGCCAAGTGTCCAGAAAGCGGTGGTCTTTGGGCTAGCAGGACTCGGTGAACCAGTCAGAAGCGGACTACTATCGCTTAGGAAGCACTAGACTACATTTCCCCATAAGAGGGGCTGCCAAGGATAAGCAACTAGATTGTCGGATCCCACACATACCAAGCATTTCAAACATACACACAATATGCTCGATATGTGTAAATATAACATGGCATCACAACATAACTCTACGACTCAAGTATTTTTATTCATTAGGCTCCAAGGTGCAAGATATTACAAATATGGGTCTCATGACCCAACATTCAGAGCATACAAGTTAAAGCACAAACGGAAGCTTAACATGTCCGAGTACAGACATCTACAAATGAAAAAGGCTTAGAAGCCTGACTATCTACCAGATCCCGCCGAGGGCACAAGATCGTAGCTGAGGTATCAAGCTAAACGTCGAAGTCCACGCGGAACTACTAGCGAGACTGAAGTTTCTCTGCAAAAACATAAATTAAGAAAACGTGAGTACAAATGTACCCAGCAAGACTTACATCAGAACTAACTACATATGCATCGGTATCAACAAAGGGGGTGGTGGAGTTTAACTACAGCAAGCCAGCTTTAACTCGGTGGCTATCCTGAACTACATTCGCAAGTAACTCTTTTGAGGTGGCGCATACGAGTCCACATATTCACCATATCAATACACCACTATGGATCCGATCCCGTCTTCCTACGAGAACGCCATCCATAGCACTCACGCTTATCTTGCGCATTTTAGAGTATCCACTTTCACTTGTCTATGACCTGTTATAGGCAACCTGAAGTCCTTTACCGCGGACACGGCTATTCGAATAGATCATTTATAACCCTGCAGGGTGTACTTCTTCACCTGCGCTCGCCACTTACCACCATGTACACATCGTGTATCTCGGCAACCTTCAAGCGGAAGCCTGGCGAGGGAGACGGCCACGACCTGACTAACCACACAAGTCTATAGTCCAGGTTTATCGCCTATTCGGGTTACATCCGCGAGGAGATCCGGCCAGGGTGTCGCTTACGGCCCCAAACGATGAGAGCAGGGTTCCCGAGGCACCAAACGGGCGCCCCTGCACACTGCGGCTCGTGTCTCTACCGCAACATAGCCCACCCCTAGGGTTAGCGCTACGCACGGCCCCCAACACATATCCTACAAACACCAGAAACTGGTTGCAACTCCTGGACAGAGATCGAGGCGATTAATAAGCCGAGAGGGGTCAAGTTACCGGAACCCAATGTGTGGTAGTAACTGTTCATGGATCACAAACACATAACTCAGGTCCCGAGGACGGCTGCAATGAGATAACCTACCATGTACTCCTACATGGCCTCTCACAGTTACCTATACCAAATCGTGTTCACACACTTAGCTCTCAACAGTAGGACATGTTCACCACGTTCCAATTCATTCCCGATGAATCAGACCTGACTCAACTCTAAGCGATGTGCATGACAACAAGCATGAATGAGTAGGCACATCAGGGATCAAACAATTCCTACTCATGCTAGTGGGTTTCATCTATTTATTGTGGCAATGACAGTCATGCAAGAGGATAAAGGGGTTCAGCTACCAGCAAGTAAATGTATGAATCGTTGTTGTCCTAATGCAGTAAAAGAGAGCAGGAGCGAGAGAGTAGGATTGTATCGGAATGAACAAGGGGGCTTTTCTTGCCTGGCACTTATGAATATATTATAGTTCTTCATCGATGTCATCGAACAATCGTCGGAACGTCGTCTACTGAGAGGGGACAATCACCGGCAACAGAGAAAGAACACAATCAATGCAATGCGACAATATGATGCATGATCATGACATGGCAATATGATGTGTGATAGGTCTAATGCAACTTGGGACAGAAAGGTTTGAGTCCATTTGAATCAAGGATTCAAATGATCACCCAAAATAATAAGTGATATAAGTGGCTTGTTTCACCTAAACAGCAAGGTTAAAGTGTTCTGACATGCATGAAACTAGTACAGATGAAAATATTGGATTTTTCTGATCATTTTTCATATATAATTTGTTTGATTTGGAGTTACGGTTGAATTTCTATGATTTTTAGAAGTTTAGGCAATTTTCTGGATTTTCCTGTAAAAGAATAAATCCAGAAAAAGAGTTACTACGTCAGCCTGACATCATCATGACGTCAGCAGGTCAACGGGGCACGGTCCGAGTCAAACTGACCAGTGGGTCCCTCATGTCAGTGCCATTTGTCTAACTAGTTTTTAGTTAATCTTAATCCTAACTTAATTAGCAGGCGGGTCCCATTTGTCATCGACCCAGAGGGGTCAAACTGGACCCACCTGGGGTTAACTTGGTCAGCGGGGTCAAACCCCTGGTCAGCAGGTCAAACCCGCCGGCGACTCGACGCTGGCGAGGCCCGAGACGGTGGCGAGCGTCGGAAACGCGCTACAGGGCCTCGTTCAAAGCGTGTCTGGGTGTGTTGGGGAGCTCTTGCTCCCGCGCGTCGAACGGTACGGGTGCTGGGTCGTGGGGAGACCGGAGCTGACGACGGCGAGCTCCAAGGCGGCGGCCGGAGTTCGGGCAATCTCGGGGCGGCGCTGCAGAGCACGGGAGAATAAGCTGTGAGCGTCTATGGGCTCATGAGATCATGCCGAGCATGACGATGGGCTCGGGAACGAGCTGCGGTGGCTGTGGCCACGGCTACGCCATGGCCGGCAGCGAGAAGCTCTCGGCCGCGGTGGGAAATGAAACTGGGGGATGAGCGCAAGCTTGAGAGAAGAGGGGAGAGGTAGAGGGGCTCACAGCGAGTGCAGAGGTGGCCTCGGCGTGCTCGGGGAAGGCTCAGTGACGGCGGAAAATCGCCGGCGATCTCCTTGGCTGAAGGAGGAAGAAGGGGGTGGGGACGGAGCGTCGGGGCTCTTCTGGTCGCGTGAGACGACGAGGAGGACGAGGGCGGAACGGCGGAGCTCGAGGGCGTGTCGTAGAGGCTTGGGGATGGCTGCGATCATGGCGCTAAGCGCTAATTCGGCGGCGACGGCTGCGCTCGGATGAGCTCAAGGGAGAGAGCCAGGGGAGGGGAGAGGGTGCAGCGAGTGAGGGAGAGGAGCGAGGGGACACGGGGCATCGTCGTGGCGTCGCTAGGAGGGCCGGGGAAGCAGGAGGTGGCGCGCGCGTGCTCTCGTGCGTCGGGCACACGCCCCGCCATCTTGGCGGGGAGGTTGACGGTGGCGGCTGCGGTGGGCTGGGCCGCTGGAGTTGGGCCAGGTGGGCTGCATAGTAGCTGGGCCGCAGGTGGGTCTGGTGTCTCTGGTGCACCTCAAGGTAAGTCCAGGTAAGGTCTGTTTCCTCTCCTTTTTTATTTCTGTTCTTCTGTTTTTTATTTAAATCTTTGCCACTGTTTTAAATCTAAGCAAAATTTGAAACTAGTGCCAAACTCCACTGAAATATTTATTTTGCCACAATGGACCCAGCCAAATGCACATAAATTATTTTAGGGGTATTTTGAAATATATTCCACATATTATGAATATAATTCCAAATGCAAATACGATAATGATTTAAATTCGGTGCCCAAAATAATCCACAAAAATGTTCACTATTTTTGGTTTGGACCCAAGGCCTTGCCAAATTACCAAACATTGATGGAAGCATTTTGGGTTCATTGAATGCATTTTTTTAAGCTGGACCTATTTGGATTTTAAAGTGCTAGGGTTTGATCACCCCCGTTTCAGGTTTCCAAAAAATTTAGACATGATGCATGCCTGAAGCTAGCCTAGTGTATTGCCAGAAGCTAGGGATGTGACATCGACCCGTCCGTAAAATCTTTCAGTTGCGCCGTTGTCGCTGCCGGTCATGCATTCCATCGTCACTCCTGAGTTCTGGTCATCACTGTCCATATCTTTGGCCTCCGTGTAGAACGTGTATCCGTTGATATCGTATGCCTGATAGGTTAGGAGGTTGGGTGAGGGGCCATGTGCTAAGGCGTATATGAGCAATTCGTCCTTAGAGCCCTCCTTCGGGGGATTAGCAATAATATGCTCTTTGAACCAATGCAGGAAAGTGGAGTTGTGCTCTCTAGTAACTTCGGCGTCCTTCCTGCATACACCCCGGTCACGATACTTCTTTGCGATAATTTCTCTATGCAGTGCCACGAAAGGATCTACCTCATCTAGGTATTGTAGCACTACCATGTTTGCTATGTCAAAGTCGCTGCATCGATCTGAGTATGCCACGTGCAGTTCCTTGCGACCATTGGAGTGACCTTCTCCTTCGACCTTCCCATCGTGCTTGTTAATGAGCAAACCAACACTAACATCAGGCGGCTGGTCTGCGCCATATAGAAAATTCTCGCAGAAAAACATGCACTCTTGTGTCAGATAGCCCTGGACGATGCTTCCATACGGACGGGACATGTTAAGAACGAATCCTTTGATGATCCCATTCATCCTCTCAAACGGCATCATGTTGTGCAGAAATGACGACCCCAAGTCTATTATGTCATCAACAATATGGACACACAAATGCACCATCACGTCAAAGAACCCGGGTTGGAAGTACATCTCAAGCTCATTCAGTATCACAACGATCTCTTCCTGTAGCCTTCGGAGCTACTTCAGACTGATCGACTTTCGAGAGATGACGTCGAAAAAGTTGCAGAGACCAGTAAGCGTGTCACGGACGTGCTTGTCCATTATCCCTCTAAGGGCAACATGTAGTATCTGCGTCATCATCACATGACAGTCATGGGACTTCATCCCGCTGAACCTTTTGTTGTCTGTGTCTAGATATCTGCTTATCTTGCCACAGTAACCGGAACTAACTTTGACTTCGCTAAGGCACTTAAAGAATTGATCGATCTCAGCCTGACTTAAGGTGAAGCAAGAAGGGGGGCAATAATCCTCTTTCTTTATTTTCTTGCCCTTCTTCTCCCGCGCCTCTCTCTTAAATCTCTGTCTCGTCATTTTACGGGCGGCATGTGCAGATCTTCCCTGATTTTCAAATCTTGCAAGTCTTTTCTTGCCTTCGGCCCATCCTTGGTCTTATCCGGCATGTTCATCAGTGTCGCAAGCAAGCTCTCAAGGACATTCTTACAGATGTGCAGTTCATCAAGGCAATGAGGTGTATCGAGTTTGTGCCAGTACTCCATGTCCCAGAGCACAGACCTCGTCTTCCATACCTTCAGCAGCGGCTCCGGCACCTTTTTCATTGTCTTTCCCGGTGCGGGGCACTCCTTCTAGTTTTTCAATAGCTCATCGATTTGGCACTGCCCCGCTTACGTGGAGGTCCTCGATGCTCAGCGTGACCATTGAATAGATCTCCATGGTTTCTCCACGGATCGTCCTATTCGAGCCATCTTCGATGCCCCATGTACACGATTTTCCGAGACCCCCCATCTTTCCTTGACGTTAGCTGCTGAGACGTCGTATCATCCATGCACCGCGTGCATCCGCAATATCCATGGCACACCTGGCTTGCGACATATCCGTAACCGAGATAGTCGTGCACCATCGTGATCAGCGCGGCTCTCATGTAGAAATACTCGCCTTTGCTGGCGTCCCATGTCTTGGCATGTGTTTTCCATAAAGTGTCTAACTCCTCTTGAAGTAGCACCAGATACAAATTAATATTATTTCTTGGTTGTTTCGGCCCTTGAATAAGCATGCTCATGTGAATGTACTTCGACTTCATGCACAACTAGGGGGGAGTTTGTACATCCATACAAATACGAGCCATGTGCTATGGTTGGTGTTCTGGTTGCCAAACGGATTCATGCCATCAGTACATGCGCCGAGCACGATGTTCCTTGCATCACATTCCAAATATCGATAGAAGCTATTCAACGCTCTCCACTGGCTTCCATCCTTGACGTGTCTCAGCTTCGGATCATCTCCATCGTCGGGCTTCTTCCTCTCCGTGTGCCAGCGCATTAGCTTTGCTTCCTTGGGATCTACGAAATACCGCTGGAGACGGGGAGTGATCGGTAAGTACCAAACAACTTTCTGGGGACATTTCTTCCCAGCCTTCTTGTATCGAGAAGCATTGCACACCGGACAACTTGTTTTTTCCGCGTGCTCCTTCTGATAAATTATGCAATCGTTGATGCATGCATTGTATCTAACATGCGGCAGATCAAGAGGGCACACGATCTTCTTGGCCTCATCAACACTAGTAGGACATAGATTCCCCACGGGAAGAACATCCTTTAGGTACTTCAGATGCTCATCGAGGCTAGTGTCGTTCCATTTGTTTTTACCCTTCGTCTTCATGAGTTGGAGCGTGAAACTCAAGTGGGTCACCTCAGGATTGCAACCATCATACAATGGAGTGTTTGAGTCTACCACCAGTTGCTCCAGCTTAGCCTCCTCTCTAGAAGCAGCTCTCTTAGTACTCGTCTCCTTGTGAAGCAGTGCTTGCACATGAGGGTCCCGCACGATTGAACTTAGTACCGACGAACTCTGCTGTGTGGAGTCCATGTTCTCTCCACCGACATGTCCAGCCCCTTCTCCTCCGCCATGTCCGGCCTCTTCCCCGCCGCCATTATCGATCATCTCTTCATCTTGCCCAGTGTCGTCATTGGCTGCCCCATCGGCGTCCTCAACATCATCATCCTCATCTTCAATTATCCACCGAGTAGAGCCATCCATGAAACCAGTCATGAGCAGGTGCGCTTCGACACGACCTTCGTCATACGGGTCGAGCCAAACTATTCATTTTCATAGGGGTCAGATTATTTTCTTTCATGTCCTGCACCACCGACCGCAACCACCTATCCACCATCGTTCCACTGACCATCATGAACACCTGCACGGTAGTAATAAACAAATTGATTATAAAAATGCATGCATGCATCAAAGTCATACAAAAATTCAGCATGACCTTCCCTAAAAATAGGACATATATAGATCTAGAATTTGCCCGGAATTCGCCGCAACGGTAATAAATCCACATTTCGGCAAAACATAGGCAACTCAAAAGCACAATTTGGTGTCAACTCATGCCACACACACAATTTCCATCATATTTCCCAATTATCATATCACACACAGACATACACATATTTCCATTTTGCAAAAGCATGAAATTTTAATCACCTCTATCTCGAGATCGAGCACACGGTGTGTGGATGATGATGTAGGGAGATCAAAAGTGCACAAAGCTCTTCTTGACAAAGAAATATATAGTTAGGGGGCAAATAGGCCATCTAAATAAATGCTACATCTACCTAGCTAGCTAATTTGGGAGGAGACAACTTCAACTAGTGGAGGCGGAAGGAAAACAAGAAATGAGATGCATTAATGGAGGTGGTGTAGTTAGCTAGGAGTAATGAAGAGAGAGAAAGGTAGGTAGAAGAGGGAGAGTAATGGGGGGAGAAGTATTGAGGAAGAAAAAGAGTGAGAGAGGGAGGATGTGGGAGGTAGGGGAAAGGGAGGAGAGGGAGATGGGGAGGGAGAGGTGGAAAAAGGTGGTGGGTCCTGCGTGTTAGCAGTAGCGCGGTAACAAAAACGCGCTGCTGCTAAGAGCGTAGCAGCAGCGCGCTTTCCTATCACGCGCTACTGCTAAACGGGCCAACCGTGTGGACAATTTCAAAATTAGCAGCAGCGACGTGACTAAAAAGCACGCTACTCCTACGGCGTTAACAGTAGCGTGCTTCTTGACGCCGCGCTGCTGGTAAACTTAGGTCGTTGTGTACCATCGGTGGATTTTTGTAGCAGCGCGGTTTAGACATCACGCGCTACTGCTAAGTTTACATCAGTAGCGTGCTTTCCCTAACCGCGCTGCTACTAATTAGCAGCAGCGCCTCTTTTTTGTGCCGCGCTGCTGCTAAGATTCGGTGTATAAGGTTTTCCCAAGTAGTGTTTGAAACTGAACATATGCCAACTACAAACAACCGAACAATCAAAAAACTTTAAAAGAGGCATATGCTAGCTATAATAGGCTTAACAGCAAGCAAATATATGCATTCCTATCGGTATGTTTAAAACTGGATTGATGAAATGTACCTCACAGTAAATAATTGCACACATAGAGCATCACATTGTGAACAACTGAAATAAACAAGGCATACTGCAAACAACCAGATATAGCAATTAAAACTGGACATATTCTCACTACACTACAAAAGGGACTCGACAAAACAAATCATAGGTTTCCCCCTATGAAGAGGCACGGCAAAACAAATCATGAGTTTCCTCACTTGTCACAGATTGGCTCGTTCCCGTGGGAAGAGCATGGACGCTGGATGCGCTCCATGTTGTCGCAGATGGGCTCCTTCCCCTTGGAAGAGCACGGCTGTAGGGTGCCCTCCCTGATGTCGTGGATGAGCGCTTTCCCCTTGGAAGAGCAGATGGGCTCTTTCCCCCTTGGAGGAGCCGGAGAGGGTGCCCTCCTCGTGGTCACCGTCAATGAGGTCTGACTTGGAAGCTGTGGATACCAAGCCAGCGTCGCAGAACGTGTCCTTCAGAAATGACCAAAGGGGCTTGATGGCGATGTAGAATGGCAAATTGTTGACAGTGAGCCAGAGGAGATCAGCGGCGGGGCCATGGATGAGATCGACGGCTGTTGAACCCGAGGGGTTGAGGGGTGGGCCACTTAAACTGTGACACAGCTCGCCTCAGGTCGTCGCTGTCTATGACCTCGATGTCGTAGCCGGCAGATGAGACATGCCCGCATACTCTAGCCCGCTGCTTGAGTGCCTGCCGCCAGTAATGGTTGTCAGCTTCCTCGGCGACATCGGGCGAAGAGACCGCTATACACCTCTTTTGGGCCAGTCGCTCCTCGAGCTCGACGGGAAGCGTAGCCGGGCTTAGGCTGCGACGCTCTGGAGTGGGGGATGGGGATCTGTGGGAAAGGGGGCGTTTGGCAGGCATCATCTAAGAAACTCAGGTCAGCCTAGGTATGGAGATCGGTGGGTAAGCTGCATGGGTAAACCGGCAGATGTTGACAATGGAGGCCTTGCGGTGGCGGCGGCGATGGGGACCCTGCTAGGGTTTCGAGCGAGGGAGTGTGTGTGTGTGCGCGCGCGCGCGCCCGAGGAGGTTTTGGTGTGTGTGTGTGTGTGTGTGTGTGTGTGTGTGTGTGGAGGGGGCGTGGGGTGTTTGAGGAAATGACGCGGGTACTGAAAATTTTACTATGTGGGAGTCAAACGCGGGAGTGAATTGTCGGGCTATTGAAAATTTTGATGATAGTGCATCGCATACGGTCTGGAAATAACAACCGTGTTTTATGAAACAGAAAAACCCTCGAGGCGGGCAGATATTTTCTAGGGATGCAGGCAGGATTGGGAACAAGAAACATCGCATACGGTCCGGAGATAACAACCGTGTGTTATGAAACAGAAAAACCCTCGAGGCGGGCAAATATTTTTTAGAGGGGGAGCCTCGTGGAGCCCAATGTACTGTGCGGATGTGTGCGTGACAGGTACACCGGCGTGGAACACGGTTTGTTTGAGTGAACCGTGTCTGTTACATCATCCGACTTATCTAATGTTCATAAATTTGGCGAATAAATGACACGGGAGAGGGTCAGAACACGAACACACTTGCATGTGGACCAAATTTACGTATCAAAAGGGTGGTTTGATTTTCAAATACCAAATGCAACTCCGATGTGGCACCTCTCTCGCAAAGCGCATGGTATTGCTTGCCCCCACCCCCACCCTCGTGTCGGCACGAAGGGAATCCTAAGCTTCGAATGCATGCCCCCTCCCCCCCAACCGAGTTCACCTAGCAAAGTGTCAAGTAGCTAGCAGCTCCCTCCTCCCTCGTGTCGGCCTGAAGGGAATCCTAAGCTATGAATGCATGCCCCCGCAACCGAGGTTCATTCACCTAGCAAAGTGCGAAGTAGCTAGCAGCCCCCCTCCCTCATGTCGGCACGAAGGGAATCCTAAGCTATGAATCCATGCCCCCCAACCGAGGTTCACCCTAGAAAAGTGTGAAGTAGCTAGCAGCCCCCTCCCTCGTGTTGGCACGAAGCAAATCCTAAGCTATGAATTCATGCCCTTCAAACCGAGGTTCACCTAGAAAAGTGTGAAGTAGCTAGCAGCCCCCTCCCTCGTGTTGGCACGAAGGGATTCCGAAGCTATGAATGCATGCCCCCCAACCGAGGTTCACCTAGAAAAGTGCGAAGTAGCTAGCAGCCCCCTCCTCGTGGTCGGCATGAAGGGAATCCTAAGCTACGAATGCATGCCCCCCCCACCGCGGTTCACCCGATCAAAGTTTGAAGTAGCTAGCAGCCACCCCCCCCTCCCGTCGGCACGAAGGGAATCCTAAGCTATGAATGCATGCCCCCCAACCGAGGTTCACGTAGCAAAGTGTGAAGTAGCTAGCAGCCCCCCTCGTGTCGGTACGAAGGGAATCCTAAGCTATGAATGCATGCCCTCCCCCAACCGAGGTTCACCTAGCAAAGTGCTGAAGTAGCTAGCAGCCCCACCCCTCGTGGTCGCCACGAAGGGAATCCTAAGCCACGAATGCATGCCCCCCAACCGAGGTTCACCTAGAAAAGTGCGAAGTAGCTAGCAGCCCCCCTCCCTCGTGTCGGCATGAAGGGAATCCTAAGCTACGAATGCATGCCCCCCCAACCGAGGTTCACCCGAGCAAAGTGTGAAGTAGCTAGCAGCCACCCCCCCCTCACGTCGGCACGAAGGGAATCCTAAGCTATGAATGCATGCCCCCAACCGAGGTTCACCTAGCAAAGTCTTGAAGCTAGCAGCCCCCACCCCCTCGTGGTCGCCACGAAGGGAATCCTAAGCCACGAATGCATGCCCCCAATCGAGGTTCACCTAGCAAAGTGCTAAGTAGCAACCCCCCCACACACACACACACACACACTTTCGGTCGGCGGGCCAAAGAGGCATATATCTCACCAAGATGGATCGTAAAATGAACAAAGAATAATCCACCTTAGTCGTACAACCTCTCTCTTGTTGTTGGTCAAAGTGATGGCCGTCCATGCGTCCCCGGAGATGGTCTAGCTCACCAATAATCAAGCAAGTAGCTAGTCCTCGAAGACAACCACTGCATGCGCGTGGCCCAAATATGTATGGAGAGGTGTGTTTTTGAGTAACAATGGAACAACTTTGATGTGGCACCGTGATTTCGAACTAGAAATCCCCACACTGAGTGAGGGTTAGGTTGACGATGCATGTGTATGTTACACCACACTTCAAGCCAACGACCGGGATTCATGCATGCATGCGTGCATAGTATATGCGCTCAAACTTAATTAGGTCTGAATCTCACCATGACCTATACTATGATAACACGAACCAGATGAAGAATCCGCCATGGAAACCTATCTTCTTGTTGGTCAAGGTGATCATGGATGTCCACGCGGGCCCACGAATATATAGGCTTGTCGCCGATAAGCACGCGAGGGAGTGTATCGTTCGGAGGCAACCACTACATGCATATGTATGGAGGTGATGCGTGCATGCATGTTTGTATACACAACATTGATGTGGTGCGTGTGTCAAAAGTCGTACACTAGCTCCCCACACAGAGAGATATCGGTTCATGATGCGTCGTTGTACTAGCCACTTCGACTCGATAGGAGGGATTCATGTGTACACAAGCATGTGTGTGTGCTCAAACTGTATCATGCATGTCATCCCAGAGAAAAAATAATAATCCCCTCCTAAGTCAAATTAACCTATCTTGTTGTCAGGCAAAAAGTAGTGATGGACCAAGCGGGCCCACAGATGGAAGGCATCGATATTGCTGATAACCTCTTAAGTGGGTGCGAGACGACAACCACCACCGCTTTGCATGTGGGCCAAACATATATATGTTGAATACCCAAAACGCACTACTTTGATGTGCCACATGCCTAAAAAACCGTAAACCATGCACCCACCCAGAGTGAGGTTCATATCAAGCGTACTACATATGATGGTCCCCTTCCCCCCTCTTCACCGCATACTATATGCTCATGCCGTAATATATGTGCAACCCAAAAGAATCCTCATCAATAGTGAAATTAATTAACCTCTCCCAATGTAGGTCAAAGTGATGCATGCATGCATCGACGATGGCCTCGTGGGCCCACAGATGGAAGCATCACACGTAAGTGTCCTAGCTTGGATATGCATGTGGCCCAAAAAGGTGTTGTGTGATGTTTGAATAACCAATTGCACAATTTTGATGTGGCACGCACCTCGGTAACCAAAAAGTCCCAACACTGAGTGAGGTGTACTTGTTCACGGACGCGTACGTATAGTATCTAAGCTAGTCCCCTCCCACCTCTTCGACGCATACTACATACCACCATAACACAAACAAAAAAAAAGATTCTACCTTGCTGGTCAAATTAACCTCACTGCCGGCTGTTCGTCAAAGTGATGGACGACGACATCACGGGCCCACAGAAAGCGTCACACATGAGTATCGAGCGTCATGTAGGACAACCATCGACTGCATGTGGCCAAAACATTTATGTATGAAAGGGTTGTGTAATGTTTTAAATAACGATTTCACGACTCTGATGTGGCACCGGCCTGCCTAACAAAACGGCCAACCCACACGGTGTCTCACAACTCGTAGTGTACTGTGAGCCACCCACCACCCCCAGACGCACACACCCACACACACACCGCGAATCCACCACAACTACGATGCATGTTAAATTAATTATCCCGTGATGAACATACATGTTACCAAAGGAGGGACGTTTTAATTCCAAAAAAATCACAGAGATTATTAAGACGTTTTTGTACATTGACTGATTGATTTCTACTGGTATAATGTGTGCAAAAATCAAATTTGAGGTACATGCACACGTGATAGTGCACGTAAATGGATTGCAGAAACACATGTGTCTCACTGGGTGCATGTGTTACTCCCCGTGCAACAAATTTCAAACATTGAGAATCTTGAACTTTCAATTCTAGTACATCCAAAACTTATTTGAAGTTCATGAAACTTATCGTGTTGTCATATGGACACCAATACAAAGTGGCATTGTACTTTTTTTTGTCAAATTTGAGACCAGTTTTGATGTAATATTTATCTAATTACAGACGGGAGATTATTAATAATTGGGAACCAATATCCCAAAATGATTATTTATTCGAACCATGAGCGTTAGACGAACAATGGATACATGCCATGCTTCAGTTAAGCAATAAAGCGGCATCATTAATCATCCAAATAGAAAAACAATATACGTGCCGCTGCGCGACCCGTGTGGCATACGAGCAGGCGTGAGTTGACGGGACGCATGCGAGCAGTCCGCCGCGGCAGCAGTGCACGGGAGGCGGCGCAGTGTGTGTGTAAATTGGTGGAGGCGTGCTTGGTACGCACTGTCATCGGGAGGCGTGCGAGTAGCTGTGTGAAACTTTGGTAGGCATGCCAGCAATCCGGTGCGCAGGCTCACCGGGAGGCGAGCCATCGGTTTAACCGTCACCCACCTCTCTCCCACAACTCCCACTACTCCATATTAATGGTGCGCCCGACCGGCCGCACCCCCCATCCTCGCTACACACACACAATCCTCTCTCTCCGCTCTCATCCTGGACGCCGCTCTCAGTCCTCAATGCCGTCATTGTATGAGGATGCCGCTGAAGCACCCCATCGGAGTGGGTGGCGACGCCGGGGCTACTAAAGCACCAGAGCACGGCGTGGAGACGGAGATAGAGGTTGCCATAACCCGGCGAGTTATCGCTGCACCCTGATGTCGTCGACGGCATCGAGCTTCCACAGCCAGAGATGGAGTTCCACACCGACTACGAAACCACTCCGGCAACGACTCCGACAACCACTCCGGCGATGACTCCGACCACCACTCCGGCGATGACTCCGATGACCACTCCGGCGATGACTCCGACGACGACGGACAACTAGTTACTCATCTATACACATTTATGTGTCAAATAGATCGTTTCTCTGGTTACTCCTGCCTCCCCCTTTTTGGAATAGAAATCCTATGGTTATGTTCTCCCAATCCATGAAATCTAAGTAAGTTTCGTTAGATCCGTGTAGTGTATTGTTTGTTTGAATGGTACAGGTGATAAGTGATTAATTGTTTCATCTGTGCAAATTATTTCGACTAGTAATCTGACTAGGATTAGTGTTCGTGCTAATATTACCTAGCCAGGACTTGACAATTGATTTTTAATGACCTACATATGTCTGCGCCCGTGATGACGGGAAAACTCCCACGTCGTTGATACAGAGTGGAATTTAAATGCATAAAATAAAATAGAATCAAACATTGCAGGTACATTATTTCCAGAACTCTTACATTTCCATAAAAATTCTGTTAATTACATCTCCGAAGAGAAAACCCCTGATTAAGAATTCCAACATATATATTACATAGGATTGCATCACATTCCTATTACAACATACTACAAGAGAAATCCTCCTCACGGTCGACGACGAACTCCTTCTTGCTGAGCTTGAAGTTTGGTTGCAAAGTACTCCTCTATGATTTTATGTGTGATGTTTGGGAATATATTTTCCTAGCATGCAACAATTTGTGTGTGTTCAACCTCATTTATATGCGGAATGCAGGTTGATTTTGGCTAGGCATAGTTTTATCCTACGTTTAGCATATAGGATATGTATACATTTTTCTTTGGGAATTTTATATGACATCTTTGGTTTTGGTGGCATGGATACATATGGGACATGCCAATTTAATAAGTTTTGCATCATCACATTACTACTATCACCGCGCGACACTGATATGGTGCCCGTGTGTAGCGTAATGGACCGAAGCTTTCTGACAAAATTTTGATGCTTTTTATGGTGCATATGATATGTGCCATATTTTGTTGACTTTGACTTCACAGGGTATCAATACTAACCACGCGGTGCAATGATATGACACACATGTATGGCTTGACCCGAATGGAGTTTGTCTATGATATTTTTTTCACTTGTATTAATTCTAACACCGCATAGCATTAAGATAATGCCCGCGTGTAATGTAACCAGGTAAGATTGGTTTTTTCTTCTTGCTTGTATTATCACCGACATAGCACAATATGCTTGTAGTGTAACCAAATAGAAGTACATATCGATTTATGTTTTGCATGGACATGATGAAGTTAACTAGGCAGATGGCATGCAAATATTATCATTTTTGGTCTTTGCCTCGTGATTACATAACTAGCATTACGTGATGCAACAATGACTCATGCATTAAGGGATCTGGACAGACTATAACTTATATGGAAGAAATATGTCTAAATTTCCAACAAACATAGGACTTTATGAAATCAACTCAATATGAGCTTTATTTCTATTTTTATCCTTGATTTGTATCAACATGGGATGCAAGATCACCATGAGACCAAACCAAGATGGACATATTTTCTTCTTGAATTGTATCAACATGGGATGCAAAATCGCCATGAGACCTAAACAAGATGGGCATAATTTGTGGTCTTGACTTGTATCAGCATGGAGGTGCGAGATCACCATGAGACCAAAACAAGATGAACATGATTTTTATTCTTGAATTGTATCAACATGATATGCAAGATCACCGTGAGACCAAACCAAGAAGGATTTCACTTGTTCTCGAGTTATATCAACATGGAGATGGAAGATCACCTTGTGGCCAAAACGAGACAGACATAATCTGTTCTTCAGTTGCATCAACATGGAGATGCAAGAGACCAAAACAAGCAGAATTTTGATTGGGAAGCACTGAACATATATGAGGTGTACGGGGAAACTAAAGCATCATCGATGAATATATTTTAGTCTTGAATTGTATGAACATGGGATGCAAAATCGCCATGAGACCAAAACAAGAGTGACTTAATTTAATCTTGGTTTGTATCAACAAGTGGTACTAGATCCCATGAGACCAAACAAGATATGCTATATAGAACAACAAAGAACACGACTACTGTTGGAGACATATAATGCAGTAGGAACACATCAAGGGAGCAAGAAGGTAGCCATAAATTCTCACCTTGCCTTGGCTTTCCTCCTGTACGAGTGAAGTGGTGATGTAGATGAGCAACACTGGCATTTAGCAGCTTGTGGGCGGTGCAGATGATGAGCAGTGCGGCAGGTGGCGTACGTAGACGACGGCGAGCGGACGGCCGGCGACGACGGCGAGCGGACAGAACGAGACGGACGGCCGACGGCAACGACGGCGAGCGGATGGACGGCCGGCGGCGACGACGGCGAGCGAACGTGTCATCCCCAAGATGCGACCCTATCCTAAAGGAACTCGAAGGTCCCACCAAGGATAGAAGCGCATCTTGAAGACGCTGTTGCAAGGTGGATATCATTACATCAACATTACATAATAGATGGGGATACATACAACAGGCATACAATGCCACATGAATACAACATCATCTTACATAAGAGCACCATCCGACTACGGATGAAACACAAACAGAAACTCAAATGACATCCACCCTGCTAGCCCAGGCTGCCTACCTAGAACCTATCCCCTGATCGAAGAAGAAGCAGAAGGAGAACTCCAAAACAAGCAAACATCGCTCTCACGTCAAGATCATCGCATAACCTGTACCTGTAACTGTTGGTGTAGTAATCTGTGAGCCACGAGGACTCAGCAATCCCATTACCATGGGTATCAAGACTAGCAAAGCTTAAAGGGAAAGGAAGGGGTAAAGTGGTGAGGTTGCAGCAGCGACTAAGCATGTATGGTGGCTAACTTACGCAAATAAGAGTGGGGAGAGAAGAAAAGCAAGCAGTCGTCAACTAGTAATGATCAAGAAGTGATCCTGAACTCCTACTTACGTTAGACATAACCCAGAAACCGTGTTCCCCTCTCGATCAACCCCGAAAAGAGACACTCACGGTTACGCACAAGGTTGGTGTATTTTAGAAGAGTTAACTTCAAGTTTACTACAATCGGACATTAACAAATTCCCATCTATTATGTAATGTTGATGTAATGATATCCACCTTGCAACAGCGTCTTCAAGATGCGCTTCTATCCTTGGTGGGACCTTCGAGTTCCTTTAGGATAGGGTCGCATCTTGGGCGTGACAGAATGGAACGGCTGGCGACGAAGCTAGCGGCTTGCAGCGTATGTATGTGCGTGTGAGTGATGGACTGGATGAATGATGAGAGAGCAATGGATGGATCGATGATGAGCGAGCAACCTTGGCAACGTTGTTCTAGATGGTATTTATAGGAGAGGAGAGAGCAGGCAAGGCCTTCGGCTGGACGCGCTCACGTATTGTAATCATGTGATCCTGGGGGTTTGCCCACGTTCTAGTTTAATCATGCAGGAAACTTGGTAGAGTGGATTTCTTCTATACAATCAGTTTTTATAAAATGGGCTTTGAGAGTTTACTTGGATGGGCCCAGCTGACTATAATACATTTAATGCATGCAGGCCATACGTGCAGTGGCCATGAGCCAGCTAATTACTTAATTAGCTTTTAATCTTGCTGCATAATTAATCCATGCATAACACATGCATGCATGTTGCTCAGACTTGCACCATACATGTACGTAGCCATATGTATGACTGGGCTAGCTAGGCCAAATTAATTATTGTGACACAGGACAACATTTTTGGTTGATAATTATACGATGGCTTGACATTTTCTTTACGGATCATTGTGTGTTATATTATTTTACGCGAACATTATTGTTTCATTTTTCTTAGTGGTGACAGAGTAATGCTTGTAAATATGATAAAATATTTTGGCAATATTAGCGTCGTCTATGAAACTTTGCATTTGTGCCAACATCGGAATTTCGCCATTTATAATGGCATATGTGTATGAAAGTCATATGTCCTCTAATTTAGATGGCGATATGGCTCATTTTCTTCGCCCCTTTTTTGGGTCTAACATTTTATCATGGTATTTTTATCCGTGTATTCGGCAAATCACCTTTTTTGGTTTTACCATTTTATGTAAATGGTTCAATTTGAATAATATCAAAGCACTGTATTTTTACTTTTGGCCAAAATCTGTGCCAACAGCCCGCTCTTATTCTACCATGACTGAAGCACCTCGAGCTCGTCGTCGTCTGCCTCTCAAAGGGTGACATGGAGCGCCTGCTCCGTGGCTGTACTGCACTCGAGTACCTTCGTCTTCAGGGGATCAATAGGTTGAGTACCTTCCACATCACCTCCATGACTCTGCGGACTATTTATGTGTGTTGCTGGTGCGGCAGGAAGACATCACAAGATGTGTAACACGGTATGGTCATCCAGGACACACCTGCACTTGAGAGATTACTTGTAGTTGATCAAGAAGATCCAACAAGAATCAATGTCTTTTCTGCGCCAAAATTGACACTGGTGGGCTACTCATCTGATAAATGCTCCGAACTTGTTATTGGATCCACACCCGTTCAGGTACAACAGCCGCCTTCTACCTCTCCTTCTACAAATTAACATTATTTCTAATTTTGAAGATTTTTGTTCGTTTGTCATTCAGAAAATGATTTCAACAAGCTTGACCCCGAAACTGCGCAAAGTGAAGGTCTTGGCACTAGAATCTATCGGGCCCGACCTGGAGCAAGTTGTGAGTTTCCTGAGATGCTTTCCGTGCCTGGAGAAGCTATATATCAAGGTGTTGTTCCTTTCCTGTTAAATGTTAACCATAAGGCAGTTCAATTTGTGACACCTTTTTCCAAGTTTACAATGACAATGTACTACGATTTCTGAAGGTTCTTTTGGAGGATTTCAGTACATACATGTCCCTCATATTGGTTGCTTGATCCATATGGTTACAATCAATAAGCATTTCTCCTTTGGATTCATCTGTACTAGTTTTCTTAGGGAACTTTTCATCCACTCCAACCTCTTGTGAAGAAGGCTACATTTTTCTAGAATGTAATCAAATGCCCATGTTAATCATGTCAGGTCGAAGATGACATATTAGTGCATTTTACAAATCCTGCAAACCGAATAGCTAGGCTACTAGTAATGTTCAAAACTTCATGTAGGCACTAAGATGTTTTCTTCTTTTGCAGATAAGATTAGGCCAAGTGGTGGATAATGTGATACAATATAACAATCACGTCGAATGCCTAGATCTGCATCTCTCAGAAATTACTTTGAACTCCTACCGAGGGACCTTACCGGAGATTATATTTGCCAGGTTCTTTATTCTGAGAGGGATGCTGAAGGAAATGAGGTTTGCCCTATATTTATTTCGCAAAAATGAATGGTTTGTTGATCAGCACCGGCGATTGCGGTAGAATGGAGTAGGCTCCAAAAATGTTGAATTTCATTTTGGAACTTCAGATGACAGAGTAATCGGAAGTCATCGTGTCAACCCCATACATGACTTCTCAGTGGCTGACCCCTTTGCAAAAATTGTGAGGTTTCGAAGCCAGACTTAGAAGTGGTGATATTAGTTTGAACCTCTCTAATATCCATGTTCAGCGGATCAGCGCGAGCGTTTGCAGCTGATGAGCTGAATTTCATTTCTATTATCTGTTTGAACCTTGTAATCTTCGAATTTGAGCCATATAACTCTGGAATTTGAACCTTGTAACATTTCAAGATTTTGTGGTACAATCATTGAAATGGCATCGTATGAGACTTGTATATTGCTAGCAATGTTTTGACCTTAATATGAAATGGTCTTAGATTTTATTAACCATTCCCGAATCAGTTTACCTTGTCGATCTCACAGCACACGATCTGTATATCTAACTCGACTGTGATCTTCGACATTATTGCACACGGTTGGTTTCTTCCACCGTGTGCACTATAGAGCGCATAATGAATTATCGCACTCGAGTGTCCATCATCACCCTTCTGTGTAACTTTGAGCTCCTCACCCAAGGGTAAACTTATGACCGAAGTCATTCCACACACTTTGTTTTTACAAAGGTTTTTGCCAATAAAAACCCACGATTTGTCCCTCTTCTAGCCGACCCGTGGCCAAACTAGCCAGGGGGAAAGCTTGCACGGTAAACAACGCGGTAGCGCAGGAACAGGCTCACCGACGATACATTTGGCGCCTCTTCGAGCCCACGCGTGCGGTGCAGTGTTGTCAAGCATGGACTGGAATCATCCTCTATGAACACCGTGACAAGACGTGACGATTACAGGCCGGCCGACCCCCATTTATTACAGCGGCCATTTAACCTACCCTTGTGTCTCTTCAACCTTTCGATCGTGCCCCACCATTGCAAGAAGCACACCCACCATGAGAAATTCTTAGAGGTTATCCTGCGCGGCTCCAATGGCGCTCCGAGCGGCTGCCGACGACGAGTAGCAGTTCAGCATGTGTGCCGTGGTGGATACCCACAGAAGGTTCATGGACCTCTCAGTGGTGTACACCAATGACCCGGTCTGGGTGGAGCACTCCATCCACATCATGGAGTTGTTTCTTGCCGCGGAGAAGTACAAGGTGGTTGGGTTCGACCTCGATTACACCCGCACTCGTGCCGGGTCTCATCCCAAGGTCGCCGTCGCCTAGATGTGCGTGCGCCACCACGTCCTTGTCTACGACTACTGCCCGGCCACAGGGCCTTGCGAGCGTTTTGCCAGGTTTGTCAACAGCCCCCACTACATGTTCGCTACGGTGGACATCACCAACAATGTAAAGGCGCTCTAGAATTCGGGCATCGTCGGCCTGAATCTTGTCGACATCCGGGGCCAATACAAGATCTGGGGTAGCAAGGAGCATGAGAAGGACTCACTAGTTCACCTCGCCCAGGCCATCATCAACCCCTACTACAGAGACATGAAGGATTCGTGCAACAAGGAAAAGTGTGCCTGGCACTCGGTCTGGATGGAGAAACTCGAGAAAGCTCACATCGTGTACGCGGCCAAGGAGGCGTACACGAGCTACGGCATGTACATGCAGATCGTTGACATGAGGAAGTTCCTCCTTCCCCAAAACGGCCAGGGATCCAGCCGGAAGCAGAGCAATGGCAAGCATCATCACAACAATAAGTAGATGATTAGATCCTCGTTTCTCCTACTTTAGTATGCATGTAATTGCTTTCTTTGGTGTGTGGAAATGTTATGTGTGTAGTCACTTGTGTAATTGTATGCTTAATTTGGTTTCCAATGTTGTCTTTTTAAGTATATATGTTGATGCTCTGTAGATAGAGCGTAGATGTTGTGCGGACAAAGAAAATCACATCGCACACGGACTAAACAATGGAACCCGTCGCTGATGTTTTCATCAATCACTCACAATTGTATACCAGCAATCGTTTGCTCACAACACACACGGCTTTTTAGCAGTAATCGTCTGTGTTCTTATCGGTCGTCGCACACGTTTCCGATTACAGACCCGTTTGCCTCGTATCACACACATCTTGTTCATTTAAACCATTTATGTTCTCTTGTCTCAATGCAAATAGTTCATCCGAGTGAACCGCATGCCGAATATTGCACACACCTTTGATCTAGCTGACCGTTTCTTTTGTGTTGACTAATCACAAACAGTTCATCTGAGTGAACCGTATGATGTACATTGCACACACCTTCATCTGGCTGCCCGTTTATTTTGTTCCTCCTCATCGTAAACAGTTAATTGAGTTGAACCGTATGCCCTGCATCGCACATGCAACTAAAATCTGAACCGTGTTTGATGCATCCTCCATCGCAAATGTTTTGCACCTTTTTTGACTGTTCTTCTACACCACCGTTTGCGATTATGGCATCGCACACAGTTTCGTCGAAGGGTCTCTGATCGTAGTGTCGCGTTAGCAGCATCCTGCAGTAGTGATATGTATATATATTTTAAACCGTTAAAAGTTTAGCGACCCTTAACTAGTTCTGTGGCAAGCTATGGTAGACACAGTTTTACCTATATATATGTATGTATGTATGTATGTATGTATATATATATATATATATATATATATATATATATATATATATATATATATAGTGATACTATTCATCACCCAGGGTGCAGAATACGTTATTTTTCGCCCGAGGTAATCTTACGATTATTTCATAATTAAATTACGTTTGAAATTCAAAGAGTTACATTCCTATTGTTTCACTACGTAAAATTTGGCATAAGAAAATAAAAAGATAGGTCATAAGATAAGAAAATTTACAGTTTATGTGTATTTTACATTATGTTTTTACTTTTGTAATTTTACATAACATAAAATAATTTTACGAGCATTATATATTTTCTTACGGCCTCTTTTTACGTCGAAAATAAGACAAAACTTACGGAACATGAAATTACGGTGCATTGATGATAAAATAGAGGGGGGTGAAGAATAACTATTCCCCACCCAGGGTGACGAATAGTCAATCCCTATATATATATATACACACACACATATATATATACAAACACACACGCAAGTGCACGTCATTGTTTGAACCAAGTGTGCTACACAACTCAAGCGAGTGAACTTCGTGTCGAAAAAAACTGCATGCGTTGTTTTTTGGTACTGTTTTCGCTCTAGTTTTTTAACCGCTTATCGGAACGATGTGTATAATATACCACTGGAAAGCTATGGATTAGGCGCAACTTCGCCATGTTGAATACTTTTCAAGATTCTTTGCGGTTTAAGAGCAGTTTCAAAAACGGTGCGGCGGATGACGAGTGGCAGCGAGCGTATTTTCGTGATTTTTTCTAAACCGCTCATCGGAATAAAGCAAATGATATGCCGTTGGAGAGATATCGTCGAGGCGCATCTTTTCCATATGTATTATTTTCTCTAATTCCTTACGGTTTAAGAGCAGTTTCAAATTTAGTAAATGGCGGAATTCTGTTTTTTCATTTTTTTTTCAATTTTTGTATTGTTTTCACTCTAATTATTGAACCGTTTGTCGAAACGAGGCGTGTAATACGTCGTTGGAAAGCTATGGACAAGGCACAACTTTCATATGTAGAAATGGTTTTGAGATTCCTTACGGGTTTAAGTTAATTTTAAAAATGGTGCAGCGGATGACGAGTGGCAGCGGTCGTTTTTCGCACTGCAATACTCTGTTTTTCGCACCGAAATTTTTACAAACCACTTGTCGAAATGATATGCCGTTGGAAAGATATCGACGGGACAAAACTTTTTCATGTACAACACACTCTCTAATTCCTTACGGTTTAAGAGCAGTTTTGAAATTAGTGAAAAGCGGACACTCTGTTTTTTCGCGACACCAAAATCGTCGTCGGACAGAAGACGCACTGCTTCAAACTGAAAACCGCACTGCAATAGACAGTCAAGTGCACTGCATCATTTCTTTTTGTTGGACGTAAACTTTCTCGCACAAGTTTTTGTTGTCTTTTTTTCAGCTTTTATTTTGAACGAGAGTGGACCGCAACACTCCCGAAAGTGAAACGCAACACTACCAAAAGTGAACCTCATGAGTTTTTGTTGTCCTTTTTTCGTACTTACTAATTTTTTTACGCGCGTTGACCAAGCGAGTGGACCACAGGGACTGACCGAGTGTACTACATCTAATATAGAAGTGAGCTTCATTTTGAGATCTTTTTTGTTTTGTGCTTACCAAATGGACAACAGAGGAGTTTTATAGCATACAAAATCTGCATTCTCCACCAGCCAAATCACGGTAATGAATTGCAATTTTTACTATGAACTAATGAAGTGCACTATTCAACAACAACAAAATTGAGTAATGGGGCATCAGATAGAAGAACACACTTCTTCACACCGAAAACCACACTGCATCAAACTGTCAAGCGAGCTGGATAATTTCTTTTTGTGAGACATTAATTTTCTCGGGCGAGGAAGTGCACTGCGCTTCACATCAGGCATAAGTTAACCAGAAAACTATCAAGAAATGGACCGCGTTACTTTTTTTGTATTGTTTCCATAACAAATATCTTCTTTTCACTTCAGGTCGGGCATAAGTGCACCGCGACAGTAGCGAAAGTGAACCACATTATTTTTTGATAGTGAACTTAGAAACCTTTTTTTCAATCATCCCACAAACGAAAACGAAGTGCGTTAGAAAAATAAGAGAATCTTTCACGGGAATTTTCTCTTTTTTACAAAGTGAACCACCAACCACCAGAAAATGGACCACACCATTTTTGAAAACTTCAAGAAATAATTCATGATAGGGCCAAGTTAACTGCATTGTTTATTTTTTTCAGGAAATTTTGCTCGGATACGAATTCCATTAGAAGGTTAAGTGAACTTCGTGCGAGTGTTTATGGTTTTATCTTTTCAAAGTAAACCACATGAGAGTTTGCATCAAACTACATCTATTTTCAATTTTGACACATAGGTTCATGTATTTGACTCAGCTCAAAAACAAAAATACCAATGCAATCGAGTTGCTGGCCTTTTTGCACAACTCATAGTACCCAAAGCGTACTGCTTGTGGAGTCAACGATGGCCGCGTGCCCCCACCGTGTGGGCTGCTCCAGCAACGACCTGGTCCTGTGCGTGCATCGGCAGCGCCGTAAGCACACTGACGTGATACCACCGTAGCCCGGTCACGCCAAGGTGCTCACTTGTGACTGCAAAATCACAGGGTGGGAGCTGCATTGCTGCTGTCACCACCTTCACAGTCAACACGGGGAGTGTACTGCAACCACACGAGCTAATGTAGCCTTCGTCCAGTGTCAGCGACGTGCTACAGAGGCCCACCGTGCGGACTTCAGCGACTCGGGAGTGGACTGCAGCCACGCGAGTAGATGTGGAGCAACACCTAGTGCCGGTGACGTGCTACGGGTGCCCACTGTGCGGACTGCAGTGAGCCGACGGATAGGGACGACCACCTCCTTTTAGATGGCTTGGGGAGGGGACGGGAATGCCATCGACGGGAGGAAGTACTCGGGAGGAGCAACATCACCAGTGAACTGCACGGTTCCGACGAGTGGGCTACACAGCCCCGACGCGGGCTGCACGGGCCCAACACGAGGCGACACTGCCGGACACAACAGCCCCTCCGGCAAACTGCGCGAAGGACTCCGGTGGACTGAGCACACATTTGTCACGCGACCGACGGTGGTGCTTATCCGGGCTGGTCCCTTCTGCGCGCCCCCGATGGTGGAGAGCGGTCGAGCAGCACCACGACAGGCGGAGCTGGCAGGGGGAGCAGTGGGAGGCACGCGAGGCCGTGGCCCTAGGGATCCGACAGATAAAGGCTGGGGGCGGCCCGATCCGGCGGCGAGGGAGGCCGGGGGCGGCCCGATCCAGCAGGGAGGGATGCAGGGGAGGGCGGCGGTTGGCGCGGAGATTCAAGGTCAGACGACGCGATGGCCCGGGGGCAGACGTGGACGGCGGAAATGTAGAAGGTGGGTGGCGCCGACGGGCAAATCAATGGGAGGAAGCAGCGTTGGGGTGGCTGTGCACAGAGGAAGAAGGTGGGAGAGGTAGTCGGGGTGAGCGGCGCCGCCGTGGGTGGGAGGTAGTGGGAGGCTGGGATGGCCAGAGGGGAAGAAGGAGGTGGGACATGGTTCGCCGTGGGAGACGGGGATCCAGGCGACATGGGTAGTTTTGGGTGGGTGCGTCCTCTGTGCGGGAGTGGATGGATAAGGTGGGTGACGAGGTGGGGATTGGGGATGCTGCAGTTTGTTTTGTGTTTCTCTGTGTTCGGGCATTCTGTTTAGGGACGGCGAAGTATGGGACACCTAGGTGCCTGGTCACCTTGCCTAGAAACCGTTGGATGACACTAAGATGTGTGCACGTGTAATTAGTATTAGCATTAATTGATAATTAGTATTAGGAAAGAATTATTGCTAATTATTGATTGATATGAACACTTAATACCCACCCAAATTATGCCCATGCATCTCTCATACGTCACATAGCCGGGTATTTTTTGCGTATCATGGAGGTCGTATTTTTTTTGTGTGCTCTCCTTTTTTTTCACCGAGTATCTAATTCCTCGGATAAATCACTAGGTATATACATACATAACCCAAAATATCTTAGATATGTTTTGGTAGTTTATACATAGCCATATTTTACTTGAGATACATACGCCAATTGGTTATGTACAATGTTTCCAAGCATTTTCGCACAACCGAGTATACAAGTATGCAGACACCTTGGGTATTTCCACTTGAAGTATATTATTGCATGTATAATATTTTCCTAAATTTTTCACATAGCTAGGTATATACATCGATCAGGTATGTACAATCATTTCCCACCCTTTTTCAGATAGGTGGTTATATACGTCGCGGTTATATACGTTGACCGGGTATTACAATATTTTCGTCAGTAGGTATTGTATAACCGTAGATAGTTCGGAAACAAAAATAAATGCAATTAATCAAAAAAATATTGTGTATATACATACCCGTGTATGTACATTCTTTCGTTCGTAAGTATATGACACCCATTTTAGAGAATTAGGAAACAAAAAATGTAATAGTTCAAAAAATAAATTATTGAATATATACGTACATGCGTATGTCTATAATTTCATTGTTAGGTATTAGATACCCGTATTAGATAGTTAGGAAACAAAAATATGCGTATTATATACCTGTAACAATTCAAACTAAATCAACATTAATACGTTTTATTATATGGCAAGTCTTGCATGTCTAATAGTTAGAGCCAAAAAATAAAACGTAAGCATAGAAAGTCTTGCATGAAGAATAGTTACAAAACAAATTAAATATGTCACGGTTTCCAAAACGATCAAGGTGCCCAGGCACCTAGGTGCCCCATATATATATATATATTCTGCACCCTGGGTGATGAATAGTATCGCTATATATATATATGTATATATATAGTAACGCTAAACTAAGCGTGAGTGTAGAATAGCTTATTCTACACCCCAGTAACGGTACACACAAAATATAGTAACACACTATGTAAAATGTAGTAATTTTCGTAAAATTGTAGTAAATTACAAACTTGGGTGATAAAAAAAATATTTTCCGAATTACTACATTCTGTACATCGTTTTACTAGATTTTGTATAAAGCGTTAGTAGGAGGGTGTAGAATAAGCTATTCTACACTCACTTTTAGAATAGCGTTACCCTATATATATATATATATATATATATATATATATATATATATATATATATATATATATATATATATATATATATATATATATATATATATATATATATATATATATATATATATATATATATATATATATATATATATATAGACACACACACACACATCCGAGCTATTCTGCAACCCATTCCTGAATAAGCTATTCAGGAAACGTTCCTAACTGCGCAAGAATAGACAGCTAACTATGCGAACTATACTAGTTAACTGTCGGGCGGACTTTTTCTGGCATCTTTTTTGCACTATTTTGGGGTCGTAATTATTTAACCGCTAATCGGATTGATGCAACTCATATACCTTTGGAGGGCTATTGAGAAGGAGCAGAAAACTCATTTTGGTCGTTTTCCCAAAATCGATCCAGTTTTTAAACAAAATTCAAAAAACTGAAAATCCATCGAACGAGTTTTCAATGTTTTTGTGAAAGGAATTATCAAAGTTTTTGTCGGAATGATGCATATGATATACCGTTAGAAAGGTAACGATTAGCCCGAAGTTTGGCATATATATCATGTTTTCGGATTTGCTACAGTTTAAGAGCAGTTTTCAAAAAGCCAACATCATTTTCGACATTTTTTGCCCGAATTGCTACAATACACGCTTAATCGCCGACGGAATAGCTAACTGACATATGCTGACAAGCTAACTGCTGAGACTAAAGAAAATTGTTTTTTTTTCTTCTATACTTTTATCATCAGGTCAAGTTAACTTCCGGGAGTGAAATAGCTAACTGTTAGGAATCACAACAGTTAGCATCAAGTTAACTGCGGGACTGAATTTTTCTTTCCTTTTTTGATTGGGTCACACTAACTGCGGGTATGAAATACCTAACTGCACGCGATGAGCAAGCTAACTGCAATGGCTGATAATACTTTTTTTTGCTTCTTTTGTTTTTAATTCTTTTTTTCTATTTTTCCCTGGTCAAGTTAACCGTCGGGGCTGGAATAGCTAACTGTCGAGAATGCAATAGTTAACTGTCAGGATTGAAAATACTTTTTTTGCCCGGTTCAAGCTAACGGCTGGGAGTAAAATAGCAAACTGCCAGGGATTGCGGCAGTTAACACCGAGTTAACTGCTGGGATTAAAAATATTTTTTGTACCTCATGCAAGCAGGGGCTCGACAAACAAACTGAACCCTCTCATTAGATTGCTAATTTTTGTACCTCACGCAAGCAGGGGCTCGGCAAAATCATAGTTGTGTACATCACTTAATTTTTTTGGATGCAAGATAACTACAGCCAGTCCCTGAAACTAACTGCTCCATGAAACTGAGCATTGGCAAATCAAGACTGTGGATCGTGGCCACCGGCAAAAGATGGGGCAAGAGCTCATTGAGCAGTGGTCTCTGTTTCTTGAGAACAAGTATAATGATAAGTCTTTTCAGAATAAAAGGATAGTAATAAGCCAAGTAGTGACATGAAAATAAACCAAATTTACTGAAAGCACAAACCTAAAAGAACCACTTTAACTCTCAAACATTCAGTTTATCAAACATTTTCTAGCTTGTTCACTGTAAGTGGCTAGGTCAGCGGTCAAGGTATTCAGTTGAGCAATAGATTGAGCATGATCCATCTCTCTACCTTGTTGCAAATCAGCTCCGAGGCACTCTACTTCTTTTCTAAGTTCTTCTTTTCACTCTAATTGCTTGTTTTCTTAGAAGTCTAAAAAAGTATAAAATAGAATATGTCACTATCTATAGTTTCTGCATTTCTGAATGACACTATTTGATGGTTGAACATGCGAAATGATAAACTGATGACTAGAACAATAAGAAACGCACTAAAAATGACTCAATTTTATTCCCGAGAAGATGAAACAGACACAAAAGATGAAGCAGGAGCATCATAATGCAGCACTGAACACGGTCACTGGTTCAACACCACCAAATGATAAAATGATGAGAAAAGAGTACGCAATGGCTATAATTAATCAGTCACTTGTACTCTCAATAAGATCAAACAGACACGGAAGGAGTTATGAGCACTAGAAATAGAATTGTTTAGCAAACTGCGATGCATCCCGGTTATGACCAAAATGTTTGTGTACCTTGCAAGCTAACTGCTACTTTTTTATATAAAGTTTTTGCAAAATCTTCCCATCTGTCTACCTTTGGATGCAAGTCAACTGTACTTTATCTGCATGCATATTTTTGCTCTTTTTTGTGAAAACGGTTGCAAAATGTGATTTTAACTACTGTAAATTGTAAAAGTTAACTTCAAAATTAACTCGCATTTTTAAAAAAACATGTCGTTTTGTTAACTGCACTTTTTGGTAAAAGTTAACTTATAAAATCTACTCAGCTAACGTCTACACGGGTTCTTGTAAAAAAAACTAACTGTTGTAGACCCCGAACTGGTATACATTTGTAAAGTTAACCGTTGTAAATTATGATGTTAACTTCCTGTTTTTCTGGGTAGCCAATTTTTTTCTCAGGGAGTGCTATCACACTCGAAATTAACTCCTTTTTCATGGAAGGGATAACTGCTGAATTTTCAAACCCTGTGACAATTGAAACACCAATAGAAACAACAAATATTTATTAGAACACATAAACCATTCATTTTTTTCCCTAACTGTTGCCCTCTACCTGCTAACGTCCACACATACAGAGATAGAGAGAGATTTTTGTGTTTGTGAATCCACTGTTTTGCGTGCTAGAAATAAGGGAAGCTAACTGAACAATCCACAAACACATCCGATGGCGTGCGTGGATGGATGAAGACGAACCCCTTTATATATAGTTAACTACAGAAGAACCCAAACCTACCCTATTTTCTTAATAACACATAATTGCTAAACAGAAAATGCCTTGCAAAATATATCACCTATTTTTACAGGAAACACAAAGGCTCCTCAAACTGAAGACAACATTAATGGTCCTAGTTGAGAAGTTATCATGAAGACACAAAGAAGAATCAGACATGTACCTTGATCACCGGCTTTCTTTTTGCCCTTCTCCCTTGTTGGATTCTTGTCCTCCCCATTCTCCAGTTTTTTTCTTGACTGTCGCTGCCTTTTATAACCGAACTGCTGCTGCATCAAAGAAAGAACCATGGCCTTAGCCAACTTGGCACACACACAACAACAGAAAATGAACCATGGCCTAAGCTAACTCGTCATGCACACACAAGCACACACACACACACACACACACACTTCCAACTGGTCTTTCTTAACTGCCAGCATGGCCGACCCTAACAACTTCTTTGTGGTTCTTTGCTAGCGGAAGTCAGTAGAAACAACAACAGATAAGTGATGCCTCAAGTGCAAACCAACTTTGCTTTTCCAAGTATAAAAATTTGATTGCTGCTTTCCACGTCGAATCCACATCTGAGGGCTTGAGGCGAGCAGCCGCCGATGGGGATGCGGCCACGGGAGGCAGCCAGGGGCGGACGACGCGCTCCCCACTTCCGTGTGCAAGGGAGAGCTCATGATAGCTAGGAGAGCCACCAGAAGAGGAGGCGGTCAGTGGATTCATCGAGGGAGACGGGTCAGCTCGACCAGCAGTTAGGCGGCTCGACCAGTGATATGGATCTGTTTGGGAGCACTGTGCTCCTATACCTCGACGCTGACGGGAAGCAGAGATGTCGGGGACTAACTTCCAAGAACGGGTGGCTCACTGCTGAACGCGTGGATGGATCCATTGACGGCAGAGGTCCCTATCGTCCTGCTCCATGCCCCTAAATAGGGGCACGACGGGGGAGGGGGTACGAGGGCGATGGGGTGAGCTTTGACGGAGCAACCATGGATCTGGCACCCGAACTCTCTGGACCCCGGCAGCCAAAGGAGTGGTGGCTCGACTCGCATCCGGGGGACCTGTCCTCATCCATGACAGGAAGGACGTCGGAGATATGCGGGGGAAGATGTGGAGGTGGTGGCTCGCAGAGTTGCATCTGGCGGCGACGCGCGGTGGTTTTGGCAGTGGCATCGCACGGTTAGGGAAAGGGGGTGGGTGTGGGGTAGGCAGCTGTGGCGATGGTGCGGGAAGGTATCCGTGAGGCGCTGCCGATGCGGGAAGGCAGGAAGCACGCTGCGGCCGCGGCGAACCAGAGCCTTCGCTCGCCGCTTCGCCCCCCTCCGGGAAAAGGAACAGGTAGGAGACGGTTGGTTTCTAAATAAGCTTATTTAGGAACTCTAGAGGGGGGTTTCGGAATAGTCCCACCCTATATATATACACACACACACATCTGGGCTATTCTGTTACGCGTAACAGAATATTATTCTGTTACCCTCTCTGTACTGACGTGGTCATGATTTTGGGCGTCAATTTTTACTGTGGTGTTCGTGGTCCTCAATTTACGTCGTGTTTGTCGTTTTTGATGTGAGAATTATCGGTATGTTATAGTTTTTTGAGATTTTTTTCATCTGTAATTTATGATTACAAGTTTTTGTGTTCTTGGTCGTTTTCCACGCCCGCCATGGAAATCTGTTCTTCTTTTTCTGTTGTTTTACTTTCGAATTGGTGTTGCAGGGAGAGATATAAGGACTGTATGAAAAGATTTGTGTTGTCAATTTTGCTTTTTTGAGTTGTTTCTACCCCGGATTCCCATGTTGTTTTGTCGTTGGCGGAGGTTGTGTATGGCGGCTGACTGTAAGCTGCGATTTCAGGTAATCTGGTCAAACTGTGTAATTAAGTTGCGTGCTTTCAGTGTTATTTTGAATTGATGCCCGTATGTGTAGTTGGACTGCTGCCGTGTCAAAGTTTTGTTACTGTGTGTTGACATCGGAGCCGCACCTATGGCTCTGCACTTTGATTATAAAGCCCGAGCCCTCTGTCAGTTTCATTCTACGAGCTGCAACCAAAGAAAAGGGAGATGGATCCTGAGCTGGGAGAGGTTACTGAGAGGAGGAGTACGCCATAGATGTGAGGGCTGCGAGCGGCAGAGGAGGAGGAGGCGCTTGAGGCAGATGGCGCGACGTCAGCCGAGGAGGAACCGGAGGCAGAGTTCAGCAGAGCGACTTGGCGTGAGGTGATGGATACTTGCAACTCCAATGAATTGGAGCTTCTTTTCCCAGAGGGCAGGGAAGGAACCATATTCAGATCATTAGTTGGGCTAGGGCGAGAGCAGCCACGGCTCCACATCCATCTACCAGGGCAAAATGGTGTCGCTTTCTTTGATCGTTATGATCAAGTAGTGAATATTATGTTTTTAAGATTTTTGTTGTGAGGGAGCAGATGTTCGAATGACTAAATGAATTCAACTTTGTTTTTGTCTTTGAATGTGTTGTTTTGTCTGCATATGTTCGACATGTGCACCTTTGAACTTCTTGGTTTTCTGAAGTTGAACTGATTTGCGGTCAAATGTTGGATGGCTTGTGTAATAACTATTTCCTACCAGCTGGCTGCCCATCCGCCTATTTATTATTTTTATAATCTGCGAGTGTCCCTGACTATAAACGTTATCCATCTATGTGTGGTGTGTGGCCAAGTCTTCCCCTCCCTTTTATTCATTCTTCCAGAATCAGATCTAGCTTCCTCTCTCTTCTCTTCGTTGCCTTTTTCTCTGTTCCTGTGTGTTCGATGGAGGATTGTTCATGCGGATGCCTGGTAAAGATGGCGCGCATAGCTGACGGCTGTGTGTACGAAGTGCAGTTTGGAGCTCACTCGGACTTCGTGGCGTGGGCAACTTTCTTGTTTGTCAGACGGCAACCATGGGTTTCGTACACCCTATGTTTGTCGCTGACGGATGGTGACTTGAAGGAATCATGGGTATGTGTTTCTATTCATTTTGTTTTCTACTTTCTTGTTGGCTTCGCTCAAACCCATGGAGGGATCTGCAGTTTTGTCTTATGAATAGCTTGTCTATATTTTTTTAATTAGGTTTTGTTGGATTTTAACAGCAGGGATTTACGTGTGTATTTGTTCATTACTTAACGATATTTAAACCATTTTTTGTATAATCCCTGATCTGTTTATGAATAGATGTTTTACTGTAGGTGTATTGATATGTATATTTTTCAGTTTAGTCAGTTCACATGTCTAGTTAGTTTTGTGTTATTTTTTTGGTTCAAATTTTTTCCATTTTAGTTTGTTATGCAAATCGTTCCTATATCTGTGTAAAAATTCAGATATGTCAGGTGTTCATTTTGTTTTGTACTCCTATGTCCATTTGCAGAAAATGTCACCCAGGATCAGGATTGTTGCTCCTAGTTCCGATGTTCTGAAGATGGAGACTTCAGACAAGAATGGGTATCAGTTGATGGATGTTGCCTACCACATCGACTTTGATGGTTGCATCAACCTAACTACTGGGTGGAAGGAGTTTGCGGCGGAGTCTGGATTTGAGGATGGTGATGTGGTTATGGTTATGTTCTTGAGAGAAGACAACTCTCTGCGTTCAGAATTTATGTGATGTAGGTTTAAATGTGGCAAATGACGCCGACTTTGAGATTTGTGTATGGTTGATTATGTTGCAGTATTTTTTCTTTTAAAATATTTGCGTGTGAGATGGTTGAATTGTATTGTTTTATCAGAATGGTATGGAACTAGTTATGTAATGTTTTTCCTATTGTTCTGCTCAATTATAAGTGTTTTATTTATACATTCTTTATATTAGTACTGGAACAATTTCTATAGTTGAACTGATGGGCATCCTTTGTTTTGGCTGGTATATTTTTCATGTTCATTACTAGGAGACGGTGCTATACGCTGATGATTTTTTTTAGAACCCCTTTGTTATTGAGTTTGCTTGAACTTACATTCTGTTAATGATAGTCTTGCTCTATTTTAGGTCACAATTACCAATCAAATTTGTTTGTTGTATAATATTTTTTTCTTACTTTTTTTACATGAATTTTGGAGCACGTTTTTTTTTGTTTTTTATAGATGAATAATGATAGTTTTGGTATTTTATAAAATAAAAAAAATTTAATCTTCTCATTAAGATGTGAACCTTATGAATTGTAGTAGTTGAACTTTTTTGTAAATTCGTTTCTGAAATTTTTATTTACAGTCTTATATTTTTTTTACTTCTTACCATTAAGATGTGTTTGAACTTTGTCACAATATTTTTGTTTATTAACTGATTTTTCTTGTGAGTTTTTTAAATTATTTTCATTTTTTATTTTTTGTCGTGCGTGATCTACTGGATTTTTGTAATGGGGCAAAGTACTTTGTTGGGCCATCGGCCTGGGTCGTTGTATTCGGGCCGGATAGCTTCTCTCGCGCGGCTGTGCAGCACGGCGTGCGCATGAGCTATGTGTTTAGTCCCACCTCGCTAGTCGAGGGGGCTCTAGATTTGTTTATAAGCGCAGCCGAGGCTCACCAGTCGAACTCCTCTGAACACTTACCAGAGCGCTTATACACGGCGCTCGCTCTCTCTGTCTCTTGACCTGTGGGCCCTGGACGGCAGGCCCTGCGAGTGTGCAGATTACTAGGGATTCGCCCACGGGCTCGAGTTCAAGTATCTAGCATTGTCAGGGCCTGCGCCCGTCCTTTGACGGTCAAATTTTTGTTTTTGTTTTTTTGGATCTAGTACTTGACTACACCAGTAACTTGGACTAGTACTTTTTTGTCCTTGTGCTGTCAATTTTTTTTTCTTTTTCTTTTTTTGTTTATTTGAATATAGTACTGTGGCATGACTTGCCCCCGCACCGAACCGTACCGAGGAGCATAGTTGTACTGACACATCTTCCTTGTATGGACTTTGCCCCATTATCTATCTTTTTTAGGGGTGTGGGTGCGTGGGGTGGGGTGGGGCGAAACAGAATAACCGCATTGCGTCTGTCAAACAAGCGCACTGCCGCGTTAGCGCGAGGCTGAGCCGGGGGGGGGGAGGGGGGATCGGCACCCCCCTCCCCCATCCCGGCGAGGCCGAGCCAGGAACGAGCCACAGCAGGCGACCACGCGGCGTGCCACGGCGTCGCATGCGGAGGCGAGTCCGTAACATGACTTGCCCCATTATCTTATCTTAGGGGTGTGGGTGCGTGGGGAAACAGAATAACCGTGTTTTCTATCTTTAGGGGTGTGGGTGCGAGGAGGGAAACATGACTTGCCCCTGCACAGAACCGTACCGAGGGGCATAGTTGTACTGACACATCTTCCTTGTATGGACTTTGCCCCATTATCTATCTTTTTTTGGGGTGTGGGTGCGTGGGGTGTGGGGAAACAGAATAATCGCACTGGGCCTGTCACAACGAGCTTGCAGCGTTAAGAAGGCGAGGTCGAGCCGGGAGGGGGGGTCGACCCCCTTCCCCTTCCCGAGGCCGAGCCAGAACGAGCCGTGTGAGGCGACGACGCGGCGTGCCGTGGCGTCGCATGCGGAGGCAATTCCGTAACATGACTTGCCCCATTATCTTATCTTAGGGGTGTGGGTGCGTGGGGAAACAGAATAACCGCGTTTTCTATCTTTAGGGGTGTGGGTGCGTGGGGGAAACATGACTTGCCCCCGCACCGAACCGTACCGAGGGGCATAGTTGTACCAACACATCTTCCTTGTATGGACTTTGCCCCATTATCTATCTTTTTTTGGGGTGTGGGTGCGTGGGGTGTGGGGAAACAGAATAACCGCACTGCGCCCGTCAAACGAGCGCACTGCCGCGTTAGCGCGAGGCCGAGCCGGGGGGGAGGGGATCGGGACCCCCCTCCCCCATCCCGGCGAGGCCGAGCCAACGAGCCAGCCGTAGCGACGACGCAGATGCGTGTGGCGTCGCATGCGGAGGCGATCTGTAACATGACTTGCCCCATTATCTTATCTTAGGGGTGTGGGTGCGTGGGGAAACAGAATAACCGCGTTTTCTATCTTTAGGGGTGTGGGTGCATGGGCGAAACATGACTTGCCCCCGCACCGAACCGTACCGAGGGGCATAGTTGTACTGACACATCTTACTTGTATGGACTTTGGTCCATTATCTATCTTAGGGGTGTGGGTGCGTGGAGTGGGGGGAAACAGAATAACCGCACTGCCCCTATCAAAAGAGCGCACTGCCGCGTTAGCGCGAGGCCGAGCCGGGGGGGAGTGGGGGTCGGGACCCCCCTCCCCCATCCCGACGAGGCCGAGCCAGGAACGAGCCGTAGCAGGCGACGACGCAGTGTGCCGCGGCGTTGCATGCGGAGGCGAGTCCGTAACATGACTTGCCCCATTATCTTATCTTAGGGGTGTGGGTGCGTGGGGGAAACATGACTTGCCCCCGCACAGAACCGTACCGAGGGGCATAGTTGTACTGACACATCTTCCTTGTATGGACTTTGCCCCATTATCTATCTTAGGGGTGTGGGTGCGTGGGGTGGGGGGAAACAGACTAACCGCACGCTTTGTCAAATGAGCGCCGCCAAGAAGCGCGAGGCCGAGCCGGGGGAGGGGGAGGGGGCCCATCCGGCGAGGCCGAGCCAGGAACGAGCCGTAGCAGGCGACGATGCAGCGTGCCGCGGCGTCGCATGCGGAGGCGAGTCCGTAACATGACTTGCCCCATTATCTTATCTTAGGGGTGTGGGTGCGTGGGGGAAACATGACTTGCCCCCGCAGCGAACCGTACCGAGGGGCATAGTTGTACTAACACATCTTCCTTGTACGGACTTTGCCCCATTATCTATCTTAGGGGTGTGGGTGCGTGGGGTGGGGGGAAACAGAATAACCGCACTGCGCCTGTCAAATGAGCGCACTGCCGCGTTAGCGCGAGGCCGAGCCGGGGGGGGAGGGGGGGAGGGACCCCCCTCCCCCATCCCGGCGAGGCCGAGCCAGGAACGAGCCGTAGCAGGCGACGACGCGGCGTGCCGCGGCGTCGCATGCGGAGGCGAGTCCGTAACATGACTTGCCCCATTATCTTATCTTAGGGGTGTGGGTGCGTGCGGAAACAGAATAACCGCGTTTTCTATCATTAGGGGTGTGGGTGCGTGGGGGAAACATGACTTGCCCCCGCACCGAACCGTACCGAGGGGCATAGTTGTACTGACACATCTTACTTGTATGGACTTTGGTCCATTATCTATCTTAGGGGTGTGGGTGCGTGGAGTGGGGGGAAACAGAATAACCGCACTGCCCCTATCAAAAGAGCGCATCGCCGCTAAGAAGGCGAGGCGAGCCGGGGAGTGGGGTGGACCCCCTCCCCCATCTCGGCGAGGCCAAGCCAGAACGAAGTCAGAGAAGTAGCGACGACGGCGTGCCGTGAGGTCGCATGCGGAGGCGAGTCCGTAACATGACTTGCCCCATTATCTTATCTTAGGGGTGTGGGTGCGTGGAAACATGACTTGCCCCGCACCGAACTGCATCGAGGGGCATAGTTGTCTTGACACATCTTCCTTGTATCGACTTTGCCCCATTATCTATCTTAGGGTGTGGGTGCGGGGTGGGGAAGCAGACTAACCGCTGCGCTTTGTCAAATGAGCGCCGCCGTTAAGCGCGAGGCCGAGCCGGGAGGAGGGAGGGCCCATCCGGCGAGGCCGAGCCAGAACGAGCCGTAGCGGCGACGATGCAGCGGCGTCAAGGCGTCGCATGCGGAGGCGAAGTCCGTAACATGACTTGCCCCATTATCTTATCTTAGGGGTGTGGGTGCGTGGGGAAACATGACTTGCCCCGCAGCGAACTGCATCGAGGGGCATAGTTGTACTGGCACATCTTCCTTGTATGGACTTTGCCCCATTATCTATCTTAGGGGTATGGGTGCATGGGGGGGGGAAGCAGAATAACCGCACTGCGCCTGTCAAATGAGCGCACTTCCGCGTTAGCGCGAGGACGAGCCGGGGGGGGGAGGCGGGTCGGGACCCCCCTCCCCCATCCCGGTGAGGCCGAGCCAGGAACGAGCCATAGCAGGCGACGACGCGGCGTGCCGCGGGGTCGCATGCGGAGGCGAGTCCGTAACATGACTTGCCCCATTATCTTATCTTAGGGGTGTGGGTGCGTGGGGAAACAGAATAACCGCGTTTTCTATCATTAGGGGTGTGGGTGCGTGGAAACATGACTTGCCCCGCACCGAACTGCATCGAGGGGCATAGTTGTCTTGACACATCTTCCTTGTATGGACTTTGCCCCATTATCTATCTTTTTGGGGAGTGGAGTGCGTGGGGTGGGGAAGCAGAATAACCACTGCTGCTGTCAAACAAGCGCATCACAGAAGCGCGAGGCCGAGCCGGGGGGGGGGGTCCGACCCCCCCACCCCCATCCCGACGAGGGCGAGCCAGGAACGAGCCGTAGCAGGCGACGGCGCGGCGCGTCGTGGCGTCGCATGCGGAGGCGAGTCCGTAACAAGACTTGCCCCATTATCTAATCTTAGGGGTGTGGGTGCGTGGGGAAACAGAATAACCGTGTTTTCTATCTTTTAGGGGTGTGGGTGCGTGGGGGAAACATGACTTGCCCCCGCACCGAACTGTACCGAGGGGCATAGTTGTACTACACATCTTCCTTGTATGGACTTTGCCCCATTATCTATCTTAGGGGTGTGGGTGCGTGGGGTGGGGGGAAACAGAATAACCGCACTGCGCTTTGTCAAAGGAAGCGTCAGCGTTAGCGCGAGGCCGAGCCGGGGGGAGGGGAGGTCGGGACCCCCCCTCCCCCATCCTGGCGAGGCCGAGCCAGGAACAAGCAGTAGCAGGCGACGACGCGGCGTGCTGCGGTGTCGCATGCGGAGGCGAGTCCGTAACATGACTTGCCCCATTGTCTTATCTTAGGGGTGTGGGCGCATGGGGGAAACATGACTTGCCCCCGCACCGAACCGTACCGAGGGGCATAGTTGTACTGACACATCTTCCTTGGATGGACTTTGCCCCATTATCTATCTTAGGGGTGTGGGTGCGTGGGGAGGGGGGAAATAGAATAACCGCGCTTTGTCAACGAGCGCCTTTGCCCGGCGTTAAGCGCCAGAGCCGAGCCGGGGGAGGGAGGGACCCTCCCCATCCCGGCGAGGCCGAGCCAGGAACGAGCCGTAGCAGGCGACGACGCGGCGTGCCGCGGCGTCGCATGCGGAGGCGAGTCCGTAACATGACTTGCCCCATTATCTTATCTTAGGGGTGTGGGTGCGTGGGGGAAACATGACTTGCCCCCGCACCGAACCGTACCGAGGGGCATAGTTGTACTGACACATCTTCCTCGTATGGACATTGCCCCATTATCTTTCTTAGGGGTGTGGGTGCGTGGGGTGGGGGGAAACAGAATAACCACACTGCTACCACAAACGAAGCGCCTTTGCCGCGTTAAGCGAGGCCGAGCGGTGGGGGGTGAGGGTGGTGGGACCCCTCCCCCATCGAGCCAAAGCCGAGCCAGAACGAGCCGTAGCAGCGCATAACGCTGGCGCGTCAGCGGCGTCGCATGCGGAGGCAGTCCGTAATATGACTTGCCCCATTATCTTATCTTAGGGGTGTGGGTGCGTGGGGAAATGAATAACCGCGTTTTCTATCTTTAGGGGTGTGGGTGTGTGGGGGAAACATGACTTGCCCCCGCACGGAACCGTACCGAGGGGCATAGTTGTACTGACACATCTTCCTTGTATGGTCTTTGCCCCATTATCTATCTTAGTGGTGTGGGTGCGTGGGGAAACAGAATAACCGCGTTTTCTATCTTTATGGGTGTGGGTGCGTGGGGGAAACATGACTTGCCCCCGCACCGAACCGTACCGAGGGGCATAGTTGTACTGACACATCTTCCTTCCCCAAATCGATTCCGTCTTCGTTCCCCTCTTCTTCTCTTCTCGGAGGGGGAGTTATTACTCCTGTTTCACCGCGGGAGCGTCGGCCGGAGGGCTCAACCCTGTGGTGGAGGTCCGGTGTTCTGCTTTGTTCTTTTGCTCTGTCATTGACTTTGCTTGCGTCCTCTTATGTTCATATTTTCTCTCTATTTCTAATCTCTTGCTCTCTTTCTTGTCCCAGTGCTGCACTCGCTAGGGTTCCTTCTTTGTTGAACAGCGTTTGGCGGCGTGAATCTTTGGATTGCAAGGCGGATTTTGTGTTTGCTGGTAAGAGTTTTGCTTTTGTATGGCGTGTTTCGTTTCTGAAATAGTTCAAATCCCTAATTTTTGTTCATGTGTCTTGCAGATCTGGTTCGACAGATTTTAGACTGTAGATCTCAGTGGGTACATCATCCAGTCCGGACAAATTGAATGCACGTGATTTTCCCTGTATTTTGGATGATGTTTTAATAGATCTGGTTTTTATGTTGTACAGTTGTCGTCGTATCGACTTTATAAGTTGTATGTATTTTGATATGTGTTAATTTTTTCCTGGATTGTATGGTGTGTATGGTTTTGGCAGTTGATGCAACCTGCATGTGATGTAGTACTTATCACCATGTGTATTTTGAACTGTTGTCCTGGCATTTGAATAGGTTGTAGTAGTCAATGAAGAACTAGTATGGTGTTGAAAGAGTTGTGTTCTCTAAAGTTTGTTCTGCAAGTGGTGGGTTCATATTTGTTTTATTCGGTGAACTTGTAGTGTTCACATAGTTGAACTGATTGATTGTTCTTGTACTTTTTTGCTAATTATGATGTTGTTGCAGATGTTGGAGTGCAGGTGCCTCCTGATTCGACAAATCGTAACGCTTTCAAGATCTTGTGAATGTTATTTTGAGACACCAAATCCTCTAGAAGAACTTGCGAATGTTGCTTTGGTGTTTCCCTTATATTTGCTCTATTTTTATCAGCCTTTAATACATATATATGCTTAGTTACATCAGTTGTTCCGCTTTTGTTTTGTGTCCGATGCTATGCACTTTATTTATCTTTGTGTACGCAATGTTAATTGTGTTTTAATTTTTTATGTTCGTGGTTATGTTATTGGTTTATGCATTTGGTGACAGCCATGGTTTTCCAGAGGACATTGCTGATGTTGTTAAAGATATTAATGATGGAATGTATTCACTTATCGTTGATGATGGTGATGGCAGCTTAGGTTATGCATTACTCAGTCTCAAAGTGTTGATGGCACCGAGCACATTACCCAAGCCGAGGATGTTCCTATGCGATTATAGCTCGAGGACGAAAGGATAAGAAAGAAGAAGTATGAATTCCGGAAGAGAAAGGAATTGGAGCAGCGTCAAAAGGCTGCCTGTGTGCCGTAAAGTGATGTTGATGTTGCTCAAGCTCCTAAATGTGTAGGCGATGAAGGTGGTGACGCGGGTTTTTCAACTGTTCATGTCGGATCTCAGGGAAGTGACATGCCTGTGAAGACAAACTTGATGCAAACTCGTTTGACGCAAGTGTTTGATCGTGATGGAGTTAAGGAGAAGAAAGCTGTTTTGAAGAGGAAGATGTCGGATTGAAATCCTGATGGCACACAGAGGCATAGTCCACGTGTGAAAGCTGTTTCCCAACCTGGTAATAGCAAAGCTGATGCAGATAGTGTTGCTGTGAAAATTGGTCCAAGCAAACTTGGTGGCTCCTCTGTTCGTCGGAGTCCATGAGGTTTGACAAATAAGAAGCCTTCTTCGTCTCCTCTTCAAGAGCGGTCTTTGTTGAAAGAAAATAAGAAGCGTAAAGTTCATCCTGCAAAAGTGAACAAAGGTGTGAACAAGCGTGCTCGTGTTGAAGCTGAAGATGCTGCATCTGAAGAAGACAATATTGAAGTTGATTCAGAAGATGAATTTGAAGTGGTATGTGTTTTGTATTGCATGTGTCTTGCTAGTTGTACTTGCAATGATTTAATTGTGTTTGGGCTGGTATGCTTGGCGGTGAGGCTGGTCATTGTTTTGCATCTATTTTGATTGTGGTACTGATGTTGTTTTAATAGTTGAACTTGTGCAAACTTTTCTTTGTTTTACTAGCCTTCATATGATTGTTTTGTTTCCTGTATTCATTGTTTGCAGTGGTATGTGTTTTGTTGTGCATGTGACTTACTAATTGTAATTGTAATGATTTAATTTGTGTTTAGGGTGGTATGTTGGCCAGGTGAGGCTTGTCATTGTATTCATCAATTGAGGGCGGTACTGATGTTGTTTTAATAGTTGAACTTGTGCAATATTTTTTTTACTTACATTCGTATGCTTGTTTTGTTTTCTATATTCATTGTTTGCAGTGGTTTATGTTTTGTACTGCATGTGATTTACTAGTTGTACTTTCAATGATTTAATTTAGTTTTGGTTGGTATTCCGGCCAGGTTAGGCTGATCATTGTTTGCATCAATTGAGGGGTGGTACTGATGTTGTTTTAATAGTTGAACTTGTGCAATATTTTCTTTTTCTTTTTACTTGCATTCATATGCTTTTGTTGTTTTCTATATTCATTTTTTAAGGTGTGGCTTTTTTTGTTTTCATTTACAGCCTGTTAGCGTTATGAGTCCCGTCAAGCCGGTGGGAGGCAATGTCGGAAAAGTTGCCTTGGATGAAGGTGACCAACGGAATTTGAACTTAATTGTGCGATGTTCGTTGAGAGAGGTTGAAGATTGTGCTAAATTGCTCGAGAGTCGGCATGTGGCTAGGGTTCATGCATCTGGTTTTGGTTCTATCTTTAGGTGGAGGGTGAAGTCTAACATTTCCCACCCTCTGATGGGAGTTTTGTACCTGAGGATAGATTGTGATACAATGACTCTTGACATGGGTGAGGCTAATAAGAAGCTTCGCAGCACTAGCGATGGTATACAACAATTATTTGGTTTCCCTCGTGGTGGTCGTTCTGCGCCAAGGCCGTCAGAGGACGGATATGATGACGCTCTGATGAAGTTAAGATCGGAGCTTGACATTAGCAGGGACAAAGATATCAAGACAAAGGATTTGAGGAATAAGCTCAAGGTGCTCGTCAAGGATCCTAGCAAAGATGACCTTGCTCTGAAAGTGTTCTTCATTATTGTGTTTATGAAGGTTGTGTTGCCTGGATCTGCCTTGCGTGTTTCCAGAGAGGTAGCAATGTTTGAGGGTCTCGTCTTTGAGGACATGGCAAATATGGATTATTGCCAGCTGATGGTTGATGAGCTTAGAAGGGCTGTTGCCAAGTACCAAAGTGGTCATACCATGGGGAAGACAATCACAGGCTGTGCCATAGGGCCTGTACTAATGTACCTTGACTGCCTTATCCGTGGCAAAACTGCGGAGCCTGACATGCGAGTCCCCCGCATATGTTACATGGATCCTGCCAAGCTTTCTGATCTGGTTGATGCAGATTTGATAAAAAAAGGCAATGCAGATCCAATGACTTGGGTGTTTGGGAAGCTTAGGTGAGTTTTGTTTGTTTTGTGTCTTGCAGACCTTTTTTTTTTATTTTTTAGGTATAGCTATTTTTTGTTGTAGTGGACATGTGTCTTGTCTGGTTGTCTGCATTTATATTTTGTATGGTTTAGGTCTGGTTTTTAGTATCTGTTGTTTCGTGTGTTGTTGAACCGAGTAACTTTGTTCAAGCGGCCTGCTGGTAAATACTAACAAATTGGCAATGACAGTTAAAGTTTCATTAGTGGTGTTGATTTTAAATCTGTTAATATCATGATTTATTTTTCCCTATGTGTTGCGTTGATTGATTAACTATTTTTCCCTTTTGTTTGTAGTGGAAAAATCAAGAGGAGGTTGTTTTTTTCCGAGTGTATAAACGGCGATCCACGGAGATGCCGTCGTCTCAGGTTCCGAAGTTTTCATCTCTGCCCGATGAGTTGAGGGATGGCCATGGTGTTGAGGGTGCTGGTTATGCCCACTTGGCCCTAGTAATGCTAGTGCTTCACAGAGGCAGGGTTTTGGTATTGATGTTGATGTTTCAGCGTTGGAGCGCGCTGAGCATATCTTAAGTAATGTGTGTTCTGAGCTGCAAAAGGTCCCAACGACAGTTGAGCGTTTGAGCTGTATTAATGGTATCCTTCTTGAAGGTCATCAATTTAACGCTGAGGAAGCTGTTGACTACATTGAGATGGAGAGGATTTTAATCGGTGATATGCGTGACGGTGCCGCTAATCTAGTTCAGAGCTCGGTTCGTTTGTTGAACAACATGAAGCGTTTGAACTACATAAAACTCTCGCTGCAAGCCATATGAAGAAAGTGCAAATGTTGTTATCAAGCAGTTTGAGCAGGATGAGGCTGCTGCCACCGACAACAGGGCTGGTGATGGTACTGAGGCTAATGTTTTCGATCACGAAACGAATGATGTTGGCTTTGAGCGTCCTGATGTTGATGTGAGTCAGTCGTTGGTGTTTGCAATTTTTAGGTTGTTGTCCAGATGTCAGTGTTGTAGTTGAACTTCCTCATGTTCATCTATTTATTAATAATTTTCTTTCATGCAGATTGATCACGATGAGGCTGCTGGCACCGATAGCAGGGCTGAGAAGGTACTGAGGCTAATGTTTCTGATCAGCGTACGAACGATGTTGGCTCGCAGCACCCTGTTGTTGATGTGAGTCAGTCCTCATTGTTTGTATGTTTTTACTATGTTGTCCTGCTTTGTCGATTGTAGTTGAACTTCACGATCTACATCTGTTTATTAATTTTTCTTTTCATGCAGGAGACCAATCATAATGTTGAGGGTTCTGTTGACGGTGGAGTTAATGATCTATCCACTGATAAGTGCAAGGTTATTTTATTTTCATTGTGTTTATTAATATTTTCTTAAAATTTCATGCGCACCGATGTGTCTTGCTTGTTCATTTTTCTATCCCACACCTTTTATTGTTGCTCATAATAGCATTGTTTTTTTTTGTCTCATTGCATTTGAATCAGGGTCCTATTGTTGGCGATGAGCCTTGTTTGCTGTTGGTGATGTCGCTTTGAATGTTAGCAGCATGACAAGTTCGATGATGTTCCCGTGAATGCTTCCAAGGTTTATTTTTCTGTGCACCTATTGGTAGCTTATTTTTTATTGTTAGTTTTGTTCATATTATTCACTTTTTCTTAATTTTTATTTTCATGACATCGATGTTGAGCGTGAGGTTGTCCTTAGTGGTGGAGATGATGCTCATGATGTTCCATTGAGTAGTGGGCGCAATATTGGTACCAAAGTTCTTGATGAGGATCTTTGGTGCTGCCAAAGATACTTGATGCCAAATCGCATGGTGTTGGTATTGCTTGGGAATGAAAATTTTTCTGGTTGTGAAGATTTGTCACGGAGAATTTCCCTTTGGAGGTCTTGATTACGGTGATGCATTGCAAGATGCTTCTAGCGTGGAGGAGGTGCCATCCGAGGATGATGATTTACTTGTCAATTTCTTGACCCCTTGACGCAGGAGGCGCTCTTGTCGTCCAAGGATTTTCTTTCTCTGAGACCACTGAAAGCGCATCAATATTGGTGTCCTCTCAAGATGTCTCATCGTCAAACCACAAACCGGAGGCAGAATGGTCTCATCACGGGAACTACCGTCGTCGTCAAACCACGATAGTCCGTAAGGACTTGTAAATGGGGTGTACTTCTCAATTTTGGCATTTTGGACATGTTCTCTTGTAGTTGTTGAACTTATTATTTTTCATCATTTTACGCAAGCGTAAAAGTGGTAATGTTGTTAAGGTTGATACGTTATTCTTCGATGTTACTAGGTTGCGCACAAACACGAAATGGTTAGTTTGGGATTTTGCCCGTACAATTTTTTGTCTCGTTATCTTTCTCTAGTATGATTATTGTTGTTGTTGCGGTAGTTTTAATTGTGTAATCTTTTGTGTTTTTCTAGTCACAAGTCGATGTTTCAAAATAAAGAATGTGATGCCGTTGTTGGTTCTATTGCTAAAGCGTTTGTCCCCATCGGCATGCTCAACTCGCATAAAGGCCGATGTTGTTTTATATTCTCTACGTCGAAGTACCGAGACAACGACAAGTTGATAGTTCCCAGGATGGGTGACGGTCAGTATTTTGCTTTTTTTGTAAATAGGATGATAACTTGTTTTGCCAATTTTCTAACTATTGTTGTTCCTTTTGTACAACAGACCAAGATCCGTGATGGAAATATTGATCCCAATGTGCTAAATTTGTTCACAAGATCAGGTGCTGATGGTTTTGACCAAGTAGGTGAACTTGGAATTTTTGTACTCATTAACTAGAACTGTCATGTTTTCTTTGCAGTTTTGGGATGTGGGGGGAATGAACTTGATCTGTGCTTCTTTTATTAAAGCTGCACTTATTGTTGCAATGGAATTGAACTGATATGATTGTTCCTCAATTTTGGGCGGTGGATATAATTTCTTTATGATTATGTGATTTTTTGTTTGTACTTATGAATTTCAATTTCCCTCTTTTATTTTATTGTTTGAAGGCTGAATTTTTTGTTTCATTATGATTTGGTAAATTCATTTTTCCTCTGTGATTTTTTTCAGCTTCTTTTCCCTACATTTGATCCGCCGTCATTTGTGGCTACCATGAAGCCTAGTAAAGAATCTGGGCATTGGTGCTTGGTTGTTCTGAATTTGAAGTTCCGTCGTTTCGAGTGTCTTGATTCACTCCATGATGAAACCTGGGGTGATGCAGTTAGATTCTTAAGGAATATGACAAATAATATAAAGAAGCTTTGGAGGGAGTCCAGTGTAGACAGGGCCAAACCATTCTCACAGGCGCAAATTGATGGTTTCTCTTGCGAGTTTGTGCGGGTGCCTCAGCAGGAAAACACGTGAGTATCCGTTTTAATGATTTTTGCTGGTTGTTTTTGTTCTTTGGAGGATGTTGTTCTGTATTTTTTGGATTTTGTGTTGTACCATTTTTTATTTTTCCTTTGTTTACTGAGCATGATTGTGGATTCTTTATGCTACAAAACTGCAAGACCTATTATTGTCGGGAGGATGGTGTAATTGAAATGGTCGATTACAGCCATGAAGACATTTTGGACATTAGGAAGACTTTCTTTGTATACACTGCGCAACTAGCGATTTGTTTGATGTTGACTTCGGGTTTTTTGCCATCGAACCATGTACGTGTGCATGGACTTTTGTAATTTTTTTGCAGCTTGTACTTCTCTATTAGTACTGTCATGAAATATGTATTTGAACTTACGCTTTGTGCGGTCTTCTTTTTTTTCAGGTGAGTGGCTGGATCTTGGTGAGCATGACTACAGGTTCTTTGGTAGCCAGTTCTTGGAGCTCGAGCGCGTAGCTATTGATCTTAGCTGTATGCGTTCTCCGAAAAGACAAGATCCGGTGTTATGAAGGGGCGGTTGGGAGCTACGAGAGGTTTTACTACTGCTTGTGCAGATAGCCCTACTACACCCAAGAATCCCATTGTGGAATTGATAGACAGCGATGATGATGTGCTTGACAAGATTCTTTGGCGTTGGAAGAGTCACGAGGAGCGCTGCACGCCAAAGGTTTATCTCCCTTGCTGGAATAGTGGCTCATAGAGCTGGTGGTGCTAGGAAAGATCCCGCTTTGGATTACGGCAATGTTGTAAGCACGAAGCGTGCTTGAGCTCCTATAAAGTTTTGCTCCCCTGTGCAGCAGCTTCACCCTTATAGATTCCCTCACCTGGACAAGGCTCGCAGGTTGTATAATATGTTGCTTAGTGATGAATGGCGTGAGAAGTATGCCGAGTGAGTATCTCTCATTATTTTTCCTCTTCCTTTTCTTGTGTTGTTTGTAACTTCTAGATAAATATGGCCTGAACTGTTCCTTTTTATACAACTTGAACTGCTATGAATGCCTTATCTTGCTTCTCCTTCTTTTTGTTCTTGTGTGTGCTGCAGGAATACATTCTCAATGATACCTCAGCCTGATGGAAACGTAACTAACTTCACTTTGGGAATCGCATGCAGGGAAGTTTTTTCACCTGCGCAAATGATGGAGGGTGATGTAATGGACTTCCTCATTGATGATTGGAAGCAAGATCCCGATAGAAATGCTGATTTCGCATCTGGGAAAAGGATATTGCTGAGTCCATATTTGATCACGGTAATCAATCAGATCGGTTTCTTTATGTTGAACGAAACTGTCTATTGTTTTTATGATTTTTAATAATACTTTGCTTTTTGATTCTTTTCCGCTGTCTATTTTCTATTTTGGCTTTTTTGTAGGTTGTGCTTGACTGTTCGTTTTACGAGGATGAAAAGAAAGTGTTTAATGTGGAGAGTGCAGCGAGAGATTTCAAGAGCTATGTTAAAGCTAATGAAGACTTTCTCAGTGCCGACCTTTTGAGATCTACTAGCTGATTTTTGGTTTTTATTTGTTTGTTGTGATGCTGGTTTTTAATTTGAATATTTAACGTCTCTTTTTTGGTCATTTGTTTTTAGATCATGATGCCTCTATTCAAGCCTATGGTTTTATCAAAGGATAGGAAAGTGAACCACTATTCCTTATATGTCATGAATCGGTACCGAAGTAGCGTTGACATCCTTGACTCTTTACCTTATCGGAAGAACCACCGTCCTTCAAAGAACACCTATCACAAAGACTGCGAGAAGATTGTTAGTGACATTTATTATCTGTACTGGATTAATATTTGTGCATCTTTGTTTCTGCTGTTTCTGAGACCTAAAACTGTGTCGGTTGTTTTGTTTTTTTACAGACTTCTAGATTGGTCAAAGTAATGAAGGCTGTGTATGGTGATGCTCAGTACAATGCAAGCAAGCAGCCCAACTGGGAGCTATTTGCAAAGAAACCAACGTTTGTCAAGGTTCCACTTCAAGGGAAAAATGAATGTGGCCATTATACTGTGAAGTATGCGGGATGCTATGATGGTGAAAAGATCGTTGAGAACATTCGAAATAATGACGTGGGTTTCTTGTTGAGCTTTTCAATTTCTGTTTTTGGCTTATTGTGCATCCTTTTTTTTATGTGTCATGATTTTTGATAATTTGTTTTATTGTTTTGCAGCCACACATTGTTGATTGGAACGCTGAGGATCTGTATAGAGTTGTGTTCAACCGTAATAACCATCTTATGGTGAGGGAGCTTCCCAAGGAGGTTCACGCTTTGGCTCCTGATGCATAGGATAAATGGCCATCATTTGCATAGTGAAATTGATAGTTGTGTGATATATCTCTTGAAAACATTGTAGGCTCTATTTTGAAGTGTTTGATGTCTTGTCGAGTACTATGTAATAACTAGTATATTTTGTGTTGTGTTTTAAGTGTGGCACAATGTTTCATCGGGAATTCGTTTTGGTTAAGTTTTTTTTGTACTGAAGACTTATATAGTAGTTGAACTGAAAACAATTTTTTTCCAAGTGTATTCTCGAGTTGTTGAAAGTGAGATTTATTTTATTTTTATGTGATTCCATCCTAACTTGGACCTTTATAGTTTCCGTACTCTCGTTTTCTTGTACTTATGATATAGTTCTGTTAGTACTGATTTGTAGTCTCATTCAGCGTAAGGCTTTCAAAATTTTAGTGCCAAATTTCTTTTGAACTTCTTGAACTTTAGTAGTTGAACTTCATAGTAAAAGTTAAATTACTGTTTTAAATTAGCTACGTTTAAGAGATAGTCCTATTAAGTTCAAAACTATTTCTTTCTCAATGCATTAATTGGTATCATCATAGCACTTACCGAATAAACTTAGTTGTACTGAGATTCCAATTGTGCTAGTACTTTTGATTAATTATTTATCGTTTGCGTTGTTTGATGCTAGTATGTCTTCTGTTGTGTTTCTCGTGATTTTTCTGTTTTGTCGAACTTATATCTTTTTGATTTAGTTTTTGGCCTTCTTTTTTTCTAGGCTTTGGTTCTTCTCCAGGCAATGTTTGGTATAATCCTAGCACTTGCTGTATAGACTAAGTTGTACTGATATTTCAGTTGTATTGCCACTGTTAATTCTTAGTATGTCACTGTTTTAAGGAATGCGAACTGAAGCTTCCCGTTCCTTTTTATATATTTGTAGAATGAACGTACCGTGTGTTCAAATATACCAGAACTTTTCAGTCCTAGGATGCTAGTGACTAGGAAATACGTACTGGTATTTCTTTGCTTTTTCTGATGCAGTACTTAGTGAATTTCTAACTACTTTTTAGCACGATGCTTTTTAGTACTGAATGTTGTCCTCGGCTGAAACTTAGTCTTTTTAGTGTTAAATGCGAAACTAAAAACTGATTTTTAAGCGTGATAGTACTTCCGTTCATGTCTAAGCTGTCTTTGGCGTCGAAGGCTACTATTTGCTTTTGGCCTTTATTTAGTCCGCCACTTTTTTGCAAAAATATTCATGTGTTATTTTTTCTCCATGACTAGTCTTTGTTGCGTGGCAGCCATCAAGTTTCAACTTCAAGCTACTTCAACTTCAAATGATGGATGAACAAAATAGGAATCTAGCAAATTTGTTGGACGACATAAGCAAACGATGTACTTGATAGACATAGGCAAACTTGTTCAAACCCTGACACACATAGCATAAGGTAGCTGGTTCAACATAACGAAAGAAAATTACAAATCTGAAACAACAATACTAAGGACACACAGAGCATAAGGTATCTGGTTAACATAACAAATGCAGACTTTCATGCATCTTCATCCGCGAAGTTGCAGTGGTAGTATGGGTTGACCTCCTGCTCTTTTGAAATATCCCAACTTTGTCACGATGTTGTCGATTGTCTTCCATGACACATGCGTTGCGTGACGCATCTATTCTAACGTCACGTGATGAGGTTGTCCGGCAGCGGGCTGTTCCCCCATAGTTTGTGGTCTTCCCTGTTCATCTTATTCTTCATGCCTTCGTAGAATGGGTGGATGACGCCACCTGCAACATCGGCCAAGGAGTCATAGTATTTGTTGGTCTTTGGATCTTTCCACTTGCGCTGCATGTCGTTGAAGTTGTTGGGGTTGATTTCCAAACCAGACTTCTCCAGCATCCGTTTGTCACCTCCAATGCTGAAACCAACAAATGTGTACAATTTCTCCTCCTTCAGGAAGTCTTTGAGGCGCTTGGGCCTACAAGGGGGGAGACACACATTTATAGATTAGTCTTATTTTTTGAGGATTTAATTCTTCTGCTTTTTTTGTTCTACAAGTGATAATCCATGAGGTAGATGCTTATATATTATGAGTCATGCATGAATGTAATTTAGAAACTAGTACACAAAGTCCTGAAATTAAATTCAACTACACCGTGTTATTTTTTCTTTTTTGCTATCTTCTTTGCTTTACCAAACGCTTCACCAAATTAGAGAATCATTTTACCAGAGTCAATGATATATGCGCTGCTTGATTCAAGTTTAGTTTTCTTTTTTGTTGAATAAAAGACCTATACCAGTGCTTGATACATCTTTGTGCATTAATTCTATATCAAGTTCAAAAATTAGTTTGAGAAACATGTGCATCAAGATATGAACCTATACCACTTCACCAAAGATCTTTTAATACATCAATTCTATAAACTATACTAGTGCATCAAGATCAGAATCTATGCTAGTTCATCAAGTTCAGAAATTAATTTGGTGCATAAAGTTCAGAATGGTATAAACTTTTTTTCAGATGCTAATCTGGTGAAACAATCCACTTCACAGTTCCAGAAATGCATGTAACTTGATAAACATGTAATCGTGCATCCACTTCATAGACTAGTAGTTCATCTAGTTGGGAAACAATTTTTAATTAATTTTTTAGTGACTAGTACTGGTACAACAGATGAATGAACAGTAGTATGAGTTACAATGGATGAATGTACTTCAAAAACTAGTAAAGAAAGTTCTGAAATTAAATTAAGTACATCATGTTATTCTTCTTCTTGGATTATACATAGTTTCAATCAATGTTGTATGTTCTTCATTGGTACTAGTTTATTCTACTTTTGTTGAAATAGGATAACACAGAATTAGTGCTTCACCAAGTCCTTAGTTTATTTTCTTACGAAAATAACATTACATCAAATTCAGAAAATACTTCACTACATCAAGTTCAGAAACATCTTTTTTAATACATCAAGTACATAGACTACTCTATTGTATCAACTTCATAAACTACACCAGTCGATCAACTTCAGAATTTAATCTTCCGCAAGATTTTCCAAATAGTAATCCAGTGCATCAGGTTCAAAAATACATTTATAGTATATCTACTTTAGAAAATGCAGTAGTGCATCCACTTTTCACAAACCACACTAGTACATCTAGTTGGGAAACAAGTGTGATTAAATTTTCAGGATACAGTACTATAAAACGGATAAACCATATGCAGGGCAAATGAGTAGGATTGCTCACCATTTTGTGGCCATGTGGTACACCAAGCAGAGTTCGTCGACGCACAACTGCAGGACTGCCACCATCTGGGGAGGTTCATCTTTGTTGGTGTAGTGCACACCAGCGCCGACGATCCTACGAAACCTGCCGCCAAGCTTCCTCCTGAGCCTGGAGATCACCTCGTCGGCCTTGTCTGGTTCGCTGGTGCAGACGATCTCTAACGTCTCCTTGCCGTGGAGCTCAAGCCCTTTGAGCGTTCTGGTGTAGTCGCACTTCTCGCCGAGGACTTTAATGTCGACGAGGTTGCTCCTCTTGTCCGACGTCTCGGCATGATGACGCTTGGCGGATGGTTCCTCCGCCATGGCCTTCCTCCGGCGACTTTGGGCTTTGGAGAGAGACGCTGGAGGTTTATGTGCAGTGGAAATGGAAGCGGCAATGGTGGTTTGTGGGAACGAGGGAGAGATGGAAGACAATGGGGTATTTTTTCGGCGCCGACGGTGGTGTGGGAGGCGGTTCGTCGGGGGCGTGTGTGTAGTGGGTGTTGTGGCGTGGGGTCGCCGTTTGCAGTGCGTCGTGGCAACCGCCCAGTGGGTGGCGCGGGTGGTGGTGTTGAAGAACTAACCGTCCAATTTAAATGGTTTTTACTGTTGAACTGACTAGTCTTGTCAATTTGTACTTATGACCTGCAAAATCCCACTTGCACATCTCTGCGGTGGTGATGATGGCATTTTACTGTGGCACCGATTTGTATAGTCAAGCTGTACTTATCAGCTGCTTATCCCACTTGCACGTGTCGGCGTCGGTGTTGGTGGAGGTCTGAACTCCTCTACTGTCGTACTCGGACTGGTGATTGAAGTGTAATTGAACGTACCAATTACCAGTGAGACTATGTGACTATGTGTGGCGCTAATGTTTTTTTAAAACAATTTTCGTATTATTTTTAAGGATTGTTTATATCAAGATAACATGTGAGTATTTTTTACAAATAAATTAGATTTTCACCAGTACAGGATGTATTATATTCGCATTTTGCTTGAGGTAATTATTTTTATGTACTCATGGTCTTTTTGAATTGGGACTGGCAGGAGCAGGCATAGCTTTGTTTTTTCAATACGATTTTTTTCCAGTCGTTCACTGGTGTGTTTGTTATTACTAAGCCTTTTGTACTGCCGACAGAGAGTTGTCAGTACTGATGTAATACAAGAGTTTAAATTTTTCCTTGACAGCTTTTTTGCTGAGTTACTGGTTCACAGTAGCGTTTTGTGTCAGATATATCAAGATAAGTTTTTTCAATTTTATTTTTGACTGCATTCAAAAGGATTATCAAATGGTTTAAATAATAATGTCCTTTGCTTCAATGGCACAAACCAGAAATTATATCAAGACCGATGTGTACTCGCCTTTGTAATCTTGACGAATGAGAGTTATCGATCTTGATGTGCTACAAGAGTTTAAAATTTTCCTTGACATATTTTTTCCCGAGTTGCTTTGGTTCATGATGGCGTTTTGCGTCGGATATATCCAGATAAGTTTTTTCAAACGTATTTCATGACTGCATTCAAAATGATTATCAAATGGTTTACATAGTAATGTCACTGCTTCAGCGGGCACAAATCATAAACTAAAAAATAACTTTAGTTCTGATAGAGAAATCGACGATAAAGCTAAATAAGTTTTGGTAACGACAGTGTTTTGTGAAATGCTTCCTCATTGTGTGCTGATGCAACTGAGACTACAAGGTTATTTTTTAGTTGACGCAGCAGGAAAACCACTATGTATTGTTCAGTCTTGAGCTTCTCCTAACTGTCCCCGAATGTTGTGCCATGCCGACGCTCTTTCCAGGTTTAGCCTTGGCAGCTTCATCGTCAGTTTCAGTTTCCTCGCCCCGACAATCGCTATCTTCATTGTCTTCGTCCGATTGGCCGTCATTGTCATCAAACTCTTCTTCTTCATCGTCTTCATTTGATTGCTTGGAACTTTGTCGTTGCCTGTTTATGTTCAACTCCATCGACCTCCTTGCCCACTTTGCACCGCGGGCATTATGTCCGTCGATTCGGCCGCCACACTTGCGGCAAGTGTAGCTGTTACGTGTGTTGTCTCCATTGGTAGAAAGCTGGGTGGCTCCAATCTGCTTGTTCTTGTTGTGATGGCATCTGTGCGGAGTGGGCATGTGCGGTAGTTATGGTTGCTCAAGACGCGTTGCAGAATCCGCATGCCCTTACCCCGAGGGGTTTGCCGTCCGGGCCAAATTGCAGCGCTGATGGGGCGTGGACGGCTTTTCTTGTCATTGCCGCAGCTTTTGCTGCTTGCGTCTTGCTCTTCCTCCCCTTTGTGTTTGAGAATATTGGGGGTTTAATCACCATTTCCTGCTGCTGCTGGTAGGATGTGCTATTGTCATGTCGTTCGCCTACAGCACCATCGAGCTCATGATCTCGCATGTGAGTTTGACGGTGCTCTTGAGTGTGCACACCGGCAAGCTCCGGTTGCTGCTGCTCATCTTCCTCGTTCTCAAACGGGTCAATAGCTCCCATATGGTTCATCTCGGATAACATTGTAGCAATATCCTGCTCAATGGCTTCATTGTCCGCGACACCTCCATTTTCAGCAGAATGCATGGCGTCGAGTTCTTGTTCAAGTTTGTCCATGACGACTCGCGTCCTTGCCATTTGCTCTTGGCTTCTCAAGCTTTTTACATGCACCCGTATGTTCAGCGTCGTGATGAGCTTTCAATGCAGTATTGGGATGCCTTGTTTGACGCTACTGTCCTCAAGTCATTTCTATCAAATGTTGGCTGGATGTTCGGGCGTTTGGTGTATCTCCTGAGTATGTATTTCTCTATAACGCTTTCAGCCTTAATTGTCTGCATCATGCACAGGACATGGACGCATAAAAGACCTGTATTTGTTTCTGGAAGAGGTGCATGTTTTTTGTTATTTCATTCGAACAATAACTTTGCAAAGAAAGTAGTACATTATGTAACATCTTTTTGTAGTCCTTACCTGTGGTCCCATAGCACACTTTTCGTACTCATATGTTTCTCCCACGGGTCTGCAACCACAGAACGCAGCGTCTTTGAGCCCACAGAAAGTTTTTGCGGGTGGTTGTAGCGCACTAGGTACTTTGTGGGCTCTTCCGTCTCTGTCGCCGTGAAGAGAGTGCTCAGTTTTAGCCTATCTCTGATCTCGCTGTACACAGCTCGCGTGTACAGCTTTGCCATCTGGGTGTCAAACCCATAGAAGGTCAGCGTGTTCTGTTCCTTCTGCAGATGCAAGAATGATGACCAAATTGTTAGTTTTCTTGCAGGAAAAACTTCTAATAAAGTTTTTACTTTAGTAAGCATGTAATTTTTTGTCTTACGACAAGTGTAGAGCTATACCCGTTACCCATTGTCTCCTGGTTCTCTCTGCCTCCTGGTTTTGACGCAGGAGTTTACAGGCGACAAGCAGTGTGTAGGTTATGTCTCTCATTTACATAGTTCTTCTTGAGCACATAGTTCATGCTCTCACTTACTGTGTGTGGATGTCATTTTGGCAGAAAATTTCTTTGAAGTAGGCTGATATCCATTTCTCACGCTCGTTCCACATGCCCACCATTGTGGCATCATCGTGGAGGTTGTACTTATCCATCAATCTTTTCCAGGCATCCTCAAACTCAGTTGGCATGAGGGGCCATTTGAGAATTGATGTGAATTAATCCTTAAAGTCGTCGTGCAGGAAATACAGGTACGCGAGGTGTTCCTTGTACTTCTTCATAATGTGCCAGCGGCATAGCTTATGTAATGTGTTCTTGAAAACATCTGCTCTCGCCAAAGCCATTGCCGGGCACTGGTCTGGTAATGAGAAAATAGACTCAGAGTGGTCAGCAGATGGTTGTGCATATATACCAATAGAACTGACACAACAATTTTATTGTGTTACTTTCCTTTTCTTTTTTGGTAGCGGGGTGGTGGTTGGGGGTGGTTTTAGCGGGTGTACCTGTGATAATGCATGTAGGAGCCTTCCTTCTCATGCACCTTAAAAATGTCCTGAACAGCCACTTGAATGAATCTGCATCCTCATCTCTTATCAGGGCTAAACCAAAGAATGTAGTCTGTAAGTGGTTGTTAGTTCCGACAAACACCCCAAGTGGCATATGGTACTTGTTGGTCTTATATGTTGTGTCAAACGTTACACAGTCCCCGAAGTCCTGATACGCTCCTCGACAGCTTGCGTTCGCCCATAATATGTTCTTAACTCTGTCGGACTCATCGAGTTGCATGTCACAGAAGAATTCCCTGTTTATAGCTTTCATCTCCCTAAAGAAGTTGACAGTCTTTAGGAAATCGTCCACATCATCAATCCTTGAATTCTTTGCTTTCCGCATATCAAAAGTTCATTGAAAAATGCATGTTGAATCAAGGCGTCAGTCATGCGTTATGTGATATGTTTGTACTGACAGAGGAAAAAAGACATAGGCGGTTTATGGGAGGAGAACTAGTTTTTACTTACAGGTTAATCAGGTCTTTGGCATTCATTTCGAGGAAGTAGCTACCAGGGTCATCACCGCCCAGAATGCTCATGATTTGCGCGTGTTCAATGCCTTTGAACTGCGGTGTACTTGACGTACTCCAAGATTGTTTTGTCAAAGTTTTTGTGGGAGTGCAAGAAGACAAGCTTTTCTGCGGTGAGCTGTAGCCTGTGGTTTTGTTCCAGACTATCTCTTTTTACGACAAATGTTCCATCCTTTTCCTTCTTGACCTCATTTTAGCCCATGATTAGTTCTGTTGTCGTCTTGTTATGCTGTCTATTTGCTTCAGACACCTTTGATTCATAAACTCCATGGCACGTGCAATAAAGGTAGGCTCTAGTCTTAAACTTGGGGCCTTCCCTGACAGCAAAACCAGCATGCTTCGCATATACGTTGTAGTTCTTACTTTCTTCGAAAGTTTCAAACCTCATCTCCAGCCTTGCCAGAACATAAGCTTCAATGTCAGGTGGCTGCACACAACAATGACAAAACAAAAATGTTAGATGGGGTGGTCACAACACCATGGTATGGACTGTGCTTGTATTTTTTTTTCTATATGGGTACTTACATGTGTATAGCTCTGCGCTGCCTCTGGTGTTTGTTGTTCTCCCTAGTTTATGGGCGCCGGTGGTGTCACCCTTGGCACATGCAGCAATGCATCTCTTGGAGGGAGCAACGATGAAGAAGATCTCCGTCTCTCGTTGTACGGACGTCTCTCCTCGGATTCATTGAGATGTTGCTCCTGTGTATATGGCTCGTATCTTGTACTTTTGAACCTGCTAGAGTGGCCAAAATTTCTGTCTTTTTGCCCTGGTCTTCCCGTCGCAACTTCTTTTGCAGCACGGATGATTGATGTTGATGGAGCGACTGGTGGAAGCCTTCTTGCAACCCATCCACGGCTTCCTGTCCTTGGCTTTTTGCATGAAGGAAACCGTTTGTTGTTGGTGATATTGTTGGCCTAGTTGCAACCCAGTAGCGGCAAAGTTTGCATTCCCAGACATTGCTGTTTGCTGTATAGAAGGACCTGTCCGTGCTTCTGATGATTGTGGTGTATCTTCAAACCTGCTTGTACTGTTGAAATATCCAGGCGGTATTTCTGGTGTTACCCAACCAGGTGGTGCCCCATATCTGGTTTGCTCATGAAATGCTTGCTGCGTGCGCCGCCTTGGATGCTTCTGCAAACAACATTCAAAAGTTTTTGTGATTAATCTAGTATCATTTTCAGTCGAACTGATGAACGTTCATGTTCAAAACACGGATGTACTGATGCTCTTTTTTTAGCACTGTTTTTGTAAACTGGACATTGAACTCATGCATGACTTCTCCTCTGTTCTTCTGTAACTAATGCAACTACACTAGAAGTACTCCTAGTTTATGTATCATTGAACTTACCGTGTAACTGTGGCACTCTCTCGTCACTATCTACCTGGACTGACGCTGATGTTTATTTTTTTAACTTGAACTCAAGATAGCATATTAGATGCACTGACAGTAACGTCGACATCCTAATCGTGCATCAATGCATATACATTACAAGTACTGCTAGCTTATGTATCACTGAACTTATTGTGTAGAAATTTTTGTTTTGGTAACAGTTTTGTTACTCGTTCGAACTGACGCAATTACATGACTTGTACTCTTAGGAATAACAACATACAACTCTCAGCGGTAGCTGAACCTTGTCACTATACCTGGACTGACGCATATGTTTATTTATTTTTAACTTGAACTGACGCAATGCATATTAGATGGACTGACAGTAACCTCGACATCCTAATCGTGCATCAAGTGGCAGGGGTGTCAATGAACTGATGCTAGCATTTGCAATGTACCATCGGGTTCTTCTTCATAACAGGACTGACAAACTAATGGAGTGACACAAATGTGGGGAGCAGACATTACCTCTAGTGTACTGTCTTCTTATTCTACCTCTAGTGGGCATCTTACTGGCATGTTCTTGTGAGGCGGCACCATTGACGCATCACCTGCTTGTGGTGGACGTCTGGCGAAGAGGTTCGTTGAGGAAGCACCTTGCGGGGATAACTGCCCCGGAGAACGAGACCCGATGACGAAGGAGGCAGGAGGCGGGGATGACGGCCCCGACGATGGATCCGGCGACGGAGAGAGGCAGGAGGCGGGGATCACGGCCATGTCGATGGATCCTACGGCGGAGCGAGACAGGAGGCGGGGATCACGACCCGACGATGGATCCGGCGACGGAGGGAGGCAGGAGGCGGGGATGACGACCCCGACGATGGATCCGGCGACAGAAGGAAGGAGGAGGTGGCGGCGGATCCGTCGCCGGCCAATCACGGCGCTGGGCTCCTCGCTCGGCTGCCGCCATCGCCGCTTCGCTGCGGCGGCTGCCTCCGGCGGTAGGAAGCAGGTCGATTGGGGCTGGGTCGGTCGTGGACGCGTCGCGCTTTATAAGGCGAGGGTAACAGAATAATATTACATTGCTATAACGGAATAGTCCAGCCCTATATATATATATATATATATATATATATATATATATATATATATATATATATATATATATATAGTGATTGACTATTCGTCACCCTGGGTAAGGAATAATTATTCTTCACCCCCTCTATTTTACCATCAATGTACCGCAATTTTACGTTCCGTAAGTTTTGTCTTATTTCCGACGTAAAAAGAGACCGTAAGAAAATATATAATCGTCGTAAAAAATATTTTATGTTATGTAAAATTACAAATGTAAAAACATAGTGTAAAATACACATAAACTGCAAATTTTCTTGTCTTATGACCTATATTTTTATTTTCTTACACCAAATTTTACGTAGGGAATCAATAGGAATGTAAATATTGGAATTCCAAACGTAATTTAATTATGAAATGATCGTAAGATTACATCGGGTGAAGAATAACTTATTCGCACTCGGGTGACGAATAGTATCACTATATATATATATATATATATATATATATATATATATATATATATATATGTATATATATATATGATTTTGATCACGATGAAATGCATAGGATAAAACTTCTGGTGAAATTCCAATTTCAATCGGTTCTAATCCCATGTTCCAATATCATCCAATAGTCTATACCATGCCAATGCCTTTCCCTCCAAACATAAAGGGAACACCTTTTTCTAAAATCCGTCCTCGGATAAACCTTCAAGCTTAAACAATCCACACATCTCATCCACATAGATTAGGTGCATATCAGGATGTACCGTTCCATCCCCTGCATAAGGATTAGCTAGCAGTTTCTCTAACATACCCGAAGGAATCTCATAATAAATATTTTCAGTAGGTTCAATAGGTTGTGGGGCAACTCTCAAAGGACTATTTTCCATAGTGACAAGTGAAAATAAATTTCAGCACGTAATATAAATGTTTTCTTACCAAAATCAACTTACCAAAGGCGCTTCACTCCCTGGCAATGGCGCCAGGAAAGAGTCGTGATGACCCACAAGTATAGGGGATTAATCGTAGTCCTCTCGGTAAGTAAGATTGTCGAACCCAACAAGGAGCAGAAGTAAAGGATAAGTGGTTTTTAGCAAGGTATTATCTGCAAGTACAGAGAGTAACGGTGATAGATAGTTTGTTAGAAAGATAATTTGTAACAAGTAACAAGTAGAAATAGTAACAAAGGTGCAGCAAGGTGTCCCAATCCTTTTTATAGCAAAGGACAAGCCAGAAAGTTGTCTTATATATAGCAAGGTGCTCTCGAGGACACATCGAAATTGTCGTCTAGTCACGTTCATCATGTTTAGTTGATTCGTGTTTGCTACTTTGATAATTTGCTATGTGGGTGGACCGATGCTTGGGTACTGTTCTTACTTGAAGAAGCAACCCGCTTATCATTACCCCCTCTCGCAAGCATCCACAACTATGAAAGAAGAATTAAGATAAATCTAACCATAGCATGAAACATATGGATCCAAATCAGCCCCTAACGAAAATAACGCATAAACTAGGGTTTATGATTTTTTTTTCACTCTAGCAACCCATACTCTACTTATTACTCCACAATGCCTTCCCCTAGGCCCAACTATGGTGAAGTGTCATGTAGTCGACATTCACATGCCACCACTAAAGGAAGCAACAACATACATATCATCAAAATATCGAACAAATACCAACTTCACATGATTACTTATAACAAGACTTCTCCCATGTCCTCAAGAACAAAAGTGACTACTCACAAATCATATTCATGTTCAAGATTAGAGGTGTATTGAATATGCTTGAGGATCTGAACATTTAATCTTCCTCCAAATAAACCATCTAACATCAACTACAAGATGTAATCAACACTATGATACGTCTACCTCGTATCTACTTTTCCAAATAGTTTTTCCCTTGTTTTGGACTCTAGTTTGCATGATTTGAATGAAACTAACCCGGACTGGCGCTGTTTTCAGCAGAACTACTATGGTGTTGTTTTTGTGCATAAATAAAAGTTCGCGGAATTGGACGAAACTTTTTGGAGAGTTTTTATGGAAAAAATAAAAATATTGGAGCAAAGATCCACATGAGGGGATCCACCAGTGGCCCACGAGCCACCTGGGTGCACCCTGGTTCCTTGTGGGGCCCATATGGCTCTGATTACCCTAATCTCAATCCTATAAATTCCTATTTTTGGAGAAAAAAAAAGAAGAAGTTTCATCATGTTTTACGATATGAAGCCTCCACCACCTCTTATTCTTCATCTGGAGGCCAAATCTGGAGTCCATTCGGGGCTCCTGAGAGGGGGATTTGTCTCCATCATCATCACTAACCCTTCTTCATCACCAATTTCATGATGCTTGCCACCAGGAGTGAAAAATTCCTTCATAGGCTTGCTGGAGGGTGATGGGGTTGGATGAGATTCATCGTGTAATCAAGTCAATTTGTTAGGGCTTGATCTCTACACTACAAAAAAACATACACTTCCGTGATGATACGTGTTTTTCATAGTAGGTCACATTTACTGTCATACATGTACATCCATGACGATTTTATGACAAAATCAAGATAGTCATACATGTGTTGTCATAGAAGTGTTCCATGAGAATACCAAAATTAACATCACGGCAGTGTCCACTTCCATGACGATAAATGGCGCGTCATGGAAGTGCTTTCGTCAAGGGTAACCGACACATAGCATCCACCCTAATGGGTCGATGTTAAGCTATCGGTTCCGTTTTGAATCCGATAACCCGTTAACAGCTCAGACCAATGGGGATTTTCCATGTGTAAAATTCTCAATGGCCAGAGGGACCAGGTTTCGGCTCACCGTTGCGACATATGTCATCCACTCATTGGACCGGAGGCGCCTATGATACATCGACATGTGGCATGGACCAACCGAGGTCCATTACGGTGAAAAGGCCGGCCCCTTTGACTTGGTAAGAAGGTACCGGCCGGCACACGGAAAGCCTGTTAACGGCCTATTCGCATATAGCCCATTTACAACCCGCTAACTCACAGCCCGTTATGGCCTATCCGAATTGGGCCCAGTAGCGTCATCTGGGCTGTCCAATAAGGTTCCAGTCCGTTGTAACTTCCAGCCCATGTATGGCCCATGACGTCTTTCGGACCATACGAGGCCCTTTGTAACTCTGGGCCCATTAAAGGCCCGAGGTGAAACTGGCCCATAATGAACAATGTATCGCTTTGTACCGATTAATGACCCATTATTTTGTCGGCCATTTCTAGCCCCGTGTTAATTTTCGGCCTTCTAAGGGTCCATTTATTCTTGGGCTCATTTCCAGAATTCGGTTTCTTACGGTACGTTACTTCATGGAGTTTTAGTCATCTTGCCCACGAGGTATGGTTCGCAAGTATCAAATGATTCATAATCAAGTGATTCCAAAAGTCCATCTGCATGGAGTTTCTTCATGCGCTTTACACCAATATGACCTAAACGGCAGTGCCACAAGTATGTTGCACTACATTATCAACTTTGCATCTTTTGGCATCAATATTATGAATATGTGTATCACTACGGTCGAGATTCAATAAACCATTCGTATTGGATGTATGACTATAGAAGGTTTTATTCATGTAAACAGAACAACAATTACTCTCTAACTTAAATGAATAAACCTATTGCAATAAACATGGTCTAATCGTATTCATGCTTAATGCAAACACCAAATAACATTTATTTAGGTTCAACACTAATCCCGAAGGTAGAGGGAGTGTGCGATGGTGATCATATCAACCTTGGAATCATTTCCAACACACACTGTCACCTCACTTTTAACTAGTCTGTGCAACTCCTGTTTCGAGTTACTAATCTTAATTAGAACCTGAACCGGTATCAAATACCTAGGTGTTACTATGAACACTAGTAAAATACACATCAATAACATGTATATAAAATAGACCTTTGCTTACTTTGCCATCCTTCTTATCCGCCAAGTATTTGGGGCAGTTCCACTTCGAGTGACCATTTCCCAGTAGAAGCACTCAGTTTCAGGCTTGGGTCCGGCTTTGGGCTTCTTCACGGGAGTGTTAACTTGCTTTCCATTCTTCTTGAAGCTCCCTTTCTTTCCCGAAACTAGTGGTCTTGTTAACCTTCAACACTTGATGCTCTTTCTTGATTTCTACCTTTGCTGATTTCAACATCGCGAAGAGCTTGGGAATTGTTTTTGTCATCCCTTGCATATTATAGTACATCACGAAGATCTAATAGCTTGGTGATAGTGACTAGAGAACTCTGTCAATCACTATCTTATCTGGAAGATTAACTCCCACTTGATTCAAGCGATTGTAGTACCAGACATTCTGAGTACATGCTCACTGGCTGAGCTATTCTCCTCCATCTTGTAGACAAAGTACTTGTCAGAGGTCTCACACCTCTCGACACGGGCATGAATCTGAAATATGAATTTTTTGTTCTTGGAACATCTCATATGCTCCATGGCGTTGAAATTTTTTTTGAAGTCCCGGTTCAAAGCCGTAAATCATGGCGCACTAAACTATCAAGTAGTCATCATATCGAGCTTGCAAAACGTTCATAACGTCTGCATCTGCTCCGCAATAGGTTGATCACCTAGCGGTGCATCAAGGACATAATTCCTTTGTGCAGCAATGAGGATAATCCTCAGATCAAGGATCCAGTCTGCATCATTGCTACTATCATCTTTGAACTTAGTTTTCTCTTGGAACATATCAAAAGTATACAGGAGCTATATCGCGAGCTATTGTTCTACAACATAGATATGCAAAACTATCAAGACTAAGTTCATGATAAATTAAGTTCAATTAATCAAATTACTTAAGAACTCCCATTTAAATAGACATCGCTGAAGTCATCTAAGTGAAACGTGATCCAAATCAACTAACCCATGTTCGATCATCACGTGAGATGGGATAGTCATCAATAGTGAACATATCTATGTTGATGATATCTACTATATGATTCATGTTCGTACTTTCGGTCTCCAGTGTTCCGAGGCCATGTCTGTACATGCTAGGCTCGTCAAGTTTAACCCAAGTATTCCGCATGTGCGAAACTATCTTACACCCGCTGTATGTGAACGTAGAGTCTATCACACCCGATCATCGCGTGGTGTCTCGAAACGACAAACTGTAGCAACGGTGCATACTCAGGGAGAACACTTTTACCTTGAAATTTAGTGAACTGATCAGCTTATAATGTTACCGCCGTACTAAGAAAAATAAGGTGCATAAAAGATAAACATCACATGCAATCAAAATATGTGACATGATATGGCCATCATCATCTTGTGCTTTTGATCTCCATCTCCAAAGCATCGTCATGATCTCCATCGTCACCGGCTCGACACCTTGATCTCCATCGGTGTGTCGTGGTCGTCTCGCCAACTATTGCTTCTACAACTATCGCTAACGCATAGTGATAAAGTAAAGCAATTACATGGCTTTTGCATTTCATACAATAAAGAGACAGCCATAAGGCTCCTGCCGGTTGCTAATAACTTACAAAACATGGTCATCTCATACAATAACGTATATCACATCATGTCTTGACAATATCACATCACAACACACCCTGAAAAAACAAGTTAGATGTCCACTACTTTGTTCTTGCAAGTCTTACGTGGCTCCTACGGGCTTCTAGCAAGAACCATTCTTAACTACGGCAAAAAACCACAACGGTGATTCGTCATGTTTGTTGTTTTAACCTTCTTCAAGGACCGGCCGTAGTCAAATTCGATTCAACTAAAGTACGAGAAACAGACACCCGCCCAATACGTCTCCAACGTATCTACTTTTCCAAACACTTTTGCCTTGTTTTGGACTCTAACTTACATGATTCGGATGGAACTAACCTGGACTGACGCTGTTTTCACCAGAATTGCCATGGTGTTATTTTTGTGCAGAAATAAAAGTTCTCGGAATGACCTGAAACTTCACTGAAAATATTTTTGGAATATATAACAAATACTGGCGAAAAAATCAACACCAGGGGGCCCAGACCCTGTCCATGAGGGTGGAGGGCACACCCACCCCCCTGGGGCGCGCCCCCTTGGCCCGTGGGCCCCCTGAGGCTCGACCGACCTCAACTCCAACTATATATATTCACGTTCAGGGAGAAAAATCAGAGAGAATGATTCATCACGTTTTACGATACGGAGCCGCCGCCAAGCCCTAATCTCTCTTGAAAGGGCTCATCTGGAGTCCGTTCGGGGCTCCGAAGAGGGGAATCTGTCCCCGTCGTCATCATCAACCTTCCTCCATCACCAATTTCATGGTTCTCACCGCCCTGTGTGAATAATCTCATCGTAGGCTTGTGTGACGCCCCCCATTCAATCGTAGACTAATCATGCATGCATACGTGTACGATCAAGATCTGGGACTCACGGGAAGATATCGCAACACAACTCTAAAAACATAAATAACTCATACAAGCATCATAATACAAGCCAGGGGCCTCGAGGGCTCGAATACAAGTGCTCGATCATAGATGAGTCAGCGGAAGCAACAATATCTGAGAACAGACATAAGTTAAACAAGTTGCCATAAGATGGCTAGCACAAACTGGGATACATATCGAAAGAGGCGCAGGCCTCCTGCCTGGGATCCTCCTAAGCTACTCCTGGTCATTGTCAGCATCCTGCACATAGTAGTAGGCACCTCCAGTGTAGTTGGAGTCATCGTCGACGGTGGCGTCTAGCTCCTGGGCTCCAGCATCTGGTTGCGACAACCAGAAGAAATGAAAGGGGGAAAAGAGGGAGAAAGCAACCGTGAGTACTCATCCAAAGTACTCGCAAGCAAGGAGCTACACTACATATGCATGGGTATATGTGTAAAGGGCCATATCAGTGGACTGAACTGTAGAATAACAGAATAAGAGGGGATAGCTAATCCAGTCGAAGACTACGCTTCTGGCAGCCTCCATCTTGCGGCATGTAGAAGAGATTAGATGGTAAGTTCACCAAGTCGCATCGTATAGCATAATCCTACCCGGCGATCCCCCCTCGTCACCCTGTTAGAGAGCGTTCACCGGGTTATATCTGGCACTTAGAAGGGTGTGTTTTATTAAGTATCTGGTTCTAGTTGTCATAAGGTCAAGGTACACCTCCGGGTCGTCCTTTTACCGAGGGACATGGCTATTCGAATAGATAAACTTCTCCGTGGGTGCACCACATTTCCCAACACGCCGATCCCATTTGGCCGGACACACTTTCCTGGGTCATGCCCGGCCTCGGAAGGTCAACACGTTGCAGCCCCACCTAGGCACAACAGAGAGGTCAGCACGCCGGTCTAAATCCTATGCACGCAGGGGTCTGGGCCCATTGCCCATTGCACACCTGCACGTTGCGTACGCAGCCGGAAGCAGACCTAGCCTCCCTTATATAATAGTAGGTGTTCCAGTCCAATCCGGCGCGCGCCACTCAGTCGCTGACGTCACGAAGGCTTCGGCTGATACCACGACGCCAGTTGCCCATATCTTGTCCCACGTGGCGGTTAGTGCGTATAAGGTCAACGACCCAACTCAGATCAAATACCCAGATCTCGTTAAGCGTGTTATTATGAAGTAACCGCGGACGCCGACCAGGGCCAGGCCCACCTCTCGCCTAAGCGGTCTCAACCTGCCCTGTCGCTCCGACACAAAGATTCACCCAGAGGGCCGTCGGGACAAAGGTCCTTTCAGCCCCCAATCCGCGAATCACTCGCGGGTGCTCCACGAGCCGACCCGACTTTAGTCACCACATGTATCATGCATAAAGTAATAGTATATACCCGTGATCACCTCCCGAGTGATCACAGCCCGATAGTATAGCATACAGACGGACAAGAATGTAGGGCCACAGATGGAATACTAGCATCCTATACTAAGCATGTAGGATTGCGGTAAAGGTAACAACAAGAGTAGCAAGGATAGGCTATGCAGCAGAATAGGATTAACCGAAAGCAGTAACATGCTACACTACTCTAATGCAAGTAGTATAGAGAAGAATAGGCGATATCTGGTGATCAAGGGGGGGTGCTTGCCTGATTGCTCTGGCAAGAAGGAGGGGTCGTCAACAGCGTAGTCGGTCGGGGCACCAGCATCGGCGTCGGTCTCGTAGTCTACCGAAGAGAAGAGGGGAAATAAATAATGAATACAATACGATGCATAACGATGCATGACAAAGCAAACAACGATGTTAGGTGTGCCCTAAGGCGGTTAGAGGTGATACCCGTGAAGGGGGGAAACATCCGGGAAAGTATCCCCGGTGTTTCGCGTTTTTGGGCAGATGAACCGGAGAGGGAAAGTTGCGTGTTTGATATGCTTGGGGTGTGTGGCGGACAAACGGGCTGCGTATTCGGATTTGTCTCGTCGTTCTCAACAACTTTCATGTAGAAAGTATTTTCATCTGAGCTACGATTTATTTTATATGTTTTCTAAAGTTTTAAATCATTTTTAGAATTTATTTAATTAATTTGATTCAACATTATCCAGAATAGTACATGCTGACATCAACATGACGCCAGCATGACGTCAGCAGTCAACAGGGGGTTTGACTGGGTCAAACTGACTTGTGGGCCCCACTGTCATAGACTGTTTTAGTTAGCAGGTTAATTAGACAGAGTTAATTAGGTTAATTATCTAATTAGTTTAATTAAAATAATTAATCGATTAATTATTATTTTAATTATTATTAATTTATTTATTTATATATATATTTTTTAATTCTCCTTTTCTTTAAAACATTCTGGGGCGTGGGCCCCCCGTCATAGGCCCAGAGGGGCCTTAGCGGGCGCTGGGCTATCGGGCACAGGCGCGTGCGATGCTAGCCCGAATGGGCGCTGCGGGAAGGAGGGCGACGGGCGCCTGGGCGGGCGCTTGCCCACAGGGATTGCGACGAGGCGAGGCTAGTGGCCGGCCGGCGTGGGGAAGGCGGAGTGCGGGGTCTGCGACGAGCTAGCGCGGTGGAGGCGGCCAGCGCAGCGGTGGAGGGCATGGTCGGCAGAGGAGCAGTAGCGCGGCGGCCGGAGCAGCAGGAGACGGGTAGCGGAGCCACGGCGAGGCAGCGGTGGAACGGTGAGGCCAGCGCAGGCCGGGGCAGGGGGAAGCCGGTGCGTGATGGCGGTGACGGCGCTGAGAGAAGGCGGGCAAGGACGCGCGTGCCGAGATGCGCATGCGCAGGTGGCCGCAGGGAGTGGCAACAGCGGCGGACGGAGCCGAGCGGAGCAGAGCCGGGGAAACAGGGGCGGGTGGCTGGACGCGCGCGGGGTGCTACGAGCACGGGTACTGCATGCACACGGGCGTGGAGGGCGCGGTCGATGCGGCAGGTGAGCGGGGCGAGAGAGAGAGGAGGACCGGGGTTGCTCACGGGGGTTCGTAGGGCTCGTGGCAACGGGGAGTGAGGAGGAGGACGGAGACGGCGTGACAGAGAGGAGGCAGGCCGGCGGGGAGGTCAGGCGAGGTGCCCGTAGGCGGCGGCGAGGCGCCGGAGCGGTGACGGTGCACGACAACGAGGCGTGGTGACGATCCCTTCCCCGATCCAGATCGGATCGGGAGGTGGGGGCTGACGAGGGGGAGTGGGGGAAGTGGGTGGTGGCCAGGGTTGTACCGGGGGGAGTGGGGTTATGGGGAGTGGGGGAGGGTGGCCGGTTGGGCTGGTTAGTGGGTCGTGGCCCAGTTGGGACAGTGGCCTGCTGGGCCGGAGCCCCGGGGGTGCTTTCTCTTTTTATTTTCTTTTAGTTTTTCTTTTTATTTTTCCATTATTTACTTTCCTACTTTGTTTTAATTCAATTTAAAATATTTAAGCATTTTCTAAACATGTGTTTTCTTTACAACAATTATGTACGTAAAATGTGGCACTAACCGAACATTTTTGTTTCAATGTTTGAATTTTTTTATTGTTTGACTTTAATTTAATTTTGAATTTGAATCAATTTTGAACTAACCCGATATTAACTACAGTGATAGACGTGACGTGGCAACATTAGCAGGGAATTACTGTAGTCTAATTATCCGGGCATCACAATTCTCCTCCACTACAAGAAATCTCGTCCCGAGATTTAAGAGGGGAGTAAGGGGGAAAGTTCTGGTTACGATATTCTAGCGAATCTTCTTGAAGAAGTTAATCCCTTTCGTTGATGTCTTCAATTCTTTATTCCAATGCATCATGATGAAGTTGTCGTCCTTTCTTCAGGAACTCCATCGTACTTACGAAATGATAAAGGGGTATTATGGAAGAACAGACCGCTACAATGTTTGCTTATCTAGTAGATAACACCAGAGAAGGTGGCGGAAAGTAACTCTGAAATTGAAACTTAAGACATTATCGAGGGCAAAGCGAGGAGGTATTATGGGAAGTTTCGAGGGGTCAGGCAATCGTTCGATGCCTGAAATAGGGTATGAAAGGGGTCCAAAGCAACGGGAATAAGTGTTGTGTCTGATACCAAAATTGATGATCTCTCGGAAGGTGGCTCGTGAATTACATACGGAGCCAAGCGTGAGGAATAACTTTTAGAAACAGGGGTGTACAGGAGAGTCAGGTTTCGATCCTGTGGGTTATTGGCCCACCATGTGGGTTAAAAGTAGGAAGGATGCTGATGTCTTGCACGATCACGTAAGCAAGGCCTGTCAGTTATGCCGGTAACAACATCGGTACCAAGGGTGATGGACAAAGAGAACCATTTTCCTGCTCGTGGAACGAGGCGGACCAGGCAAGGTTCTCGTCCATTGGTGGCTACCGGAATGTCATCAACATTAGTAATAGGGTCTTACTGAAAGAGTTGTACACCGAGGTGGTTGCACTAGCAGGGAATTATTACTGCTATATCATATAGATCACAATAAGGTTTTAAACAAACCAATGGAAAGGGAAAAGTGTCTATCAGATTTAATCAGAACAATGGAAAGAAATATGTGTTTTAAACACATATTTGTGGGGTATATCCTTCCCAAGGATAAATAGAGCATGATATCCATGACATGATATAATGTAGAAAACCATTTAGGTAAGGGGAGAGGATGTTCATGACATTATCCAAACAACGGTGTTTGGATAATTGAGCAAGAAACACTTAGCATTGGGCTTCAAATGTTCCTGTTGAAAATGAGAGTACCACATACATGTTTCGGGATAACATTGGCATGTTCTTCAAGCAAAGGTCAAACTTTGGATACACAAAGGATCCATTAGGAACAACTCATAGAATAAGTCTTGTGATAAGTCCTCCAACCAGGTGTGCTAGGCATGACATCACCTTATTGGGTTATAGAAAGACCAATGTTATAACTCTTGGAAATATGTCCCAACCATCATATCTGACCGAGGTTCAGATCCGATTGGTGTCAGGATAACTCAGACTCAGGATGCCCAAGAAGAAAAGGTGCAACACAAATTAACGCAAGGACATTTTAAGATTCTCGGGAAATGAACCATGGAAGCAAGTTTCGAAACCAGAGTTCATCATTAAACCAAGGAGAGGATGAGGAGGTGGCTGATGGACTCAGCGATATATCATCGAGATTTCCAAAAAGATGGATTTCCACAACTATGTGAACAAGGAGATCACATTTGTCTGATCAGATGACATAATGAGGTATGCTTGAGGAAAACATACACAATTAAACATCGGTTGAAAGGTGCACCCGAATTATGGGATTAGGTAGCATGATCAATGTTAGAATGGTGATTCTTAATCAATAGTCTAAGAATGAAATTTCGACCATTAACTTCAAAGCAATAGGGTTGCTAGAAGGAAAGAATCCAAACAACACCGTTCACTTGTTGGAATCAACACGAGGACCAAAAAAGAATGGTGATGGTGAGAAGTATCACTATACCAAGAATTTGTAAGAGGTGGAGTAATCCTCATGACATTCTTGACATAAAAGATGGTAATACTCGAAGGTAAAGAAGAAAAATGCTAGATAGCAAGGAACTCAAGGAATAACACAGAACACGAACAAGTTTGTGTTGGAGGGAAGTCAATAATGTGGTCGATGATAACAAAAATCATCGAGGGCAAGGGTGGTACTTGTCATCATGAATTTGATTGATATTCTGGACGGAGTCAAAATGTTGATGATGATCACGACAGATTTTGTCGAGAGGCTCCACAAAGATGTAATCGATCGGCGATGACATCAAGTCAAAGGAGTGATGAAGTGAAAGGTTAATGGAACCAAGGGTATGACACAATACCCAAACCAAGCTTGTTATTGGAGGTGAAACGATAAGACGAGGACGATCGACATAAGCTTAGCTCATCGTCGAAAGTTGTGCTCCGGGAATAAGTACCAGGTAGCACAGTTAAAATCAGCCGATAATGATACAGCCGATCAAGCTAGGAATGACATGATCAAGTACAAACTCGTAAGTAAAGAAGATTACTAAGAGTTGTTTAATCGCGACGCGGACTCGATTCAGTTTTTGGTATTCTCGGTTGACGACAACCCAGAACCCAGGAAAATTGGAATGGGTGACAAATAACAGTTGATGAAGAACGCAAAAGAAGTTATGCAGTTCCATGATATTCTCAAGATACCAGAGTGTAATACTCGACGAAAAATCAGTAGAGGTTGGACTGGGGTATTGCTTTGCAGAAGACAAGTGCATAAACTTGCACGAGAAATGGTATTTAAAGTAGAACATGGCCGGAACCACAATTGCAAAGGATCAATTCACCGATACCAAAGGATACTATATCAAGGAAATAGTTATTATTACAAGAAGCTTCGATGATAGGGTCTACACCGTGTCCATGGGCATGAATACAAAGGTTCAAGGTCGACTCCCACTTCCTCAATGCATAACCTTACATTGACCTCTCGTCTTTAAAAAATGACATTAGTTGTGGAAAGTTTTACCTGGTGCAATACCAGATAAGTATGACCCGCGAGATCTTTCGGGTTCACACAGATTAGGGAAGGCGTTGGTTCAACCCATCGGGGCATCTTAGGAACATATACCACAAACTTCATAGTAAACATTGTCGGGGCCGGATTTCCGAGACATAAATTCCCGGCAAACGACCCTTATGTTACCACCAGCTCTAGGTTTACCGTTGCTGGTGGAAATTTCCTTGATACAGAATTCCAAGCAATTACAAGGATTTGAGTACAAGACCTTATAGGTCCATTGAGTAGAACAATGATTTCTAGTAGCAGATGATGGAAGCGACTCGTGGATCTCCAACGTTGATGGAACTCCATTCCCACGGGAACAGCTGACCTGGATAACTCCTATCTCGTGTGGCTGCTATCTTCGAATCCTAGGTTGCGGGGTGTCTCCGCAATGCTCCTCTCTGAGTCATGATCTGGCCAAGACAATAGTCAGGTACAAGCCAGTGAGTACGTTTGAATGTACTTGCAAACAACAAGAACAAAAGATATACCAGATGCATATGCTCAATATGAATTAAAATTACACGCATGTGCTGACTGAGTATTAAAGCATGGCATGACAAATAGACATACGGTGCGGAAGGATAAATGAATCATATTATTAGTAAATCAAAGAAATGAAATGGAACGTCGGGTGTTGGACCGCCCGAGAAATTCCAAGAGAAATGCCAATAGGGTGTTTAAAAGAGAATCGGGCGAGACAGGACCGCCCGAGAACTCAAGCGACGCCATGAGACGTCTTGAAAAGAAATGCCAAACGGGTGACTAAAAGAGAATCGGGCGAGATAGGACCGCCCGTGAACTCAAGCGACGCCATGAGAGGTCTCGAAAAAAAATGCCAAACGGGTGTCTAAAAGCGACGCCTCGAGAGGTCTTGAAAATACATGCCACAGTCGGGTGTCTGAAGCGACGCCTCACAAAGGGCTTATAAGAAAATAATAACTCAAGTATCCAGGTGGACTAGCCATCCCAAGTGATACCCATAAACGAAAATAAACTTGAGTATCCCGGGTAGTCTAGCCATCCCAAGAGATACTCAAGGTTAAACATAAGAGGAAAAGGTTAGTCCACAACAATATCCATATCAACAATAATATTCATAATAGCACCAGTAGTGACAATCATTATCCTGCAAAAGGAACCATGATCACTGTCGGTGTACTAAAGTAGGGGTACCTTAGTACCCCGAACTTGTGCACGGGCAGTCGCAGCGTCCCCGCGGCAAGCCTCGCCGGGCGTCCGCCAAGACCCTCCGCAGCCATTCTGAAGGCAAGACCCGACAAGAGGAGCTTGTCGGAAGACCACTCTGCACGCAGAAGACAAGGCCCGCAAGAAGAGGAGCTTGCCGGAAGGCTCGGGTGCGACAAGTTCCCGAGCGCCGACAAGGATTCGGCCGCTGCAAGGCGCTTTGCCGCATGCAACTCCTCTCCGCCTCCGCCCAGCTCACCCAATGACGTGTCGCCATGGGACCGTTCCATGGGCGCAGGTCGAGCGGTCAGGCAGCCAGCGGAGAGCAGCGATAAGCGGCTGACAGGCTCGCCATCGTGGCGGCGAGGCGCACTGACAGCCTCTATAATCGCTTTGGGCGACAACGACAGCATTTATTGCTTTTGTCCCTTCCCGCCGAGTTAGGTATTTTGCAATCGCATAATCGCTCAAGTAGGTGTATCAACTCCTGTTTTTACATTTGTACCCCTGCCTATGTTGCCACCTGTCGGAGACCCCTTGAGCATATAAAAGGAGGCCCTAGTGCAACGTAGAAAGGGTTCGGTTCGCGTCTTTCGCAAGGTTCAGTTCATTATCTGACCGTCAGAGACTAGATACACTCACGCTTAGGTTTTGTAGCTCGCATTGCTCCCTAGCAAGAACACAATAGATCAAACAAGCAGCGAGGAGTTTTATCTCTCCGGAGAGCTCCGGCTGGGTAAACCGCCTGTGCATCGCCTCGATCCGCTCTTCAGGCGACCTCCGCCTCCGAACCACAATGGGGCCCGCTCCGCCGCCCCATAGGTGTCCGTGATACGATCAGCCTCCCGACATCTGGCGCGCGCTGTAGAAGCGCCGAGGCCGTGTGAATCCGATCCGGCGTTCACGCTGGCGGCGTCATCAACATCTTTCTCAACATGCCACCGAAGAAGAAGGCTTCGGGCGGCAGCAGAACCGTCTGCTGCACTCCACCCTCACCGCAGCAAACAGGTGGTGGGGCAGACGCTGGCGGAGGGACGGGCGCCGACGAAGGTGTTCGCGACGTTGCCAAGTCCAAGGACAAGGCACCGCAGACCTCGGCGTCCGCGCATCCTCCGCGTCCATCTCAGGAGACGCGAGACCAACAACGTCATGGCGTTCACAACGCCATACGTTCGTTGGATCGAGACCCTCAAGACCAGCATGCGCGCCAACATGCTGGCACTAGTGAGATACGGTCGCCGGACGGGCGCCGCTCCTTCTAACGTAGTTAGAAGTCCGGCGTGTCCCGCCTTGCAATCGCTTCTCCAATGCCGCCTACTACTCCAGCAGAAGCTCTGGCGAGAGCTCAACTACTCCTCGACTACCCTCCAACGGCCGACAAGGTCGACGAGTGGAGGGCCACTATCCAGAGCCTCATCGGCTTTGCCAACGGCGACGCTCCGCGGCAACCAACGCCATCGTTGCAGCGGCGAGGCGACAAGGCACGAGCCGGTGGCGACGAGACTGTCGGAGGTGCAACCACCGTGCACTCTCCGCCAAGAAGGCCAAGATCGCCGACTCACCAGATCCACCTCGACAGCGACTCCACTGCGTCGTCGGATCCGCGAGCTCGCCGCGATCAGTACCAAGTTCTTCATGAGCGAGCTAACAAGAGGACGCTTCGAACTCGCATCGAGCGCCAAGAGAAGCGCGACGTCGATCCGACAAGCGCGTTGGGCCTTCTGCTGACATGCACGCGCCGGAGGGGCCAGCGACGCATCAGACGCGGAAGGTTGCCCTGCTCACTCGTGGAGCTGCGGCAAGTCCATGGCCCAGCTTAAAAACTTCAAACCAGACGTATAGAGAAGTATGATGGCCGGACGCACCTGGCCGAAGTTCCTCAAAGCATCTACACCATCGCGGTGCAGGCTGCGGGGACGGACGACAAGATCCTCGCCAACTACTTCCCGCCGTGCTCAAGCCCAACGCCGATCTTGGCTCATGCACTTGCCGGACAGCTCCATATCCTCTTGGCAGACTGTGCCATCAGTTTGTTGGCGCCTTCACAGTGTGGCCACAAACCTCATGGCCAAGAGAGTGACCTTCACTTGCTCGCCTGTAAGGAAGGAGAGTCCTCGCGCAAGTTCATTCAGAGATTCAGCCGTGTGCACTACAACATCCCAGACGTCCACCCTGCCGTGGTGATCAGCGCATTTCATCAAAATGTGCGGAACCGCAGGATGAGGGAGGAGATGGCGATGTGCAAAGTCAAGGACGTCAGCAAGCTGTACGCCTTGGCAGACAAGTGTGCACGCTACCGAGGAAGGAGGAGACTCCTGTGAGAGAATGCGAAGGATCTCGACAATGATGACACCGCCCAAGAAAGAAGGGCCAAGGTGAGGCAACAGGAAGAAGAAAAGAAGAGAAGTGCTAGCTGTCGAGCAGTCCGCAATGGAGGCGGCGACAAGAACGCCAAGGCTGGTGGCTCCGGCAAGGAGGTTGTCACGACGCCAACCACTGGGCCGGTGGCGGCCGCTGACAAGCAGGACGGCTCCGGCAAGCAGTATTGCAAGATCCACCGCACCAAGGGCCACGATCTCTAGAGCTGCAAGAAAGTCGAGCAGCTTGTCAAGCAGCAGAGAGCTGAGTACGAGCGGCGTGACAAGGAGAAGGCCCAGGAAGGTGCTAGGGGAGCAAGCAAGAAACGTCCCGGCCGGGGAGGACGCCGCGGCAATGTCAAGCAGCGACAAGGAGATCGACCTCCCCGCGGCCGCGACAAGGATGAAGATGATGATGACGACGAAGATATGGAGGACGCCGACGCCGGCGAGCAGGAGTTTCAAAGCCACAGAGGTTCTTCGCGTTGACGGAGGTGCTTCGCATACCTCCCACCGCCAACTCAAGCAATGGATGCGGGAGGTCAATGCAGTGGAACCATCCGTAGAGTCGCCAAGCCTCTCAAGTGGTCTGAAGACGCCTATCATTTTTGATATTGAGGACCACCTGATCGTGATAATCATGCGGTCGGGTGCTTGCCGATGTTGGTCTCTCCAACCATCCGCAACCTCAAGGTCACAAAATGTTAGTTGACGACGGGCCGGCTTGAATCTGATCTCCTCCGCGGTGCTCCGTAAGCTTCAAATCCTCGACAATGAAGCTCGAAGAGACCGGAACCTTCCAAGGAATCAATCCGGAAGGAGCAAGTCAAGGGGAAGATTACGTTGCCGGTCACATTTGGCAGCGAGCTGAACTTCGTGGATCGAGAGGGTTACGCTGACGTCGCCCGATTTCCCATTGCCTTACAATGGGATACTTGGTCATTCAAAGACTCGCCAAGTTCATGGCAGCCTCTCACCACGCCTACAACCTACTCAAGATGCCAGCCCGATAAGCGCCATCTCTGTCCATGGCGACAAAAAGGATGTCCTTATCTGTGGCCGACAAGATCTACCGGGATGCAAAGAGCGACAGCATCGCCCAACACTTGTCACCGAAGCTCCCGGGGAAGAAGACCAAGTCCAAGTCCGGCAAGGGCTCGATGCTCACTCCGGCAAGCGCACCTCTTCTGAGTGTTTTGCACTACCGCCGAGGACGCACCATCGAGTCCACCGCAAGTGCAAGAAGATGGTGGCTCCGCCAAGACCAAGAAGGTGCCCGCCAAGGAGGACGGCGCCGGTGGTACCTTCACCATCGCCTCTCTCGACCCCAAATAGGAAGGCGCGCCGTTGCTTTCCTGCGGGCGAATGTCGACGTGTTTGCATGGCAACCGCCCGATATCCCCGTGTTCCTGTGAAAGTGATTGAGCACCGCCGGCCGTTTGTCCTCATGCGCGCCCGTCAAGCAAAAAGTCGTGAAGCAAGCAAAGGAGCGCCAAGAATTCATAGTCGAAGAGATCAAGAACCGGAAGCAAGCAGCCTTGTCGAGGAGTGCTCCATCCCACGTGGTTGGCCAATCGTAGTCGCGGCGCAAGGCAAATGGGAAATGGAGACTTTGTATTGACTTCACGGATGTTAATAAAGCTTGTCCCAAAGATCCGTTTCCCTTGCCGCGCATTGACCAGATTGTTGACTCCACGGCCGGATGTGATTTGCTTTCGTTTCTTGATGCATACTCAAGATACCATCAGATCTTCATGGCTGAAGAAGATGAAGAGAAAACCGCATTCGTCACACCATGTGGCACATACTGTTTCATACGGATGCCTTTCGGTTTAAAGAATGCTGGTTCAACATTCGCAAGGGTAGTCCATGACGCTTTTGAGCCGCAAATGCACATAAACGTAGAAGCCTACATGGGTGACATAGTGGTCAAGAGCAAGGACAAAGCAACTTTGGTTCAAGATTTGGACGAGACCTTTGCAAATCTGCGCAAGATCAACCTCAAGCTCAACCCCGAGAAGTGCGTGTTTGGAGTCCCTTCCGCAAGCTTCTCGGGTTCTTCGTGGTCTCGGCGGGGATTGAAGCTAATCCCGACAAGATCAAGGCCATTGAGCAGATTGAAGCACCAAAGCGCCAAGGATGTACGAAGACTTGCCGGTTGTCCGGCTGCTCTCAAGAAGTTTATTTCTAGGTTCTGGCTGAGCGCCCGCCATTTTTCAAGATTTTGAAAAGGGCAGGTCCAAGAAATGGACTCGGCGGAGGCTGCGCCGCAGGACTTGAAGAGATACCTGTCCTCCACTCCAACACTTGTCGCACCTAGGCCACAAGAGAAGTTGTTGCTATATATAGCGGCAACCAATCAAGTGGTTAGTGTTGCGTTAGTGGCGGAGAGGGAGGCGGATGATGAGCCATGACCACGGCAAACACATCCCGGCGACAAGCGGGGCTTCACGACAAGCTCTGGTCCCGACAAGGATGAGTCCGCTGCAGACACACGTAATGTGATGCGTAAAAGGATGGTGCAGCGCCTACCTACTTTGTCGCCTCCTCCCGCAAGGGGCTAGGTCGAGGTATTCGGTGTGCAGAAATTGCTTTTCGGCCTCCTCATGGCCTCGAGAAAGATGCGCCATTACTTCCAAGCACATGAGATCACAATCGCCACTCGCTTTCCCTGAAGAGGATACTGCAGAATCCGAAGCGGCAGGCGGTGATTGTCAAGTGGGCATCGGAGCCGCCAAGCTTTGGTCTCAAGTTTGAAAGCACATCAACTATCCAAAGCGAGCATTGGCAGAATTCATAGCGTAATGGACGCCAACGCCAGATGAAGAGATTCCGGAGACGAGCATTCCCGCCAAAGAAGCAAGCAAAGAGTGGTCGATGTACTTTGATGGTGCCTTCGCTGCAAGGCGCCGGTGCCGGGCGTTGCTTATCGCGCCCACCGGAGAGCACCTCAAGTACGCCGCCCGTGATGCACTTTCCCAAGGAGCAAGCGACAAACAATACTGCAGAGTATGAAGGTTTGCTTGCCGGTCTCAGGATCGCAGTGGACCTTGGGATCAAGAAGCTTATTATCAGGGGTGACTCGCAGCTCGCCGTCCGCCAAGTCAACAAAGATTACCAGAGCCCGCTGATGGAAGCCTCACGTTGATGAAGTGAGGAAGCCGGAAGAGCACTTGGTGGCTCGCAAATGGAACATGTTCCAAGAGCTCGTAATGATATTGCCGACGGCTTGTCAAAAGTGCGCGCTTAAGTTACTGTGGAACCAGGGATCTTTGTGCTCAAGCCGACTCAACCAACCGTAACACCATCAACATGACAGAGCAAGAAGAGGAAGTTGGCCTCTGGTGACTACTTTCCGACGGAGCTTCCCGGCCGCTGCTGCAAAGGTCCCCAAGATCAACACCAACAAAAGCGAGGGAGCAGTCTGCCCGATGCACCCTGTGGTTTGTTTCGTTGAAGCAAACGCTCCCGACAATTCTTGTTCCGGCAAGCTTGTCGGGGAGCATCAAGCTCCGGCAGGGACGCAGGTTCTTGCCGTGGAAGCTAATGTTCCCGCAGCAGCAGATGTGCCTTTAGTCCTTGTTGTCGAGCCACAAGCTCCAACATGGGCGCAGCAGATTGTCCATTTCCTTCAGACAGGAGAACTTCCCGAAGAGCAGGAAGAAGCGGAAAGAGTAGCCCGGCAGTCAAGTATGTACCAGTTTGTCGACAAAGATACCGCATGTAAGAAGACTCAACGGTGTGAAATTGAAGTGTATTCCTGTGGAAGATGGATGTAAGCTGTTGGCGAGATACATGGAGGCATATGTGGTCACCACATTGGCAAGAAGAGCACTTGCCGGCAAAGCTTTCCGGCAAGGTTTCTTCCGCCGACACCCTCCGTGATGCAACTGCACAAGTAACCAAGTGTGAAGCGTGCGCCCATTCCAAACAGATACACCAGCCAGCTCAAGCTCTCCGTGACGATCCCTTTATCCCGCCATTTTCGTCTGGGGCTCGACATCCACGGCCCCTTCCCCGAAGCCGTCGGGGCTTTGAGTACTTGTACGCCGCCATCGACAAGTTCACAAAGTGGCCGGAAGTGGAAGCAAGGAGGAAGGTGACAAGACCGCTGCAGTCAAGTTCTTCAGTTGATTGTTTGCCGCTTCGAATCCCTAACAGGATCATCACCGACAACGGCACACAATTTACGAAGTCGCACCTTCATGCAAGACTTCCAAGACCTTGGCGCCAAGGTTCATGCTTTGCTTCCGCTTGCTCACCCGAGAAGCAACGGTCAAGCAGAGAGGGCAGATGTTTGAAGTGCTGCGCTCAAGACCGTAACTTTCGACCAGCTGCACAAGTGCGGAAGAAACTGGATCGAGGAGCTGCCGGTGGTTCTTTGGTCGATCAGACGACGCCAAATCGAGCCATCGCCGTGCACCCTTTGCTCTAGTCTATGGAGCAGAGGAAGTTCTCCCCACGGAACTCAGATACGGATCGCCTCGAGTACTCGCTTATGATGAGTTGAGCAAGAGCAGCTGCGACAAGATGACGCTACCGCTTCCTCGAGGAGGATCGCCTTCGTGTCATTGTAGGAGCCGCCACGCTGCAAGACTGCGCCGCTACCATAGCCGCAGGGTTAGTGCCGTAAGTCTCGAGGAAGGTGACCTTGTTCTTCGCCGCTCAGTCCGCCAAGAATTCAAACAAGTTGACGCCAAGTGGGAAGGCCCTTATCGGGTGAAACGAAGTCACTAGGCTCGGCGCTGTCCGCTTTGAGACCGAAGATGGCATTCCGTGAGCAACTCCTGGAACATTGAGCATCTTCGTAAGTTTTACCCATAGGGCGCGGTTGTCGGAATCCATTCCGGCAACCACCTTTTGTACAAGTCTTGCCGCTGTTGCATGTAATCCTTCGTACAAAGCCGGGCGCAGACCCCGTGCATCAGTAAAGCTCGTGTGTTGCGCACAACTTGTCGAGCTCATGCTTTCATCAATTTATTGCATGCTTTGACTAAGACTTTGTGCAGCAACCACACCCGGTAAGCAGAATCGAGCCGCTAGGCTCCATAACGTTATTTCCTCTTCTTTTTCTTCCCTCAAAGAAAGGAAGGCTCTCGCGCACAAGTTAACCAGGGGGAGGAGGAGATAATACTATGGACTGTGCACAGCTCGAGGAAGTTTCACCTCATCGGAAGCGAGAAACAGAAAAGCTAAGTTGCCAAAGTTTGAGCAATCAGTTTTAAGTTTTCAAGTTATCTTCCTCGAACGATAGTACTTTGTATGGAAAACCTGCGCAGAGGAACCGAATCGTGGATCGGTCGCTACTTACTTTGTTTCGAGTCCGCTCAACAACTTAAGTGAGATGCGGCTAGTCCGCTGACAAGGTTGCTTGTCGGTAGCGACCCCGCCAAAGAAGCTGAAGTTCCGCACTCGGCGCCAAGGGCAAGGGTGCTCGCACCGCAAGTTTCCGAAAAGCGAGGGCAATAACGCATAAAGGAAGGAATCAAGTAGAGGAAATAACATTGCATCGATCGATTCAGATCAGTAATAAATTTGTAAAGTTATCTTCCTTGAACGACCGTGCTTTTGTATGAAAGACCCGCGCGCGGAGGAACCAAATCGTGACTGGTCGCGCCTTACTTTGTTTCGAGTCCGCCAACAACCTAAGTGAGCTGCGGCTAGTCCGCCGACAAGGTTGCTTGTCGGTAGCGACCCGGCCAAAGAGGTTGAAGTTCCGCACTCGGCCATGCAAGGGTGCCCGCACCGCAAGTTTCCGAAAAGCGAGGGTAATAACATACAAAGCCAAGAGTCGAGTAAAGGAAGTAACGAGCGTATGTTGCCCAATAAAGTTATGTTACCAAAATAATTTATCGCGTAATCAAGCAAATCGCTCGTAATTGAAATAACAGCAAAGAGGAGAAGAAGGGCGCGCTGGTACCCAAGCCCCGGCAAGCCAGAGTTGCCGGGGGCTGCGGCAAGCCAGAGTTGTCGGGGGCTGCGGCAAGCCAGAGTTGCCGGGGGCTGCGACAAGCCAGAGTTGCAGGGAGCTGCGGCAAGCTAGAGTTGCCGGGGGCTGAGATATCAGATAAGCCCTTCGTCCTTTTCAAGCGTCCCTCTTTCATTAAAAACATTCTACTCGGATACAATCCGTGGGGAATGAAAAACATGAAAGAGAGGATTACAAGCTTTAAATGCGGATAAGGCCCGAAGTCTTACAAATTAAAAAGATAAGACGCCCGTAATCCCTTTCCTGTCCCTCTTTCGTGAGGTAGGTCAAGGAGGCGAGAAGGGCAAAAGAAACGCCTAGACGAGCTACGGATGCCGAAGGCACCAAGAGAACATCCCGGAGCTCCCCGAGGGCTTGACGGAGATGGCAGCGCCGAAGCGGGCTCAAGACGGGCGGCAGGACGCCAAGACGCTGTCGAGGGCACTACGCCTCAGACCGACTCGACGGCCTTGTCGCCATCCCTCTTCCCTTCGCAGCCTCCCTACGCCACGCCCAAGGAGACGCACCCGGGAGTTCAGGGAGCCGGGCGACACGGATGATGGGGTCGCCAGACGACGGGTTGCGCCCGACAACTAATCGGGCCCGCCAACCTCGCTGCCGCTATCGCTCTCCTCCTCGCCACTCTCGCTCGAGGGGAATCTTCGCTGTCGGAGGAGCTATCCACGCAGCACTTCGCCCGAGTACCAAGATCCCCGAAGACCTTGACGGAGAGGAGATCACCCTCCATTAACTTAAAATGGAGGGTAAACCCCGCCCTCAGGCTGTGGATGCGGGTGAACGTCTTCCACCCACGATCGAGATACATCACATTAGGGGCTGGGAATACAACACGGACTCGCATGCCGCTGATTCCACAGCCCCTCATGTGCAATCTCTGTGTCTCGGCGGATCCGACTCCATCGCACAGAAATGGAGTTGGAAGCCGAGGCGGCGACGAGGCGCCCAGCGCACTGACGAAGAACTCGCAAGGGTCGCCCCGGTATGGACCGGCCGCAGGAGGGGAGCTGCTGGCGAAAGCGGAGACGGCGCCGCCCGTCCGCCTCTCCCCGGCGCCTCGACCTGCCCACGACCTGCCCCCTCCCTCTCCCCCTGGGGGCTGGCTCTGCCGCCCCGGGCATGGGGTTGGGAGGGGAGCGCTGTCTAGCGGCGACCCTCGCCGCCACCGATGAAGAACCAAGGTCCCTTTTCTCCATGGCGAACGAGAGAAGAGGGAGGAGAAACTGAGGAAAGGAGGAGGTGGGAGAGTGCGGGCTTCTGCGCTCCCCTTCCGCTCTTTTTAAGGAAGCAAGGTGGGGGCTCAACCGCCCCGCTCGACAAATCAGGGCATAGGAAGAGTAGGGAATCGGGGCCGACCTGCTGCCTCTGCTTGTAACGGCCCAGTTTCCCACCACCGTCCGTGACCCCAAGAGCATGGGAACCACGTGGCGGGGATGTAGAACTGAGGCGACGGGTGGAGCGACCCCGCATGCCGCCCACTCCCCCCACGACGCCGCAATTGACGCGTGCCGTTACGGGGGGACGCGGCGGATACGGAGTGGGTTTGGTTTGGACCCAGGCCGCGCGTGCCCGTGCTGTTTTGGGCCTCGGCCCAACAGGCCGCACCGTGTATGGCCTGCACCGGGGCTCTGTCGGTGTACAAAAGTAGGGTACCTTAGTACCCGAACTTGTGCACGGGCAGTCAGCGGCCCCGCTGCAAGCCTCACGGGCGTCCGCCAAGACCCTCCGCAGCCATTCTGAAGGCAAGACTCCGACAAGAGGAGCTTGTCGGGAAGACCACTCCAGGCACGCAGAAGACAAGGCCCCGGCAAGAGGAGCTTGCCGGGAAGGCTCAGGGCGCGACAAGTCCCCGTGCGCGACAAGGATTCGGCCGCGGCAAGGCGCTTGCCGCGGCATGCAACTCTCTCCGCCTCCGCTCCAGCTCACCCAATGACGTGTCGCCATGGGACCGCTCCATGGGCGCTGCGGTCGAGCGGCTGTGCAGCCAGCGGAGAGCAGCGATAAGCGGCGTTGACAGGCTCGCCATCGTGGCAAGCGGAGGCGCACCTGACGGTCTCTGTTACAATGTTTGGGCGACAACGACAGGAATTTATTGCTTTTGTCCCTTGCCGTCAGAGTTAGGTATTTTGCACTGTTCAAGTAGGTGTACCAACTCCTGTTTTTACATTTGTACCCCCGCCTATGTTGCCACCTGTCGGAGACCCCTTGAGCATATAAAAGGAGGCCCGAGTGCAACGTAGAAAGGGTTCGGTTCGCGTCTTTCGCAAGGTTCAGTTCATTCGACTGGCCGTAGACTAGATACACTCACGCTAGGTTTTGTAGCTCGCATTGCTCCCTAGCAAGAACACAATAGATCAAACAAGCAGCAGTAGGAGTTTTATCTCTCCGGAGAGCTCCGAAGCTGGGTAAACCGCCCGTGCATCGCCGACCGCTTCTTCATGCACCTCCACCCCCCTCTGAACCACAAAGGGGGCCGCTCCGCCGGCCCCATAGGTGTCCGTGGGTACGATCAGCCTCCCCGACAATCACTTTAATTATTTCCTCCGGAGACTGACACTAAGACCGACACTTGACCAACCCAGACTGTAGTCCTTAACCACGAACACGGTTATTCGAACCGACAAGTAAAGGATTTCTTTAGCCAGCACCGAGACGCTGACTAATTCCCGTTACGTCCTTTGGGTTGAAAACACACCTGACCAGCACACACCAGATTAACTTTTCGGATGCCAGGAATCACCCAAAGCATCGTTCAAGATAAACTCTAAGGCGGGAAGACCATCATCTCGAGTAGCATGGTATCACTATTAACACGCGCGTATTACAAGGGGTGCCCCCTCTCAGCCCAGCCGGATACACCCATGCCCCCTGGCCCGATGACTCGCATTGCAGCCGGTACCTGGAAACCCTCATCGTGGCCTCTCTGTACGGTGGGTGTAGGGAAAGGGGTTAACAACTTACTGAACCGTACCCTGTCTGTGGCGGGGACAAGTGGTAGCACGAAACCAGTATGGGGGTTACCAGAACAAGACCCGATCTACGGTCAACTCAGGAGGTTTAAGTTTTCCTGAAGTGGTTAGCACAATATAACTCATTGGCAGTACCCAACAGTCACAAACTGGTATGTTAGAACATACCCTCACTGATCACTCTCGTCACAACGAGATTTCAGTCTCATGGTCACTTTTCTCGTGACTGATTCTTCCTTCAAATTAGCCTGGACCAACACAGGCACATATGGCACATGAAAATAACCGTACTCACTTATACATCATGTTTAAGTTAAAATAAAATATCATCAAAGGGGAATCAGGCATGTGTGACCAATAGTATGCAAATTTCATATGAGTTCAACATATTCATAACTCAATTCTACATGCAAACAAACACTATGCATTCACCATATAATGTGTTCAAGATGCTTGCCTTGAGCATGCAGAAAGAATAGGTGCACTCCAAAACTTTGAATATTATATCTCCCCTCCATTTCCTATTTTCAAAATATTTTAATTACCACACAATTCCAAAACAGTACATAAAAGTTGCTTCGAAATATGTGAAATAAATACTAAAATAGACTAGATGAAATTTTAGAAATAACAGAAAAAGAATCAAGTCATTTGGAGTTCATATGATTTTCCTATGGATTTACTAAGCTGGAATAATCAAGGAAATGGACTATTTATTAGATCCAGCAAAAACCAGGATTAGGAAAAGTGTTCACCCTATCTGGATAAATAGAGCATGATTTTAGGAGTAGGCACAAATTTGAATCATCAAATTTGGATGTGAAATGGATGCTATTGAATTATTTGAAATCTGCTGAAAAAAGAAAGAAGGAAACATATATTACTGTGATGGGCTGAGCAGAAATGCGCCCTAGGCGCGATATAGCCGCCTGGCGCTACTGGGCCAAGCCCAATCGCTCCACCGCGCGGGAGGGCTGCGATGTCGAAGGCGTAATACCAATGATACGATTTCCTCATGGGAAAGTAACTTCAACAGAATTCGTCTCCACTTAAGACGAGCTGGCGCGGTCCTGGGTCATCGACAAGGCCCCCGCCCACCGGGTCGTTTGATCGTCCATGCGCGCCTCCTTCTTCGGCCGAACAGAGGTGGAGCTCCAGCGATCGGCGCCGGCGACCGGCGGCACCGTACAGAAAACCGAGGCCACCGACGAGTTCAGGGGGTAGATGCGGCCCCGTGTGTACCCACCATGGTCGCCGAAGTGGACAGAGTCGTTGACAGCAAGCTCTCCGGCGGGCGGTGGCGTCGGGTGGAATGGGGCTTTCGCCTACGGCGAATCCTGATCAAAATCAAGCATGTGATGGATTCGTGGGTGCTCCAGGGTGCTGGTGGTGAAGAGAGTGGAGAGGGGGAGGCCCTAATGGCGTCGGAATCGACCGGAAGGTGGTGGCGGGTGGCGTGTCCGAAGACGAGGAAGATGACCTCGTTCGGTCACTTGGATGCTTGAGGGCGATGTGAGCAGGGGACGGGAGTGTGGTGAGGATACTAGCGAGCTCGGGGTGAGCTTTTATAGCTCGAGGGGGTCGGCTCCGCGGTGTCCAGAGGATAGGCACGGCGGCGGCGATCATTACGGCGGCATGTGAGGCCGTTGAGGTCGGCAGAGTGGACGGTGAGGGCCATGGCCCCCCGCAGTTACTCCTAGGAGGAGCTGGGCTGCTTGGGACGCGCCACATGGGTCGGGCAGAGATGTGGACATGCGGGACTCGTCGGGCGGTGGTCCTGGTCGTCGTGGACGGCGATGGACGGTGCTAGGAGCCAAGCGAGGGTGTCGGCGAACTTCCTGGTGGCCGAGCTGATCCATAGGAGGATCAGGATGAGAGGGGGAGGCAGCAGATCGGCGACAGAAGCTCGGTGCCGACGCGTGTCATATGCATGCTCTGGCTGCACTCTGGACGTGCACGTAGAGTGCTCGACAAAATGCCAGGTGAACCTAGAGAGATCTAGTACAGCTGAAGCTTAACAGGGTCAAGAGTATGGGTGAGATAGAGTTAGTGGACATGCTGGTTTGGCCAAATGAGCAGGTGTCCAGTGCAAGTTTGTAAACTTGCATATTTCTGTCATGCACATGAAGTGTTCGACAAAATGCTAGGGCTGGTTAGAAGATTCTTCTGGATCTAAAATTTGGCAGGATGGGGTCTCTTTAGATAATAGAGATGGAGGTGGAGCTAGTTTGGCAAAATCAGAAACTTGCCAGTGCAAGTTTTACCAGAATTCAGTTCTGGACAAAAACTTCAGTGGCATGATTGGTGGACTTGAAAGATGCAAATGAAGCTGATCTCCTGGAGCTAAAGTTTTGGTTGGAAGGACTAAAAGGTGCCAAAGTTTCAGAATTAATGGAGATAGGAAAATTAGGGTTGCAGTTGTAACTCAAAAGTGGAACAGATTTGACCAGAGGATGTTTCACTCAAAATTTTCAAAAGATATAGTTAGGTTTTTGCACAAAAGTGATTTATAGGCATCACCTAACCTCTCATAATTTTTGTGGGATATTAAAACAATTATTTAAAATACTAGTAGTGCAACAGAAGCATTTTAAGTATTGAAAAAATGCTTTTAAAAGTATTACTTTATGGCAAATTGTATTATGAAAATACTTTCTACTATTGTTTATGATATAAATGAAATGATTTACAAAACAACCACATACCACAGTATTTCACAAAAATAATCTTCAATGGAGAGGAGAATTTTTGTAAAATAGAAAATAGAAAAGGCTCTGAAATTAATAAATGACCTCATATAGCTCAAAATTTTATTTCTGGCCAAATTTTAATTAATAAAATGTGATTAAATTTTTGGGGTGTTACAAACTCTACCCCCATTTAGAAAAATCTTGTCCTCGAGGCTTGCTAAGGGCAGAAGAACTGAATGCAAATACCAAGAATGATCATATGCAGAATGCAATCATGGCAATGCATTTATGACATACGCCCTAAATTACAATACAACGGCTGTATCATGTAGTGCTAGGTACAGCAACAATGACCGTCTACGGTCCGAAGGTGAGATCTACATGGTCTTGTGGCTGGGTTCCTGGTGCTGGAGCACATTCTTCTTCTTCCAGGGGAAGTGAAGGAAGTAAACGAAGAACGCGCCCTTCCGGAGATGGCCATGGTGGTCCACCAATGGCGATGTGGGGATTCAGGACAGCAAGATAATTGAGGTAATCCATTAGTTGTTGGGTTAGATGCTCCTGGGCCATCACATATTGAATGAGATTGGCCAGGGCTGGATCCCTCTCTATGCGTTCACAACAGAACGTGGCTTCTGCTCCAGAAGCTGCACGGCTCAGGAAATAGTAGTATTTCCTTTCACTGGTAGCGGGTACAGTGAATCGAAGACGGGTAACTGCTTCATAAGCAGCAGCCTCAATAGCCATGCCTGAGGTTGGCATGGATCTCCTGACGAAGACAACATATGGAGGGCCTTGATTTAAATCCTCTCGTGGGATATGCTCAACTGCCCAGTATTTCGAGGAATCAGGGGTGATCCTCATTTTGAACAACTCATGCTGGGGTGGGTGGCTAGAAACAAGTGTATTGCGGGTCAGATCCCACAAAAACTTAACGAAACTACCAGGGCTTGCATCTGGAGTTCGTAGGTAGGCTCCGGGGTGAGACATGGAAGGATGAATGGAGAAGAGTGGTGCTCAAGTGTGGTGGTGGCTGGTGTGGTGCATGGATACGGCCCCTTATAAGGTGCCTGGGTCAGGAAACACGATGCGGCACTGGTACAACTTGTGCATCGGCTCCAACATAGGGTTGTCCAAGTCAAATTCTCGGACACCACTTCTCAAAAGGAGTGTGACGTATTACTATGTGTTTCGGCAGTCACGTCTAGCATTTACTCTGTCGCCATACACCAATAATTTACGCTAGATCACACATAGTACCATCAAAACAATGGCATACGGGTAATTTTACAATCTCGCTATGCCATGCGATTGCTACCTTGAAAATACAAGACAACATGACTACTAGGATTTGACAATCCTCCTGGTGGACTCAGCCCACCTCGTTGACATCTAGTCGGGCGTGTCTTGTAGATGTCGAGGCTTCTCCGTGAGCTTCAGTGTCGGAGTTGTTCGGGGTAGGATGGGGAGCTACAATGCTGGGATAGCGATGATGCCCCTCGTGGGGTCTCGTGGTCACAATTCCATTGGAGTAGGTCTCCAAGAGACGACGGAGTTCTCCGGGGGAGGCAACGGCATTGCCCGGATAGATGACAGGAGCAGACCTTGGGGGCTCAACTGGCCTCCCAAGTAGCATTATCGGGGTGTCAGTGTTGGTTGTAGCTTCACTTCTCACCGGTGTCAGGAGAGCAAGCGTCCTACGAGTCACAATCAGGTCAATAGTGACCTGATCAAATAGTGCCTCCTGCGCTCTCAGGTAGCGCACCAGATGCACTAGAGCAGGATCCGACTCATGGTCACCATTGGCGACTTGGGTCGGGATACCATAGCCTTCATGACTAGGGTAGTAGAAGAAAGGGCGGGTGTTAACCCTTGGCGACAAATGCCGAAGATGAACTATACCCTCTCGGGCTGCAAGTTGGATGGCTTGGGGCTTGTCGGAGGTTGTCCTTCCGGTGAACCGGTAGGGACGCTCTGATGTGGTGCCCCTCTCGTAGATGTGCACCGTGGCCCAGAAGTGATGAATGGCATCACTTGTGTGTTCCTGGTACACAACATATTCTGGGGGTTCGTCTATGCCAAAAGCACGACCAGTGAGATTGGTGAGGATCGCTACGAAATCTCGAAGCTCAGATGCGGTGGTCTCGTTGTGGACGATGGGACCAGGCATCTTGGTGGTTTGGAAATCACGGTGCGAGTGAGAGTTGTGATGTGCTGAGTTCGGGCAAGGCTTCCTTTATGAGCCAGCGGAGTCTTCCATCGCACGCTTGCGGATGGAACAACTCAGGCGTCGGCTACAGGCGCACGGCCTATGGCCTAGCACGATAGGTTGGGAACCGACTGTCAAAAAGATGTCGGCTCGCCACTATGCAGGCTATCGGATAGGATGAGCTTGACGGTGGATAAGAAAGAATATGGACGGTGTGGAAACCTAGGGATAGTGACCAGGCTAAGATAGGATTAGCCCGTGGTCAGCCTGGCTCTGATACCAAGGTTGTCGGGGCCGGATTTCAGGGACATAAATTCCTAGCAAACGACCCTTATGTCACCACCAAATTTCGTGGATTACAGCTTGTCGTGGACATTTCCTTGATACGTAATTCCAAGCAATTACAAGGATTTGAGTACAAGACCTTATAGGTCCATTGAGTACAACAATGATTTCTAGTGGCAGATGATGGAAGCGACTCGTGGATCTCCAACGTTGATGGAACTCCATTCCCACGGGAACAGATGACCTGGATAACTCCTATCTCGTGTGGCTGCTATCTTCGAATCCTAGGTTGCAGGGTGTCTCCGCAATGCTCCTCTCTGAGTCATGATCTGGCCAAGACAATAGCCAGGTACAAGCCAGTGAGTACGTTTGAATGTACTCGCAAACATCAAGAACAAAAGATATACCAGATGCATATGCGCATGATGAATTAAAATTACATGCATGTGCTGACTGAGTATTAAAGCATGGCATGACAAATATTCATACGGTGCAGAAGGATAAATGAATCATGTTATTAGTAAATCAAAGAAATGAAATGGAACGTCGGGTGTTGGACCGCCCGAGAAATTCTAAGAGAAATGCCAAACGGGTGTCTAAAAGAGAATCGGGCGAGACACGACCGCCCGAGAACTCAAGCGACACCATGAGAGGTCTTGAAAAGAAATGCCAAACGGGTGTCTAAAAGAGAATCGGGCGAGACAGGACCGCCCGAGAACTCAAGCGACACCATGAGAGGTCTTGAAAAGAAATGCCAAACGGGTGTCTAAAAGAGAATCGGGCGAGACAGGACCGCCCGAGAACTCAAGCGACGCCACAAGAGGTCTTGAAAAAAAAATGCCAAGCGGGTGTCTAAAAGCGACGCCTCGAGAGGTCTTGAAAATACATGCCACAGTCGGGTGTCTGAAGTGACGCCTCACAAAGGGCTTATAAGAAAATAATAACTCAAGTATCCAGGTGGACTAGCCATCCCAAGTGACACCCATAAATGAAAATAAACTTGAGTATCCCGGGTAGTCTAGCCATCCCAAGAGATACTCAAGGTTAAACATAAGAGGAAAAGGTTAGTCCACAACAATATCCATATCAACAATAATATTAATAATAGCGCCGGTAGTGACAATCATTATCCTGCAAAAAGAACCATGATCACTTTAATTATTTCCTCCGAAGACTGACACTAAGACCGACACTTGACCAAACCAGACTGTAGTCCTTAACCACGGACACGGTTATTCGAATAGATATAACTCTGCAGAGGGTGTACTCTTTACCCGCAAGTAAAGGATTCCTTTAGCCAGCACCGAGACGCTAACTAATTCCCGTTACGGCCTTAGGGTTGAAAACACACCTGACCAACACACACCAGATTAACTTTTCGGATGCCAGGAATCACCCAAAGCATCGTTCAAGAGAAACTCTAAGGCGGGGAGACCATCGTCTCGAGTAACATGGGATCACTATTAACATGCGCGGATTACAAGGGGTGCCCCCCTCTCGGCCCAGCCGGATACACCCATGCCCCCTGGCCCGATGACTCGCATTGCAGCCGGTACCTGGAAACCCTCATCATGGCCTCTCTGTATGGTGTGTGCAGGGAAAGGGGTTAACAACTTACTGAACCGTACCCTGCCTGTGGCGGGGATAAGTGGTAGCATGAAACCAGTATGAGGGTTACTGGAACAAGACCCGATCTATGATTAACTCAGGAGGTTTAAGTTTTCCTGAAGTGGTTAGCACAATATGACTCATTGGCAGTACCCAACAGGGTCACCACCTGGTATGTTCCAACATACCCTCACTGATCACTCTCGTCACAACGAGATTTCAGTCTCACTACTACTTTTCTCGTGGATCGATTCTTCCAGCAAATTAGCCTGGACCAACACAGGCACATATGGCACATGAAAATAACCGTACTCACTTATACTTCATGTTTAAGTTAAGATAAAATATCATCAAAGGGGAATCATGCATGTGTGACCAATAGTATGCAAATTTCATATGAGTTCAACATATTCATAACGCAATTCTACATGGAAACAAACACTATGCATTCACCATATAATGTGTTCAAGATGCTTGCCTTGAGCATGCATAAAGATTAGGTGCACTCCATAACTTTGAAAATTATATCTCCCCTCCATTTCCTATTTTCAAAGTATTTTAATTACCACACAATTCCAAAGCAGTACATAAAATTTTCTTCGAAACTTGTGAAATAAATACTAAAATAGACTAGATGAAATTAGAGAAATAACAGAAAAAGAATCAAGTCATTTGGAGTTCATATGATTTTCCTATGGATTTGCTAATCTGGAATAATCAAGGAAATGGATTATTTATTAGATCCAGCAAAAACCAGGATTAGGAAAAGTGTTCACCCTATCTGGACAAATAGAGCATGATTTTAGGAGTAGGCCCAAATTTGAATCATCAAATTTGGATGTGAAATGGATGCTGTGGAATTATTTGAAATCTTCTGAAAAAAGAAAGAAGGAAACAGATATTACTATGATGGGCTGAGCAGAAACGCGCCCTAGGCGCGGTATAGCCACCTGGCGCTACTGTGCCAAGCCCAATCGCTCGACCGTGCGGGAGGGCTGCGACGTCGAAGGCGTACTACCAATGATATGCTTTCCTCGCGGGAAAGTAACTTCAACAGAACCCGTCTCCACTTAAGACGAGCTGGCGCGGTCCTGGGTCACTAATAGTGGGCCCCCTGGCCCACTGGTCAGGTTTGACCGGTCCATGCGCGCGCCTCCTTCTCCGGCCGAACAGAGGCGGAGTTCCGGCGATCGGCGCTGGCGAACGGCGGCACCATTCGGAAATCCGAGGCCACCGACGAGTTCAGGGGGTCGAGGCGGTCCCGCGTGTACCCGCCATGGTCGCCGAAGTGGACAGAGTCGCCGACAGCGAGCTCTCCGGCGGACGGTGGCGTCGGGTGGAATGGGGCGTTCGCCTACGGTGAATCCTGATCAAAATCGAGCATGTGATGGATTCGTGGGTGCTCCAGGGTGCCGTTGGTGAAGAGAGTGGAGAGGGGGAGGCCCTAATAGCGTCCGAATCGACCGGAAGCTGGTGGCGTGTGCCATGGCCGGAGTCGAGGAAGATGACCTTGTCCGGTCACTTGGATGCTTGAGGGGGATCAGACCGGGGGAGGGGAGTATGGTGAGGATACTAGCGAGCTCGGTGTGTGTTTTTATAGCTCGAGGGGGTCGGCTCCGTGGTGTCCAGAGGATAAGCACGGCGGCGGCGATCATTACGGCGGCAGTTGAGGCCGTTGAGGTCGGCAGAGTAGACGGCGAGGGCCGTGGTCGCCTGCAGTTACTCCTAGGAGGAGCTGGGCTGCTCTGCACGCTCCACGCGGTTCGGGAAGAGACGTGGCCGCGCGGGACTCGTCGTGCGGCATTCCTGGTCGTCGTGGATGGCGCTAGGAGCCAAGCGAGGGTGTCGGCGAGCTTCCTGGTGGCCGAGCTGATCGATAGGAGGATCAGGATGAGAGGGGGAGGCAGCAGAGCTGCGGCAGAAGCTCGGTGCCTATGCGTGTAATATGCACGCTCTGGCCGCGCTCTGGACGTGCACGTAGAGTGCTCGACAAAATGCCAGGGCAACCTAGAGAGATCTAGTGCAGCTGAAGCTTAACAGGGTCAAGAGTATGGGTGTGATAGAGTTAGTGGACATGCTGGTTTGGCCAAATGAGCAGGTGTCCAATGCAAGTTTATAAACCTGCATATTTCTGTCATGCACATGAAGTGTATGACAAAATGCTTGGGCTGGCTAGAAGATTCTTCTGGATCTGAAATTTGGCAGGATGGGGTCTCTTTAGATAATAGAGACGTAGGTGGAGCTAGTTTGGCAAAATCAGAAACTTGCTAGTGCAAGTTTTACCAGAATTCAGTTCTGGACAGAAACTTCAGTGGCATGATTGGTGGACTTGAAAGATGCAAATGAAGCTGATCTCCTGGAGTTAAAGTTTTGGTTGGAAGGACTACAAGGTGCCAAAGTTTCAGAATTAATGGAGATAGGAAAATTAGGGTTGCAGTTGTAACTCAAAAGTGGGACAGAATTGAACAGAGGATGTTTCACTCAAAATTTTCAAAAGATATAGTTAGGTTTTTGCACAAAAGTGATTTATAGGCATCACCTGACCTCTCATATTTTTGTGGGATTTTAAAACAATTATTTGAAATACTTGTAGTGCAACAGAAGCATTTTAAGTATTGAAAAAAATGCTTTCAAAAGTATTACTTTGTGGCAAATTTTATTATGAAAATACTTTCTACTATTGTTTATGATATAAATGAAATGATTTACAAAACAAGCACATACCATAGTATTTCACTTCTATGGAGAGGAGAATTTTCGTAAAACAGAAAATAGAAAAGGCTCTGAAATTAATAAATGACCTCATATAGCTCAAAATTTTATTTCTGGCCAAATTTTAATTAATAAAATGTGATTAAATTTTTGTGGTGTTACAAACATCACAAGTTCGAGAGAAGAGCATGGTTGGCCAAAATAGAGAATAAGCTTTATCAATGGCATTATGTATCAGGGGAAGAACTTCTTGAGATTTTTGGATACGAAGGACACTGTCGAATGATAATTCAAGAAAGGACCCAAAGGTCCATAACGGAGCTGATGTGTGCATCTGCGCACAACCAGAGGAAGATTCAATGCAAAGGCATTAGATTGTAGAAACAACTGACTAATTCAAAGCTCAAAGGCAAAGAATCATAATTTCCAAATCAAGGGGTCAGAGGCAAACACTCTGATTAAGGATGGATAAGTTGAGTAGGCTTAGGGTACAATCGATGACAATTGGGTTGGTTGAGAATCAGCTCACGTTTAAAATGACGTCTTAGCCAGAAGGATAATTTTCAGGGAATAACTTATGATTGTGTGCATTCACACACATGTTGAATCAACAAGATCAGAATGTCAATCACATGGATTTTATTGGTTATCGATAGACAAATGGAATTGTCTACTGCAAGCAGACAAGTATTTCCAGAGCAATATTTGGCAGAGTATTACCGAAAGATCGGGTAGCATTTCAATGTATCTAGTGAATCCTATGAACAACTAGTAATGAACGGTTCTTTGATAAATGTGAAGAAACAAATCGTCGGGATATTTTTGCGGCACGGAACCGCAAGGCAGTGGCACAAGGGATTCTTGGCACAACGATGAGTATTACAGGGTTTCTTGTAATAACAAGACCAACTGGGGATGAATGTAAGAATGGCAAGTGCATGTGGTTATCAATAAGGGTTGACGATGGAAGGGGAATTGCAAACACGATGAACACAAGTTCTCGAGATAAAATCGGAGAGTATCCTCAGGTTCTTCTAATGAATCAGGCCATTATCTGGAATGTAGGGGCTCTCCGGGATAAAATTACGAGAACCTAGAGTAAGATTTAGTAAAATCATTTAACCCGAATAGAAGAGAGCTTAGAGTCCCAGAGTATAGACGAGGAATACAAGATCCTAATCCACCCAATGGCGACGTGGGCCCATGGGCCGCACAGCCATGTTAGTAAAACAGTTTTCATCGACTAGACTCGACTTCGGCCAAGGAGTGTGGAAGGGGGATTCCTACGGGCAGTCGGCTCTGATACCAACTTGTGATGCCCCCGATTCAATCGTACACTAATCATGCACGCATACATGTACAATCAAGATCAGGGACTCACAGGAAGATATCACAACACAACTCTAAAAACATAAATAAGTCATACAGGCATCATAATACAAGCCAGGGGCCTCGAGGGCTCGAATACAAGTGCTCGATCATAGATGATTCAGCGGAAGAAACAATATCCGAGAACAGACATAAGTTAAACAAGTTGCCATAAGATGGCTAGCACAAACTGGGATACATATCGAAAGAGGCGCATGCCTCCTGCCTGGGATCCTCCTAAGATACTCCTGGTCGTCATCGACATCCTGCACGGAGTAGTAGGCACCTCCGGTGTAGTAGGATTCGTCGTTGACGGTGGCGTCTAGCTCCTGGGCTCCAGCATCTGGTTGCGACAACCAGAAGAAAGGAAAGGGGGAAAAGAGGGAGAAAGCAACCGTGAGTACTCATCCAAAGTACTCGCAAGCAAGGATCTACACTACATATGCATGGGTATATGTGTAAAGGGCCATATCGAGACCGAACTCCGTAATGCCGTAATAAGAGGGGGATAGCTAATCCTGTCGAAGACTACGCTTCTGGCAGCCTCCATCTTGCAGCATGTAGAAGAGATTAGATGGTAAGTTCACCAAGTAGCATCGTATATCATAATCCTACCCGGCGATCCCCTCCTCGTCGCCCTGTTAGAGAGCGATCACCGGGTTATATCTGGCACTTGGAAGGGTGTGTTTTATTAAGTATCCGGTTCTAGTTGTCATAAGGTCAAGCTACAACCCCGGGTCGTCCTTTTACCAAGGGACACGGCTATTCGAATAGATAAACTTCCCTGCAGGGGTGCACCACAATTCCCAACACGCTCGATCCCATTTGGCCGGACACACTTTCCTGGGTCATGCCCGGCCTCGGAAGATCAACACGTCGCAGCCCCACCTAGGCACAACAGAGAGGTCAGCACGTCGGTCTGAATCCTATGCGCGCAGGGGTCTGGGCCCATCGCCCATTGCACGCTTGCACGTTGCGTACGCGGCTCGAAGCAGACCTAGCCTCCCATATACAAGAGTAGGCGTTCCAGTCCAATCCGGCGCGCGCCACTCAGTCGCTGACGTCACGAAGGCTTCGACTGATACCACGACGCCGGTTGCCCATATCTTGTCCCACGTGGCGGTTAGTGCGTATAATGTCAGTGAGCCAACTCAGATCAAATATCAAGATCTCGTTAAGCGTGTTATTATGAAGTAACCGCGGACGCCGACAAGGGCCAGGCCCACCTCTCACCTAGGCGGTCTCAACCTGCCCTGTCGCTCCGACACAAAGATTCACCCATAGGGCCGTCGGGACAAAGGTCCTTCCAGGCCCAATCCGTGAATCGCTCGCGGGTGCTCCACGAGCCGACCCGACTTTAGTCACCACATGTATCTTGTATAAAGTAATAGTATATACCCGTGATCACCTCCCGAGTGATCACAGCCCAATAGTATAACACAGCAAACAGACAAGAATGTAGGGCCACAGATGGAATACTAGCATCCTATACTAAGCATGTAGGATTGCAGGTAAAGGTAACAACAGTAGTAGCAAGGACAGGTTATGCATCAGGATAGGATTAATGGAAATCAGTAACATGCTACACTACTGTAATGCAAGCATTATAGAGAAGAATAGGCGGTATCTGGTGATCAAGGGGGGGGGGGCTTCCCTGGTTGCTCTGGCAAGAAGAAGGGGTCGTCAACAACGTAGTCGGTCGGGGCACCAGCAGCGGCATCGGTCTCGTAGTCTACCGGAGAGAAGAGGGGGAAGAAACAATGAATACAATGCAAACAGATGCATAACGATGCATGATAAAGCAAACAACGGTGTTAGGTGTGCCCTAACGTGGTAAGAGGTGATACCGGCGAAGGGGGGAAACATCAGGGAAAGTACCCCCGGTGTTTCGCGTTTTCGGGCAGATGAACTGGAGGGGGAAAGTTGCGTGTTCGATATGCTAGGGGTGTGTGGCGGATGAACGAGATGCATATTCGGATTCGTCTCGTCGTTCTGAGCAACTTTCATGTAGAAAGTATTTTCATCTAAGCTACGATTTATTTTAAATCATTTTTAGAATTTATTTTATTAATTTAATTCAACATTATCCAGAATAGTGCATGTTGACGTCATCATGACGCCAGCATGACGTCAACAGACAACAGGGGGTTTGACTGGGTCAAACTGACATGTAGGCCCCACTAGTGGTAGACTATTTTAGTTAGCAGGTTAATTAAATAGAATTAATTAGGTTAATTATCTAATCAGTTTAATTAAATCAATTAATTATTATTTATTTATTTATATTTTTAGTTCTCCGTTTCTTTTGAACGTTGTGGGGTGTGGGGCCCCCGTGTCATAGGCCCAGAGGGGCCTTAGCGGGTGTTGGGCTATCGGGCATAGGCGCGTGCGGACGCCAGCCCGAATGGGCGCTGCAGGCAGGAGGGCGACGAGCGCCTGGGCAGGCGCTCACCCACAGGGATTGCGGCGGCGCGAGGCTAGGGGCCAGGGCGGCCGCGGTGGTCGGCCGGCGTGGGGAAGGCGGAGTGCGGGAGGGCGACGAGCGGCGCGATGGAGGCGCCAACAAGGTGGAGGGCTGTCGGCAGAGGAGCAAGAAGCGGCAGGAAGCAAGGCGAGGCGAAAGGCAGCAGCAGAAGGGCGACCGGAGCAGCAGGACACGGGTAGCGGAGCCATGGCGAGGCAGCGGTGGCACGGTGGGGCCAGCGCAGGCCGGGGCAGGGGGAAGCCGGTGCGTGAGGGCGTTGGCGGCGCTGAGAGAAGACGGGCAAGCACGCGCGGACGACTGTGGGCACGTGCCAAGATGCGCGTGCGCAGGTGGCCGCAGGCAGTGGCAACGGCGGTGGACGGAGCCGGGCGGAGCAGAGCCGGGGAAACATGGGCTGGTGCCTGGACGCGTGCGGGGTGCTACGAGCGCGGGCACGGCACGCGCACGGGCATGGAGTGCACGGTCGACGTGACAGGTGAGCGGGGCGAGAGAGAGAGGAGGACCGGGGTTGCTCACGGGGGTTCGTAGGGCTCGTGGCAACGGGGCGTGAGGAGGAGGACGGAGACGGCGTGACGGAGAGGAGGCAGGCCGGCGGGGAGGTCCGGCGAGGTGCCCGCAGGCGGCGGCGAGGCGCCGGAGACGGTGATGGTGCACGACAACGGGGCGTGGTGACGATCCCTTCCTCGATCCAGATCGGATCGGGAGGTGGGGGCTGACGAGGGGGAGTGGGGGAGGTGGGTGGTGGCTATGGTTGGACCGGGGGGAGTGGGGGGTTATGGGGAGTGGGGGAGGGTCGCCGGTTGGGCCGGTTAGTGGGTCGTGGCCCAGTTGGGCCAGTGGCCTGCTCGGCTGGAGCCCTGGGGGTGCTTTCTTTTTTATTTTCTTTTAGTTTTAGTTCTTGCTTTTTTCTTTATTTACTTTCCAATTTTGTTTTAATTCAATTTAAGATATTTAAGCATTTTCTAAACATGTGTTTTCTTTACAATAATTACCTACGTCAAATTTGGCACTAACCGAACATTTTTGTTTTAATGTTTGAAATTTTTTATTGTTTGACTTTAATTTAATTTTGATTTTGAATCGGTTTTGGACTAACCCGATATTAACTACAGTGACAGAGGTGACGTGGCAACATTAGCAGGGAATTACTGTAGTCTAATTATCCGGGCGTCACAGCTTGCTGGACGGTGATGGGTTGGATGAGATTTATCATGTAATCGAGTTAGTTTTGTTAGGGTTTGATCCCTAGTATCCATTTTGTTCTGAGACTGATGTTGCTATGACTTTGCTATGCTTAATGCTTGTCACTAGGGCCCAAGTGCCATGATTTCAGATCTGAACCTATTATGTTTTAGTGAATATATGTGAGTTCTTGATCCTATCTTGCAAGTCAGTAGTCACCTACTATGTGTTATGATCCGATAACCCCAAAGTGACAATAATCGGGACCACTCCCGGTGATGACCGTAGTTTGAGGAGTTCATGTATTCACTAAGTGTTAATGCTTTGGTCCAGTACTCTATTAAAAGGAGGCCTTAATATCCCTTAGTTTCCAATAGGACCCTGCTGCCACGGGAGGGTAGGACAAAAGATGTCATGCAAGTTCTTTTCCATAAGCACATATGACTATATTCGGAATACATGCCTACATTACATTGATGAACTGGAGCTAGTTCTGTGTCACCCTATGTTATAACTATTGCATGAGGAATCCCATCCGACATAATTATCCATCACTGATCTAATGCCTACGAGCTTTTCATATATTGATCTTTGCTTAGTCACTTTTCCGTTGCCACTGTTACAATTACTACAAAGTTGCTACTATTACCTTTGCCACCGTTACCGTTACTTCCATACTACTTTGCTACTAAATACTTTTCTGCAGATATTAAGTTTTCTAGGTGTGGTTGAATTGACAACTCAACTGCTAATACTTGAGAATATTCTTTGGCTCCCCTTGTGTCAAATCAATAATTTTGGGTTGAATAATCTACCCTCGAAAACTGTTGCGATCCCCTATACTTGTGGGTTATCAAGACTATTTTATGGTGCCATTGCCGGGGAGCATAGCTCTATTCTTTGAGTCACTTGGGATTTATATCTGTTGATCACTATGAGGAACTTGAAAGACGAAAAAACAAAGATTTATCCCTCAACTACGAGGGGAGGTAAGGAACAGCCATCTAGATCTGCACTTGATTCACCTTCTATTATGAGTAAACTTGCGACACCTACTCCTGTTATTGATTCTGATAGGTTGCATGTTATTGATAATGCCACTTCTGCTTTGCATGATATTTATGATGAAACTGCTTCTATCCTTGATACTACTGTGCCATTAGATGAATTTCTTGATGAACAACTTGCTAGGGTTAGAGAGAATGAAATTATTGAAACTGATAATATTGATGAAAGTGATGTCAAAGATTGTCCCCTAGATATGAATTGCCTGATGTACCTGAGGGTTATGTTATGGATGAAGAAACTGCTAGAGACTTTTTTGCTTTTAAGGATAGATATGATCTTAAGAAACTGTTAGCTAAGCTGAAAGAAAAATCTTTGAATGCTAGGATGAAATATGACCCTGATTTTGCTACTTCACCTATCTGTATTTCCAATAAGGATTATGATTTCTCTGTCGATCCTAAGATAATTACTTTGGTTGAATCTGATATAGCCACCCTAATCACTCACGAGGAAATAATTCGTTACTACTATATCCTTAAATTATTTCCGTTCTCATTAAAGGGTGATGCTAAAACATGGTTTAATTCTCTTGGTCCTGGTAGTGTGCGTAGTCCCCAGGATTTGTTTTATTACTTCTCTGCTAAATATTTCCCCGCTCATAAGAAACAAGCTACCTTAAGGGAAATATATAATTTTGTGCAAATTGAAGAAGAGAGTCTCCCACAAGCTTGGGAAGGCTTCTCTGATTACTTAATGCTTTGCCTGATCATCCTCTTAAGAAAAATGAAATAATTGATATCTTATAATGGACTAACCGATGCTTCTAGAGACCACCTGGATAGTTGTGCTGGTTGTGTTTTCAGGGAAAGAACTGTTGAGTAATATGTTGAGTAATGAAAATGATTGGACACTTCCTGAACCAACTCCTAAGCCAACTCCGAAGAAAAGGGGTATTCTATTTCTCAGTCCTGAAGATATGCAAGAGGCAAATAAATATATGAAAGAAAAGGGTATTAAAGCTGAAGATGTTAAGGATTTACCACCTATTGAAGAAATACATGGTCTTGACAACCCGACACAGGTAGTAAAGTTAAATTCTCTCTATAGATTTGATAAAGGTGATATCCCTCGTTATAAGTCTGCTAGCCAATGCTTAGATGAGTTTGATAATTTTATTGTTAAACAAGAAAACTTCAATGCTTATGTTGGTAGACAATTGAAATGCAATGCTTATATGATTGAACACTTGAGTGATTAGATGTCTATATTTAAAGGTGAACTTAAACTCATTAGTAAACATGCTTCTATTGTTACCACTCAAGTAGAACAAGTGCTTAAAGCTCAAAATGATTTGCTCAATGAATTAAATAATAAGAAAAATGATAATGCTGTTAGAGTTATGACTAGAGGGGGTAAAATGACTCAGGAACCTTTGTATCCTGAGGGCCACCCTAAGAGAATTGAGCAAGATTCTCAGAGAACTAATGTTGATACACCTAGTCCTTCTAAGAGGAAGACAAAGAAAAATGATAGGACTTCGCATGCTTCTAGTGAACCTGTTTTTGACACACCTGAGAATCCCGATGATATTTCTATTTCTGATGCTGAAACACAATCTGGTAATGAACATGAACCTAGTGAGAATGTTAATGATGATGTTCATGTTGATGCTCAACCTAGCAATGACAATGATGTAGAGATTGAACCTGCAGTTGATCTTGATAACCCACAATCAAAGAATCAACATTATGATAAGAGAGACTTCGTTGCTAGGAAGCACAGTAAAGAAAGAGAACCATGGGTTCAGAAACTCATGCCTTTTCCTCCCAAACCATCCAAGAAAAAGGATGAGGAGGATTTTGAGTGCTTTGCTGAAGTGAGTAGACCTATCTTTTTTGCGTATGCGTTTGACATACATGTTTAAAATGAATCCCTATGCTAAGTACATGAAAGATATTGTTACAAATAAAAGAAAGATAACGGAAGCTGAAATTTCCACAATGCTTGCCAATTATATTTTTAAAGGTGGAATACCTAAGAAACTTGGAGATCCAGGAGTACCAACTATACCATGCTCCATTAAAAGAAACTATGTTAAAACTGCTTTGTGTGATCTTGGAGCCGGTGTTAGTGTTATGCCTCTCTCTTTATATGGTAGACTTGATTTGAATAAGTTGACTCCTACTGAAATATTTTTGCAAATGGCCGATAAATCAACTGCTATACCTGTCGGTATTTGTGAGGATGTGCCTGTTGTGGTTGCAAACATTACTATTTTAATGGACTTTGTTATTGATATTCCTGAGGACGATAGTATGTCGATTATCCTTGGTAGACCCTTTGTGAATACTGCATGGGCTGTTATTGATTGCGACAAAGGCAATGTCACTTTTCATGTTAATGGTAAAGAGCATATGGTACACTTTCTGAGGAAACAACCTCAAGTCCACAGTATCAATTCTATTGGAAAAATTCCAACGATTACTATTGGAGGTTTTGAATTTCCTCTTCCTACTGTCTAGAAGAAATATGATATTCTTATTGTTGGGGATGTTCATATCCCCGTTAAGGTAACCTAGTGTTATTCGAAAATTCTCCGGTTTCATGTCATTCGAAAAGAGTTTGTTAACAAGACTTGATCAACCTTGTTAGTGGATTCCTTTTGATGAGCATGAGATGGATGAAGTTAGAAGGCACAACTCTCTGTACCCTCCTTTTACTTTCTGTTATTTATATTAAATAAAGCAAAAATAGTATTTTCTGTCTGTTTGCTGAATTATCCGTGCAATAAAAAATACCCCAAAAATACAAGTTCTCGAAATGTCCTGAAAATGAAATATGATTTTTTGTAGAATATTTAAGAATATCTAGCACTGAGAACATACCAGGGGACTCACCATCTGGCCATGATGGCACAGGGCGTGCCCACCCTCCTAGCCCCCTCCACTTATTCTAGCACCCACACACTTCTCCTTCCTCTAGAAAAAAATCCTCCCCTAGCTCAAACCCGTGTTCTAGCTCATCTTGCTGCGATTTTGATCTCCTTGCCCGAAGCTCCATTCACGAAACTGCTTTGGGGATTGTTCTTCGGTATGTGACTCCTCCAATGGTCCAATAAGTTTTAGTTCTAGTGCTTTATTTATTGCAAATTTTTGCTGCTTAGGTGACACTGTTCTTGAGCTTGCATGTCAAATTTATATGGTGCCAAGTAGTTCTAATGCATGATATAGCCTCTAGGCACTTGTGGGAGTAGTTGTTATCAATCTTGTTGAGTTTGGTTCACTTTTATTTTGAATCACTAAAAATTTCAGAAACTTTTCTATGGGAGAAAATGTTGAAGAGGTTGTTGAGAGGCTCTTTGAGACGAAGCTCGAAGGATAAGCAAAGTGAAGAGAATAAGAAGCCCAAATATAATCTCCCTCCCACTGCGGAGGTTCGGCCATGTGAATGGCCTTGTCATGAGCTCTTGCGAGTCGCCGGAATTTATGATTATTTTTATTACTTGCTGAGAATGCAAGCCTCACCGACTTCCTCCACGACTAGCTCGAACAGTATCTCCTAATCACTAACATTTTTGTGAAAATTTTTCATTTCCATGCTAGGAGATCCCCACCTTTGGTAGATTTTAATTTATATGATGAGTTTAAGGATATGTCACTTTATGATTTTTGTGCGGTTTGGAAGTTGCCTTTTGAGGGCAGCGTTGAGGAACCACATCCTAGAGATGTGGCATAATTTATTGATGAAATTGCTGTAGGGGAAAAGAGAAAAGTGTCAGATGCAAGAACTACTAGTATACATTTTTCCTGTTCTACGTTACTATGCAATATTTGCTAGTATATGTTTAATTGGCCGAGGGAACGGTGGGGGCCTTGGTGCTCCTGACCTTGCCATTTTGCACCATGCTTTACTCCATGACATAACTTTCAGTGTACGCACTATGGTTGCTAAATAGTTGAGTCTAAACCGTACAAAGGGCCCCACTTTTGGAGGTATCTTTGCTTCACGTCTTGCTAAATATTTTGAGATACCTATTAGACACTATGAGAAAGAAGAAAAGGTGTTGCCCCCTATTTTCTTAGACTTTAAAAGAATGGTAGCACATGATTTTATTTGCGATGGTAAGGAGAAGAGACTCATTTATAACCTAGTATTCAGTGAAAATACTTGTCAGATTATTACCCTGCCTGCACCTTATTTGTTTAACATTCATTCATGAACATACATCATCATGCCCGATGACATTTATGCATATTGGGAGCTCACATGATCCCCAGAGCCTGATCCTGAGCCATCTCCTGATCCTTATCGACAGTCTGTTTATCAGTGGGATCCGGAAGAGCTCGCCAACCAGTAGCACCCCGAGGATCCTCCTCAGTATACTTGAGAGAACCACTTTGATCCATGGGCATATACCAACTTAGGCCAAAAGCCTAAGCTTGGGGGAGTACGTATTTCTCACCGACATTACGTTCATGTTCACACACTCATGCCAGTTGTCGGTGCTCATACTTTTTCATTGCAATATCCATGCTAGTTTATTTTCTGTTTTAAGCCTTCTTCTTGTGTGTTTGAATAACCTTAAGAAAAACCAAAAAAAATAGTTAAAGCTTTTAGCTAGTTTACTTTCCATGCCTGTAGTAGTAGTAATTAAAAGAAAACCCAAAAAGATTTCTCGTTCTTCTTTTGCTTGTTGGGATCTTTCCCGTGTAAATAGTTTTATTGCTTTTCTTTTCTTTGGGGGTGGAGAGGACAAGACCATAATGAAAATGTTGAAGTGGCTCTCATATGCATTATTGCTAATTTAACCAAGAGCCCATATTACCTTGTCTTCTCCTGTGTATTTAATGCTTACAGATTCCAGCTTATTCCAATGCACGTGCACTATTATTTTTATCCACACTGTTCGGTCGTGCAAGTGAAAGGCAATAATGACGATATATGATGGACTGATTGAGATGAGAGAAGCTGGTATGAACTCGACCTATCTTGTTTTTATAAATATGATTAGTTCATCATTCCTGATTCAGCCTATTATGAATGTAACATATTTGCAATGACAAGTAGAGATTATAGTTGCTCATGACATGCTTAATTAGCTAGGAGTTTATAATGGTTTACCTTGCGTGCCAACAGGCTATTAAAATGGTTGTGATGTGGTATGATAGGGTGGTATACTCCTTTGAACGATTCGTGTGGCTTGACTTGGCACATGTTCACGCATGTAGTTGAAACAAAATCAACATAGCCTCCACGATATTTATGTTCATGGTGAATTATATCCTACTCATTCTTGCACTAAGCATTGATTAATTTTAATGCATGTTCATGACTGTTGTCGCTCTCTAGTTGGTCGCTTCCCAATCTTTTTCTAGCCTTCACTTGTACTAAGCGGGAATACTGCTTGTGCATCCACTTCCATAAACCCGAAAGTTATTCCATATGAGTACTCCATACATTCCTATATGCGGTATCTACCTGCCGTTCCAAGTAAATTTGTATGTGCCAAACTCTAAACCTTCAAATGAAATTTTGTTTTGTATGCTCGAATAGCTCATGTATCAACTAGGGCTGTCTGTATCTTCCATGCTAGGTGGGTTATTCTCACGAGGAGTGGACTCCGCTCCTCACTCGCGAGAAAATGGCCGGTAACCGGGATGCCCAGTCCCGTGCTTAAACCAAATCAAAATAATTGCAAACAAAACTCCCCCACGACCTTTGTTAGTTGGAGGCACTCGTTGTTTCGGGCAAGCCATGGATTGATGCTTGTTGGTGGTGGGGGAGTATAAACTTTACCATTCTGTTTGGGAACCGCCTATCATGTGTGTAGCATGGAAGATATCGAGATCTCTAGGTTGTTATGTTGACAATGAAAGTATGTTGCTTAAAATATTATTTATCTCCGTTTCAAAACTCGAGCTCTGGCACCTCTACAAATCCCTGCTTCCCTCTGCGAAATGCCTATCTATTTACTTTTATGTTGAGTCCTCATCCTTTTATTAAAAAGCACCAGTTGGAGAGCACTGTTGTCATGTGCATGCATTACTATTAGTTTACATTGAGTATGACTGTGACTGGATCTCTTTTACCATGAATTACAATGTTCAGTCAGTCCTTGATCTTCAGAGGTGCTCTGCATTTATGTTTTGTGGTCTCAGAAAGGGCTAGCGAGATACCATCTTGTTATATCATATTATGATTGTTTTGCGGAAGTGTTGTCATCCGAGATTTATTATTATTGCTCGCTAGTTGATTATGCCATTGATATGAGTAAACATATGACCTATGTGTTATTGTGAATATTGTTAGTTCATAATCTTTACTGAAAACTTGAATGCTGGCTTTACATATTTACAACAAGAGCAAACCGAGTTTGTAAAAGTTTTTCTTTATCACTTTCAGTTTATCAACTGAATTGCTTGAGGACAAGCAAAGGTTTAAGGTTGGGGGAGTTGATACGTCTCCATCCTATCTACTTTTCCAAACACTTTTTCCCTTGTTTTGGACTCTAACTTGCATGATTTGGATGCAACTAACCCGGACTGACGTTGTTTTCAGCAGAATTGCCATGGTGTTATTTTTGTGCAGAAAGAAAAGTTCTCGGAATGACCTGGAACTTCACGGAGAATATTTTTAGAATATATAAAAAATACTGGCAAAAGAATAAACACCAGGGGGCCCACACCCTGTCCACGAGGGTGGAGGGTGCACCTACCCCCCTGGGGCGCGCCTAGCGATGACAACGGGGCCCCATACCCGCCAAACCATGGGGATTTCATCTATTAGGGGGTGGGGATGGGCGAAAAACATCCCCATGGGGTTATTTACCAAACTATTTTATTCCCCATAGGGTACAACATGGATGGGGACGATATCCTATTCCCCAGACCCAATACCCATCGGGGACCCGGTTAGTAACTGTGATACTGCGGTCAACCTTAAAATATTCACAAACAAACTTGCAAAAACAGAAAAGCTCTAAAAAAACCTTCAACCTAGCTCACATCCTCATCTCAGCTGCCACCATGACCAAGAAGTCAATACGACCTAGATAGGCATTAGCAGGACAAGGTAAACACCATGTATGTATGTTGATTATATGGTGTCATATTATGTATATGAGTATTTGTTTATGGGGATGGGGACCCTAATGCGGCCCCGTTCCCCAGTGGGGCATGGGTATGGGGAAATTTCATCCCCAGTCATGTAAACGGGGATGGGGATGGGCTAATAGGGAATAGATGGGGATGGGGATTTTGTAGGTATCCCCATAGGGGATTGTCCCCATTGCCAGCGTGCCCCCTGCCTCGTGGGCCCCCTGAGGCTCCACCGACCTCAACTCCGACTCTATATATTCACGTTCGGGGAGAAAATAATTAGAGAGAAGGATTCATCGCATTTTACGATACATAGCCTCCGCCAAGCCCTAATCTCTCTTGGGAGGGCTGATCCGGAGTCCGTTCGGGGCTCCGGAGAGGGGAATCCGTCGCCGTCGTCATCATCAACCTTCCTCCATCACCAATTTCATGATAGTCACCGCCGTGTGTGTGTAATACCATCGTAGGCTTGATGGATGGTGATGGGTTGGATGCGATTTATCATGTAATCGAGTTAGTTTTGTTAGGGTTTGATCCCTAGTATCCATTATGTTCTGAGATTGATGTTGCTATGACTTTGCTATGCTTAATGCTTGTCACTAGGGCCCAAGTGCCATGATTTCAGATCTGAACCTATTATGTTTTCATGAATATATGTGAGTTCTTGATCCTATCTTGCAAGTCAATAGTCACCTACTATGTGTTATGATCCGGTAACCCCGAAGTGACAATAATCGGGACCACTCCCGGTGATGACCGTAGTTTGAGGAGTTCATGTATTCACTAAGTTTCCTTAGTTTCCAATAGGAGCCTGCTGCCACGGGAGGGTAGGACAAAAGATGTCATGCAAGTTCTTTTCCATAAGCACCTATGACTATATTCGGAATACATGCCTACATTACATTGATGAACTGGAGCTAGTTCTGTGTCACCCTATGTTATAACTGTTGCATGAGGAATCGCATCCGACATAATTATCCATCACTAATCCAATGCCTACGAGATTTTCACATATTGATCTTTGCTAGTTACTTTTCCGTTGTCACTGTTACAATTACTACAAAGTCGCCATCTTACCTTTGCCACCGCTATCAAGCATTTCCATACTACTTTGCTACTAAATACTTTGCTGGAGATATTAAGTTTTCCAGGTGTGGTTGAATTGACAACTCAACTGCTAATACTTGAGAATATTCCTTGGCTTCCCTTGTGTCCAATTAATAAATTTGGGTTGAATACTCTACCCTCGAAACTGTTGTGATCCCTTATACTTATGGGTTATCACCGCCAGCCACCTATAGGAAAAAGTAGTTGCATGTTAGTCGGTGGAACCAGTCTCATGTGCATGGACATGTAAGGTTAGTCTGGGCCACTGCATCCCACAAAATCGCCGAATCAAAATAAGATGTTGGTGGTAAGTAGTATGACTAACACCGCCCACAACTATGTGTTCTACTCATGCATATCATCTAGCATAGACCTGGCTAATGATGCCACTATTGGGAATCGTTGCATGGAAAACAAAAATTTTCTATGCACACGCAATGCTCTATCCATGGAGATGCATATCAACGAGGGGGAGAGTATGTCTACGTACTCTCGTAGATCGTAAGCGGAAGCATTTCACAACGCGGTTGATGTAGTTGAACTTCTTCGCGCTTCAACCGATCAAGTACCAAATGCACGGAACCTTCGCGTTCCGCACACGTTTAGCTCGATGATGTCCCTCGCCTTCTTGATCTAGCCAGATGTCATGGTAGTAGATGAGTTCCGTCAGCATGACGGTGTGGTGACAGTGATGGTGAAGTGATCTCTGCAGGGCTTCGCCTAAGAACTACGAAAATATGACTGGGGTGTAAACGGTGGAGGGGGGCGCCGCACATGGCTAGGCAATTGTCTCGAGTGTGCTAGGGTGCCCCCCACACATATATATAGGTGGGAGGGAGAGGGGTGGCTGCCAGGAGGAGCCCCAAGTAGGCTGAATCCTACTTGGGGTCCTCCCCTTGGCCGCCCCCTCCCATGTTTGTTGGAGGGGGAACGAAAGAGGGGGCGATAGGGAAGGAAGGGGGAATCCTATTCCACTCCTTCCTTCCCCTTCCCCTCTTTCCTTCTCCTCATAGGATGGACCATATGGGGGGCGCACCAGCCCATTGTGGCTGGTGTATTTCCCCTCTTTGCCCATAAGGCCGATATCTTTTGTCGGGGGTGCCCGGAACCCATTCCGGTGACCTGATAAGTACCCGGTACCCCCCGAAACCCTTCTGGTGTCCAAATACCATCATACTATATATCAATCTTTACCTCTCGACCACTTCGAGAGTCCTCCTCATGTCTGTGATCTCATCCGAGACTCTGAACAACATTCGGTCACCAAATCATGTAACTCATATAATAGTATATCGTCTTCGAACGTTAAGCGTGCCCTACGGGTTCGAGAACTATGTAGACATGACCGAAACACCTCTCCGGTAAAAACCAATAGCTGAACCTTGATGCTCATATTGGCTCCTAAATATTCTACGAAGGTCTTTATCGGTCGAACCGTTATGACAACATACGTAATTCCCGTTGTCCATTAGTATGTTACTTGCCCGAGATTCGATCGTTGGTATCTTCATACCTAGTTCAATATTGTTACCGGCAAGTCTCTTTACTATTTTCATAATACGTCACCTCGTGAGTAACTCAGTAGTCGTTTCTTTGCAAGCTTATGATGTGTATTACCGAGAGAGCCCAGAGATACCTCTCCGATACTCGGAGTGACAAAGCATAATCTCGATCTATGCCAACTCAACAAAACACCTTTGGAGATACCTGTAGAGCATCTTTATAATCACCCAGTTACGTTGTGATGTTTGATAGCACATAAGGCATTCCTCTGATATCTGGGAGTTGCATAATCTCATAGTCGAAGGAATATGTATTTGACATGAAGAAAGCAATAGCAATAAAACTGAAGGATCATTATGCTAAGCTAAGGGATGGGTCTTGTCCATCGCATCCTTCTCCTAATGATGTGATCCCGTTATCAAATGCCAACACATGTCTATGGTTGGGAAACCATAACCATTTTTGATCAACGAGCTAGTCTAGAAGAGGCTTACTAGGGACACGGTATTCATTTATGTATTCCCACATGTATTTAAGTTTCCGATCAATACAATTCTAGCATGAATAATAAACCTTTATACCGAATAAGGAAATATAAAATAACAACTTTATTATTGCCTCTAGGGCCTATTTCCTTCAATATATCATCTGTCATTCCATCCTCTCCGTTGGATCACAATCCTGTTCGCTTCAGAGCCATTCGATAAAATCCTCTGAGTGCGGTTATTTCCATTCACCTGTATAAACCATACCACTCACTTCGTCCACCTTTACTTTGTTTTTCATCGCCTCCACTTGTTGGGGCAGGCTGATCTGGCCCGCGAACACCTATGGGGCCGGCAGACCGAGCCCCTTTCGGTTCGGCGGGGAGCGGAGGTCGCACGAAGAGCAGATCGAGGCGAAGCACGCGAGAGGTTTACCCAGCTTCGGAGCTCTCCGGAGAGATAACACTCCTACTGCTGCATGTCTTGGTGTATTGCGTTCTTGCTCAGGAGCGCTGAGTGCTACAGTACACACGAGCTGCTAATGAGGTTGAGCGTGGAGGGAACTGATCGACCAACCCTTTCTACGTTGCGCATGGGCCTCCTTTTATATGCTCAAAGGGGCTCCGACAGGTGGCAACGTAGATGGGGGTACAAATGGAGAAATAGTGGTTGGTATACCTACTTGTACAAAGGTATGTTGTAATATACCTAACCCTCGACAAATAGGGGACAAAGGCATTAAATGCCCGTCTAGTCGCCCTAACAAAGGCAAACAGGGACCGTCAGGGCGCCACCGCTCGCCACAATGGAAAACTTGTCATTGCTGCTTGGCACCTCGCATCACCGGGCTGCACAGACCTCTCGCCACGCTGCTACCGGAAAGGTCCTGTGGCGACACGTTAGTGGATGTGCTGGAGCGTAGGTACGGAGAGATGGTCTACCGCGGCAAGCGCCTTGCCGCGGTTGTTGTCTTGTCGCGCCCGGAAGCTTGTCGCTCACGGGGCCTTCCCGGCAAGCTCCTCTTGCCAGGGTCTTGTCTTGTATGTGCCTGGGTGGCCTTCCCGGCAAGCTCCTCTTGCCGGGGCCTTGTCTCCTACGTGCCTTGGGTGGCCTTCCGGCAAGCTCCTCTTGCCGGGCCTTGTCTCCCCGGCTTGAATACTTTGTTCTTGAATGGCTCCAAAGGAACCACGGAGGGCCTTGGCGGTCACCCGTAAGCCTTGCCGCGGAGGGCTGCAATCGCCCATGCACAAGTTCGGGATACTAGGGTAACCCTACTCTAGTACACCGACAGAGCCCCCGGCTGGGCCACACACGGTGCCGAAGCGCTGTTGGGCTGTGCCCAAAACAGGCACGGGCACACGCGCCCGGGTCACACCATAACTCACCTCGGACCCACCACGCCCCCACAGGCAGCACGCATCGAACATGGCGTCGTGTGAGAGAACGTGGGCGAGATCGTGGGGTTTCTTTATTCGAAAATCGGACGCCCGCCTCCCTCTTTATAAGCAGGGGAAACAGGGGCACGTCGCCTACCTTGCCAGTTGCTGTCCCATCGAAAAACCACCGCTGCCCCCCCCTTCTTCTCAAGGCTGAAAAGAGAGCAGCGCTCCGCCCCCCATCACCACCAGCACACTCAACGCCGTCGATCTCCTCCACCGCGTCCGCCATGGGCCCGAAAGCCGACAAGGGGAAGACCGTGAAGTCGGCCAATGCGCTGCGGCTTGCGGTGCTGCGGAAGGAGCGGGCCGTCTTCCCCTCAGCCGCGAGGGAGCCGAGGGAGAACTACTACCTCTTCTCGGTCGACGGAGACGCTACAAGATCCACAAGACGAAGGTACTCCCCGCCGCTGCAGAACTGGCCCTGACGGGTATCCCTTCTTCGTGCTCTTCTTCTCTGCGGGCTCTGCCCGCCTTCTCTCGAAGTTCTTTTGTGACATTATGAACACCCACGGGTTCCGCCTCCTTGATTTCACCCCCAACGTCGTTCTGACCATGGCAGTTTTCGCACATCTCTGCGAAAACTTTGTCGGAGTCCACCCAAATGTAGCTCTTTTCCGTCACTTCTTTTTACCCCGAGCCGAGAGAGGAGAGCCCCTTGCCGGAGGAATTGCTTGGGTCTCTGTGGTCGGCAAGAAGGAGGCCTATCTAGAGGGAGAGCTCCGTAGCAAATGGGAGGAGTGGAGGGCAGATTGGTGCTGGATTGTTGAGGAGAACCCGCAGCCTTTACCGCCCAAATACTAAACCCCAAAGAGTACGCTGCAATGATTGGAGCAATCTGGCCCCGGAGGACGCTTAGGCTGAAGATCGCCATTACGAATCCTCCGCCTCAGACTTGCCGGACTCATCAGAGGCACAGTTAGCACGGACTTTCTTCGCCAGACGCCTTTGCAGGAGAGAAGGAGACCTGCTCGGGAATTTCAGAACGCATCAGACATCATGAGGCTGCGCCCAGGCCTCAACTTCAACTTCACTGTCTTGGAGCTTGACGCAATGCTCTTAGAGCTATTCAAGCCTGATCCTGATCATCCGGAGATGTTTAGGTTGCCGAGGGGCGTCGTTCCACTGTGCAACAACTCGTCGCTTGACCGCATCCGTGCAATGATGCCGTTGTGTGACTCCCACGGAATTGTCCCCACTTGGCAAGAGCCGGCAGATGACGTCGTGCGGCAGTCCTTCTACAATCTAGTGGAGATGCCGGTCCGCCCCAATGAGCAGAGGGGCCTCACCCGCGACACTACTGACGACGAGATGCAGCGCATCGCCACCAGGCTAGAAGAGGCGGCAGCAGCCGTTGCCGCGGGTGAGTTTGGCTTTACTGTGGAGGAGGCGGAGGCAGCCGAGGCGGCAAGTCTTGTCGAGCGAAAGGAGTTCGTCGGCGAGGAAGAGCTTGCCGAGCCTGAGGCCGAGTCGAGCGAGCCTGCCGAGGGTGCATCCCCACCTCCAAGCAGCTTGCCGCAAGCGGAGCCACCGGCTCCACCAAGAAGGCATCTTCGCAGGGCCGAAGACGCAGCGGGGCGGCAGACGGGCCAACAGCCGCGGGACGCGCTCCACCGCGGCAAGCACTGTTGCCGCGGGAGCTCCTCACGCCGCAACGGCAACTGGAGCGGGGCCCTCGCAGGCCACCGGTCCCGCTCCCGCCAAGCGTCCAAGGGATCCCACTCCTCCGCCTCGTCGTATCGGAGGCGGGCCAGAATTCGACCTCTCCGCGCTCAGCTCCAACGAGGAAGAGGAAGAGTAAGATTCCTTGCTGTAATTATAATTCTTCGATTTGTTGCCTTGTATTGTATCTGATCTGCTTTACTCTGAATCCATTCCTTTTCGTGACGCCGCCTGCAGGATGTCGAAGAGAGTCAAGACCCCGGTGATTGTCGTCAAGGACGAACCCATCGCGACGGCAGAGGCGCGTCCGAGACAACCTTGCCGGATGAGGCAACTCTCCTTCAAAGCAGCTCACAGCGCAGCCCCCAAAGATAAGTATATGGTCTACTTCTTGCTGTTCGGGCGTGCATGGGTGCTTTTTCCTTTGCTGATATCTCGATCGTTGACTTGTGTAGGAGCAGAGCAGCCTCCTTCTGCTTCGACTAAGCCGCCAAGGGTGGATTCCCCGGCAAGGGAGCGTTCCCCGGCAAGGGAGCCTTCTCCGGCAAGGGAGCCTTCTCCGGCAAGGGGCAGCTCTCCGGCAAGGGACGACACCAGCGATCCCTTGGCGGCGGAGAACATGACCGCAGCCCCCGGCGCCGGTAACCTTCTCGCCGAGTACTTCCCTTTGTGTTTTTCTTCTTCTGATTTTGTCTTTGAATATTTGCTTGACTTTCTTCATCCGTCCGCCACAGAGCCGATGGAGACCGAGGTCGCCGGGCGAGGAGGACGTAGCGGCGACACCGACGAAGCCGCCGTCAGGAAGAAGAAGCCGGGCCGACGAGCCTGCCGTGAAGAGGCCACCGGCTGCCGCCGCAGGCCGGGCGAGGGTCTGGCGATCGTGACCGACGCACTTTAGGCCGCAGGAGCGCCGGGCGCTTACATCGACCGCAGACCCCTCCGCTGCTGCCGCAGCTGCCAGTTCAAGAGCCCCAGCATGGGCGCTTACTTGAAGGCCGGGCGACAGCGTTTCATCAAGCTCCCATGGGAGTCGAGCTCAGTGGCGCCGTCAAGGAGAAACCTTCGATGAAGAGCTGCTCGCCTCCATTGGCCGACGCTTAGTTGACCGCCAAGCAGCAGCGGCGGCGAGCCTGAGGATGAGCAGCTGCTGCGGAAGCTGCTGTCGCTCTACCGCGCCCGACAAACCAAACTGGCATCTCGGGAGGCGCTTGTCGCAAAGGCGGGAGGAGCTCCGGGACCGCAACCAGGAAGCTCTCCGGTCCTTGGCGGAGGAGCGGGAGCAACTCGCCGAGGAGCGCAAGGCCTTCATCCTCGAGAAGGCTGAAGCTGAGGAGAAACAGCGGCTTGCCGCTGAGAAGCTGTCTGCGCAGGAGGGCGAGCTAGCGCAGCGGAAGGTTAACCTGGACAGCCATGAGGAGGATCTCGTCATGCGCGAGGAAACACTTGGCGGGGCTCTCAAGGAGGCAAAGGATGCTGCCGCGGCTGCAGAGGCCGCCAAGAAGGAGCTGGAGACGAAGGTGGCGCAGTTGGAGGCCAGCCTCAAGAAGAGCGGCGAGGAGCTTGCTGCACTCAAGCACGAGCGCGAGAAGGACGCCTACACTCTTGGCGAGCTGCAGGCTGCCTCGCCGAGAGGAGCAAGGAGCTCAAGGCCGCCAGGACTCCAATGCAGATCTTGAGTTGAAGCTAATTACTTTGACTCAGACGCTGGACGGCGCCAAGGAGCGGGAGGTGGCCTTGAAGGAGAAGATCAAGGCCGACGAGGAGCTGCCGGGCGAATGCAGCTGCCGCCAGAGTGCCTTGAGGGAGAATGTGGAGCACCGGACCGAGGGTCTCGTGGATACTGCCGCAGCCATTCACAGGAGCCGATGGAGCTGGGATGGTGGATCTTGGATACTCCTCTCGACGAGCATCTCCAACCCAGCCAAGCTCAGCTTATTCTTCAAGGGCGTGGTGACGGGCCTCCAGCGACTCCGGGAAGAAGTCCCAAAACAGCTGGCCGAGGAGTCGCGCCAGATCTGCGCGGGAGCCCTCCAAAAGGTGCTGATGAAGGTGGCCTTCCACAACCCGGGCCTCAACTTCACCAACGTCCTCAAGTCCCTGCCGCCGAACGCCGATGTGGAGGCGCTCAAGACCCTTGTCGCACCCATTGTGGACAGGGTGAGCGGAATCAAGAGGGTTGAGGGCGATCGCGTAGATTAGGCCGCCCGTTTTCTCTTTCTCTTGCCGCTGCTGGTCATGTCATAGGAAACGATCCATTAGAGCTGCGGCAAGCTATCTTGTAATATAACTTTATTTTGAGTATCAATTGCTACGCTATTTACTTTACTTGATTCCTTCCTTTGTATGTCTTTGCCCTACGCTTTTAGGGAACTTGTCTGCTGGGCACCGAGCCATGAAAGGCCGAGTGCGGACGTCAAGAGCTGCTTTGGCGGTGCCGCTTCCGACAAGCAGCCTTGTCGCAACTAGTCGCAGCTCACTTAAGTTGTTGAGCGGACTCGAAACAAAGTAAGGGCGCAACTAGCTACGAGTTGGTTCCTCTGCGCATGTGTTTTCCATACAAAGTTCGGTCGCTCAAGGAAGATAACTTAAAAATTTTAAAACTGATTGCTCAAACTTTGGCAACTTAGCTTTTCTGTTGTTTGCTTCCGGTAAGGCTAGACTTCCTTGAGCGACGCTTGGTCCACACCATTATCTTCTCCTTTCCCCCCGGCAAACTTGTGTGTGAGGGAACCTTCCTTTCTTTGAGAAAGAGAAAGAAGAGAAAATAAAGATATGGAGCCTTGTGGCTCATTATTACTTACCAGGTAGGTGCTGCACAAAGTGTCGATAATGCATGCAAAATAGAAGTGAAAAGCATGAAATCAACAAGGTGTGCGAAGCACGCTTAGCTTTATCGATGCACGGGTCGCGCCCGGCTTTGTACAAAGGATTACATGCATCAGCCGCAAGACTTGTTAAAGGTGGTTGCGGAACAGGTTCCGGCAACCGCGCTTCTCACGGTAAAACTTACGAAGATGCTCAATATTCCGTGAGTTGCTCACCGGAATGCCATCTTCGGTCTCAAGGCGACAGCGCCAGTGCCTAGTGACTCGCTTCACCCGATAAGGGCCTTCCCACTTCAAGGCCAACTTGTTGGAATTCTTGGAGGACTGAACTCGACGAAGAACAAGGTCGCCTTCCTCGAGACTTCCGGCATTGACTTTGCGGCTATGGTAGCGGCACAAGCTTGTCGGTACCGAGCAGCTCAGACAAAGAGCTCGAAGACGATCTTCCTCAAGGAGCAGCGCGTCATCTTGTCGCAGCTACTCTTGCTCAAGCTCATCATAAGCGAGCACTCGAGGCGATCCATATACGAAGTTCCGTGGGGAGAACTACCTGCTCCATAGACTAGAGCGAAGGTGTCCGCCGGTGGCTCGATTTGGCGTCGCCCCGATCGACCAAAGAACCACCGGCAGCTCCTCAATCCAGCTTTCTTCCAGACTTGTGCAGCCTGTCGAAAGTTCTGGTCTTGAGCCCAAGAAGACTTCAAAGATTTGCCCTTCTCTCCGCTTGACCGTTGCTTCTCGGATGAGCAATGGTTAAGCGGCAGACCTTGGCGCCAAGATCTTGGACGCATCGCATGAAGGTGCGGCTTAGAACTGGTGCCGTTGTCGGTGATGATCCCGTTAGGGATTCCAAACGGCAAACAATCGACCAAGAACTTGACTCGACCGTCTTGTCACCTTCCTCATCGCTTCCACTTCCAGCCACTTTGTGAACTTGTCGATGGCAACGCATAAGTACTCAAAGCCCCGACGGCTCGGGAAGGGGCCGAGGATGTCGAGCCCTGCATCAAAAATGGCCAGGATAAAGGGATCGTCTGGAGAGCTTGAGCCGGCCGGTGTGTCTGCTTGGAATGGAACTGCACGCTTCACACTTGGTTACTTGTGCGGTTGCATCCACGGAGGGCTGTCCGCCAAAAGAAGCCTTGCCGGAACGCTTTGCGGCAAGTGCTCTGGCGCAAATGTGGTGACCACATATGTCTCCATGTATCTTCGCCAACAGCTTTTGTCCGCCTTCCCGTGAATAGACTTCAATTTCACACCGTTGAGTCTTCTTACATGCGGTGTCTTTGTCGACAAACCGGTACATACTTGACTGCCGGGCTACTCTTTCCGCTTCTTCTTGTTCTTCGGGAAGTTCTCCTGTCTGAAGGAAATGGACAATCTGCTGCGCCCATGCTGGAGCTTGCGGCTCGACAACAAGGACTAAAGGCGCATCTGCTGCTGCGGGAATATCAGCTTCCACGGCAAGAACCTGCGGCTCAGCCGGAGCTTGACGTTCCCCGGCAAGCTTGCCGGAGCAAAACTTGTCGGGAGCATCTGCTTCAACCTTATAGCTCGCCAAGAAATACTTAATGCTACGATCTGGGGAAAAAGAATCAAACAAACCCTGGGGCTTGTCGGAGCAGCATCGCCTCAAAGATCAAGTTGGTGTCGATCTTGGGGACCTTCGTGGCGGCGGCTTCGAAGCTCACGGAAAGTAGTCACCAGAGATCAACCTCCTCTTCTTGCTCATCCGGTTGGTGGTGTTACAGACGGTTGAGTCAGCTTGAGCACAAAAATCCCTGGTTCCATTGTGTAACTTAAGGCGGGCGACTTTGACAAAGCCATCAAGAATGTCGCTCGAGCTCTCAGAATATATTCCATTTGCAGGCCGTCAAAGTGCTCTTCTAGCTTCCTCACTTCATCAACATAAGCTTCCATCAACGGACTCTGATAATTCTTGTTCACTTGGCGGATAACAAGTTGTGAGTCACCCCGGACAATGAGCTTCTTGATCCCAAGTTCTACTGCGATCCTGAGACCGGAAAGAAAACCCTCATACTCTGCAGTATTGTTTGTTGCTTGCTCCTTGGGAAAGTGCATCTGGACTACGTACTTGAGGTGCTCTCCGGTGGGTGCGACAAGTAGCACGCCGCACCGGGCGCCTTTGCAGCGAGAAGGCACCATCAAAGTACATCAGCCCACTCTTTGCTCTCTTCCTTGACGGGAATGCTCGTCTCGAATTTCTTCATCCGGTGTTGGCGCCCATTCTGCTATGAACTCCGCCAATGCTCGCTTTGGATAGTTGAAGTGCTCTCAAACTTGAGGCCAAAGCTTGACAGCCCAAAGTGCCCACTCGACAATCCCGCCTGTTGCCTCTGGATTTTGCAAGATCCTCTTCACCAAAGCGAGTGACAACTGTGATCTCATGGGCCCGAAAGTAATGGCGCAGCTTTCCCGAGGCCATGAGGAGGCCGAAGCAATTTCTGCACACCAGAGTACCTTGACCTAGCCCCCGCAGAAGGGAACCGACAAAGTAAACCGGGCGCTGCACCATCCTTTTTCGCATCTTCTCATGCGCTCAAGCAGATCCGTCCTTGTCGGGACCAGAGCTTGCCGGGCGAAGCCCCCGCTTGTCGCCGGATGTGTCTCGCCATGGTCGCTAGCTCATCATCCGCCTCCCTCTCAGCTATTAACGCAGCACTAACCACTTGATTGGTTGCCGCTATATATAGCAGCAACTTCTCTTGTGGCTTAGGTGCGACAAGTGTTGGAGTGGAGGATGTATCTCTTCAAGTCTGCAGCGCTGCCTCCGCTTCCTGAGTCCATTGCATCGGACCTGCCTTTTTCAAGATTTTGAAAAATGGCGGGCGCCAGCAGATCTAGAGATAAACCTGCCGAGAGCAGCTACACAACCGCAAGCCTTCAGACATCCTTGATGCGCTTTGGTGCTTCAATCTGCTCAATGGCCTTGATCTTGTCGGGATTGGCTTCAATTCCCGGCCGAGACGATTTAAGAACCCGAGAAGCTTGCCGGAAGGGACTCCAAACACGCACCTCTCGGGGTTGAGCTTGAGGTTGATCTTGCGCAGATTTGCAAAGGTTTCATCTAAATCTTGAACCAGGGTCGCTTGGTCGTTGCTTTTGACCACTATGTCATCCATGTATGCTTCCACATTTCAGTGCATTTGCGGCTCAAAAGCATCATGAACTACTCTTGCAAACGTTGAACCAGCATTCTTTAACCCGAAGGGCATCCGCACAAAGCAGTATGTGCCACATGGGGTGATGAATGCGGTCTTCTCCTCATCCTCTTACGCCATGAAGATCTCGATGATATCCTGAATATGCATCCAGAAATGAAAGCAAATCACATCCGCCGTGGAGTCAACAATCTGGTCGATGCGCCGCAAGGGAAATGGATCTTTGGGACAAGCTTTATTGACATCCGTAAAGTCGATACAAAGCCTCCATTTCCGTTAGCCTTGCATACAACTACAGGATTGGCCAACCACGTAGGATGGAGCACTCCTCCGACAAGGCCTGCCGCTTCCAGCTTCTTGATTTCTTCCGCGATGAACTCTTGACGCTCCACCGCTTGCTTTCCTCGACTTTCGCTTGACGGGTCGCGCATGAGGACAAACGGCAAGATGGTGCTCAATTACTTTCGGGAACACCGGGATGTCGACGGTTGCCATGCAAACATCGCCGACGTCGCCGCAGAAAGCAACGAGCGCCTTTCCTATTTAGGGATCGAGAGAGGCACCGATGGTGAAGGTACCACCATGCCGCCCTCCTTGGCGGACACCTTCTTGGTCTTTGGTGGAGCTGTCATCGCCTTTCTTATACTTGCCGGTGGAGCTCGATGGTGCGTCCTTCACGATAGCGCAGCACCAAGAGGTGCGCTTGCCGGAGTGGGCATCGAGCTCTTGCCAGACTTGGTCTTCTTCTTCCCTCACAGGGAGCTTCAATGACAAGTGGCTTGCAATCTGTCGCGGCCGCTTCCCGGTAGATCTTGTCGGCGCAGATAAGAGCATCCTTCTTGTCGCCAGGGACAGAGATGACGCTTATCGGGCCTGGCATCTTCAGCATGTTGTAGCCATAGTGAGAGGCCGCCATGAATTTGGCGAGTGCTGGACGGCCAAGTATCCCATTGTAAGGCAATGGAAAATCAGCAACGTCAAAAGTGACCCTCTCGGTCCCCGAAGTTCAACTTCACGCCAAATGTTACCGGCAACGTGATCTTTCCCTTTGGCTTGCTCCTTCCCGGATTAATTCCTTGAAAGGTGCCTGTCTCTTCGAGCTCGCCATCAGGGATCTAGAGTTTCTGGAGCACCGTGGAGGAGATCAGATTCAAGCCGGCCCCGCCGTCAACTAACATCTTGGTGACTTTGAGGTTGCGGATAGTTGGTGAAACCAACATCGGCAAGCACCCGACTGCAGTTACACGATTAGGGTGGTCCTCAATATCAAAGATGATAGGCGTGCTGGACCATTTCAGAGGCCTGCGTGACTCGATGGATGGTTCTGCTGCATTGACCTCCGCATCCACCGCTTGAGCTGGCGGTGGGAGGTATGCAGAAGCACCGCCGTCGACGCACGTGACCTCTGTGGCTTTCTGGAACTCCCGCCATCGGCGCTGCCATCATCCATGTCCTCGCTGCCGTTGTCGTCATCCTTGTCGCGCCACGGGATGCCTCGTCTCCTTGCCTTGGCGCCCTCCCGGCCGGGGCGTTTCTTCTTGGCTCCTCCAGCACCTTCCTGGCCTTCTCCTTGTCGCGTCGTCAGATTCAGCTTTCTTCTGCTCGACAAGCTGCTCTACCTTCTTGCAGCTCTGGAGGTCATGGCCCTTGGTGCGGTGGATCTTGCATTACTGCTTGCCGGAGCCGTCCTGCTTGTCGGCGGCCGCCACAGACTGGCAGTTGGTGCGCTGCAACCTCCTTGCCGGAGCTACCAGCCTTGGCGTTCTTGGCGGCGCCTCCGCTGCCGGACTGCTCGACAACTAGTACATCTCGCCTTTCTTTTTCTTGTTTCGCCGCCGCTCTTCTTTGCCGGGCGGTTCTCACCGCCGATCCTCCTGCTTCGTATTCTCTCCGGGAGTCTCCTCCTTCCTCAAAGACGCTGCGACACTTGTCGGCCAGGGCGTATAGCTCACTAACGCCTCTGATTTTGCACATCGCCGTCTCTCCCGCATCTCGCGGTTTCGCGACGCTCGATGGAACGCTGGTCACCACGGCAGGTGGACATCTGGTATGTTGTGCTGTACACGGCTGAATCTTTGAATATACTTGCGCAGGGGCTCTCCTTCCTTCTAGGCGAGCAGATGAAGGTCGCTTTCTTGGCCATGGGGCTTGTGGCCGCCTGTAAAGGCGCCGACAAACTGATGGCATAGATCTGCCCAAGAAGATATGGAGTTGTCCGGCAAGTGCATGAGCCAGGACGACATTGGGCTTGAGCACCAGCCGGGAAGTAGTTGGAAAGGATCTTGTCGCTCGCTTCGCGGCCTGCACCGCGATGGTGTAAATGCCGAGGAACTCCGACGGATGCGTCTTTGCCGCCGCATTTCTCCAGACGTCGGCTTGAAGTTTTTCTTCTGGGCCCTTTGGACTTGCCGCAGCTCACGAGTGAACGCAGGGCAACCTACCGTCTGACGCAAGTCGCCCGGTTCTCCGCGCTGCGGCAGTCAACAGAGGGCCCAGCGCGCTTGTCGGATTGACGTCGCGCTTCTCTTCGGCGCTCGATGCGAGTTCGAGCGTCCTCTTGCTGTCGATCGTGTAGCACTTGGCGCTGAAAGCGATGAGCTCGTGGATCTGATGACGCAGTGGAGTCGCTGTCGAGGTGGGTCTGGCGAGTCGGCGATCTTGGCCTTCGGGGCGGAGAGTGCATGGTGGTTGCACCCCCACCGATCTCTGCCGCCACCGCTCGTGTTTGGCAGTCTTGCCGCGGCAGCGATGCACTCGGTTGTCATGGAGCGCCGCTGCTGGCGAAGCCGATGAGGCTCTGAATGGTGGCCCTCCACTCATCGACCTTGTCGGTCGTTGGAGGGTAATCCAGGAGCAGTTGAGCTCTCGCCAGAGCTTCTGCTGGAGTAGTGGGTGGCAGTGGCGAACGGCGCGAGGAGCGGGATATGCTCGGACTTCTAACTATGTTAGAAGGAGCAGTATCCCGTCCGAGCGATCGCGTTTCGCCGCTACCGCATGTTGGCGTGCATGCTGGTCTTGAGCATCCCGAGATCCTCTAGCTCGATCTCGGTCCAACGAGCGTATGGCATTGTGAATGCCATGACGCTGTTGGTCCCGCGTCTCCTGAGACGGGCGCGGTGCATGTACGGACGCCGAGGTCTGCGCAGCCTTGTCCTTGGACTTGGCAGCACCGTGAGCTCCCCCATTGCCGTCCATTCTTCCGCCGGCGTCTACCCCACCACCCGTTTGCTCCGGTGGTGGTGGGTTCGACGCGGACGGAGCTTCTGCCGCCGAAGCCTTCTTCTTCGGTGGCATGTTGACGAAGATGATGAAGATCTAGCTCGCGTGGACGCTGGATCAGGTTCACACAACCTCGACGCTTCTACCGCACGCCAAAGATGTCGGGCAGGCTGATCCGCCCGCGAACACCTATGGGGCTGGCGGACCGAGCCCTTTCTGCTCAAGGGAGCGGAGGTCGCACGAAGAGCAGATCGAGGCGAAGCACGCGAGAGGTTTACCCAGCTTCGAGCTCTCCGGAGAGATAACACTCCTACTGCTGCATGTCTAGGTGTATTATGCGTTCTTGCTCAGAGCGCTGAGTGCTACAAAGACACACGAGCCGCTAACGAGGCTGAGCGTGGAGGGAATCGATCGACCAACCCTTTCTACGTTGCGCATGGGCCTCCTTTTATATGCTCAAAGGGGCTCCGACAGGTGGCAACGTAGATGGGGGTACAAATGGAGAAATAGTGGTTGGTATACCTACTTGTACAATGTACAGTGTAATATACCTAACCCTGACGGCAGGGGACAAAGTCATTAAATGCCCGTCTAGTCGCCCTAACAAAGGCAAACAGGACCGTCAGGGCGCCACCGCTCGCCACGATGGCAAACTTGTCAAGTTGCTTGCCACCTCGATCACCGTGGCTGCACCTCTCGCCACGCTGGCGCTACCGGAAAGGTCCTGAGGCGACACGTTAGTGGTTGTGCTGGAGCGTAGGTACAGAGAGGTGGTCCGCTGCAAGCGCCTTTGCCGTGGTTGTTGTCTTGTCGCTACCGGAAGCTTGTCGCTCATCGGCCTTCCCGCAAGCTCCTCTTGCCGGGTCTTGTCTTGTATGTGCTCGGGGTGGCCTTCCGGAAAACTCCTCTTGCCGGGCCTTGTCTCCCACGTGCCTTGGGTGGCCTTCCGGCAAGCTCCTCTTGCCGGGCCTTGTCTCCCCGGCTTGAATACTTTGTTCTTGAATGGCTCCAAAGGAACCACGGAGGGCCTTGGCGGTCACCCGTAAGCCTTGTCATGAGGGCTGCAGAATCGCCTGCACAACTTCGGGATACTAGGGTACCTCTACTCTAGTACACTGACACCTCTCTTTTGAAACCCTCGCCATAGCACTCCACCTTGTGCTTGACGCCGATGACCCCTTCGCCGCTTAACTTCCGGAAAGATGTCACCGGAGTCCGTTCACGCCGCAGCGGGACATCTTCTTCCCTGCGCCGCTGTAGTCGCTGCACATCACCAAGCTAGGGTACGTGTGGTTCGAACTCAGCCCTCCATCCCCCTTGATTCGAGTTCGTCCGCGGTTATTTATCTTCGATTTTATGGCATATCTTAGATCTAGGTTTTTACCCTTCTAGTGCGGATGTGCTTTGTAGTTTTTCCTCGCATCTGAATCTTTCAGATCTAGGGTTTGTGTTATGTTTTGCTCGAATGATATGCCTAGCTCGCTGCCTAGTATTTTCTTCGGACTTACTAGCTTGATCTATTTGTTTCATTTAGTTGAACCATTTCTTAAAGTCTGTATCTGATTATTCCTCAAAATGCTTTTTGTTCAAAAGAACATCGCTGAGAGCATTTGTGACCCTGTCCTGATTTTCCCTCATACCTACTCTTATTCACAGGTGTATGCATTCTGCTGAGGATTCTGCCAGACCGCACAGTATGGCTGACAAAGAAGAGGTACTCATGGGCATAGTAGATGAATCCAAAGCACCAAATGCAAAGGGCCCAACGGTAGGCCCATCTACAAGCAAGAGGAAGGGATCCGAACCTAATTCAAATGAGCAAGAGGAAAATGCTCTGAAAAAAAGTAAAGGTGGCAGGCAAACCTACAACAATTGAGCTTAGTATATATCTCATGAGGACTACAACACAGTTCCTGGCGAAGATTCAACTCAGAGACGAAGGCGTGTCCAAAAGATTCGGTGTCACTACGTACGGAAGTGGTTCTTCTACAAAATGATTCATCCTCGATATGCCAAGAACATTACCTTCCATCCCCCATGGGGTGACTGTCATGAAATTGGAATTATCCGGGCAGGTGAGCCCCAGGAAAGGCCTCAACCACCTCTAGAAGCTCATGAGTCATCTCTCAAGACACCTGAATCATACCCTGAAGAAAAGGCCAAGCACCTCAAGAATGCTGAAAAGAGAGCCAACAAGGCTGAAAAAGAGTAGGCAAGAGAAGAAGAAAATCGTCGCCTCAAGAATGCTGAAAAGAAGAAGGCTAAAGGAAAATCTGAAGGGCGCTCAAAGCACAAACATGATCCCAGATCTGTAACTTTGAAGAAAAAGAGCGCACTGAGGAAAACGCCTGCTAAACCAGTTGAGCCTGAAAGTGATTCTTCTGCTAAAAATGATCCTCCGCTCACTAGAGAAGAAATTGACACAACTCTCTCCAAACAAGTGAATGCCACTACATCCGCTGTTCTGCCTGATCTTTGAGCAAGTGTTGTCCCAGCTCTACCTCCGAAGAAGAATCCATTGGAGAGAAAGACCCCTCCAACCACTATCAAAATGGTTGATAAAGTTAACACAACTCCTCATCCTAATGCAATTGATCTCCACGATTTGGTAGTTGATGCCCCTGTAGGCACAACCAAGCCAAGAGAAAAACTCCCGAAGCAAAAGGTGAAGCAAATCAAAGCTTCTGCCGAAAGAATGCTCCAAGAGATGAGGCTGTGTAAGAAAAGGCTGCTAAATTTGCTCCAAAATTGACTCAACCATTGGCATCTTTGCCTCAGACCTAGCAAAATGTGGCACAGACTGCTCCTACTGCACAGGCTCAAGATGATTCTGATGCACCGCATTATTTCAATCAAGTGTTCATAATGGAGCAGCTTGACAGGTTTGTCGAAGACTTGTTTGATGGATAAGTGGCATCTTTTCACATTCCCTCTGAAGTAATAACTCAAGCGTCTGATCTCGTCCACGACATGAGAAATGATTCTATTGAAATAAATGACCTCACTGCCCAACTCAACGAGCTTGACAACCGTATGAAGAGTACAAAACCTAAGTTTGTCATCAAGCAACTTCAAGAATCTTATGTGGATGTCAATAAGGCTTTGACTATTCTTCGGCACAGATGATTGGGATTTTGTCGGTGCAACACACCGTGGGTCTGTTGCCCAGACCGTGCACACACCTAAGATCAAGATTACAACATCCAAGACTAGACCAAGCACAAGAGATTAGCTCTTTGAAAAATCAGAGTGCAGATCAAGAAGACCAAGTCAAGCTAAAGGAGTAGGACACCGCTAAGGGAAGACCTCCCTTGCCGGGCAGGCGAGCCTGGCAAGGTCAAGGTTACCCCGAAAGCAAGCCTCAAAGACCGACCCAGCAGGCTTGCCGGCCCCTACGAAGGCAAGATACCCCGCCAAGGCTCCACCGCACCACCTCACAGCAGTGCAAGTCATCGATCTGCGCGGTGTCAAGCCCCCAAGTGACTAAGTGGTAGTTTCTTGCCCCATGGAAACAACTTCCTATGGAAATTACCTCCTAATTACACCCGTCCAGCGATGTGTCATGCAGACAGGAAAAAGGTGCCTCAGCAGCTCACCAAGGCTTGCTGGGCAGGACATGATGTGACACTAAGCAGCGTATTTAATGCACTCTGCCATTGCCATGTTTGCAGAGTTAGGTATGATAGCATTGTTTGCTATCTAATCAGTACACAATGACTGATTTGCCATTGTGGTGACCCCTTGATCTATAAAAGGAGGCCCACGGCAACCATAGAAAGGATTCAGAACCTTGTACACTCATACGCGCGTAGTTGCTCTCGCCCCAAGGCAACCCTGCCAAGCTAGAGCGCCGCGTTTCCACCACAATCCACCAAAGCAGGAGGTGGGTTCTACACATAATGGCGGCCTGAGCCTGGGTAAAATTGCCAATGTGATCTCTGCTGTGCTGCGCGACGCTCTCCGCTTTTTGTGCAACGTGCTCATCCCCCTGCCGAACCACAAGGGGCTCGTGGCCCCATAGATGGTCGTGGTTTCCCCCTACATCTTTGGTGTGGCAGGTAGGGGGAAGCTCTTGCGCGAACCCGAGAAGCGTATGTAGCGCGTCATCTTCATTATCGTTCTCTTCATCAACGGCTCCATCATCCATGGCGCCCAGGAAGAAACTCGGTTCCGCCGCCCAACCGTCCTCCTCGAAGGCCCCACCGCATGCGACCACCGACGCCGCGGGGGTTACGGGGACGCCTAAGGATGTGCACACACTACAAGGAATACGTCAACTTGCGACCATCACTATTGGTCACTGAATGGCCATTTTTTCCATTTGCAACCTTTTTGTGAGCAAAAACAGATGGTCAAAAGCTGGACGTCGTAAACTAAAATTAATGACCTTCTTCGGGATAAGGTCGTGGAAGGCAACGACCAAAACAAAAGGTCGTTGAACCAATGACCTTTTGTTTTGGTCGTTGGTTGTCTGCCCAGGCCACGTCGGATCCGACGTGGCAAAATTGCAACCAATTGAAAAGGTCGTTGATAAGATTCAGCCCGGTCCAATTTGGTGTTTTACATGAGCCGAGCCCAACAATTCAGCCTTTTATATTTTTTCTTATTAATTTTGGTCAGCTATATGGGCCAGGCCCGACATTTGCCGCCTTTTTTATTGTTGGCCCGTGGCCTTTTATAGTCTATTGATTTTATATTTTCAGTCGTTATATACTGATTTTATATTTCCAACCCATTATATATTCAAGCTGATCCCACTAGTCAGATGGGTCCCATTTCTCATGTTCATCTCTCAAATTGGTCCAACGTGTCAGAAATGTACAAATTTGATAGATTATTTTCATTAGTGGCCTCACTGGTCAAGTTTCCATTTCACAAGTTTTCAAATCACATAGTTAATCAATATTTCAAATAGAACAAAGAACACATAAAATTCATCAAATATACCACTAGATAAATCTATTACAATCTTTACAACACAGATATACTACAATATGCTACTCTTCACTGAGTAGGATTTCACGGCTTCACACTTGCTTCACACTTCATGACTTAACACTTCACACTTGAGCTTCTGTAAAAGAGGAACCACCAGAATTTTAAGTCTACAATACAACAATTGATACTAATTAAGGATAAAAAAAAAACAAGTAATACTCAAATGTGAAGGTGGCATGGTATCAAGCAGTTGTAATACTGTTGTAAGTTCATATTAGCAAAAAATCAGCATTGGACAATGCAGCACATAACAATTGGTACCAAGCAGTTGATCAAGAACAGCAGAACAGCAGGTGATGCTACCAACACCCATACTCTCAAATTCAGTACTAAGTTGCTATATGAAAGCAGAGCAGAGACAAGAAACAGAGATGTTTCATGTCACAGTTGCTCGTTTTGTCAGCCACTTTGCAATGTAAAACATGAATTAAACACACGCGCACACACAGAATGCGTATCGAAGCTGAGAGTTTGCAACACACCTAAGCATCAGGCTACTCTATAATAAGAGTTTGCAACACATCTAAGCATCAGGCCACTCTAAGATATCCCAACTTGCAAAAGAAAAGAGATTCCATTGATTTGAATAGATAAAAGAAAAGAACATGACCCCTTAAACAATGATATTTAATCTAAAGGATAACAAGAATAGTGCAGTAAAAGTAATGTAATATTATCTGATTTGTTATAATTGATTCCAAATAAGTGGGATGTGAACGCTTGACCTGATGAAACTACACAACAAAAATGATCTCAGAACTGATCCCATTGTTCAGTCAGACGGATAATTCTGGAGAGCGACGATTCTGCTCAATCTGATCCACAACTGCATTCCATCTAAACAAGAGACTGAACCCAACAAGCTAGATTCATTCAGCATCATCAAAAATTTAGTAAAGTATCAACAATTCAGTAAAGTACTGCAGTTTAGAACTGATGAGAATAAACAACTAGACTACTACATAAATGAACATATTCAAGTGAAAAACTATACAAGTTACATTCCAGTCAACAAACTATACAAGTTGACGATTTCCTGCTACATATACGTATCACTTGTGTCATGTTTCGGGGTTCAGAATGTACACAACATGTTTATGTTAGATGAACTGTAGCTGCTAGGAATAGTAAAGCAAAGATTTACTGCCACTAATCAGCAAAAACATAACATTTTCTCAGAGTTAATGATAGCACATGGATAAAGACCGAAACAAATAATATTTCTAATCTTGGAACCCAACATAGAAAATGAAAACGAGAGTGGGGCAGAGGTGGCGTGGAGGAGAAAGGACCTTGAGCTGTTGCTGCTCCTCTCCATGCATGTGTGTCACCATCCACTCCTTCCCTGCATCGAGTGAGTTGAGTTCTTCTGCAGAGCACCAATAAAACATAGCAAACAGAGAGGCATGAGGAACATCACAAATACATATGTTAGGAAGGGCGTACTGCTGCAATGCTACTAACTTTGCCTTATTCAAACTTTGATTCAACTCTGAACACATACATTTGACAAGAAAGCTTTGACAGAAAAGACACATTGGAGCAGCAGAGCATCCTTCACACTGTAATGCTAGCAAATGTGCAATTTTCCTTTTCTCTGGTGGTTTATCAATCATCATGACCGTGCTAGCGATCAAGTACAAGATTAATTCCAAAATTTCATGGAAAATGCAATCAAGTAGAAGATTAATTCTTGCTGCAAGGAAAATAAAATGGTACAAATTTCAGAGCCAAGTGGTACACAATGGTACCGGAGTTCAGTCTACAGCGGAGCAAGAACACTAATAGCAGAGGGAAGAACAATTAATTAACAAAATCCTCAGAGGCGTGAGCAAGTCCATAGCTGCGAGATCTAATCAAACAGATAGGGAAGGGAGGGAAGGGAGCACCTTTCCCCTGGGTGGCTGGTCGACGGCGCCCGACGGCAGCAGCTCGTTCACCACCTTATCCACCGTGTTGCTCAGCCGGCCCTACAAGAAATCACACAACACGACCATCACACAACTTCCTCACACTGCCATCTTGTAGGTGAGTCGGGAGGTGACATCGAACATGACGATTGTGCACTGGCCATGGATGCTGAAAAATAGCAGGAGAGAGTAAGAATCCACTCTCGATGACCAGGACACAGAATTCACAAGGAAACTCATCATTACACAATATAAATAAATGAGTTCGGCACTGTCTGTTTTACACAGTATAAATAAATGAGGTCCCACTTCAGCATTACATCAGAGTTTTACACAGTATAAATAAATGAGTTCTCACCTCAGCATTACATCAAACACGTGGTACACGCAACATTCCTCTATGCTTAATGCAACCAATTTAGTAACTATAAGCTACTTCTTTTCCAAAGCACACATGAGCACCATGTTTGTGTGATTAGCTCTCGGGGGTGAAATAGTACAGGCTCGATTGCAGAGACTAGCCATCCATTACATGTAAGGCAACATAGATGATCAGTAGGTATATAAGCATGTAGACCGGCCACTGATCTGCCATGGGAGGTTCAATCTTTGCATCTCGTGGCCAAATATCAACAGCGCATGATACACATTATCTCCCAAACTCTAAAGTTGTGCTAAAACTAGACGTATAAACTCAAATAGAGTCCATTGATTAGTGATTATTGTATCAAAGTTCCTGCCTAAGCACCGCATAGCCACATAGGCATAACACCGAACATCTGAGTTGCTCACAGTAAACCAATGCTAAGTATTGACTTGACCCATAGCATTCCACACATACTGATAACAAGATCCAATTCTGTTACATGTTTAAGGTATATATTACGTACCAGAGATGGCCGTCGTTTGCGACTGGGTCGGCGTCGAGACGGCGTGGTGCTGCGGTGCCCGGAGGACTTCGGACCACCACAATTGGTCGGTGTTTCTCCCTTCCAGATCGCCATACCTCCTCGTGCATGAGATCCGGATCCGCCCTCTTGCTCCCGTCGTCCCGGTCCGACCCCGAGTTCGTGGCTCGCGATCCCTCATCTTCAATGACGGCACAAAAATCAAACACCAAAGGAGCGCATGACAGTGTTAGAACCTCGACTCGAGAAGGAGAAATGCAAAAACGGAAGAGGGGAAGAAGAGAGGAGGGACCAACCAAAGGCCACCGGCGATGCCCCGCCAACAACCCTAGCCTCGATGGAGGGTTGCGGGTGAGTGATGGTGCGTGGGCGTGGCTAATCTGGCCGGTGGAGTGGAAGCAGCGGAGCGAGGGGATTCCCTCGCTGCCACGCCGCAGATCCGTCCATCTGCCGTCTCCGGGAACAAGGAGGAGGTCACAGGCACAGATGGGGCTGGCGGCGCGACCTTGGGCCATCGAAGGAGGGCCTTTGGGGAGAGTAGCAAGGGTGGGAGGTTGTGCGCCGACTGGTGGCAGATGGGCCTGTTGGTGGAGCTGATGGGGAGCCGCGGAGGAAGGCGAGGGGAGAGGGTGCATGGCGGAGGCGAGGTCGGCGGTGGTGGGTGGGGGTGGCGACGATGGGAATCACGGGAGGGAGATGAGATGAGGGAGAGGAAGGCGGGTGCAGCGGGATGCGTGGATCGCATCTGGGGAATGGGAGAGGATGAGGGTGGGTGGGTGGGTTAGGGTTTGGGTTTCTCGGGAGAAGCTCCACCGTTGATGGGTGTGTGATGGATGGCTCAGATCGCTTCGGATTGGGTCATCCGCGTGATTATGGTTCCTTTCTTCTCATTGGTCGATTGTCTCGCACTGGAATCTTCAAAACTTAGAGCTAAATCTTGTACTTAAAAAACTACAAATCTGCCTTGTAAAAAGGACCACATCATTTTTTGAAAATATTGGTCCACAACTTATTTACAATTAACTAAAAATGTTAAGATCACACCCATTTACAATTAAGCTAGAAAATCTCAAAAAATAAGAAGCATCTAACCATTTATTTGTTTGATTACAAAATCAGAGCCATTTATTATGCCCCCGCCGCTGATAACGACGAAAGGATCGGATGCTCACGAGCCCCTGTCAGGACCGGGTTTTTGGGATATTAATTTCCCAGAAAATGGCCCTTGTGCTCACCAGCCCCAGGATTACTGTTAGCTGATGAGGCACAAACTTGATATAGAAATTCCAAGCAAGGTACAAAATATGTAGTACAAGACCATTCTGCCGAGATTTGCTCCTCGAGATTTGCTAAAAGCTGTTTTGAGTAGAAATTACTCTGAAAAAAAATCATCCTACTTATGCAATAAAATGCGGCTATAGTGAGAGGGCAATAAGTGGTGTAAAACTACAGTGCGGAACACTGGCGCTGCATGGAAAAGTCCAGGGTTTGGGGAAAACGAGAGATTTCTACGCTGGATACAGTAAATTTAGAATAAAATCCTAAATTTCTAAAATACGCTGGTTGTACCCGAGAGCACAGTGCTCTCTGTGGCTGACAGGTGGACCCGGGGTCCACTGTCGGTCTCTTCCCCTACCTCTGTGCCTCTCTTCTTCCTCTCTCCCGCGTGCTTTGCCACGCTTTCTCCACCGCCATTTACTCAGCGCCAGAGGGCATCTAGATCTGTATTGCGGTAGTGCGGCGTGTTTACTGCCGGCAACGTGCACTCACGCTATGGGCTCAGGCGCTTATCGGCACTCCTCGCGGATTCGCCTCCGAACACCGGCGATCGGGCGATCGAGCGACGAGCGGCGCTGGTGGACTTCGCCCACCGTACACTGATCTCGATCTATAAAACGACCGAGGTGTTCCTTTCTTCTTCCTCACACCTGGCCTCGCTTCTCCTTCTCCTTCCTGCTCCTTCATTTCTGTTTGCAGGAGCTCGAGACGAGGCTCTAATGGCGGAGGTGATGCCGGACTGGTGCGTGATCCTCGTGTGCGGAGGGTTGGCGGCATTTCCGGGGTTCTCCATGCTCCTGTGCGTGATGATCCTCGATGATCATCGTGATGCTACCGCCCGAGTGTTATCTCTCCGCGGTGGCGGTGATCACGAGGATTAGGTGCGTGTCGGTGCTAATCGCTTTGTCGTGGCACCGGAGGTAACTTGTACCTGAGTGGTTACTCACAAATCTCTCCCTCTGAGACTGTGGGGTGTTAGGGAGGTGATTAGTTTGGTGCCAAAATGTGCACGAGTAGTTGCAATTAGTGCATGAGGTCGAGTGGTTGTGGTTGTGAGTCTCTGTCGTGGTGCTGCATGAATAAAAATCTATGTCGTGGAGAGACATATGCTGCAACAACTCAGGGAAAAAAATCTCACTTCAAAATTTATTTCGAGTGAAAACAGTTAATCAAAATTTACTGCAGTAAAAACCACTCACATTGATTGAAACTAAAGCTTTAATTCATCAACAGATTTAGCATACCGCGCATAAGTTGCAGCACATAAATAAATGCTGGGACAATAAACATAGTAGTGACATCTACAACAACAAGGGTAAATGGACAGGGTCCTGAGAAAAAGTCTCTGGAATCAGGGCACACTCTTCTTCTATTGGGGGAAGCGGATTGACTAGTCGATGGATGCGCCTCTCCTAGTCGGGCCTCAGTGGTCTGCCAATGGCGATCTAAGGATTTAAATCAACGAGGCTCTGGAGATAACCCATCACTCGTTGGGTCAGACGCTCTTGAGCGATGACATACAGGGCGAGGTTGGCCTGTACTGGGTCTATCTCGATTCGTCCACCTGGAAAAGATGCTACTTCTCCAGGTGCTGCGCGACTCGTGAAGTAATAATACCCCCAATCGTTGGCATAGGGTACCGCGAATCAAAGGCGAGCAAGTGCTTCGTATGCAGCAACTTCTATGGCCATATGCGGAGTCTGCATAGATTTCCCCACAAATGAGACTTCCGTTGGGTCTTGGTTTGGGTTTGTGGGAGGGATGTGTACCACTGCCCAATATTTCGAGGTGGATGGGGTGATCCTCAATTTGAGAAACTCGTACTGGGGTGGGTGAATAGCACTCATGGTACTGCAGGTAAAGTCCCACAATATTTTAACCAAACTACCTGGAGTTGCCTTTGGAGTTCTCAGATAAATACTAGGGCTCGGCATGGCAAAGAAATGGCTGTGAGAGTTGTGCTCAAGGTGAGGAATACTTGGCAAGGTCATGAGGTGGCCTTTTTATAGCACTGGAGCTGGGTTATTTACCGTGGTGAAAGGTAATAAATTTGTCAGTTCTGCTCTAAGGGTCGGGGACAATGCCACAGATACACATATCTCCCTAAAGCGACATATCACTGTGTGGGTCGTTGGGGTGGTTTTTGGTAGTTGTGCCAGGGATAAAAATGCAACTGCATGCTAACATATTTATGCAAGGCTACTATTTAAAACAAAGGCACACCAGCAGGCTGCATTAATTATGGCGATACATGATCACGTAATTACAGGGCGTAGAAATACCAATGCTTGGTACTACTCGAGTGACTTAGTCTACCTTGTTTATATCTAAGCGGGCGTGCCTTGTGGATGTCGAGGCTTCTCCTCGGGTTTCATTGTCGGGGTTAGCTGGAGGAGGTTGAGGGGCTGCAGGGTCGGGGTAGCGGTGATGACCATCCCGGGGATTGTTGGTCACAATCCCGTTGGAGCGTGTTCCCAAAAGGCGACGAAGCACTTCTGGGGACACCAACGTATTTTGGTCGATGGCTGGGGCAGACCTCAAGGACTCGATCGGGTGTCAGAACAACATGACTGGGTTGTCGGTGTCGGGCTCATCTTCTCCTCTCACCGGGGCTCGGTGAACCAGTTCTCCACGAGCTGCGATTAGATCAAGGGTGATTTGATCGAACAGTTCCTCTAGTGCACTTACATAGCGCACGAGATGCAACAATGAAGGATCCGTCTCGTGATCTCCGTTGGCAACATGGGGTGGCCTACCATACCCGTCACGGCTAGGGTAGTAGTAGAACAAGCGACAGTTGACTCTGGGCGACAAGTGCCGGAGTTGAACTATAGCCTCTCGAGCATCTAGTTGGATGGCTTGTGGCTCAAAGGAAGTTGTCCTTCCGGTGAACCTGTAGGGCCGTTCTGGCGACAAACCCCTGCCATAGATGTGCACAGTGGCCCAGAGTTGACGGCTCTCGCCGCTCATGGGTCCTTGGTACACAACATATTCTAGGGGCTCTTCTAATGCATAGGCACGATGGGTGAGGTTTGCGAGCACGGTCACAAAACCTCCAAGGTTGGTTGCTGTGGTCTCATTGTGCACAATAGGGCCGGGCATCGTAGCTTGGTTTGGGGAAGAGGCTGTGATGTGTTGTGCTGTGTTGAGGCTAGCATGCCCTTTTTATAGAAAAAGGGGACGGAGCCTTCCTTCGCACGCTTGCGAATGAGACACTTTAGGTGTCGGTCACTGGCGCGTGATCGATAGGTTAGGCTGATAGGTTGGGCACCGACTGCCAAAAGGGGCCGGGGTCACTGTGTGGCTATCTTACACGAGAAGCTTGGCTGGGTCTTGGTTAAGGTCCGGTGGGTTGGTTAACCTAGGTTTTTCGACCTTTCTAAGATAGGATTAGCCAATGGCTCTGATACCAAGTTTGTCAGGACCGGGTTTTCGGGATATTAATTTCACAGAAAATGGCCCTTGTGCTCACCAGCCCCAGGATTACTGTTAGTTGATGAGGCACAAACTTGATACAGAAATTCCAAGCAAGGTACAAAATATGTAGTACAAGACCATTCTGGCCCATGAGTACAACACAAGGTTTCTAGTGGTTGATGGTGGAAGCGGTTTGTGGTTCATCAGCGTCTATGGGACTCCATTTCCCACAGGAACAGCTGACCTGGATAACTCCTATCTTTGCGAGACTGCTATCACCAGTGCGTAGGTTCCGGGGCTGTCAGCGCGACGCTCCTCTCCATGCAAGGAATCTGGCCAAGACAATAGCCAGGGACAAGCCAGTGAGTACTTTTGAATGTACTCGCAAACATTATGAACACAGGTATAACTTTCAAATGATAATCATGCTCTAAAATATTCTATGATCACTCGTCAGTCACAAAATAAAATTCTTGACGCATGCACGCAGGTTATTTATACACAACTTGAATATACAATAATGGAGTAGAAATAAAATGCACCAATCGGGTGTCTGAAGCGACGCCTCGAAAGGATAATGATATAAAGCATGCCTCAGTCGGGCGTCTAAGCGACACCACATAAAGGGCTTATAAAGTAAATAACAAACATGCCACAGTCGGGCGTCTGTGCGACGCAACTTAAAGGGCTTATAAAGTAAGTCAATAACAAACATGCCACAGTCGAGCGTATGTGCGACGCCACATAAAGGGCTTATAAGTCATTTAAATGACAAGCAGGCCACAGTCGTGCGTCTGAGCGACACCACATAAAGGGCTTATAAAAGAATAATCACAGTGAATATCCAGGAGGTAGAACCATCCTAGGGATATTCCATAATTCAATTAATATAAAGTTTTAGTCCATAATAATAGTAACCATAATAATCATGAGTCACAAGTCATGATCCAGGTTCTGGTTTAGTAGTTTTTCCTCCGAAGACCGACACTAAGACCGACACTTGACCCATCCTGCATCGTAGTCCTTAACCATGGACACGGCTATTCGAATAGATATAATCTCTGCAGAGGGTGTACTCTTTACCCACGAGTAACGGATTCCGTTAGTCCATCGGGACTAATTTCGCTTCACGGTCTTTTAATTGAAAACACACCTGACCGCACACACCAGCCTAACTTACCGGTGTCTGGAATCACCCACGGCACCCGTTAAGCGAAACTCTAAGTGGGGAGGCTACAACCTCGACTTATCATGGGGTCACAAAATTTATAACGCGCATAAACTAGGGGAGCTACCCCTTCGGCTCCAACCGAAAACACCCATGCCCCCGGACCAGGTGGCATGCCTACCGGATGCCTCCGGTATCTTCCACCATGGCCTCTCAGACGGTGTGTGTGCTAGGAAAGGGGTTGACGACTTATCGAACTGCACCCTACCTATGGCAGGGACAAGTGGTAGTACGAAACAAGTATGGGGGTTACCGGAACAAGACTCGATCTATGGTTGACTCAGGAGGTCTAAGTATTTCCTGCATGATTAGCATAACAATTATATTTCACCCCACGGACAGAATCGCCACTCAACATACCTTACTATGCCATACCGGACACAACCGTCTCGACGAAGACCGGAGACAAGCTCGTGTCAACCCAAGACAGAGGCTTTTCCCGGACTTCTTCTGATAGGCATGAAAGGCATACGAGGGTGATTGCTATCTCAACGTATCAAATTGCAATAGCACGGAATCATCAATATGCACTTATGAGTAGGTTCATGTCATCACAAAAAAATAACAGAAACTCCAAGACGAGAGGTGTTGTAACCGTATTCAAACGACACACAAAAATATTATCCCAGAGTTCAGAATGCTTGCCTTCATGTTGTGGAGAGGCAGGGTGTATCTAAAACTTTTGAAAGTTTTCTTCTTCTTCAAAATCCTATTTTTGAAAATATTAAAATTAATTCCATAGTTTCAAAACAGTACAATAAAGTTGTCTGGAAAATTTTCAAATAAATCTTACAATATACTAGACAAAATTTGAGGAAGGTAGAAAAAAGAATCAATTCATTTGGAGTTATATTTAAAAAGTTATAGCCAGTCAAAGTTTCATTCAAATTCTGTTTTTAAATAAAACAGAAAAAGAAAAATGTTTCGATTAAGAGAACACGTAGGAGACGTACTCTGAGATTACGCCTCCACTTAATACAGTGCAGGCTAGCTCGGGGTCACTAACAGTGGGTCCAGGGGGCCCACTGGTCAGGTTTGACCAGTCGCCTCTCCCTCCTTTCTCCTCTGCCCGAGCGGAGGCGGGACTCCGGCTATCGCCGTCGATGAACGGCGGTTCCCCGCGGAGTTCTGAGGGCGGGGATGGATCCGCCAGTCTAGGGCGTTCCTCCCGGTGGTCGACAGGCCGATGGGGACGAAGGGAGTCGCCGGCGGCGATCTCCGCGGGAGGAGATGGCTTCGGGATGATTTGGGGGTTCGGGTTATGGTGGCTCACCGTCGAAGCTGAGGGTTTGGGCGGCTCCGCAAGACCAAGAGGAGTCGGGTGGTGGTGCTGGATGGATGGGAGGGCTCTGGTTGCGGTGAATGGGGCCGGAAGGCGGCGGCGGCCGAACCGGCCGGATGCGGGGAAGACGGCCTTCCCTGGTCGATTGCAGGCTAAGGGAGCCCTAGGGGAATGAGTTGAGCTTGTCTGAGGGACTGAACGAGCTCAGGGGTCCTATTTATAGCGCAACCATGTCGGTTCCACGGCCGTGGATAAGGACGCCGGCGAACCGTCGTCCTGTTGCAGCAGGGCGACGTGGCGGTGACGAGCGCTTGCAGACGAGCTTGTGGATGAGCTCGGACTGCTCCAGAGGGTAGCTGGCGCGCTGGAGTGGCTTGGGCAGCGCTGCCACGGCCGGGGCCTGCTGTGGACGGCCGCTAGTGGCCACGGCCGACCTAACGGCGGCACTGTGGGGATCCAGGGGCGGCTCTGCGGCAAGGGAGGGGTCGGGTGTGTCGGCTGGAAGCGGGAGGGGACCAGAACAGGCGCGGGAAGGCGGCAGTGGGACGCGGCGGCTCGGGTGCATGCATGTGCAAAACGCGCGCTCTGGCCGTGCCCAGAGCACGCACGATGACCGCTCGACGAAATGCCCTGGTGAGCTAGGAGGCTTGGATGCAAACACAAATTAATAGGGCTAGGTCATCACTAGCTAGGGGATTAGTGGACATGATGGTTTGGTCAGGGGATTAAGTTCATAACACAAACTAAAAACTAAGCCAAAACTGGTCATGCACACAAGGTGCTTGACAGAATGCCAAGGGCATCTAGGTAACTCTTGGGGTGGCTAAAATCTCCAGATTGGGGTCTCTTTAGATGTAGGTTATGGTGGCAAGTTTAGTTGGCCAAAGCTAGAAACTTGCTAGTGCAAATTTTTGAGAAAACTAATTCTGGACAGAAGGTAAATGGCATCATTGCATGGACCAAACATACTCTAATGGGTTCACTCTCCTGGACTTAAGGGTTTGGTAGGGAGGACTATAAGCAGGAAAAAGAATCATGGGCAACAGAGCAACACAAAATGGAGTTGCAGTAGAAAATGCCAATCTGGTCCGAAGAGCAAAAGAGGATGTTTTGCTCAAATTTTTCAAAGAACATCAAAGATTTTTTGCATAAAGTTGAATAATATACTCCTACTGACCTCCCCTAATTTTTGTGGGAATTTTAAAGAAATATTTAAATAGGTTGTAGTGCAATATTACCAACTGGACCAGTTTTGAAAACTAGGGGTAGAGCTTAAAATCTTCAATGAATAAAAGATATTTTTGCATCCAAGTGATTTGAAAACATCACATGACATCCCCAATTTTTGGTGAAAATTTTGATTGCATTTATCAAATGGTTGTAGTGCAAAAGAGGCTCTAAAACTTATGAACATCACTTTTAAAAGAAATAAGGCTCAGGGAAAATAATCATATAAATAATCTACTAATAAAAGAAATATTTTCTTGAGAGGGTATACAAGTCCAATAATATTTTTGAAAAGTTGTCACTTGGGGTGAATACTCCACAATATCAAAGAAAAGAGAGGTTCTGAAATCAAAAGAAAATCCAGAAAATAAATTTTTTTATCTCCTGGCAAAATTTTAATAAACAAAATATGGTTAAATTTTTGGGGTGTTACAGCCCCCCCCCTTCCACAAGGGGGGAAGACGTTGAATGTGGAGAAGAGCCTGCAAATGGCAAATGTTATGACAATATTCTTGGCATAGTTTTGTTCAAATGATATCATATTTTGCACAAGGTTGCATCTTGCAATGATAAACAATGTTGCCTACAAAAACATCACTTTCTTTGCACGAAAATTTTATTTTCCATTTCTTAGAGCTCGAAATGAGTTTTTTGTGAAAGACCTACCATATAGTTGTTGCAAAATTGGAACAATCAATTTTCTAAAATACTAGGCCATATTTAATGCACAATTGACTACATCGTTGAGTGTCAAAAGTTTTGATCCACCTCTGGTGAAAAAGACAATTCTGCCAAATTAGTAGGAAGCGGGTCAAATTTGAACTGCAGCTACCTCATAGTTTGCTCTTTATTTTTTCCAAAAATCATTTCTAGGTACATAAGTATCTATTTAATCAGAGAAACACCAAAAGTTTTCCAAGATTCAACCACTTGCTAGGAACGGTCATTCCCGCCGTTTTGACCGCATTTTGAAACGTGCATAAAAGATTCAGAAAAGATCAAAAATTGGAAAACCTTCGCATTGTGTCATTACATGTGACCAATTTAGCAGAAAAATAATAAATGTGTAATACATTAATTTTTTTAAATGTTCTGATAAATGAGCTATCATGTGTGAAGATTTATGGCTTCCAAGCCAAATGATCAAGCTTACGGTCACATTCATGGCATAGTTTGCTCAAACGATCTTGTATTGTTGACAAGGGTGCATCTTGGAATGGCAAACAATGTTGCCTAAGGAGTTTTCATTTTGTTTGGTCGAAAAATTAATTTTTCATTTTTCGAATGCCCAAAATGAGTTTTTTGTGAAGGACGTACCATATATTTGTTGCAAAATTGGACCAAATAAATTTTCTAAAATACTAGGCCATATTTAAAGCACAATTGACCAAATGGTTGGGTGTCAAAAGTTTTGATCCACCTCTAGTGAAGAAGACAAATTTCCGCCGATTCAGTAGGAAGCGGGTCAAATTTGAACTGCAGCTCCCTCATAGTTTGCTCTTTATTTTTTCCAAAAAATATTTTTAGGTACATAAGTATCTATTTAATCATAGAAACACCAAAAAACTCCAAGATTCAACCACTAGCTAGGAACGGTCATTCCCGCCGTCTTGACCACATTTTGAAACAGGCACAAAAAATTCAAAAAAAATCAAAAAATTGGAAAACCTTCACATTGTGTCATTACATGTGACCAAGTTACCAGGAAAAAAATAAACTTGTAATACGGCAATTCTGTTAAAAAAGTATTCTCATAAATGAGCTATCATGTGTGAAGATTCATGACTTTCATGCCAAATGATCAATCTTATGGTCACATTCATGGCATAGTTTGTTCAGATAATCTCATATAGTTCACAAGGGTGCATATTGGAATGGCAAGAAATGTTGCCTAAGGGATTTTTCATTTTCTTTAGACGAAAAATCAATTTTTCATTTTTCGAGTGCCTGAAATGTGTTTTTTTGTGAAGGACCTACCATATATTTGTTGCAAAATTGGACCAAATCAATTTTATAAAATTCTAGGCCATATCTAATGCACAATTTACCAAATGGTTGGGTGTCAAAAGTTTTGATCCACCTCTGGTGAAAAAGACAAATTCCCACCGACTTAGTAGGAAGCGGGTCAAATTTGAACTGCAGCTGCCTCATAGTTTGCTCTTTGTTTTTTCCAAAAAGCATTTCTAGGTACATAAGTATCTATTTAATAAAAGAAACACCAAAAAAATTCCTAGATTCAACCACTAGCTAGGAACGGTCATTCTCGCCTTTTTGACCGCATTTTGAAACGGGCATAAAAAATAAAAAAATAAAAAAAAATGGAAAACCTTAGCATTGTGTCATAACATGTGACCAAGTTACCAGGAAAAATAATGAACTTTTACGCCAATTTTTTTAAAAAAGTGTTCTCAGAAATGAGCTATCATGTGTGAAGATTCATGGCTTTCAAGCCAAATGATCACTCTTATGGTCACATTCAAGGCATAGTTTGTTCAAATGATCTCATATTGTTCACAAGGGTGCATATTGAAATGGAAAACAATGTTGCCTAAGGGATGTTTTCATTTTCTTTGGACGAAAAATCAATTTTTCATTTTTCGAGTGCCCAAAATGAGTTTATTGTGAAGGAACTACCATATATTTGTTGCAAAATTGGACCAAATCAATTTTCGAAAATAGTAGGCCATATTTAATGCACAATTGACCAAATGGTTGGGTGCGAGAAGCTTTGATACACCTCTCGTGAAAAAGACAAATCTGAACTGCAGCTGCCGCATAGTTTGCTCTTTATTTTTTCCAAAAATCATTTCTAGGTACAAAAGTGTCTATTTCATTAAAGAAACACCCAAAATTTTCCAAGATTCAACCACTAGCTAGAAACGGCCATGCCCGCCGTTTTCACCGCATTTTTAAATGGGCATGAAAAATAAAAAAATAAAAAATTGGGAAACCTTCGCATTGTGTCATTATATGTGGCCAAGCTACCAAGAAAAATAATAAACTTGTAATATGGTAATTATTTTAAAAAAGTGTTCTCAGAAATGACCTATCATGTGTGAAGATCAATGGCTTTCAAGGCAAATGATCAATGTTATGGTAGCATTCCTGGTATTGTTTGTTAAAAACAATCTCATATTGTGCACAAGGGTGCATCTTGGAATGGAAAACAATGTTGCCTAAGGAAGTTTTAATTTTCTTTTAACGAAAGATTCACTTTCCATTTTTCAAGTGCCCAAAATGATTTTTTTGTGAAGGACCTACCATATATTTGTTGCACAAGTGGATCAAATCATTTTTCTAAAATATTAGGCCATATTTAATGTATAATCGCCAAATGGTTGGGTGCCAGAAGCTTTGATACACCTCATGAAAAAGACAAATTCCCACCGTTTCAGTTGAAAGTGGGTCAAATTTGAACTGCACCTACCTCATAGTTTGCTCATGATTTTTTCCAAAAAACATTTCTAGGTACAAAAGTGTCTATTTCATTAGAGAAACACCAAAAGCTTTCCAAGATTCAACCACTAGCTAGAAACGGTCATGCCCGCCGTTTTGACCGCATTTCGAAATGGGCATGAAAAATTAAAAAAATAAATAAAAAAATAGGAAAACCTTCAGTTTCCTCAGTTTCTTTTTGTTTCTTTGTTGGCTTGTTATCGGTTTTCTTTATTTTGAACACATATCTACTTTTTCTCGGTACATATTTAATATTTTTGGAGCTTGAGAGAAACATTTTCTCGATAAATGTTGGACATTTTCCATATATATATATATATATATATATATATATATATATAATACATGTGTTTGTAACACTTTTTGAATATATATTAACTTTTTTTCCGAATAAATGTTTGAAATTTTTACAATGACAATAATTTTCTATAACTACACAAATATCTTTTTGTAGTGTATAAACATTTATTCAAATTTCACACACATTTTCAAGAAAACATGTGAATATTTCTTAAAATGTGTCATGCATTTTTTGAATGGAAATACACATTTTTGTTACCTATGCTAACATTTTTATTTTATATTTGTATATAACATTATTTAAAATATCGCAATTTGTTTATTTGAAATACGGGAATATTTCCATCACATGTTATGTACATTTTTGTACATCATGCAAACTTTTTTTACATTGAACACATATTTTTTACATTATGCAAATATAATTTTTTGGTATTTCTAAGAAAATCTAGTCATTGATGAACCATGTTGTCCATCCCATCCCACGCCTTGCATTGAACGATGATATATTTTTACAATCAAAATGTTTATTGTTAATATCTGCTATTCAAACAAAATTTTCTTCTTCTTTTGAACAGGTACATGCCCACGTGTAGGACTTGGACTCGACTCATTGTTTTCCTTTTTTTTCTTTGAGACATCTTTGTTTTGATATAAGCTTTTCTTTAGATAATTTTGCTATAAGCTACTGGTTGGAAACGTACCACTAAAAGAAGCTGGCCTATGGGTTCTTGGCCCACTCACTCGGCAGAGCCGAAAAAAGAAAAAAATTGGTGGCGGCCCAGGTCCAGGAACAAATCTTATAGCTCAATAGGGGTTGGTCCGGTTGTGTGACACAAAACTTGATGTGGCGTTGTGGTTTGCTGGGCTTAGCAGAGGCAGACGAACGCGAGTTCGACTCCCGGGCTTGCTCTTTTTTTGCTGGAATTATATCATTCAGTGGCTCTACGGTGTCATGTGTCCCACTTACCGTTGGTGGCGGTCCCGCTTGTCGGTCTTGCATTTGTTACTTGGGTGGCACAGGGTGGGTGCCATATGGCAGGCCTCACAGACCAGTGGGTCAGATGGTCAGACGTGTGGGTCCCATATGGCAGGTCCCACGGATCAGCATGGCCAGAGAGCACAGTGGGTCCCCATGTGGCGGGTGAAAAAGATGACTAAGCATGACACATATGGAGAATCGATAAACAAAATTGACAACTAAGCATGACACATAGGCAAAAATGATGAGCATCTATATTGGTCATGATCAGCTAGAAATAAGGCAGCGGACCAACGTTGTTTGCTTTACGACCATTTCGTGTAAGGAAATTATGAACTTTCTGACCAAAATGGTCGTTATGGCTTAGGGTTTGGAGCCCCCCGAACAGCTTACGACCAGTTGGTCTCAAATGGTCGTAGATTTACAACCATTTCTTCCAGGGTCGCTGACACAAGGTCACAAGTTGACATATTTCTTGTAGTGATGCTGCGGGGGATGTGGTCAATGCGGGCGGCATCATCGCCACCTCCCATGTGGTCGAAATAGGAGCAAGATGCACCAGATAAGGACAACACAAACAGAGCATCCTAGCAGCCACGCTCTACCAGTTACGGGTGGAGAGATCATGCCGTTTGCACCTCTTCGCCTGGCCGAATGGCCCAACCACAACGGTGGCACTCACTCTAGGGAAAATCGCAATCCTCCTAATGCCCCCGCTGCGGACGCGGCTGCCGTGCATGCACCACCCCCGGAGCGAGCTGACCCAGCCTGTGCACCAAATGGAGCCGCTGGTCCACAAGCGCCTCCACCTCATCACCACGCCATCTTGGCGACTGTCTCAAGACGACGAGAGCATGACGTGACCACTGATGACCCACAAGTATAGGGGATCAATTTTAGCTCTTTTCGATAAGTAAGAGTGTCGAACGCAACAAGGAGCAGAAGGAAATGACAAGTAGTTTTCAGTAAGGTAATGTCTGCAAGTGCTGATTGTAAGTAGCGGAGTAGTTTGATAGCGAGATAATTTGTAACAAGCAAGTAACCGTAGTAGTAACAAAAGTGCAGCAAGGTAGCCCAATCCTTTTGAGGCAAAGGACAGGCCAAAACGGTCTCTTATGATAAGCAAATCGTTCTTGAGGGTACACGGGAATTTCATCTAGTCTCTTTCATCATGTTGGTTTGATTTGCGTTCGCTACTTTGATAATTTGATATGTGGGGGGACCGGTGCTTAGGTGATGTTATTAGTTGAGCAAACCTCCTACTTATGAATAAACCTCCCACAAGCATCCGCAACTACGAGAAATGTATTAAGAATAAATTCTAACCACAACATTACACTTTTGGATCCAATCGGTCCCTTACGAAATAGTGCATAAACTGGGGTTTAAGCTTCTGTCACTCTCGCAACCCACAATCTAATTGCTACTCCACAATGCATTCCCTTAGGCCAAAATATGGTGAAGTGTCATGTAGTCGATGTTCACATGACACCACTAAGGGAATAACAACATACATACTATCAAAATATCGAACACATATCAAGTTCACATGATTACTTGCAACATGATTTCTCCCGTGACCTCAAGAACAAAAGTAACTACGCACAAATGATAAACATGTTCATGATCAGAGGAGTATTAAATATCATAATGGATATGAACATATAATCTTCCACCAAATAAACCATATAGTAATCAACTACAAGATGTAAACAACACTACTAGTCACCCACAAGCACCAATCTATAGTTCCGGTAACAAGATTGAATACAAGAGATGAACTAGGTTTTGAGAGGAGATGGTTCTGTTGAAGATGTTGATGGAGATTGACCTACCCAAGATGGGAGATTTGTGGGTGACGATGATGATGGTGATTTCCCCCTCCGGGAGGGAAGTTCCCCCAGCGGGATCTCTCTGCCGGAGGGCAAAAGTGCTCCTGCCCAAGTTCCGCCTCGAGATGGCGGCGCTCCGTCCTGAAAGTTTGCTCCTTATTTTTTTCTAGGTCAAAATGACGTATACACCAGCAGATGGGCACCGGAGGTGGGCCGAGGAGGCCACTACCCACCAGGGCGCGCCTGGGGGGCCTGGCACGCCCAGGTGGGTTCTGCCCACCTGGTGGCCCCCCTCTGGTGTCTATTGGCTCCAATATTTCTTAAACAATGCATAAAAATCTCCGTGAAGTTTTGGCTCATTTGGAGTTGTGCAGATTAGGTGGCCTGATGTAGCTTTTCCAGGTCCAGATTTCCAGCTGCCGGAATTCTCCCTCCTGGTGTGTTCCTTGCAAATTATGAGAGAAAAGGCATTAGAATTACTCCAAAAAGCATTATTATGGATAAAAACATTATAAATAATAGTAAGGAAACTGTAGCGACCAGACCTCAAACAGTCTGATCTCTGTGCATCAGTGTCATCCTGGATCGATAATCTTGACACGCATACGATTACTCGAAGGATTTATAACAGAGTAGCAATCACACACTTATTACATCGAATGTCTCAAAAGAGAACTTATTACAATAAATATGGCTTAAGGCCATCTAATAACGATAACAACGGAAGGATTGGAAGATAAGCGAGTCCTACATTCCAAGATCGATTTGCGATCAGGATACCATCAGTTAAAGATTCGAGAGCAGGATATACCTAAGACGGCTTTTACCACCAGGTATGGGCTGTATGAGTATACCGTTATGTCATTTGGTCTATTTCATGAACATGATGAACAAGGTGTTTATGGAGTTTTTGGACAAGTTCGTCGTGGTGTTCATTGATGATACTTTGGACTACTCGAAGAATGAAGAGGAGCATAAGGAGCATTTGCGTTTAGTACTTGAGAAGCTCAGAGAACATCAGTTATATGCCAAGTTCAGCAAATGTGAGTTTTGGTTGAAGGAAGTTGGATTCCTCGGACACGTTATATCCGGAGAAGGTATAGCAGTAGATCCCACCAAGGTTGTCACTGTGACAAACTGGGAAGCACCAACGACAGTTGGAGAGATCCGGAGTTTCCTTGGACTGGCAGAATACTACCGGAGATTCGTTGAGAATTTCTCGAAGATTGTGAAGCCTTTGACGGAGTTATTAAAGAAGGATACCAAGTTCAATTGGACTGAAGAATGTGAGGCTAGTTTCCAGGAAGTTGGATTCCTCGGACACGTTATATCCGGAGAAGGTATAGCAGTAGATCCCACCAAGGTTGTCACTGTGACAAACTGGGAAGCACCAACGACAGTTGGAGAGATCCGGAGTTTCCTTGGACTGGCAGAATACTACCGGAGATTCATTGAGAATTTCTCAAAGATTGTGAAGCCTATGACGGAGTTATTAAAGAAGGATACCAAGTTCAATTGGACTAAAGAATGTGAGGCTAGTTTCCAGGAGTTAAAGAAACGTTTGGTTACATCATCAGTGTTGATTCTGCCAGATCAGAGCAAAGATTATGAGGTATATGTGATGCTTCACGTCGAGGACTTGGAGCGGTGCTTATGCAGGAGGGAAGAGTTGTTTCATACGCTTCACGACAACTTAAGCCCCATGAGATGAATTATGCCACACATGATTTGGAATTAGCAGTAGTAGTGCATGCATTGAAGACTTGGAGACATTTTCTCATTGGAAACCATTGTGAGGTGTACACGGATCACAAGAGTTTTAAGTACATCTTCACGCAGAAGGAGTTGAATCTCAGGCAAAGGAGATGGTTGCAGCTCATCAAGGATTATGATATGAGATTGCATTATCATCCCGGAAAGGCCAACGTAGTAGCAGATGCGTTGAGCCGTAAGAGCCATGTAAACACACTAATGACCGGAGGTTTACCAAAGTAGTTAGCCGAGGATCTTCGTGAGCTATGTTTGGAGATAGTTCCGAGAGGCTATGTAGAAGCATTGGAGATTCAGTATACTTTGATGGATAAGATCAGAGAAGCCCAGAAAACTGACAAGGAGATTGCCGCTATAAAGGAGAAAATGAGCAAGGGAAAAGCTAAAGGATTTCGTGAGGATGAACATGATACCTTATGGTTTGAGGACCGCGTTTACGTGCCTAATGATCCGGAGATCAGAAAGTTCATTTTGCAAGAGGCCCATGATTCGCCGTACTCGATTGACCCAGGAAATACCAAGATGTATTTGGATTTGAAGGACACTTTCTGGTGGACCGGAATGAAGAAGGATATTGCGGAGTATGTAGGAGTTGGTGATGTATGTCAGAGAGTGAAGGCAGAACATCAGAAACCAGCAGGATTGTTACAACCATTGCCGATACCCGAATGGAAGTGGGATAAACTAGGCATGGACTTTATCACGGGATTTCCCAGGCCTCGTTCAGGCTATGACTCGATTTGGGTTGTAGTCGATCGTTTGACGAAGGTAGCTCATTTCATCCCAGTGAAGACTACTTACAGCAGTGCCAAGTTGGCTAAGATATACATGACCAGGATCGTATGTCTACATGGAGTTCCGAGGAGCATTGTATCAGATAGAGGAATCCGGTTTACCTCAAAGTTCTGGAATCAGTTGCACGAAACTTTGGGAACTAGACTAGAGTTCAAGATATAGCTTTTCATCCGCATGAGCAGATGGACAGACCGAGAGAGTTAATCAGATTTTGGAGGATATGCTGAGAGCTTGTGCACTAGATTATGGATCAAGTTGGGATGACAACTTGCCATATGCGGAGTTCTCTTACAAGAACAGTTATCAATCTAGTTTGAAGATGGCCCCTTTTGAAGCCTTGTACGGAAGGAGGTGCAGAACACCATTGTCGTGGGATGAAGTTGGAGACCGTCAGTTGTTTGGACCAAATGTGATCAAGGAGTCAGAAGAGAATATTAAGTTGATTCGAGATAGACTGAAGTAGCTCAGTCCACGCAGAAGAGTTATGCAGACTCAAAAACGCAAGAAGGTAGTCTATGAAATCGGAGATAGAGCATATCTTCGTGTGCCACCTCTGCGAGGAGTTAAATGATTTGAAGTTAAGGAAAAGTTAGCCCCGAGATTTGTAGGACCAAACTGAGTTTTGGAGCGTATGGGAGAAGTGGACAACAAGTTGGAGTCACCCGAAGGACTGTCAAGAGTTCATGATGTGTTTCACGTTTCCCAGTTGAAGAAGTGCCATGCAGAGATGGCCAATATTCCCCTGCAAGGACGCTTGACCCTGGAAAGGATAATGATGTTCCACGAAGTGGAGTATGGGTTTCATAAGTATAAGTTTTATCTCGGTATGTGGGATATCCCACGAGGATGAAGAGATGAATTACTATTGGATATAAAGGAGGTATGATGTTGGAAATATGGATCAATGGAAATTCCATGATGATTCTGAGTAATCATGTCCTAGTTTGGTGCCAATAGAAGGAAGAGAGACAATACATTTGGATGGATTTAAGAATACTAGGAAGTTGGAAGTTGGAATGATGATCAGTTACTCAATGATAAGTTCAAGGACTACAAGTGATGAGATGGGCCGTAACCCACAGGCCCCAGGACCTGCCAAGAAGCAGGCACATTCTTGCTGAAGGAAACACCCTGGAAGAAGATACGATTTTATCGACAGACTATCTTATAGGAGTTACGCAAAACCTGGGAGTTGTGAAGAAACGATAGATGTTTGATTGGCTTGCAGAATCAATGGATTTATCCGAACTTGGTTCGTAGACAAGAGAAACTCTGCAATGCTTGTGAGGATGACCGAGTGTTAGAATGTGAGATTTGATAAACCGTATACAAGGTAATGATTTGAGTGCGGGATGGATTGATCACCATACCGGCTTACTCTTCTTGTTCGCCTTGCTATATGGGATGGTAAATCTGAGTGACTTACCTATAGTAGAGAGACGACGGTATTAAACCTTTTTAAACCTTAGAACGGTATGACAATTTTCCCCTTGTACAAGGCAGTTCTTGCAAATCGTAGGTCATACGGTGAGGTTCAACCCAGACCCATTTCCTGCAGGAGAAACCATAAATTATTGACCACCATGAGATATCGATAGTTTTTTAGTATTGGCGCCAGACCCGATAGCTAAGAAAACCCAGTCTCGGAATAACCTTACCAAGATGAACGGACATAAGGAATTGAGGAAAAGGTTATGCCCCTACCGGAAGAGCCAGAGAAGAATTCCCCCGAGAATCTGAGAAGACCGACCCTGTCAACAAGAAGGATGGAGTACACGAGTTTTGATGGAACCGTAACGATGTTTCTAAGGGTGGTAGCACCTAGACCCCTGGGATGATCGATGGATTTTGAGAAGACCCCAAACCTCACCTATTTTCTAGCCAACCCGAATCTCGAGGGCGAGATTCATCTTAAGGGGGGTAGGTTTGTAACATCTCAAATTTTCACTTTGGAATGTTATACACTAGATCATCATTGCATATCATATTTTATTGCATTTTGGCTCGATCCTAGGAATTTTACGCAACTCAAGGACCCTCGGAGAGAGTTGGGAATTTCGTTATTTTCATATTTGAGTTTTCTCAAATTTTGAAAATAGGATCATTTGATTTTATTTATTTTATCTTCACTTATTTCAATTATAAAAATATGAGAGAGGGAATAAAATGACTTTCCCAAAATAAAGAAGTATGGAGGATTTGACAATAAAATCAAATAAGATTTTATTTTGGAGTTTATCGCTATTTTATTTGAATTTAGGAAAAGTGCGCGTTTTTCAAAATTGCATTTAGGCCCCAAATAAATGTTCATCTTGTCCGGCTTGATTTTAGAAGCCAGGGAAATTTTATTTTGGGATTTTTGGAGTCCGTTTAGTATTTCTTTTATTTGTTTTTCTGCGCGGAAGTATTTTAAAAAAACTAACCGACCTACCGGGCCATGTCCGCATGGGCCTCTAGGCCCAGCCTGCCTTATAAGCCGGGGGAGCAGCCCCGCAGCCCATCCCGAAACCCAAGCCGCGTCCGAGCCCCCTGCCGCCGCCGCCGCCGCCCTCGCGCGAACCGCTACCGCCCCGGTCACCTGTTCCCTCCCTTTCTCTCCCACGGACGCCGACAGGCGGGCCCTGCATCTTCTTCCTCCTCCCGCAAGGCAGCAGGAGTTCTGCTCCTCTACGCCATCGCGGGCGACGCCGTCCACACCTCAGACTCTCCCTACCCCTTGCCCAAGCACCCTGCCGCCCCTCCTCTTATATATACCGGGGACCCCGGCCCCGTTTTCTTCATCAGGCCGAGCTGCCGACCTCGCAGCCACCACCACCCCCTCACCGGTGCAAGCCGCCGATGCCGCTGTTCGCCGCCACCGCCTTGCGCTGCCCTTGCTTCGCTCGCCTCTGCTCTGCCTCGCCCCGCGCCGCTCACCCCCGACGTCGCACCGCTGCCGCATCGCCAGTATCGCCAGAGTTAACCACCGCCGCCTCCGGTTTATTTCCCTCGAACCGGTATAACCAATAAAACCCGACCCGGTTTTCTCTTCGGTTTTTCTTTTAAATGGTTTATTGATTTAGGTTAATTTAATTAGATATTGTTCGTCCATTAGTTCTCTATAGCGAACGATTTCGTTCTGTAGGACTCGCTTATCTTCCAAACCTTCCGCTGTTATCGTTATTAGATGGCCTTAAGCCATATTTGTTGTAATAAGTTCTCTTTTGAGACATTCGATGTAATAAGTGTGTGATTGCTACTCTGTTATAAATCCTTCGAAATCGTATGCGTGTCAAGACATGCGATCCAGGATGACAACGATGCACGAGATCGATCGCTTGAGGTCTGGTCGCTACAGAAACATGATGCAAAATGGACTTATCATCTCCCCCAAGCTTAGATCTCACTTGTCCTCAAGCGCAAACCAAAATTGAAAAACATGTCCACATGCTTTGAGAGAGAGGTGTCGATAAAAACAAAATACAGACATAGAAGCATCATGTTGATTATTATAACAGCAACAAAACTAAACATAGGACTTTTATCATAGAACTTTTATCATATACTTCTCATGAATAAGTAATAGTTCATCACACAATCAAAGTATAAAGCAAAAAACTCTATTAGAAACCGACAAACTATGTTCTCAGTCAACTTTGGAAATACAATTCATCATCTTTTTAGGAAGGGTCACGTGTCAGAGCCTTTAGGCAAGTCCACATACTCAACCATCATATATTCTTCTATGATTCCTAACACTTACCTCGTACCCATGAGCAAAACATTTCAACCGGACACATAGAAAGATAGGGACTTACAGTTTCTCCTCCCAACATACTCACCTCAATGGTTATGTCAACAATAATAACTCATGCTATTTATATTCAACTGGACATATGTACCTAGATCTTTCCTCACCACATGATGCTTGCCAAAGGAGAAAAATAAAAGGAGTAGAAGGAAAACTTTGATTCTTTGCATAAAAGTAAGTGCATAAAAATAAAGGGAAAGCCCCTTCGCAGAGGGAAGCAGAGGTTTCCATGCGCTTATTTGTTTGTATGCTCAATCCCTTAGTGCAAGAGAACGTCACGTTGTATTGCCCCTTAAGATGACAACCTTTATTATGTAGTCTATCGCCTTTATTCTTTGTCATCCAAGTTTGTAGAACGCTCAATTTTCTCTTACACTAAATGATCTCACACTTTTAGAAGAAATTTTTATTGACTTCTTGCACTGATGACAACTTACTTGAGGGATCTAGGTCAATCCTTAGGTAGGTATGGTGGACACTTGAAAAATATTTGGGTTTAAGGGTTTTTGGATGCACAAGTAGTATCTCTACTTAGTGCGGAATTTTTGGCTAGCAAAGATAGGGGCAAGCACCACATGTTAAAGGATCTATGACAATATGACTTCTATGTGAATATAAACAAACATAAACCATTACGTTGTCTTCCTTGTCCAACATCAACAATTTTGGCATATGATATTTTGATGAGGGCTCACAATCACAAAAGTTTTCTAGGATAGTATATTTATATGTGAATCTTCTCTTCCCTTATTAATTCTTTCATGAGTTGCATCATTGACTAATGCTATGTTTGTCAAACTCTAAGAAAATTTTCTACTTATACTTTTCCTTATGTGGTGCCATCACCTACCATAGGATTAGCATATAATCTTATTGATTTATTTCCTTTCTCTTTTTCTTTCTTTATTTGCAACATGAGAGTAAAGACAACAAAAACTCAAACTAACTTTATTATATAACTTGCACACGATTACAAGGATAGATCATTAAGCAAACTCTCAAAGAAGAAAGGATTGAACTAAACTTTATTTCATCTAAAAGCAAATGATCGAACTAGGATAAGTAAAAGAAGAAAGGTAGTGGGATGATACGATACCGGGGCACCTCCCCCAGCTTGGCGGGAGTCAAGGGGAGTGCCCATACCCGATACTCAATTCTCTGGTGGTGAAGAAGATGGTGGTGGTGAAGAAGTATTCTCCAATATAACCATAAGTAGGACCTTCAACCCTTGAATCTCCCGAAGGGCTTGATGAATTAATTCACTGTTTTTCTTCACCTCAGCCATTATGTGTTTATTCTCAGGGCCCCACGGTTTGGTTCCTGCACTGTTTTCTCTCGGCCGAGATATGTCCCAGTTGGACAGTATGTGCCTACGAGGAGTGTTCCAGAACCCATAATTGTGAATCAAATTATGAAAATTGTTGCGATGTAACCTGTGTAAGGGCCTCCTTGGTGGGATCTCTTCTTGTACTTCCAGGCTCGCTTGATTGTTTGATGATCCCATGGCTTGATGAGGATTAGGATGAGTGGAGATGCCAGCTAATATGCCCCTCTCAGAGGCTGGAAGGTGAATCCCAAAGGGACTTTCCTCTTCTTACATGGCAACCTCTCGAGCTTCATCCCTCCTTATATCTTCCTGAACCAACCCTATGCCTCCTTCTCCATTGTTGAAGGGTGAGGAAGACATGACGTTGGTCTCGTTGAATCTGTCAGAAAAACAACAAGAAAAGAGAACATAGGATTTCTCGGCGATAGGGTGATCAACATGTTCGGGAAGTATATATAGATTTTTTATCTTGGAGGACAAGCATACAGAAGAAAAATGGAGTACGGAAGGTGTCCCAGGTGGGCACAACCCACCTGGGCGCGCCTGGCAAGCCTGGCGCACCCTGGTGTCTTGTGCCCACCAGGGGACGCTTCCTGGAAGTTTCTTTATTTCCAAAATTTTAAAATATTCCAAAACTAATAAGAATTATTTTTGCGGATTTTTCGGAGTCCGTTTACTTACCGTATCACGTACCTCTTTATTTTCACAATTCTAGAGTGTTCCGGAAGGACTCTTTTATGTGTTCTTCCGGTGTCGAAGTTTGGATAATATTACTTTCAACATTGATAGCTGTACCTGAGATATAATGCTTTTTCGTTGCCCATTGACAACCTTTGGGTTAGTACCTTCGGAGTTATTTATTTTGATGGCTCCAGACCGGTAAACCCCCTCAATGTTGTATGGGCCTTCCCATTTTGAGAGGAGCTTTCCTGCAAAAAATCTAAAACGAGGGTTGTACAAAAGTACATATTCTCCAACTTTAAACTCGTGCTTTTGAATTCTTTTGTCATGCCAGCTTTTAACTTTTTCTTTGAATAACTATGCATTTTCATAAGCTTGGGTTCTCCATTCATCTAAAGAGCTTATATCAAATAACCTCTTTTCACCAGCAAGTTTGAAATCATAGTTGATTTTTTTAATTGCCCAATATGCTTTATGTTCTAACTCAACAGGCAAATGACAAGCTTTTCCATAAACCATTTTATAGGGAGACAAACCCATAGGATTTTTATATGCTGTTCTATAAGCCCAAAGTGCATCCTCTAATTTCTTAGACCAATTCTTCCTGGACCTATTAACAGTCTTTTGCAAAATTGATTTTATTTCTCTATTTCTAAGTTCAACTTGACCACTAGACTGAGGATGATAGGGTATGCAATTCTATGGTTAACATCATACTTAGCAAGCATCTTACTGAAAGCACCATGAATAAAGTGTGAACCGCCATCAGTCATTAAATATCTAGGGACTCCAAACCTTGGGAAAATAACTTCCTTAAGAATTTTAATAGAGGTGTTGTGATCAACACTACTAGTTGGAATAGCTTCTACCCATTTAGTAATATAATCAACAACAACCAAGATATGTGCATACCCATTAGAGGAAGGAAAGGGTCCCATGTAATCAAATACCCAAACATAAAATGGTTCAACAGCAAGTGAATAATTCATAGGCATTTCTTGACGCTTAACGATATTACCTATTCTTTGACATTCATCACAAGAAGAGACAAACTTATGGGCATCCTTAAAGAGTAGGCCAATAAAATCCAGATTGCAATACCTTGTGAGCAGTTCTATCTCCAGCATGATGCCCTCCATAAGCTTCGGAGTGACATTTCCGTAGGATTTGTCCCTATTCATGCTTAGGTACACAGCGTCTAATAATACCATCTACTCCTTTATAAATATGTGGGTCATCCCAAAAGTAATGTCTTAAATCATAGAAGAATTTTTTATTTTGCTAGTATGTAAAGCTAGGGGGTAAATATTTAGCAACAATGTAATTAGCGTAGTCGGCATACTAAGGAGTTCTATGAGAAACATTTATTGCAGCTAACTGCTCATCAGGAAAACTATCATCAATAGGTAGTGGGTCATCAAGCACATTTTCAAGCCTAGACAAGTTATTAGCTATTGGGTTCTCATATCCTTTTCTATCAATGATATGTAAATCAAATTCTTGTAACAAGAGAACCCAACGAATAAGTCTAGGTTTAGCATGTTCCTTTTCCATAAGATATTTAATAGCAGAATGGTCTGTGTGAACAGTTACTTTGGAATCAACAATATAAGATCAAAATTTATCACAAGCAAACACCACTGCTAAGAATTATTTTCCAGTAGTAGCATAATTTCTCTAAGCACTGTCTAGAGTTTTACTAGCATAATGAATAACATTAAATTTCTTATCAACTCTTTGTCCTAGAACAACACCAACAACATAATCAATAGCATCACACATAATTCCAAAAGGCAAGTTCCAATCAGGTGGTTCAATAATAGGTGCAGATATTAAGGCTTTCTTGCATGTTTCAAAGCCTTCAAGACAATCATCATCAAAAACAAAAGGAATATCCTTTTGCAAAAGATTAGTAAGAGGCCTAGAAATTTTAGAAAATTCTTTGATAAATCTCCTATAGAAACCAACATGACCTAGGAAACTACGAATACCTTTGATGTCCTTAGGACATGGCAATTTCTCAATTGCATCAACCTTAGCTTGGTCCACTTCAATACCTCTTTCAGAAATTTTATGACCCAAGACAATGCCTTCATTAACCATAAAGTGACACTTCTCCCAATTCGAGACAAGATTTATTTGTTCACATTTCTGCAAAACTCGCTCAAGATTGCTTAAACAATCATCAAAAGACTTCCCATAAATAGAGAAGTCATCCATGAAAACCTCAACAATCTTTCCACAAAAGTCCGAGAAGATAGCAGTCAGACATCTTTGAAAGGTAGCAGGTGCATTACATAAACCAAAAGGCATACGTCTATAAGCATAAGTTCCAAAGGGACAAGTAAAAGTGATCTTTTCTTGATCAAGTTGAGAAACAGGTATTTGTGAAAGCCAGAGTATCCATCTAGGAAGCAAAAGTGTGTGTGCTTAGATAATCTTTCAAGCATTTGATCAATAAATGTCAAAGGGCAATGATCTTTTCTAGTTGATTTGTTTAATTTTCTATAATAAATTACCATTCTATATCCTGTAACAATTCTTTGTGGAATAAGTTCATTCTTATCATTTGGAACAGCAATAATACCTCCTTTCTTAGGGACACAATGAATAGGACTTACCCATCTACTGTCAGCTATAGAATAAATTATACCTGCTTCGAGAAGTTTAAAATTTTCGTTCTTACCACTTCTTTCATTTTTGGATTCAGCCGACGTTGGTGATCAACAGCGGGTTTAGCATCAGGTTCCATGTTAATTTTGTGCTGACATAGAGTGGGACTAATGCCCTTTAAATCATCAAGAGTATATCCAATAGCAGCCCGGTGCTTCCTTAGAACTTTCAATAAGCTTTCTTCTTCATGTTCTGAAAGGTTAGCACTAATAATAACATGATATATTTTCTTTTCATCGAGATAAGCACATTTCAAAGTGTCTGGAAATTGTTTTAGTTCAAACACAGGATCACCTTAGGTGCAGGAGGACCTCCTAGAGTTTCAATAGGCAAATTGTGTTTAAGCAGAGGACGTTGTTCAAAGAAAACCTTATCTATTTCATTTCTTTCATGCATATGTAAATCATTTTCATGGTCTAGCAAATATTGTTCTAAAGGATCAATAGATGGAACAGCAGTAGAAGCAAGACCAATTAATTCATCCTTACTAGGGAATTGTTTTTCATGATGATTTCTACTAAACTTGGAAAAATTAAACTCATGAGACTCATCACCAAAGCTAACACCAATAGTTTGTTTCTTACAATCTATCTTAGCATTAACTGTATTCAAGAAAGGTCTACCAAAGATAATGGGACAAAAGTCATCTTGTGGGGAACCAAGAACAATAAAATCAGTAGGGTATTTAACTTTACCACACAAGACTTCAACATCTCTAATAATCCTAACTGGTGAAATGGTGTCTCTATTAGCAAGTTTAATAGTAACATCTATTTCTTCTATCTCAGCAGGTGCTATGTATTTCATAATTTCTTCATATAAAGTGTAAGGAATAGCACTCACACTAGCACCCACGTCGCATAAACCATGATCACAGTGATCTCCTATTTTAACTGAAATAACAGGCATGCCAACAACAGGTCTATGTTTATCTCTTTTATCAGGTTTAACAATTCTAGCAGCTTCTTCACAGAAGTAAATAACATGCCCATCCATATCTTCTTCCAAGAGATCTTTAACCATAGCAATACTAGGTTCTACTTTAATTTGTTCATCAGGTTTAGGTGTTCTAATATAGCTTTTGTAACCACAGTTGAAAATTTAGCATGTTCCTTAATCCTAACAGGGAAAGGTGGTTTCTCAATATAAGTAGAAGGAACAACTGGATCAACATTATAGAATATTGTTTCTTCTTTGACTGGTACTGGTTCTTTAAATTCTTCTTTAATAGGTGGGTGATATTTAAATCACTTCTCCTTAGGGAGTTCAACATGAGTAGCAAATGATTCACAAAAGGATGCTACTATCTCAGAGTTAAGTCCATATTTAGTGCTAAACTTTTGAAAAGCATCAGTATCCATAAAAGATTTAACACAATCATACTTAAGTTTAATACCTGACTCTTTACCTTCATCGAGTTCCCAATCTTTAGAGTTGCGTTTAATTCTTTCCAAAAGATCCCACCAGAATTCAATAGTCTTCTTCATAAATGAACCAGCACAAGAAGTATCAAGCATGGCTTGATCATTACGAGAAAGCCGAGCATAAAAATTCTGGATAATAATTTCTCTTGAGAGCTCATGATTGGGGCATGAATATATCATTGCCCTAAGCCTCCCACAATCTAGAGCGATACTTTCTCCTTCACGAGGCCAAAATTTATATATATAATCCCGATCACGATGAACTAGATGCATAGGATAATTTTTTTGGTGGAACTCCAATTTCAAACGATTCCAATTCCATGATCCAATATCATCACATAGCCTATAACATGCCAATGATTTTCCCTTCAAAGATGAAGGGAAAACCTTTTTCATCACTTCATCCCTGGGTAAACATGCATGCTTAAGCAATCCACAAATTTGTTCCACAAATATCAAGTGCATATCAGGATGTTCCGTTCCATCTCCTGCATAAGGATTAGCTAGCAGTTGTTCTATCATACCCGAAGGAATTTCATATTCAATATTTTCAGTAGGTGCGATGGGTTGAGGGTAGCTAATTGTGATTATGGACAAGGTGAAGATACCCCGAACAAACCCCTCAAAGGATTGTTTTCCATAGTAACAAGTGACAATAAATTTCAGCACACTATATAAATGTTTCCTTACAAAATTCCACTTACCAAAGGCACTTCACTCCCCGGCAACGCCGCCAGAAAATAGCCTCGATGACCCACAAGTATAGGAGATCAATTGTAGCTCTTTTAGACAAGTAAGAGTGTCGAACCCAACGAGGAGGAGAAGGAAATGACAAGTAGTTTTCAGTAAGGTAATGTCTGCGAGTGTTGAAATTGTGAGTAGCAGAGTAGTTTGATAGCGAGATAATTTGTAACAAGCAAGTAACGGTAGTAATAACAAAAGTGCAGCAAGGTAGCCCAATCCTTTTGAGGAAAAGGACAGGCCAAAACGGTCTCTTATGATAAGCAAAGCGTTCTTGAGAGTACATGGGAATTTAATCTAGTCACTTTCACCATGTTGGTTTGATTTGTGTTAGCTACTTTGATAATTTGATATGTGGGTGGACCGGTGCTTAGGTGTTGTTCTTACTCGAACAAACCTCCCACAAGCATCCGCAACTACGAGAAAAGTATTAAGAATAAATTCTGACCACAACATTACACTTTTGGATCCAATCGGTCCCTTACAAAATAGCGCATAAACTGGGGTTTAAGCTTCTGTCACTCTCGCAACCCACCATCTAATTGCTACTCCACAATGCATTCCCTTTGGCCCAATTATGGTGAAGTGTCATGTAGTCGACGTTCACATGACACCACTAAGGGAATAACAACATACATACTATCAAAATATCGAACACATATCAAGTTCAGATGATTACTTGCAACATGATTTCTCCCGTGACCTCAAGAACAAAAGTAACTACTCACAAATGATAAACATGTTCATGATCAAAGGAGTATTAAATAGCATAATGGATCTGAACATATAATCTTCCACCAAATAAACCATATAGTAATCAGCAACAAGATGTAATTGCTGGAGAACATTGCAGAAAATTAAAATTTTCCTACGGTTTCACCAAGATCCATCTATGAGTTCATCTAAGCAACAAGTCATGGGAGAGAGATTGCATCTACATACCACTTGTAGGATCGCGTGCGGAAGCGTTCACTAGTACGTGGATGATGGAGTCGTACTCGCCGTGATCCAAATCACCGATGACCGAGTGCCGAACGGACGGCACCTCCGCGTTCAACACACGTACGGAGCGGATGATGTCTCCTCCTTCTTGATCCAGCAAGGGGAAAGGAGAGGTTGAAGAAGATGGCTCCAGCAGCAAAGACAACGGCATGGTGGTGGTGGAGTAGCGATATTCCGCAGGCTTCGCCAAGCTTCGTGACGGAGGAGGAAGAAGATGTAGCAGGGGAGGGAGGCGCCAGAACTTCAGCAGCGGCTGCCCCTCCCTCCCTTGATATAGGCCCCTCAGGGGGCGCGCCCTTGGAGATCCAATCTCCCAAGGGGGCGGCGGCCAAGGGGGGTGGAGTGCCCCCCAAGGCAAGTGGGAGGCCCCCCCCCCACCCTAGGGTTTCAACCCTAGGCGCAGGGGGTGGGCCAAGGGGGGCGCACCAGCCCACTATGGGCTGGTTATCCTCCCCACTTCAGCCCATGGGGCCTCCGGGATGGGTGATCCCACCCGGTGGACCCCCGGGACCCTTCCGGTGGTCCCGGTACAATAGGGTGACCCCGAAACTTTCCCGATGGCCGAAACAATACTTCCTATATATAATTCTTTACCTCCGGACCATTCCGGAACTCCTCGTGACGTCCGGGATCTCATCCGGGACTCCGAACAACATTCGGTTTACTGCATACTCATATTCATACAACCCTAGCGTCACCGAACCTTAAGTGTGTAGACCATACGGGTTCGGGAGACACGTAGACATGACCGAGACGGCTCTCGGGCTATAACCAACAGCGGGATCTGGATACCCATATTGGCTCCCACATGCTCCTCGATGATCTCATCGGATGAACCACGATGTCGAGGATTCAAACAACCCCGTATACAATTCCCTTTGTCAATCGGTATGTTACTTGCCCGAGATTCGATCGTCGGTATCCCAATACCTCGTTCAATCTCGTTACCGGCAAGTCACTTTACTCGCACCGTAATGCATGATCCCGTGACGGACACTTGGTCACTTTGAGCTCATTATGATGATGCACTACCGAGTGGGCCAAGTGATACCTCTCCGTAACACGGAGTGACAAATCCGATCTCGATCCGTGTCAACCCAACAGACACTTTCGGAGATACCTGTAGTGCACCTTTATAGTCACCCATTTACGTTGTGACGTTTGGTACACCCAAAGCACTCCTACGGTATCCGAGAGTTACACGATCTCATGGTCTAAGGAAGAGATACTTGACATTGGAAAAGCTCTAGCAAAACGAACTACGCGATCTTGTGCTATGCTTAGGATTGGGTCTTGTCCATCACATCATTCTCCTAATGATGTGATCCTGTTATCATTGACATCCAATGTCCATAGTCAGGAAACCATGACTATCTATTGATCAACGAGCTAGTCAACTAGAGGCTCACTAGGGACATATTGTGGTCTATGTATTCACACGTGTATTACGATTTCTGGAAAATACAATTATAGCATGAATAAAAGACAATTATCATGAACAAGGAAATATAATAATAATCCTTTTCTTATTGCCTCTAGGGCATATTTCCAACAGTCTCCCACTTGCACTAGAGTCAATAATCTAGTTACATTGTGATGAATCGAACACCCATAGAGTTCTGGTGTTGATCATGTTTTGTTCGCGGAAGAGGTTTAGTCAACGAATCTGCGACATTCAGATCCGTATGCACTTTGCAAATTTGTATGTCTCCATCTTGAACATTTTCACGGATGGAGTTGAAGCGACGCTTGATGTGCCTGGTCTTCTTGTGAAACCTGGGATCCTTGGCAAGTGCAATAGCTCCAGCGTTGTCACAGAAGAGTTTGATCGGCCCCGACGCATTGGGTATGACTCCTAGGTCGGTGATGAACTCCTTCACCCATATTGCTTCATGTGCTGCCTCCGAGGCTGCCATGTACTCTGCTTCACATGTATATCCCGCCACGGCGCTCTGCTTGCAGCTGCACCAGCTTACTACTCCACCATTCAACATATACACGTATCCGGTTTGTGACTTAGAGTCATCCAGATCTGTGTTGAAGCTAGCATCGACGTAACCCTTTACGACGAGCTCTTCGTCACCTCCATAAACGAGAAACATGTCCTTTGTCCTTTTCGGTACTTCAGGATATTCTTGACCGCTGTCTAGTGTTCCTTGCCGGGATTACTTTGGTACCTTCCTACCAAACTTACGGCAAGGTTTACATCAGGTCTGGTACACAGCATGGCATACATAATAGAACCTATGGCCGAGGCATAGGGGATGACGCTCATCTCTTCTTTATCTGTTGCCGTGGTCGGGCATTGAGCCGAGCTCAATCTTACACCTTGCAAAGTCTGAGCAAGAACCCTTTCTTGGACTGATCCATTTATCACTTCTTCAAAATCTTATCAAGGTATGTGCTTTGTGAAAGACCTATGAGGCCTCTTGATCTATCTCTATAGATCTTGATGCCTAATATATAAGCAGCTTCTCCAAGGTCCTTCATTGAAAAACTTTTATTCAAGTAGGCCTTAATGCTGTCCAAGAGTTCTATATCATTTCCCATCAAAAGTATGTCATCTACATATAATATGAGAAATGCTACTGAGCTCCCACTCACTTTCTTGTAAACGCAGGCTTCTCCATAAGTCTCAAGATAAACCCAAACGCTTTGATCATCTCATCAAAGCGAATGTTCCAACTCCGAGATGCTTGCACCAGCCCATAAATGGATCGCTGGAGCTTGCATACCTTGTTAGCATTCTTAGGGTCGACAAAACCTTCCGGCTGCATCATATACAACTCTTCCTTAAGATAACCGTTATGAACGCTGTTTTGACGTCCATCTGCCATATCTCATAATCATAGTATGCGACAATTGCTAACATGATTCGGACGGACTTAAGCTTCGCTACGGGAGAGAAAGTCTCATCGTAGTCAATCCCTTGAACTTGCCGATAACCCTTAGCGACAAGTCGAGCTTTATAGATGGTGAGATTACCATCCGCGTCCGTCTTCTTCTTGAAGATCCATTTGTTTTCTATCGCTCGCCGATCATCGGGCAAGTCTGTCAAAGTCCATACTTTGTTTTCATACATGGATCCTATCTCGGATTGCATGGCTTCAAGCCATTTGTTGGAATCCGGGCCCGCCGTCGCTTCTTCATAGTTCAAGGTTCACCGTTGTCTAACAACATGATTTCCGTGACAGGGTTGCCATACCACTGCGGTGTGGAACGTGTCCTTGTGGACCCTCTGAAGTTGAGTAGCAACTTGATCCGAAGTACTTTGATCATCATCGTTAATTTCCTCTCCAGTAGGTGTAGGCGCCACAGGAACATTTTCCTGAGCTGCACTACTTTCCGGTTCAAGAGGTAGTACTTCATCGAGTTCTACTTTCCTCCCACTTACTCCTTTCGAGAGAAACTCTTTTTCAAGAAAGGATCTGTTCTTGTCAACAAAGATCTTGCCTTCGGATCTAAGGTAGAAGGTATACCCAATGGTTTCCTTAGGGTATCCTATGAAGACGCATTTTTCCGATTTGGGTTCGAGCTTTTCAGGTTGAAGTTTCTTGACATAAGCATCGCATCCCCAAACTTTTAGAAACGACAGCTTAGGTTTCTTCCCAAACCATAATTCATACGGTGTCGTCTCAACGGATTTAGACGGTGCCCTATTTAAAGTGAATGTAGCTGTCTCTCTAGAGCGTATCCCCAAAATGATAGCGGTAAATCGATAAGAGACATCATAGATCGCACCATATCCAATAGAGTGCGATTCTGACGTTCAGACACACCGTTCTGTTGAGGTGTTCCAGCGGCATGAGTTGTGAAAGCGATTCCACATTTCCTTAAGTGTGTACCAAATTCATGACTTAAATATTCTCCTCCATGATCTGATCAGAAGAACTTTATTTTAGGTCACGTTGATTCTCTACCTCATTCTGAAATTCCTTGAACATTTCAAAGGTCTCAGACTTGTGTTTCATCAAGTAGACATACCCATATCTACTCAAGTCATCAGTGAGAGTGAGAACATAACGATATCCTCCGCGAGCCTCAACGCTCATTGGACCGCACACATCGGTATGTATGATTTCCAATAAGTTGGTTGCGCGCTCCATTGTCCCGGAGAATGGATTCTTAGTCATTTTGCCCATGAGGCATGGTTCGCATGTGTCAAATGATTCATAATCGAGATACTCTAAAAGTCCATCAGAATGGAGCTTCTTCATGCGCTTGACACCAATGTGACCAAGGCGGCAGTGCCACAAGTATGTGGGACTATTGTTATCAACTTTACATCTTTTGGTATTCACACTATGAATATGTGTAATATTACGTTCGAGATTCATTAAGAATAAACCATTGACCATCGGAGCATGACCATAAAACATATCTCTCATATAAATAGAACAACCATTATTCTCGGATTTAAATGAGTAGCCATCTCGCATTAAACGAGATCCCGATACAATGTTCATGCTCAAACTTGGCACCAAATAACAATTATTGAGGTTTAAAACTAATCCCAGAGGGTAAATGTAGAGGCAGCGTGCGACGGGCGATCACATTGACCTTGGAACCATTCCCGACGCACATCGTCACCTCGTCCTTCGCCAGCCTCCGTTTATTCCGCAGCTCCTGCTGTGAGTTACAAATATGAGCAACGACACGAGTATCAAATACCTGGAGTTACTACGAGTAATCGTAAGGTACACATCAATTACATGTATATCAAATATACCTTTAGTGTTGCGGCCTTCTTGTTCTGCTAAGTATTTGGGGCGATTCCGCTTCAAAGGCCCTTCCCTTTGCAATAAAAGCACTCTGTCTCAGGCTTGGGTCCATTCTTTGACTTCTTCCTGGCAACTTGCTTACCGGGCGCGGAAACATCCTTGCCGTCTGTCGGGGAGGCTGATCGTACCCGCGGACACCTATGGGGCCGGCGGAGCAGGCCCCTTTGTGGTTCGGAGGGGGGCGGAGATCGCACGAAGAGCGGATCGAGGCGATGCACACGAGCAGTTTACCCAGCCGAGCTCTCCGGAGAGATAAAACTCCTACTGCTGCTTGTTTGATCTATTGTGTTCTTGCAGGGAGCAATGCGAGCTACAAAACCTAGCGTGAGTGTCTCTGGCCTCCGGTGGGTCGAATGAACCGAACCAGCCGAACCTTGCGAAAAACGCGAACCGAACCCTTTCTACGTTGCACTCGGGCATCCTTTTATATGCTCAAGGGGTCTCCGACAGGTGGCAACATAGGCGAGGGTACAAATGTAAAAACAGGAGTTGGTACACCTACTTGAACATTGTACAGTGCAAAATACCTAACTCTGACGGCAAGGGACAAAAGCAATAAATGGCTGTCATTGTCGCCCAAACAGTGCAATAGAGGCCGTCAGGTGCGCCTCTGCTCGCCACGATGGCGAGCCTGTCAGCGCCGCGTATCGCTGCTCTCCGCTGGCTACACAGCCGCTCGACACGCGCCCATGGAACGGTCCCATGGTGACACGTCGCTGGGTGAGCTGGAGTGGGGACGGAGAGAGGTTGCATGCTTGACAAGCGCCTTGCCGCGCCGAAGCCTTTGTCGCGCCGGAGACTTGCCGCTCGAGCCTTCCCGACAAGCTCCTCTTGCCGGGGCCTTGTCCTCTGTGTGCTTGAAGTGGCCGTCCCGACGAGCTCCTCTTGTCGGGGCCTTGTCTTCTCAATCAAATACTTTGTTCTTGAATGGCTCCATAGGAGCCACGGAGGATATTGGTGGTGACGAGGCAAACCTTGCCGCTGGTGCTGCAATCGTCTGCGTGCACGAGCACGGGATACTAGGGTACCCTACTCTTGTACACCGACAGAGCCCCGGCCTGGGCCGCACGGTGCCGAAGCGCTTGTCGGGCCAGGCCCAGAATCGCAGACGGACACGCGGCCTCGACCACGCGGCAACCCGCCCCGGACCCACCACGATCCCCACCGCAAGACGCACCGACGTGGCGTCGGCGAGAGATCGTGGGCGGCGGTGGGGGGGTTCTTTATTAATATAAGCGGAACGTCCGCCCCCCTCCTCCCCTTTATAAGCGGAGGAAACAGAGGCAGGCCGACCACTCCTGCCATTGCCGTCTTGTCAAAAACCACCGCCGCTCCCTCGTCTTCTCCGGTGCGAAGAGAGCAGCGCCCTTCTTCGCCGCAAGCACACTCACCGCCGACCTCCTCCGCCCTCCTCGCCATGGCTCCGAAAGCCGATAAGGAGAAGGGCGCTGTCAGCCGAGGCGCAGCGGCTCGCGGCGCGCGCAAGGAGCGAGCCATCTTCCCCGCAGCTCGGCGCGCACGGGAGCTGCGGACGTCTTCTACATTTTCTGGTCGACGGCGACTTCAGGCGCATCCGCGACGCAGGGTGCTCCCCGCCCAGCCGCTGATCCGCCCCAACAGGTACCCTTTCTTCGCCATTTTCTTCTATTGCGGTCTTTGCCCGCCGTATTCCGAGTTCTTTTGCGACATAATGAACACCTTTAGCCTCCGCCTCCTTGATTTCACCCCCAAGGCCATCTTGACCATGGCCGTTTTCGCACATTTGTGCGAAAACTTTGTTGGAGTCCACCCGAATGTGGCACTCTTCTGCCATTTCTTTGTTCCCCGCGTCGAGAGTGGAGAGCCACTTGCCGGAGGGGTAGCCTAGGTCTCTAGGACCGGCAAGAAAGAGGCCTACCTAGAGGGGGAGTTCCGGAACAAGTGGGAGGAGTGGAGAGCCAACTGGTGCTGGGTCGTAGAGGAGGACCCACAGCCTTTCACCGCCGTGCGCCAAACCCCAATAGCGCGCGGCAAAGATTGGAGTAACTTGGCACCGGAGGATGCGAAGCTGAAGATAGCTGTGACCCGAATTCTGCCTCAGGCTTACCGGGTTGTGATGGGAGCGATTGGCGCAGACTTCATTCGCCGCCAATATCGCTCCCTTGCGTGAAAGGGGAGGCCTGCTTGGGAGTTCCGCACGCGGCGGACATCATGAGGCTGCGCCCGGGCCTGAATTGGAACTTCACCGTCATGGAGCTGGATTCAGTGCTGCTCGAGCTGTTCAAGAACGACCCCGAACATCCAGAGTGGTTCAGGTTGCCGCGGGGGGCGTCCCATTGTGCAACAACTCGGCGCTCGACCGCATCCGCACCATGATGCCACTGTGCGACTCCCACGGGATCGTCCCAACATGGCAGGAGCCCACCAGCGAGATCGTGCAGCAATTCTTTGATGACTTAGAAGAAGTGCCGATCCGCGCCGACGAGCAGAAGAGGCTCACCCGCGACACCACCGAGCAGGAGATGGCGAGGATCGCCACCAGGGTGGAGGAGGCGGCAGCAGCCGCTGCCGCTGGAGCCTTCGGGTTCACCGTGGAGGAGGCGGACGCGGCGAGGGCGGCAAGCTCTGCCGAGCGAGGGGAGGTCGCCGGCGAGGAGGACGAGCTTGTCGAGACCGAGGCCAGGTCGAGCGGACCCGCCAAAGGCGCTTCTTCCCTCTAAGCGACTTGCCGCTGAGCCAGCTCTCCGCTGAGGAGGCGTCTCCGCAGGGTCGGAGACGAGTCCGGGCGGCAGATCGGCCCACAGCAGCGCGCTGGCCGACGCTGCTCCACCGCTGCAAGCGAGGTTGCCGGGGAGCGCCCACTGCAGCGACAAGCTGGGCGGAGTCTTCTCGGCCACCGCCGACGCTTCCGCCAAGCGGCCAAGAGAGCCCACTCCCCCGCCTCATCGCACCGGAGGCGGGCCGGAGTTTGACTTCTCCGCGCTCAGCTCCGAGGAGGAGGGCGAAGAGTAAGCCCTTGAGACTTTTGCTTGTGTTTCTTCAATTTTTATTGCTTCATCTTGAATCTGATTTGCTTCGTTCTGGATTCTTTCCTTTTCGTGACGCCGCCCGTAGAGCGGCGAAGAGGGCCAAGATCCCGACGGTCGTCGTCGAGATGATTCTCCCAGCAACGGGGACGCGTCGAGACTGCCTTTGCCGGACCCGACAACCCTTCTTCGAAAGCAGCCCCAAAGACAACCCCCAGAGTAAGTGTGCAGTTTTCTTCTTACTATTAGGTGTGCAGGGGTGCTCCTTCTCTGATGATATCCTGTGTGCTTGTGTAGGGGCGGAGCAGCCTCATCGGGAGGCTCGGGAAGCCGCCCGAGATCCTGCCCGCTGCCACTACGCCGCGAAGGGAGAACTCCCCGGCAAGGGAGCTCCCTCCGACAAGGGAGGCCACCCCGGCAAGGGAGGCCACTCCGGCAAGGGAGGCTACCCCGGCAAGGGATGGCGCCAGTGACCCTCCAGCGGTCGAGGTCATAGCTGCGGATCCCGTTGCAGGTAACTTCCTTACACGAAATTTTCCCTTGGGCTTGCTTTCTTTTGTTTCTCTTTTTGAACATCTGCTTAACTGCCCCTTCTTCGTCTGACGCAGACCCGATGGAGGTCGAGGCCGCCGTCGAGGAGGAAACGCGCGGCAACACCGACGAGGCCGCCGTCGAGGAAGAAGAGGTCATCGTCGTGGAAGAAGAGGCCGTCGCCGACGGGCCTGTTGGCGGGGAGGCCACCGAGGCTGCCGACGCAGAGGCCGGCGAGGGGTCGGGCGGTCATACTGATGGCCCTGAGGCCGCAGGAGCGGCAAGCGCTACACCGACAGCCGATTCCCCTTGCGGCGTCGAAGTTCGAGGAGCCCCAGCCCAGCGCCTACTGAAGGCCGGCGGGCGTCTTCATCAAGCTCCACGGGAGCCAAGCTCAGGCGCCGGTCGAGGAGAAACCTTCGACGGCGAGCTACTCGCCTCCGCTGGGCTGGCGCTGGTGGACGCCAGCAAGCAGCAGCCGAGTCCGAGGAGGAGCAGCTACTGAAGAAGCTGTTGTCGCTCTACCGCGCCCGGCAGGCCAAGTTAGAGACCCGGGAAGCCCTTGTCGTGAGGGCGGGAGCGGATATGGAGAAGCGCGCCGAGGAGCTCTGGAGCGCCAACAAAGAAGCCCTCCGTGACGTGGCGGAAGCGCGGGGGCAGCTCGCAGAAGAGCGCACGGCCTTCATCCTTGAGAAGGCCGCAGCTGATGAGGAGCAGCGGCTAGCTGCTGAGAAGCTCGCCAGCAGAAAGCAGTGGCGCAGCGGAAGGTCAACCTGGACAGCCACGAGGAGGACCTTGCCGCGCGCGAGGAGTCGCTTGGCGGGGCGCTTCAGGAGGCGAAGGACATTGCCGCAGCCGCCGAGGCCGCCAAGGAAGAGCTGAAAGCGAAGGTGGCACAGCTAGAGGCCACCCTCAAGAAGAGCGGCGAAGAGCTTGCCGTGCTCAAGCATGAGCGCGAGAAGGACGCCCACACCCTTGGCGAGCTGCAGAGCCGTCTCGCTGACAGGGCCAAGGAGCTCGACGCCGCCAAGGATTCCAAGTCGGATCTGGAGCTGAAACTGACCACTCTGACGCAGACGTTGGATGGCGCTAGAGAGCAGGAGGTGGCCTTGTTGGAGGCGATCAAGACCAAGGAGGAGCTGCTGGCGAAAGCCGCCTCCGTCCAGAACACTTTGAGGAGGCGTGGAGCATCGGACCAAGGTCTTGTGGACACCGCCGACATCCACAACGAGCTGATGGAGCTGGGGATGGCGGACCTCGCATACTCCTCCGACGAGCATCTCCAACCCAGCGCCAAGCTCAGCCTGTTCTTCAAAGGCGTGGTGATGGGTCTCCGGCGACTCCGGGAAGAGGTCCCGAAGCAGATGGCCGAGGAATCGCGCCAAGTTTGTGCGGGGGCCCTCGAGAAGGTGTTGATGAAGGTGGCCTTCCGCAACCCGGGCCTCAACCTTAACGGCGTCCTCAGATCCTTGCCGTCCGAAGCCAACGTGGAGGAACTCAAAGCCCTTGTCACACCCATTGTGGACAAGGTGAACAAGATCAAGCGGATCGAGGGTGACCGCGTGGACTAGGCCGCCAACCTTATCTTTCCCTTGTCGCTGTTGATCATGTTTAGAAAACTTTGTTAGATCAGCGACAAGTTATTCTGTAATATACTCTATCTTAGGTGAATCGATCAATGCAATGTTATTTCCTCTATTTGATTTCTTCCTTTGTAATGCGTTTACGCTTTACGCATTCAGGGGACTTGTCGTTGCGGGCACTTTTGTCATGAGCGCCGAAAAGTGAACGTCAAGACTTCAGCCGTGATGCCGCCTCCAAGAAGCAACCTTGTCGCGACCAGCCGCAGCTCACTTAAGTTGTTGAGCGGACTCGAAACAAAGTAAGGGCGCGACTAGCCGGCGAGTTGGTTCCTCTGCGCACAGGTTTTCCATACAAAGTACTATCGTTCGAGGAAGATAACTTGAAAATTTAAAAGTTGATTGCTCAAACTTTGGCAACTTAGCTTTTCGGTCTCTTGCTTCCCGATGAGGTGGAACTTCCTCGGCCGCCCTGGTCCATAGTATTATCTCCTCCTCCCCCTTGGTTAACTTGTGCTGAGGAGCCTTCTTTCCTTTGAGAAAAGAAAAGAAGAGGAAATAACATTATGGAGCCTAAGCGGCTCGATTCTGCTTACCGGTGTGGTTGCTGCACAAAGTGTTAGCCAAAGCATGCAATAAATTGATGAAAGCATGAACTTGACAAGTCGATGCGCAACACACGAGCTTTATCGATGCACGGGTCTGCGCCCGGCTTTGTCTGAAGGATTACATGCAACAGCGGCAAGACTTGTACAAAAGGTGGTTGCCGGAACGGATTCCGACAACCGCGCCCTATGGGTAAAACTTACGAAGATGCTCAATGTTCCAGGAGTTGCTCACCGAATGCCATCTTCGGTCTCAAAGCGGACAGCGCCAGGCCTAGTGACTCGTTTCACCCGATAAGGGCCTTCCCACTTTGGCGTCAACTTGTTTGAATTCTTGGCGGACTGAACGCGCCAAGAACAAGGTCGCCTTCCTCGAGACTTCATCACTAACCTGCGGCTATGGTAGCGACGCAGGCTTGGTAGCGGCTCGCGACAATGGCCTCGAAGACGATCCTCCTCGAGGAGCAGTAGCGTCATCTTGTCGCAGCTGCTCTTGCTCAAGCTCATCATAAGCGAGTACTCGAGGCGATCCGTGATATCGTGTTCCGTTGGGAGAACCGCCTCTGCTCCATAGACTAGAGCAAAGGGTGCACGCCGGTGGCTCGATTTGGCGTCGTCTGATCGACCAAAGAACCACCGGCAGCTCCTCGATCGATTTCTTCCGCACTTGTGCAGCTTGTCGAAAGTTCTGGTCTTGAGCCCGTGCATCACTTCAGCGTTTGCCCTCTCTGCTTGACCGTTGCTTCTCGGGTGAGCAACAGAAGCAAAGCAGACCTTGGCGCCAAGGTCTTGGACGTACTGCATGAAGGTGCGACTTGTAAATTGCGTGCCGTTGTCGGTGATGATCCCGTTAGGGGTTCCAAACGGCAAACAATCGACACGAAGAACTTGATCGCCGACCGTTGTCACCTTCCTCATCGCTTCCACTTCCGCCACTTTGTGAACTTGTCGATGGCGGCGCATAAGTACTCAAAGCCCCGACAACTTCGGGGAAGGGGCCGAGGATGTCGAGCCCCGGACCAAAAATGGCGGGATAAAGGGATCGTCCGAGAGCTTGAGATGGCTGGTGTATCTGTTTGGAATGGAACCGCACGCATCACACTTGGTTACTTGTGCGGTTGCATCCCGGAGGCTGTCGCCGAAGAAACCTTGCACGAAAGTTTTGCGGCAAGTGCCCTCGCCGCCAATGTGGTAACCACATGTGCCTCCATGTATCTTCGCCAACAGCTTACATCCATCTTCCTGGCAATACACTTCAATTTCACACCGTTGAGTCTTCTTACAGACGGTATGCTATCGACAAACTGGTACATACTTGATCGCCGGGCTACTATTTCCGCTTCTTCTTGCTCTTCGGAAGTTCTCCTGTCAAGGAAATGGACAATCTGCTGCGCCCATGTTGGAGCTTGCGGCTCGACAACAAGGAGTAAAGGCACATCTGCTGCTGCGGGGACATCAACCGACGGCAAGAGCTGCGGCTCTGCCGGAGTTAGATGCTCCCGACAAGCTTGCCGGAGCAAGACTTGTCGGGAGCGTCGCTTCAACGAAACAAACCTCGGGTCTGCCGGAGCAGATCGCTCCTCAAAGACTATTGGTGTTGATCTTGGGGACCTTTGCAACGACGGCTTCGGGAAGCTCTGTCGGAAAGTAGTCACCAGAGGCCAACTTCCTCTTCTTGCCTTGTCCTGTTGATGGCGTTACGGTTGGTTGAGTCAGCTTGAGCACAAAGATCCCTGGTTCCACAGGTAGCTTGAGTGCGGCGCACTTTGATAGGCCATCAGCAATATCATTCTGAGCTCTTGGAACATGTTCCATTTGCCGGCCGTCAAAGTGCTCTTCCAGCTTCCTCACTTCATCGACGTAGGCTTCCATCAATGGACTCTGGTAATCTTTGTTGACTTGGCGGACGCATTTAGTTGCGAGTCACCTGACAATAAGCTTCTTGATCCCAAGGTCCACTGCGATCCACGAGACCTGCAAGCAAACCTTCATACTGCAGTATTGTTTGTCGCTTGATCCTTGGGAAAGTGCATCCGACGGGCGCACTTGAGGTGCTCTCCGATTGGGTGCGATAAGCAGCACGCCGGCACCGGCGCGCTTTGCAGCGTAGAAGGCACCATCAAAGTACATCAGCCACTCTTTGCTTGCTTCTTTGACGGGATGCTCGTCTCCGTAATCTCTTCATCTGGCGCTACGTCCATTCTACTATGAATTCTACCAAGGCTCGCTTTGGATAGTTGATGTCTTTCAAACTTGAGACCAAAGCTTGACAGCTCCGGTGCCCACTCGACAATCCCGCCTGCCGCTCGGATTCTGCAGTATCCTCTTGATGAAAGCGAGTGACAACTATGATCTCATGTGCTTGGAAGTAATGGCGCAGCTTTCTCGAGGCCATGAGGAGGCCGAAAAGAAAATTTTGCACACCAGAGTACCTTGACCTAGCCCCCTGCAGAAGGGAACTGACAAAGTAGGTAGGCGCTGCACCATCCTTTTCTGCATCTCTGCTCACGTGGTTCCGCGGACTCATCCTTGTCGGGACCAGAGCTTGTCGGGCGAAGCCTGCTTGTCGCTGGATGTGTTTGCCGTGGTTGCTGGCTCATCATCCGCCTCCCTCTCCGCCACTAACGCAGCACTAACCACTTGATTGGTTGCCACTATATATAGCAGCAACTTCTCTTGTGGCCTAGGTGCGACAAGTGTTGGAGTGGAGGACAGGTATCTCTTCAAGTCCTGCAGCGCAGCCTCCGCCGAGTCCATTTATCGACCTGCCTTTTTCAAAATCTTGAAAAATGGCGGGGACGCTTCAGCCAGACCTAGAAATAAACTCCTTGAGAGCAGCCACGCAACCGGCAAGTCTTCGTACATCCTTGACGCGCTTTGGTGCTTCAATCTGCTCAATGGCCTTGATCTTGTCGGGATTAGCTTCAATTCCTCGCCGAGACCACGAAGAACCCGAGAAGCTTGCCGGAAGGGACTCCAAACACGCACTTCTCGAGGTTGAGTTTGAGGTTGATCTTGCGGAGATTTGCAAAGGTCTCGTCCAAATCTTGAACCAGAGTTGCTTTGTCCTTGCTTTTGACCACTATGTCATCCATGTAGGCTTCTACATTTCTGTGCATCTGCGGCTTAAAAGCGTCATGGACTACCCTTGCAAATGTTGAACCAGCATTCTTCAAACCGAAAGGCATCCGTATGAAACAGTATGTGCCACATGGTGTGATGAATGCGGCCTTTTCTTCATCTTCTTCAGCCATGAAGATCTGATGGTATCCTGAGTATGCATCAAGAAACGAAAGCAAATCAAATCCAGCCGTGGAGTCAACAATCTGGTCGATGCGCGGCAAGGGAAATGGATCTTTGGGACAAGCTTTATTAACATCTGTGAAGTCAATACAAAGTCTCCATTTCCCATTTGCTTTGGCGCACGCGACTACGAGATTGGCCAACCACGTAGGATGGAGCACTCCTCGACAAGGCCCGCCGCTTCCTGTTTCTTGATCTCTTCGCTATGAATTCTTGGCGCCCAACGCTTGCTTCGACTTTTGCTTGACGGGCCGCGCATGAGGACAAACGGCCAGGCGGTGCTCAATCACTTTCCTGGGAACACCAGGGATATCAGACGGCTGCCATGCAAACACGTCGACATTCGCCCGCAGGAAAGCAACGAGCATGCCTTCCTATTTAGGGTCGAGAGAGGCACTGATGGTGAAGGTACCACCAGTGCCGTCCTCCTTGGCGGGCACCTTCTTGGTCTTCGGCGGAGCCACCATCTTCTTGCACTTGCCGGTGGAGCTCGATGGTGCGTCCTCGACGGTAGCACAAGACCTCGAAGAGGTGCGCTTGCGGAGTGAGCATCGAGAGCCCTTGCCGGACTTGGACTTGGTCTTCTTCTTCCCCGGGGCCGGTGACAAGTGTTGGGCAGTCTGTCGCGGCCGCTGCATCCCGGTAGATCTCGTCGGCACAGATAAGGGCATCCTTCTTGTCGCCGTGGACAGAGATGACGCTTATCGGGCCTGGCATCTTGAGTAGGTTGTAGGCGTAGTGAGAAGCCGCCATGAACTTGGCGAGTCTTTGGACGGCCAAGTATCCCATTGTAAGGCAATGGGAAATCGGCAACGTCAAATGTAACCCTCTCAGTCCTGAAGTTCAGCTTCACGCCAAATGTGACCGCAATGTAATCTTCCCTTCGCTTGCTCCTTCCCGGATTGATTCCTTGGAAGGTACCGGTCTCTTCGAGCTCGCCGTCAGGGATTTGAAGCTTCTGGAGCACCGCAGAGGAGATCAGATTCAAGCCGGCCCCGCCGTCAACTAACATTTTTGTGACCTTGAGGTTGCGGATGTGTCGGTGTACTAAAATAGGGGTACCTTAGTACCCCGAACTTGTGCACGGGCAGTCGCAGCATCCCCGTGGCAAGCCTCGCCGGGCGTCCGCCAAGACCCTCCGCAGCCATTCAGAAGACAGGACCCCGGCAAGAGGAGCTTGCCGGGAAGGCCTCTCTAGGCACAGACAAGGCCCCGACAAGAGGATCTTGTCGGGAAGGCCGCTCCAGGCACGCGGAAGACAAGGCCCCGGCAAGAGGAGCTTGCCGGGAAGGCTCGGAGCGCGACAAGTCTCCGGGGGCGACCAGGATTCGGCTGCTGCAAGGCGCTTGCCGCGGCATGCAACCTCTCTCCGTCCCCGCTCCAGCTCACCCAAATAATTGCCGCCATGGGACCGTTCCATGGGCGGCGTGTCGGCGGTGTGGCAGCCAGCGGAGAGCAGCGATAAGCGGCGTGACAGGCTCGCCATCGTGGCGGCGGAGGCGCACTGACGGTCTCTGTTACACTATTTGGGCGACAACGACGGGCATTTATTGCTTTTGTCCCTTGCCGTCAGAGTTAGGTATTTTGCACTGTACACCGTTCAAGTAGGTGTACCAACTCCTGTTTTTACATTTGTACCCCCGTCTATGTTGCCACCGCCGGAGACCCTTGAGCATATAAAAGGAGGCCCGAGTGCAACGTAGAGGGGGTTCGCGTTTTTGGTCGGTTCGGTTCCGTTCAGTTCAGTTCGCCAGGTTCGTCTCGTTAGGTTCATTCGACCCACTCGAGACCAGATAGACTCACGATAGGTTTTGTAGCTCGCATTGCTCCCTAGTAAGAACACAATAGATCAAACAAGCAGCAGTAGGCGTTTTATCTCTCCGGAGAGCTCCGAAGCTGGGTAAACCGCTCGTGTGCATCGCCTCGATCCGCTCTTCGTGCGATCTCCGCCCCCCTCCGAACCACAAGGGGCCTGGTCCGCCGGCCCCATAGGTGTTCGTGGGTACGATCAGCCTCCCCGACATCTCTGGCGCGCCAGGTAGGGGGCGTCGAGGCCGTGTGAATCCGATCCGGCGTTCACGCGAGAAGCGTCATCAACATCTTCCTCAACATGCCACCGAAGAAGAAGGCTTCGGCGGCAGCAGAGCCGTCCGCGTCGTACCCACGCTCACCGCAGCAAATGGGTGGTGGGGCAGACGCTGGCGGAGGGACGGGCGCCGACAAAGGTGCTCGCGACATTGCCAAGTCCAAGGACAAGGCACCGCAAACCTCGGCGTCCGCGCATCCCCCGCGCCCGTCTCAGGAGACGCGGGACCAACAACGTCATGGCGTTCACAACGCCATGCGTTCGTTGGATCGAGACCCTGAAGACCGCATAAAGCGCCAACATGCTGGCACGAGTGAGATACGGTCACCCGGACGGGGTGCTGCTCCTTCTAACTTAGTTAGAAGTCCGAGCGTGTCCCGCTCCTCGCACCGTTCTCCAATGCCGCCTACTACTCCAGCAGAAGCTCTGGCGAGAGCTCAACTGCTCCTCGACTACCCTCCAACGGCCGACAAGGTCGACGAGTGGAGGGCCACTATCCAGAGCCTCATCGGCTTTGCCAACGGCGACGCTCCGCGGCAACCAACGCCATCATTGCCGCGGCGATATGACAAGGCACGAGCCGATGGCGACGAGACTATCGGAGGTGCAACCACCGTGCACTCTCCGCCAAGAAGGCCAAGATCGCCGACTCACCGGATCCACCTCGACAGCGACTCCACTGCGTCGTCGGATCCGCGAGCTCGACGCGATCAGCGCCAAGTTCTTCATGAGCGACAACAAGAGGACGCTCGAACTCGCATCAAGCACTGAAGAGAAGCGCGACGTCAATCCGACAAGCGCGCTGGGCCTTCTGTTGACATGCACGCGCCGGAGGCGAGGCAACTTGCCGTGACGCGGTAGGTTGCCCCGCGTTCACTCATGAGCTGCGGCAAGTCCAAAGGGGCCCAGCCGTAAAAACTTCAAACCAGACGTGCCGGAGAAGTATGATGGCAGGGCGCACGTCGGAGTTCCTCAAAGCATCTACACCATCGCGGTGCAGGCTGCGAGGGGACGGGACGACAAGATCCTCGCCAACTACTTCCCGCCGTGCTCAAGCCCAACGCCGATCTTGCCTCATGCACTTGCCGGACAGCTCCATATCCTCTTAGGCAGATTCTGTGCCATCGGTTTGTTGGCGCCTTCATAGGCGTGCCACAAACCTCATGGCTAAGAGAGCGACCTTCACTTGCTCGCCCGAAGGAAGGAGAGTCCTCGCGCAAGTTCATTCAGAGATTCAGCCGTAGGCACTACAACATCCCAAACGTCCACCCCGCGCGGTGATCGGCGCATTTCATCGTAATGTGCGGAACCGCAGGATGAGGGAGGAGATGGCGATGTGCAAAGTCAAGGACGCCACGAGCTGTACGCCTTGGCCGACAAGTGTCTTGCTACGAGGAAGGAGGAGACTCCGGGAGAGAATGCGAAGCAGGATCGAGCAAGGTGATGACACCGCCCCAGCAAAGAAGGGCCGGCGGCGAGGCAACAGGAAGAAGGAAAGCAGAGAAGTGCTAGATGTCGAGCAGTCCGGCAACGAAGGCGGTGACAAGAACGCCAAGGCTGGTGGCTCCGGCAAGGAGGTTGCCGCGGACGCCAACCACCAGTCGGTGGCGGCCGCCGACAAGCTGTGACGGCTCGCAAGCAAGATCTTGCAAGATCCACCGCACCAAGGGCCACGATCTCCAGAGCTGCAAGAAGGTCGAGCAGCTTGTCGAACAGCAGAGAGCTGAGTACGAGCGGCGAGACAAGGAGAAGGCCCAGGAAGGTGCTGGGGGAGCAAGCAAGAAACGTCCCGGCCGGGGAGGACGCCGCGGCAAAGTCAAGCAGCGACAAGGAGATCGACCTCCCCGCGGCCGTGACAAGGTTGAAGATGATGATGAGGGCAAAGATATGGAGGACGACGACGCCGATGAGCAGGAGTTTCAGAAAGCCACAGAGGTTCTCTGCGTTGACGGAGGTGCTTCCCAGCATACCTCCCACCGCCAACTCAAGCAATGCATGCGGGAGGTCAATGCAGCGGAACCATCCGTAGAGTCACGCAAGTCTCTAAAGTGGTCCAGCACGCCTATCATTTTTGATATTGAGGACCACACTGATCGCAAAATTGCGGTCGGGTGCTTGCCGATGTTGGTCTCTCCAACCATTCGCAACCTCAAGGTCACAAAAATGTTAGTTGAGGGTGGGGCCGGCTTGAATCTGATCTCCTCCGCGGTGCTCCGGAAGCTTCAAATCCCTGACAGCGAGCTCGAAGAGACCGGAACCTTCCAAGGAATCAATCCGGGAAGGAGCAAGCTGAAGGGGAAGATTACGTTGCCGGTCACATTTGGCAGCGAGCTGAACTTCAGGACTGAGAGGGTTACGTTTGACGTCGCCGATTTCCCATTGCCTTACAATGGGATACTTGGCCAGCCCAGACTCGCCAAGTTCATGGCAGCCTCTCACTACGCCTACAACCTACTCAAGATGCCGGGCCCGATAAGCGTCATCTCTGTCCATGGCGACAAGAAGGATGCCCTTATACGTGCCGACAAGATCTACCGGGATGCAGCAGCCGACAGACTGCCCAACACTTTCCGCCGATGCTCCCGGGGAAGAAGACCAAGTCCAAGTCCGGCAAGGGCTCGATGCTCACTCCGCAAGCGCACCTCTTGGAGTGCTGCGCTACCGCCGAGGACGCACCATCGAGCTCCACCGCAAGTGCAAGAAGAGGGTGGCTCCGCCGAAGACCAAGAAGGTGCCCGCCAAGGAGGACGGCGCTGGTGGTACCTTCACCATCAGTGCCTCTCTCGACCCCAAATAGGAAGGCGCGCTCGTTGCTTTCCTGCGGGCGAATGTCGACGTGTTTGCATGGCAACCGTCCGATATCCCCGTGTTCCTGTGAAAGTGATTGAGCACCGCTCGCCGCTTGTCCTCGCGCGCGCCCGTCAAGCAAAAAGTCGAAGCAAGCAAAGGAGCGCCAAGAATTCATAGTCAAGAGATCAAGAACCGGAAGCGGCAGGCCTTGTCGAGGAGTGCTCCATCCTACGTGGTTGGCCAATCCTGTAGTCGTGCGCAAGGCAAATGGGAAATGGAGACTTTGTATTGACTTCACGGATGTTAATAAAGCTTGTCCCAAAGATCCGTTTCCCTTGCCGCGCATTGACCAGATTGTTGACTCCACGGCCGGATGTGATTTGCTTTCGCTTCTTGATGCCTACTCAGATACCATCAGATCTTCATGGCTGAAGAAGATGAGGAGAAGACCGCATTCATCACACCATGTGGCACATACTTTGTTTCATACGGATGCCTTTCGGTTTGAAGAATGCTGGTTCAACATTTCCAAGGGTAGTCCATGACGCTTTTGAGCCGCAAATGCACGAAATGTAGAAGCCTACATGGATGACATAGTGGTCAAGAGCAAGGACAAAGCAACTTTGGTTCAAGATTTGGACGAGACCTTTGCAAATCTGCGCAAGATCAACCTCAAGCTCAACCCCGAGAAGTGCGTGTTTGGAGTCCCTTCCGGCAAGCTTCTCGGGTTCTTCATGTCTCAGCGGGGAATTGAAGCTAATCCTGACAAGATCAAGGCCATTGAGCAGATTGAAGCACCAAAGCGCGTCAAGGATATACGAAGACTTGCCGGTTGCGTGGCTGCTCCCAGCAGGTTTATTTCTAGGTCTGCTGAGCGCGCCCTGCCATTTTTCAAGATTTTGAAAAAGGCAGGTCCAGTAAAATGGACTCCCGAAGCGGAGGCTGCGCTGCAGGACTTAAAGAGATACCTGTCCTCCACTCCAACACTTGTCGCACCTAGGCCACAAGAGAAGTTGCTGCTATACATAGCGGCAACCAATCAAGTGGTTAGTGCTGCGTTAGTGGCGGAGAGGGAGGCGGATGACGAGCCAACAATCATGCAAGCACGCCCAAAGGATGACAAGTGGTGGGGCTTCGCCGACAAGCTCTGGTCCCGACAAGGGCGAATCTCAAGGCAGACACATGAACAGAATCTGAGAAAAGGATGGTGCAGCGCCCGGTCTATTTTGTCGACTCCCTCCGCAAGGGGCTAGGTCAAGGTATTCGGGTGTGCGTAAATTGCTTTTCGGCCTCCTCATGGCCTCGAGAAAGCTGCGCCATTACTTCCAAGCACATGAGATCATAGTTGTCACTCGCTTTCCGCTGAAGAGGATACTGCAGAATCCAGAAGCGACAGGCAGGATTGTCGAGTGGGCACTGGAACTGTCAAGCTTTGGTCTTAAGTTTAAAAACATATCAACTATCCAAAGGAGAGCATTGGCAGAATTCATAGCAGAATGGACGCCAACGCCAGATGAAGAGATTCCGGAGACGAGCATCCCCGTCAAAGAAGCAAGCAAAGAGTGGCTGATGTACTTTGATGGTGCCTTCTCGCTGCAAGGCGCCGGTGCGGCATGCTCGCTTATCGCACTCCACCGGAGAGCACCTCAAGTCGTCGTCGGATGCACTTTCCCAAGGAGCAAGCGACAAACAATACTGCATTGTATGAAGGTTTGCTTGCCGGTCTCAGGATCGCAGTGGACCTTGGGATCAAGAAGCTTATTGTCAGGGGTGACTCGCAACTCGTCGTCCGCCAAGTCAACAAAGATTACCAGAGTCCGTTGATGGAAGCCTGCGTTGATGAAGTGAGGAAGCTAGAAGAGCACTTTGACGACCTGCAAATGGAACATGTTCCAAGAGCTCAGAATGATATTGCTGACGGCCTGTCAAAGTGCGCTGCGCTTAAGTTACCTGTGGAACCAGGGATCTTCGTGCTCAAGCTGACTCAGCCTACCGTAACACCATCATTTGGATGAGCAAGAAGAGGAAGTTGGCCTCTAGTGACTACTTTCCGTGAGCTCCCCGAAGCCGTCGTTGCAAAGGTCCCCAAGATCAACACCAACAGTGCTGAGGAGCAGTCTGCTCCGACAGACCCTAGGGTTTGTTTCGTTGAAGCAGACGTTCCCAACAAGTCTTACTCCGGCAAGCTTGTCGGGGAGCATCAAGCTTCGGCAGGACCGCAGGTCCTCGCCGCGGAAGCTGATGTTCCCGCAGCAGCAGATGTGCCTTTAGTCCTTGTTGTCGAGCCGCAAGCTCCAGCATGGGCGCATTAGATTGTCCATTTCCTTCAGACAGGAGAACTTCCGAAGAGCAGAAGAAGCGGAAAGAGTAGCCCGGCGGTCAAGTATGTACCGGTTTGTCGATAGCATATTATGCGTAAGAAGACTCAACGGTGTGAAATTGAAGTGTATTGCCAGGGAAGATGGACAGAAGCTGTTGGCAGAGATACATGGAGGCACATGTGGTCACCACACTGGCGCGAGGGCACTTGCCGGCAAAGCTTTCCGGCAAGGTTTCTTCTGGCCGACAGCCCTCCAGATGCAACCGCACAAGTAACCAAGTGTGAAGCGTGCGGTTCCATTCCAAACAGATACACCAGCCAGCTCAAGCTCTCCAGACGATCCCTTTATCCTGGCCATTTTCGGTGCAGGGGCTCGACATCCTCGGCCCCTTCCCCGAAGCTGTCGGGGCTTTGAGTACTTGTACGCCGCCATCGACAAGTTCACAAAGTGGCGGAAGTGGAAGCGATGAGGAAGGTGACAAAGATCAGTGAGTCAAGTTCTTCAGGTCGATTGTCTGCCGTTTTGGAATCCCTAACAGTATCATCACAGACAACTGCACATAATTTACGAGTCGAAACTTCATGCATTACGTCCAAGACCTTGGCGCCAAGGTGCCGCCGGCTTCCGTTGCTCACCCGAGAAGCAACGGTCAAGCGAGAGAGGAAAATGCTGAAGTGCTGCGGGTTCAAGACCAGAACTTTCGACAGGCTGCACAAGTGCGGAAGAAAGCTGGATCGAGGAGCTGCCGGTGGTTCTTTGGTCGATCGGAATGACGCCAAATCGAGCCACCGCCGTGCACCCTTTGCTCTAGTCTATGGGGCAGAGGCAGTTCTCCCCACGGAACTTCGTATACGGATCGCCTCGAGTACTCGCTTATGATGAGCTTGAGCAAGAGCAGCTGCGACAAGATGACGCGCTGCTCCTCGAGGAGGATCGTCTTCAGCGGCTATGCGAGCCGCTCGCTACCAGCAAGCCCTGCGTCGCTACCATAGCCGCAGGGTTAGTCCCATAAGTCTCGAGGAAGGCGACCTTGTTCTTCGGCGCGTTCAGTCCGCCAAGAATTCAAACAAGTTGACCCCAAAGTGGGAAGGCCCTTATCGGGTGAAACGAGTCACTAGGCCTGGCGATGTCCGCCTTGAGACCGAAGATGGCATTCGGTGAGCAACTCACGGAACATTGAGCATCTTCGTAAGTTTTACCCATAGGGCGCGGTTGTCGGAATCCGTTCCGGCAACCACCTTTTGTACAAGTCTTGCCGTTGTTGCATGTAATCCTTCGTACAAAGCCGGGCGCAGACCCCGTGCATCAGTAAAGCTCATGTGTTGCGCACAGCTTGTCAAGTTCATGCTTTCATCATTTTATTGCATGTTTTGGCTAACACTTTGTGCAGCAACCATACCCGGTAAGCAGAATCGAGCCGCTAGGCTCCATAATGTTATTTCCTCTTCTTTTTCTTTTCTCAAAGGAAAGAAGGCTCCCTCGCGCACAAGTTAACCAGGGGGGAGGAGGAGATAATACTATGGACCAGGCACCGCTTGAGGAAGTTTCACCTCATCGGGAAGCAAGAAACAGAAAAGCTAAGTTGCCAAAGTTTGAGCAATCAATTTTTAAATTTTCGTTATCTTCCTCGAACGATAGTGCTTTGTATGGAAAAACTCATGCGCAGAGGAACCAAATGGTGACTGGTCGCGCCTTACTTTGTTTCGAGTCCGCTCAACAACTTAAGTGAGCTGCGGCTAGTCCGCGACAAGGTTGCTTTGTCAGCGACCGACCCGCCAAAGAGCTGCCGAAGTTCCGCACTCGGCGCCAAGGCAAGGGTGCTCAGACCGGCAAGTTTTCCCTGAAAAGCGTAGGGTAATAACATACAAAGCCAACAGTCGAGTAAAGGAAGTAACGTAGCAAATGTTGCCCAGAATAAAGATATATTACAAAAATAACTTATTGAGGCACTGGCTAAATCGTTCCCAGAACTGAAATAACAGCGAAGGGGAGAAGAAGGGCGCGCCGGCACCCAAGCCCCGGCAAGCAAGAATTGCCGGGGGCTGCGGCAAGCCATAGTTGCCGGGGGCTGCGGCAAGCCAGAGTTGCCGGGGGCTGCGGCAAGCCATAGTTAGGGGGCGGCAAGAAGCCAGAGTTGCCGGGGCTGAGATATCGATAAGCCCTTCGTCCTTTTTCAAGCATCCCTTTTTATTAAAACATTCTACTCGGATACAATCCGTGGGGAATGAAAAACATGAAAGGGAAGATTACAAGTATTAAATGCGGATAAGGCCGAAGGCTTACAAATTAAAAAGATAAGATGCCCGTAATCCTTTTACATCCCTCTCTTCGTGAGGTAGGTCAAGGAGGCGAGAAGGGCAAAAGAAACGCCTAGGCGAGCTACAGGTGCCAGAAGGCACCAAAGGAACATCCCGGGAGCTCCCCGAGGGCTTGACGGAGATGGCAGCGCCGGAAGCGGAGCTCGAAGACGGGGCGGCAGGACGTCGGCACGCTGTCGAGGGCACTATGCCCTTGTACTCCGACTTGACGGCCTTGTCGCCATCCCTCTTCCCCTTCCGCAGCCTCCCTACGCCAGTCGCCCAAGGAGACGACCCCGGGGAGTTCAAGGAGCCGGCGACGCGGATGATGGGGTCGCCGGTGACGCACGAAGCGGCGCCCGACAACTAATCAGGCCCGCTACCCTCGTCGTCGCTGTCGCTCTCCTCCTCGTCACTCTCGCTCGAGGGGGAATCTTCGCTGTCGGAGGAGCTATCCACGCAGCACTTCGCCCGAGTACCGAGATCCCCGAAGACCTTGGCGGAGAGGAGATCACCCTCCATTAACTTAAAATGGAGGGTAAATCCGGCCCTCAGGCTGTGGATGCAGTGAACATCTTCCACCCGCGATCAAGATACATCACATTAGGGGCTGGGAATACAACACGGACTCGCATGCCGCTGATTCCACAGCCCCTCATGTGCAGTCTCAGTGTCTCGGGTGGATCCGACTCCATCGCGCTCGCGAACGGAGCTGGAAGCCGGAGGCGACGACGAGGCGCCCGGCGCAGCCTGACGAAGAACTCGCAAGGGTCGTCCCCTGTATGGACCGCCGCAGGGAGGGGAACCGCCGGCGGAAGCGGAGACGGCGCGCCGCCCCGTCCGCCTCTTCCCCGAGCGCCTCGACCTCGTCCACGACCTCACCCCTCCCTCTTCCTCTTGTGGCTGGCTCTGCCGCCCCGGGCGTGGGGTTGGGAGGGGAGCGCTTTCTAGCGGCGACCCTCGTCGCCACCAATCAAGAACCAAGGTTCCTTTTCTCCATGGCGAATGAGAGAAAGGGGAGCAGAAACTGAGGAAAGAAGGAGATGGGAGAGTGCGAACCTGCGGCTCCCCTTCCGCTCTTTTAAGGAAGCAAGGTGCGGGCTCGACCGCCCAGCCGACAAATCAGGGCATAGGAAGAGCAGGGAATCGGGGCCGACCTGCTGCCTCTGCTCGTAACGGCCCAGTTTTCCACTTCCACCGTCCGCGAACCCAAAAGCATGGGAACCACATGGCGGGGATGCAGAACTGAGGCGACGGGTGAAGCGACCCCACACACCACCCACTCCCCCCACGACGCCGCAAATTGACGCGTGCCATTACGGGGGAACGCGGCGGATACGGAGTGGGTTTGGTTTGGACCCAAGACGCGCGTACCCGTGCCCTATTTTGGGCCTGGCCCAACAGCGCTCGGCACCGTGTATGGCCTGACCGGGGCTCTGCCGGTGTATACTAAAATAGGGGTACCTTAGTACCCCGAACTTGTGCACGGGCAGTCGCAGCGTCCCGTGGCAAGCCTTGCCAAGGCCCCGCCAAGACCCTCCGCAGCCATTCAGAAGACAGGACCCGGCAAGAGGAGCTTGCCGGAAGGCCTCTGAAACGCAGACAAGGCCCCGACAAGAGGAGCTTGTCGGGAAGGCCGCTCGTGCACGCTGAAGGCAAGGCCCCGGCAAGAGGAGCTTGTCGGGAAGGCTCGGAGCGACAAGTCTCCGGGCGCGACAAGGATTCGCGGCAAAGGCGCTTGCCGCTGCATGCAACCTCTCTCCGTCTCCGCTCCAGCTCACCCGGCGACGTGTCGCCATGGGACCGTTCCATGGGCGGCGTGTCGAAAGCGGCGTGGCAGCCAGCGGAGAGCAGCGATAAGCGGCGGCCGACAAAGCTCGCCATCGTGGCGGCGGAGGCGCACTGACGGTCTCTGTTACCTTTGTTTGGGCGACAACGACGGGCATTTATTGCTTTTGTCCCTTGCCGTCGAGTTAGGTATTTTGCATCGTACCTTTGTTCAAGTAGGTGTACCAACTCCTGTTTTACATTTGTACCCCTGTCTATGTTGCCACCTCGGAGACCCTTGAGCATATAAAAGGAGGCCCGAGTGCAACGTAGAGGGGGTTCGCGTTTTTGGTCGGTTCGGTTCCGTTCAGTTCAGTTCGCCAGGTTCGTCTCGTTGGGTTCATTCGACCCACTCGACACCAGATAGACTCACGATATGTTTTGTAGCTCGCATTGCTCCCTAGTAAGAACACAATAGATCAAACAAGCAGCAGTAGGAGTTTTATCTCTCCGGAGAGCTCCGAAGAAGGGTAAACCGCTCGTGTGCATCGCCTCGATCCGCTCTTCGTGCGATCTCCGCCCCCCTCCGAACCACAAGGGGCCTGGTCCGTCGGCCCCATAGGTGTTCGTGGGTACGATCAGCCTCCCCGACAGGATGGTTGGACAGACCAACATCGGCAAGCACCCGACCGCAGTTGTGCGATCAGGGTGGTTCTCAATATCAAAAATGATAGGCGTGCTGGACCACTTCAGAGGCTTGCGTGACTCTACGGATGGTTCCGCTGCATTGACCTCCCGTGATCCATTGCTTGAGTTGGCGGTGGGAGGTATGCGAGAAGCACCTCCGTCAACGCAGAGAACCTCTGTGGCTTTACGAAACTCCTGCTCATCGGGCGCTGCGTCCTCCATATCTTCGTCGTCATCATCATCTTCATCCTTGTCGCGGCCGCTGGGAGGTCGATCTCCTTGTCGCTGCTTGACTTTGCCAAGGCGTCCTCCCGGCCGGACGTTTCTTGCTTGCTCCCCAGCACCTTCCTGGGCCTTCTCCTTGTCGCGCCCGCTCGTACTTCAGCTCTCTGCTGTTCGACAAGCTGCTCGACTTTCTTGCAGCTGTGGAGGTCGTGGCCCTTGGTGCGGTGGATCTTGCAAGATCGCTTGCGGAGCTGTCCTGCTTGTCGGCAGCCGCCACCGACTGGTGGTTGGCGTCAGCGGCAACCTCCTTGCCGGAGCCACCAGCCTTGGCGTTCTTGTCGCCACCTCCATTGCCGGACTGCTTGACTGCTAGCACTTCTCTGCTTTTCTTCTTCCTGATGCCTCGCCGCTGGCCCTTCTTTGCCGGGGCGGTGTCATCACTGTCAGATCTCGCTTCTGCATTCTCTCCTGGGAGTCTCCTCCCTTCCTCAGCGTGCGCACACTTGTCGGCCAAGGAGTACAGCTCACTGACGTCCTTGACTTTGCACATCGCCATCTCATCCCTCATCCTGCGGTTCCGCACATTCTGATGAAATGCGCTGATCACCGCGGCAGGGTGGACGTCTGGGATGTTGTAGTGCACACGGCTGAATCTCTGAATGAACTTGTGCAGGGACTCTCCTTCCTTCTGGGCGAGCAAGTGAAGGTCGCTCTCTTGGCCATAAGGTTTGTGGCCGCCTGTGAAGGCGCCAACAAACTGATGGCACAGATTCGCCCAAGAGGATATGGAGCTGTCCGGCAAGTGCATGAGCCAAGATCCGACGTTGGGCTTGAGCACGGCGGGAAGTAGTTGGCGAGGATCTTGTCGCCTTCGTCCCCCGCAGCTCGCACCGCGATGGTGTAGATGCCGAGGAACTCCGACGGATGCGCCCTGCCATCATACTTCTTCCGCACATCTGGTTTGAAGTTTTACGGCTGGGCCCGCTGGACTTGCCGCAGCTCACGAGTGAACGCAGGGCAACCTACCGCTGCACGTAAGTCGCTCGCCCCTCCGGGCGCGTGCATGTCAGCGAAGGCCCAGCGCTTGTCGGACTGACGTCGCGCTTCTCTTCGGCGCTCGATGCGAGTTCGAGCGTCCTCTTGTTGTCGCTCATGAAGAACTTGGCGCTGATCGCAGCGAGCTCGCGGATCCGACAACGTAGTGGAGTCGCTGTCGAGGTGGATCCGATGAGTCGGCGATCTTGGCCTTCTTGGCGGAGAGTGCACGGTGGTTGCACCTCCGACAGTCTCGTCGCCACCGGCTTGTGCCTTGTCGTCACGCCGCGGCAACGATGGCGTTGGTTGCCGCGGAGTGTCGCCGTTGGCAAAACCGATGAGGCTCTGGATAGTGGCCCTCCACTCGTCGACCTTGTCGGCCGTTGGAGGTAGTCGAGAGCAGCTGAGCTCTTGCCGAGCTTCGCTGGAGGAGTGGGTGGCATTGGAGAAGCGGTGCGAGGCGGGACACGCTCGGACTTCTAACTACGTTAGAAGGAGCAGCGCCCGTCCGGCGACCGTGATCTCACTCGTGCAAGCATGTTGGCGCGCATGCTGGTCTTGAGGGTCTCGATCCAACGAACGTATGGCCTCGTGAACGCCATGACGTTGTTGGTCCCGTCTCTGAGACGGGCGCTGGGGATCTTGGACGCCGAGGTTTGCGGTGCCTTGTCCTTGGACTTGGCAACGTCGCGAACACCTTCGTCGGCGCCCGTTCCTCCGCCAGCGTCTACCCCACCACCCGTTCGCTGTGGTGAGGGTGGGTACGACGCGGACGGCTCTGCTGCCGCCGAAGCCTTCTTCTTCGGTGGCACGTCGAGGAAGATGTTGATGACGCTGCTCGTGTGAACGCCGGATCAGATTCACACGGCCTCGAAGCCCCCTACCTGGCGCGCCAGAGATGTCGGGGAGGCTGGTCGTACCCGCGGACACCTATGGGGCCGGCGGAGCAGGCCCCTTTGTGGTTTGGAGGGGGGCGGAGATTGCACGAAGAGCGGATCGAGGCGATGCACACGAGCAGTTTACCCAGCTTCGGAGCTCTCCGGAGAGATAAAACTCCTACTGCTGCTTGTTTGATCTATTGTGTTCTTGCCAGGGAGCAATGCGAGCTACAAAACCTAGCGTGAGTGTCTCTGGCCTCCGGTGGGTCGAATGAACCGAACCAGCCGAACCTTGCGAAAAACGCGAACCGAACGCTTTCTACGTTGCAGTCGGGCCTCCTTTTATATGCTCAAGGGGTCTCCGACAGGTGGCAACATAGGCGAGGGTACAAATGTAAAAACAGGAGTTGGTACACCTACTTGAGCGATTATGCAGTGCAAAATACCTAACTCTGACGGCAAGGGACAAAAGCAATAAATGCCCGTCATTGTCGCCCAAACAGTGCAACAGAGGCCGTCAGGTGCGCCTCCGCTCGCCACAGCGCCGCGTATCGCTGCTCTCCGCTGGCTGCACAGCCGCTCGACACGCGCCCATGGAACGGTCCCATGGCGACACGTCGCTGGGTGAGCTGGAGCGGGGACGGAGAGAGGTTGCATGCCGCGGCAAGCGCCTTGTCAGCGGCCGAATCCTTGTCGCGCCCGAGAGACTTGCAGCGCTCGAGCCTTCCCGACAAGCTCCTCTTGCCGGGCCTTGTCCTCTGTGTGCTTGGAGTGGCCTTCCCGACGAGCTCCTCTTGTCGGGGCCTTGTCTTCTCAATCAAATACTTTGTTCTTGAATGGCTCCAAAGGAGCCACGGAGGATATTGGTGGTGACGAGGCAAACCTTGCCGCTGGTGTCAGAATCGTCTGCGGCACGAGTACGGGATACTAGGGTACCCCTACTCTTGTACACCGACACCGTCCTTCTTGAAGTTCTTCTTACCCTTGCCCCTTTTGAACTTAGTGGTTTTATTGACCATCAACACTTGATGTTCTTTCTTGATTTCAACCTCTGCTGACTTCAGCATTGAGAATACTTCGGGAATGGTCTTCACCATTCCCTGCATATTGTAGTTCATCACAAAGCTCTTGTAGCTTGGTGGAGCGATGAAGGATTCTGTCAATGACCGCCTCGTCCGGAGGTTTATGTCCACTGGGACAAAGGCGGTTGTGCAACCCAGACATTTTGAGTATGTGTTCACCGACGTAACTGTTTTCCTCCATCTTACAACTATAGAACTTGTCGGAGACTTCATATCTCTCGACCCGGGCATGAGCTTGGAAAACTAGTTTCAGCTCTTCGAACATCCCATATGCTCCGTGTTGCTCAAAACGCTTTTGGAGCCCCGGTTTTAAGCTGTAAAGCATGCCGCACTGAACGAGGGAGTAATCATCAGCACGAGACTGCCAAGCATTCATAATGTCTTGGTTCTCTGGGATGGGTGCATCACCTAGCGGTCCTTCTAGGACATACTGTTTCCTGGCAGCCATCATCTTTCAGCTTGGTTTTCTCTAGGAACGCGTTGAAGTTCATGTTGACATGAGCGTTGGCCATTTGATCTACAAGACATATTTTGCAAAAGTTTTAGACTAAGTTCATGATAATTAAGTTCATCTAATCAAATTATTTAATGAACTCCCACTCAGATTTGACATCCTCTAGTCATCTAAGTGTTACACGATCCGAGTCGACTAGGCCGTGGTCCGATCATCACGTGAGACGGACTAGTCATCGCCGGTGAACATCTCCATGTCGATCGTATCTTCCATACGACTCATGTTCGACCTTTCGGTCTCTTGTGTTCCGAGGCCATGTCTGTACATGCTAGGCTCGTCAAGTTAACCCTAAGTGTTTATGCATGTGTAAAACTGTCTTTACACCCGTTGTATGTGAACGTAAGGATCTATCACACCCGATCATCACGTGGTGCTTGAAACGACGAACTTTAGCAACGGTGCACGCTAGGGGAACACTTTCTTGAAATTATCATAAGGGATCATCTTATTTACTACCGTCGTTCTAAGTAAACAAGATGCATAAAACATAATAAACATCACATGCAATTATATAAAGTAGTGACATGATATGGCCAATATCATATAGCTCCTTTGATCTTCATCTTCGGGGCTCCATGATCATCTTGTCACCGGCATGACACCATGATCTCCATCATCATGATCTCCATCATTGTGTCTTCATGAAGTTGTCACGCCAACGATTACTTCTACTTCTATGGCTAACGCGTTTAGCAATAAAGTAAAGTAATTTACATGGCGTTCTTCAATGACACGCAGGTCATACAAAAATAAAGACAACTCCTATGGCTCCTGCCGGTTGTCATACTCATCGACATGCAAGTCGTGATTCCTATTACAAGAACATGATCTCATACATCATAATATGTCATTCATCATTCATCACAACTTCTTGCCATATCACATCACATGACAATTGCTGCAAAAACAAGTTAGACGTCCTCTAATTGTTGTTGCATCTTTTATGTGGCTGCAATTGGGTTCTAGCAAGAACGTTTTCTTACCTACTGAATAACCACAACGTGATTTTGTCAACTTCTATTTACCCTTCATAAGGACACTTTTCATCGAATCCGCTCCAACTAAAGTGGGAGAGACAGACACCGCCAGACCACCTTATGCAACTAGTGCATGTCGATTCGGTGGAAAGCGGTCTCACGTAAGCGTCACGTGTAAGGTTGGTCCGGGCGCTTCATCCCACAATACCGCTGAAGCAAGATAAGACTAGTAGCGGAAAGCAAGTTGAAAAGATCTACGCCCACAACAAAATTGTGTTCTACTCGTGCAATAGAGAACTACGCATAGACCTAGCTCATGATGCCACTGCTGGAGAACGTTGTAGAAAATTAAAATTTTCCTATGGTTTCACCAAGATCCATCTATGAGTTCATCTAACATCTACATACCACATGTAGATCGCGTGCGGGAGCGTTCACTAGAACGTGGATGATGGAGTCGTACTCGCCGTGATCCAAATCACCAATGACCGAGTGCCGAACGGACGGCACCTCCGCGTTCAACACACGTACGGAGCGGATGACGTCTCCTCTTCCTTGATCCAGCAAGGGGGAAGGAGAGGTTGAAGAAGATGGCTCAGCAAAGAAGACAACGGCGTGGTGGTGGTGGAGTAGCAAGATATTCGGCAGGCTTCGCCAAGCTCGTGGCGGAGGAGGAAGAGGTGCAGCAGGGGAGGGAGGCGCGAATCTGTGGTGTGGCTGCCCTCCCCCTCCCTTTATATCGGCCCCAAGGGGGGGGGGCGCTGGCCCTGGGAGATCTAATCTCCCACGGGGGCGGCGGCCACGGGGGGTGGAGTGCCCCCCAAGGCAAGTGGGGCGCCCCCCCCCCACCCTAGGGTTTCAACCCTAGGCGCAAGGGGTGGGCCAAGTGGGCGCACCAGCCCACTATGGGCTGGTTACCCTCCCCACTTCAGCCCATGGGGCCCTCCGGGATGGGTGGCCCCACCCGGTGGACCCCCGGGACCCTTCCGGTGGTCCCGGTACAATACCGGGTGACCGAAACTTTCCCGATGGCCGAAACAATACTTCCTATATATAATTCTTTACCTCCGGACCATTCCGGAACTCCTCGTGACGTCCGGGATCTCATCCGGGACTCCGAACAACATTCAGTTTACTGCATACTCATATTCATACAACCCTAGCGTCACCGAACCTTAAGTGTGTAGACCCTACGGGTTCAGGAGACACGTAGACATGACCGAGACGGCTCTCGGGAAATAACCAACAGCGGGATCTGGATTCCCATATTGGCTCCCACATGCTCCTCGATGATCTCATCGGATGAACCACGATGTCGAGGATTCAAACAACCCCGTATACAATTCCCTTTGTCAATCGGTATGTTACTTGCCCGAGATTCGATCGTCGGTATCCCAATACCTTGTTCAATCTCGTTACGGCAAGTCACTTTACTCGCATCCGTAATGCTTGATCCCGTGACCGAGACACTTGGTCACTTTGAGCTCATTATGATGATGCATTACCGAAAGTGGGCCCAAGTGATACCTCTCCGTAACACGGAGTGACAAATCCGATCTCGATCCGTGTCAACCCAACAGACACTTTCGGAGATACCGTAGTGCACCTTTATAGTCACCCAGTTACGTTGTGACGCTTTGGTACACCCAAAGCACTCCTACGGTATCCGGGAGTTACACGATCTCATGGTCTAAGGAAGAGATACTTGACATTGGAAAAGCTCTAGCAAAGCGAACTACACGATCTTGTGCTATGCTTAGGATTGGGTCTTGTCCATCACATCATTCTCCTAATGATGTGATCCCGTTATCATTGACATCCAATGTCCATAGTCGTGAAACCATGACTATCTATTGATCAACGAGCTAGTCAACTAGAGGCTTACTAGGGACATATTGTGGTCTATGTATTCACACGTGTATTACGATTTCCGGATAATACAATTATAGCATGAATAAAAGACAATTATCATGAACAAGGAAATATAATAATAATCCTTTTATTATTGCCTTTAGGGCATATTTCCAATAGTAATCAATACTACTAGTCACCCAGAAGCACCAATCTATAGTTCCGGTAACAAGATAGAATACAAGAGATTCACTAGGGTTTGAGAGGAGATGGTGCTGTTGAAGATGTTGATGGAGATTGCCCTCCCCAAGATGGGAGAGTTGTTGGTGATCGTGATGACGATGATTTCCCCCTCCGGGAGGGAAGTTCCCCCGGTGGTGTAGCGACCAGACCTCAAACAGTTTGATCTCTGTGCATCAGTGTCATCCCTGGATCAGTAATGCTGACACGCACAATACTTGACGGATTTATAACAGAGTAGCAATCACACACTTATTACATCAAGTGTCTCCAAAGGAGAACTTATTACAATAAATATAGCTTAAGGCCATCTAATAACGATAACAGCGGAAGGCTTGGAAGATAAGTGAGTCCATCAACTCCAACGACATCACTGAGTATAGAACCACGACCTAAGGCACCTTACTCGTCGTCTAAAAAGTCTGCAACATTAACGTTGCAGCCCGAAAACGGGTCAGCACATGGAATATGCTGGCAATGTAACACATAGAGAGCAATATGAAATAGTAATACTATACTACATGCATATATGGCTGGTGGAAAGCTCTATGGTTACAGTTTCGCGTACAGTCAATTTTTCCCTACTGCAAAGGAATAAATTTTGTTTAACTACCATCGTGGTTGTTAAACATTGAGAATGGTTGACAGCATTCTCAATCCCAATTAAGCATCATCATTAAAACCCAACAATATTAATTAAAGTAACATGATGAGATTCACATGATAATCCAAGTACTAGATACTCAAGACGTCCATAACCGGGGACACGGCTAACCATGATTAGTTTGTTACACTCTGCAGAGGTTGTGCACTTTTCCCCACAAGACTAGATCTCCTCCGTTGGGATTCTCGCACTACATGGTGTTTGAGAAATGGATGACCGAGACATAGTATTTCAGAAGCGCTAGCACCTTATGAACGGGTAGACATTTACTCCTACATCCCTCTACATCTACTAGTCTACCACTATAAGAGTTCGCACGACTTAGTCAGCTATGCTAGAGCCCATAGTAGCTTGTGGCTGCACACGGAAGTTTCTAGCATGAATAATCTCATGATCCCTTTGAGCCTGGGTGGCGGTCCAAAAGAAACAGGCAATCCTGGAATACCTAGGTACCTCAATCCACCCAGATGTGTGTTTTAGTTTCCACCTTAAGTAAACCATTTATTAACAATCTCACATCTGTCATGGATACACTCACCCAATCCACGTCTACTAGCATAGCATGGCATAATAAGCAAACGTAGAAGTAACTCCCAAGGGTTTGATAAATAAACATGTAATAGGTACTACCTCATCTACTTCCCAAAACCCACAATTTAATTGGATCCTAATCATGTGATGTTTGAGGATTGATCTAATGCATAAAAACTGGGTATGAAAAGAGGTATGATCAAAGTGTTACTTGCCTTGCTGATGATCCACGAAACCTAGAGATTCGAAGTAACAGGCGACACACTCCGGGTACTCTATCGCAAACAAACAAGCACACAATAAGTACTCAACTAATGCACAGGTAAAACTCAAATAAAAGATCTAACCAGAAAGTTCAACTTAAGAACTCCGGTTTGCAAAAAGAACCAAATCAAACGAAGCAACGAAAGTCAAACGGCGAAAGAAACTGGCTTCGTTTGACTAATATGGACCTAAGTCAAATTTTACAGAGGCAAAAACTTGTTTGAGTGGATTATTCGGAAAGAGGGCTTCGAGACGAAACTCTAGGCGCTTGAATTGCCTGATTCCAATAAACGAGCGAAAAGTTATACTAGATCGAAAATCGGATCAGAAATCGCGATCAGAAAAATCGTTGAGGTGAATTGGGTTCCTCTATCTGATAAGATACTCCTCGGAACTCCATCCAGACATACGATCCTGGTCATGCATATCTTAGCCAACTTAGCCCTGCTGTAGGTAGTCTTCACTGGAATGAAATGAGCTACCTTCGTCAAACGATCAACTACGACCCAAATCGAGTCATAGCCTGAACGAGTCCTGGGTAATCCAGTGATAAAGTCCATGTCTAATTTTTCCCACTTCCATTCGGGTATAGGCAATGGCTGTAGCAAACCTGCTGGCTTCTGATGTTCTGCCTTCACTCTCTGACATACATCACAAACGGCTACATACTCTACAATATCCTTCTTCATTCCGGTCCACCAGAGAGTATCCTTCAAATCCAAATACATCTTGGTATTTCCTGGGTGGATCGAATATGGCGAATCATGGGCCTCTTGCAGAAACAACTTTCTGATCTCCGGATCACTAGGCACATAAACGCGGTCTTCAAACCATAGGGTATCGTGCTCATCCTCACGAAATCCTTTAGCTTTTCCCTTGCTCATTTTCTCCTTAATATCGGCAATCTCCTTATCCGCCTTCTGAGCTTCTCTGATCTTATCCATCAAGGTAGACTGTATCTCCAATGCTGCTACATAGCCTCTCGGGACTATCTCCAAACATAGCTCTCGAAGTTCCTCGGTTAACTCCTTTGGTAACCCTCCGGTCATTAGTGTGTTGACATGGCTCTTGCGACTCAACGCATCTGCTACTACGTTAGCCTTTCCGGGGTGACAATGCAATCTCATATCATAATCCTTAATGAGCTCCCACCATCTCCTTTGCCTGAGATTTAACTCCTTCTGCGTGAAGATGTACTTCAAACTCTTGTGATCCGTGTACACCTCGCAATGGTTTCCAATGAGAAAATGTCTCCAAGTCATCAGTGCGTGCACTACGTTTTCTAACTCCAAATCATGAGTAGCATAATTCAACTCATGAGGCTTAAGTTGTCGTGAAGCATACGAAACAACTCTTCCCTCCTGCATAAGCACTGCTCCAAGTCCTCGACGTGAAGCGTTGCAATACACCTCGTAATCCTTGCTTTGATCTGGTAGAATCAACACTGGTGAGGTAACCAAACGTTTCTTCAATTCTTGAAAACTAGCCTCACATTCCTCGGTCCAATTGAACTTAGTGTCCTTCTTTAACAACTCCGTCATAGGCTTCGCAATCTTTGAGAAATTCTTAATGAATCTCCGGTAGTATCCTGCCAGTCCAAGAAAACTCCGGATCTCTCCAACTGTCCTTGGTGCTTCCCAGTTTGTCATAGTGGCAACTTTGGTGGGATCCACTGCTATACCTTCTCCGGATATAACGTGTCCGAGGAATCCAACTTCCTTAAACCAAAACTCACATTTGCTGAACTTGGCATATAACTAATGTTCCCTGAGCTTCTCAAATACCAAACGCAAATGCTCCTTATGCTCTTCTTCATTCTTTGAATAAACCAAAATATCATCAATGAACACCACGACAAACTTATCCAAAAACTCCATAAGCACCTTGTTCATCATGTTCATGAAATAGGCAGGTGCGTTAGTCAGACCAAATGACATAACGGTATACTCATACAGCTCGTACCTGGTGGTAAAATCCGTCTTAGGTATATCCTGCTCTCGAATCTTCAACTGATGCTATCCTGATCGCAAATCGATCTTGGAAAATACCTTAGCTCCTTGCAGTTGGTCAAACAAGTCGTTGATTATCGGCAACGGGTACTTATTCTTAATTGTCACTTCATTCAATCCACGATAATCAACAACCATTCTCAATGATCTATCCTTCTTATCCACTAGAAGTACCGGTGAGCCCAAGGCGAAGAACTTGGGCGAATAAAACCTTTATCCAGTAACTCCTTAATCTGCTTCTTAATTTCTTCCAAATCTTGTGCGGGCATCCGATGCGGTCTCTTGGATATTGGCCCTATGCCTGGCAGAAGCTCAATCAAACACTACTAGGAAAAGTCCTACTAATGGCGCACCTAATTTGGCCATTAATGGCGCATTAGTGGTGCGCCATTAGTGCCACGCCATTAGTATATTTTACTAATGGCGCACCACTGGTGCGCCATTAGTATCTGGTATACTAATGGCGGACCTCGGATGCGCCATTAGTATATACAACGATCGCCATTAGTATGCCTCCCGAGGGCCATGTATACCCATGTGCTTTGGCATACTAATGGCGCTAACAACAAGATGAGCCATTAGTAACTTTGGCATACTAATGGCGCCTTTGTTTAATGATGCGCCATTAGTATCCTTTGACATACTAATGGCGCACTGTGATGTGATGCGCCATTAGTATGAATATTAGGTTTTTTTAATTTTCTGTTTTTTGCACAGGTTACAAAATGTATAATTGGACAAAATATAGATAGCACACATCAACAACAGATTCATCGAATACAATAGAAGATTAGTCTCGAATACAATTCATCATATTAGTCTCGAATACAATTCATCGTATTAGTCTCCGAATTGAAAAGACCGAACAAAGATAGAACATTATATTACAAGTCTCGAGACCGCGAGTAGCGAAGTTTGTCTTCACATTACAAGTCGATATCGATCATCTAAACTACCATCACATAGAAGAGAGCTGCGGTCATCACGATGAGCATCATCACGATGAAACTTCGTCTTCATCCGGTTCTTCCAACGCTCCCTCCTCTCCCGCTAGATAGCGGGCGTATCTAGATTCGGCCTTGGCCCTAGTGGTGTACCCTTTGTAATCTATTACCGCTGAATCGGTGAACCTGTCTCCGACACTCCTCCCGATCGTCGTGACACCTTTGAACCTTACCCTTGTACCACGACATACGACGGCATCACTATGCACTAGCCAAACTAAACGTTAGTACCAATTCACAGACAATACATAAGCAATATATAAGTATGCACCAGAACGATCGGAAGAGAAAAGCAAGACATTAATAGCATCGATTACATCTAAGTTTAACGACTCTCGAAACCAAAGAGACATACTACAAGTTCATTAAAGTTTAATTACAACATGAGCCAATAGATGTTTCAGAACTAGACACAGCATCACTGCTTTCGACTCGACTCAAGGGACCGGAGCATGGATGAAGCCGCCGTCTACCGTGGGAGTCATGAAATAACTAGCGTTGTCAGCCTGCATTTGTAGCATTGTGTCGATGTCACTGTTGGACGATTGATTTCTGAGGTAGAACTGCCCCAAGGTACGAAGGACATCTTGATGGATGATTTCCGCAAACTCCATTTGGATGCGAAAGAATTCTTGTCCGATGTCCGCGTCTGGATTGCCGACACGCCGCGGCCCAATATTTGAGTTTACTCGGTAGCGAAGTTGATGATGGTCCCGCACGATCGCCTCGCATGTGATGGATGGCGAGTAGGCACCCTTCGATTGCCGCTGCTGCGCTTGACGCAGTGAGCGTCGTATTGTGGGAGAACACGTGCTTGCCGTACTTACGAATAGGCCTGATGAAGGTGCCTCCAGATTTGGCGTAGCCGGGGAGAACATCATCAAGAACCTTCTTGACATTTGTGTAGTCTATGTTCGACTGACGGTTCGGGTCAAAATACGTGGCCATGGAATATTTGGGGCTTAGGAGGATGAGCCTGCAATGTGTGTCACTGCAGAAAACACAGAATGTTAAAAGAAAAACGATCGAAATCTAAAAATTCATATGTTACGGGCCGGTTGAGGGGAGGACTTACTCGGGAAAGTAAGGCACGAGGAAGTTATCCTTATCTTGGTTTGCCAGAATGACGCCTTCGAGGTAAGAACTCGCGACTTGCCGGTCTCCAGCGCTGCCCAAGATCTTGGCACGCATGTAGAAGGGGTCGACTATCACGATGTCCGGGGTCTTGTCGCGAATGATCCGCATCTCCATACTCAGCGAAAATAGCCGAACGATGGTGTAGTGCAGCGGATGAAGGTTCAACATAGCATGGATGTCGTCAAACCGCAGGACGATCGTACGCCCGATGGAGTTATCCACAAAGCCCTTGCCCTCTGGCACCTTGGCCGCGAAAAACGGGTATGCCACATCCTTCTCTCTGAGACGCCGCTTCTCCAAAGAAAGAACAACATCTGCAGACTCCGCATAGCACGGTTGCAGCATTGAGCATATTTGTCGGTAGCATCGCCTCTACCCGCCACATGCACCCTCCTCGAGATATCCTCGGTGAAGGTGGCCCGGCCCGAGCACGGATCGTACTCGGTGCCGGCTGGCCCGCACCCTTGTTAGTCTTTCTTTTACGTGCCTTCTTCTTCTCCTGTAATGGGACCGAGTTCTGCTCACAGACCGCCTTCTTGAGTGTGTTGGAGCTGATAATATTTCGCACCTCGCCTATCTGAGGCTCGGTGAAGTCGGCAGCTAGAGGCGTCTCCTGAGAGCTGAACGGCAGACGACGCTTGTTGCAACTTGGCTTCTCCGCGGTACCAGCTAGATCGCGCACGTCTTTTGTTGGGTTGGGTTCTTGAGAAGGAGGCCCCATGAAGTCGCCACCGTACTCATGATCGGCAAAGTACTGACCGATGTTGCCAAATGTATCGTCGTTGTCGTCGTTCTCATCCTGTTCCATATGCATGTTTGGATCCAGTGGCAGAGGGATGTCCGGCACCGTTGCGGCGGTCTTGCCATGGGGCCGACTTGGCGCCGGCACGACTGGCGGTGTTGTCTATGGGGTGGTGTCCCCCGCCCCCAAACGAATCTGGCTCTTCGGCCAAAGCAGGGGCCAGCTCAGGCAGCGCTGGCGTCATCACGTCATCATCGTCGGCCCCGACGGGTCGAATCGGAGGTAAAACTCATCGCAGCCTGGCAGCACCGAACCAGTTGAACCCTAAACAAGTTGGGTGGCATCACGGGTACCGTGGAACAAGGAGTTGCCCGGTTGAACGATTTTGCCCTTGGCGACATCGACCAACTCGTCGTTCACGAAGTGCAGGAGAGTGCACGGAACGTCGGCGGCGCCCTGCGAAAATATGTAGGGCGTCAGGGATGCCGATCAAAGGCAAGGAGATGAAGTCCTCGGCGAGAGAGGTTTAATTAGTTACCGTGATGATGGCGTCGAGCTCGGCTAATGTCGAGGCACCGCCAACAGCGGGCGCGCAACTGCCGGAGGGGCCGCTTGCTGCAGAGAGGTGTCGGCCGGCGTACACCCGGGTGCATTAAGCTCCCATGCCGGCGTCGGAGACACCAATGCCGCCTCCGCCGGAGACACCAATGGCCCCGCCATCGCGTTCAGCGAAGTTCACGGCCGTGAAGCTAGGAATCGGGCGGCCTCGTCAGCCGCCCGCAATCCACGCACTCAACCCCTCGATCAAGGTAGGCACAATGGCGGTGATCGTCACTCCGAGTTGTTGTTGCACTTGCTCTTGGACAATCTTCGGAATCCGTGCCACCTGTGCCTTGAGTTCTTGAACCTCGCGCGCCTGGCTTTCTGAGCTGGTATTTTTCTCCTTTCGCCCACCAGTGTTATAGTATGACGACCATTTTGTCGACAAGCCTTTTGCAGCCACCACGACCGGTGACGTTGGCTTACTGAGCTTATCCTTGTTCTTCATTACATTCAACGCCCTATTTAGAGTGGTGTCGCAAGGGTTGCTCTTAGTCGACCCCGCGCTACTGCTTTCAGTCGCCTGCGGAAGGAATGTGAACCATTTAGAAATTTGGCTTCATTAATTAGAATGCAACCATATGGAGCTAATTACGCGGGGGTGTATTCCTTACCAGAACAAGCTCAAGCGCCCTGGTCTTCAGATCCGTGGTATGCTCCTTTGTTTTCGGGTCCTTCTTGTACCGGGCCCTGACAAAGTTCCTGGTCTGCTTGTCACCGCATTTATCGAAGAGGGGCGGTAGGCCTTGCTTGGCACGGTCCGCCTCCTGCTTGTCCCATATAGGCTCCGCCACTCTGTAACCGCCGGGACCGAGTGTGTGTTCCCCTAAGTTCAGATCCCGCATTTCTTTCCCCAACTGACTTGATTGGGAGTTTGCGGTGCTCGAGCAATTGATCTTGAAGTCGTTGTAGTCATCTTCGGTGATCGAAGGATTTTTCTCCTTGATCTTCTAATAACTCTCACCTTTCTCGATCATTCTCTTCACATTGCTTTTCCAAGTAGACAGGGCCTTGATCATCTTCGTGAGGGCAGCATTGTTCACTTTATTCCCTTTGAGGCTTGTGTTTTAAAATTCAGCGGGGAACTTGTATCGTTCGTGCAGCTTCGTGAAGATGAGGTTGCGCAAATTCCCTCGGTCAGGATGCCTCAGGTTCTCGGTGTTGATCGAGACGGTGCTCCGGAGAATGCACCCGAGCTAAAGCGAGTACCCCTTGACTATTCGTTCGGCGCGTTGGATTCCGTCGAGTCCACTTGATAACTTCCTCCTTGAGGGTGCGGAGCACGGCCGGGCGCCGATCCTTCCGTTGCCTCTTCGGTTGGCTGCCATCTCAGGCGCGGCGCGCCGCCATCATCAGTGGTGGCATCCTCAGCGGCACCATCAGTGGTGGCATCAGTGGGGTCATCCTCGGCGGTACCATCAGTGGTCTCAGGATTGGTGCGGAAGGCGGCGTCCTCATACAAGTGAGGTTGTTCCTCCATCTCCTGGGATAGCTCCCAGAATGCCTTGCCGCCCGAACCCCCGGCCTCATTGTTGTTGGCCATGTTTCTCTCTAAATAGGAACAAAGTTTGGTCAAAAGTTGGTTATTGTCAAGGAACAAGATCATGGTCTCATCATTTAGGGTTTGTCGACACCGAGGCATCCTAAAAGCTAAGCTTTTATCATTGAGGGTTTTTCGACGCCGAGGCACCCTAAAAGCCTAAGCTTTCATCATTAGTCACAAGTACCCCTGCCCATGCATTAGTCACAAGTACCCCATATGTCCTATTTTTAGCAAAGTCATGCTAAAATTCACGGAAAATTTCAGCATGACCTTTGCTGAAAATAGGACATATGGAGTACCAATTCTTTGGAACGGAAGTTAATCGACATTCCAGCAAACTCAAGGGCCTCTCGGGTGGACAAGGCAAAAAAGGCCTACATCACAACATGGAAAATACATTGGCATGTGAAGAGGTGAAACAATATATGCATCTCCAAGCAGTATCATTCAACATTTTGACCAAACCACTACAAGCAATACTGGATCAGAATGTTTTTTATACATAACTGCTAAAACCCTAGGAGTTAACCGAGCCACCAACAGAATGTGGACTTAAAAAGAGAGAGTCACGCAGACGGTGACATGGTACATTTTCATAAAATTAGCTAGTTTTACTTATGGTGCACAAAGGAACAAGTCTTGCAGTGCACTTAGAAAAAATGAAGGAACTTCTCTCTACCACACGTGTCGATTCTTTCACATTGCTTGTCTTTTCCTTTTTTTACTCAATAACGGTAAGCACTAATACTCTTAACTACACTATAGAAACTGAACCAAATGAACTCCTTTTAAATTGCTGGAAACCATGGGATGTTTCTAACTTTTTTGTTGCCTTGGTCATCTTACGTTGTCTTGACTTTTTTTCTTGTTGCATTTGTCTTTTAAAAATATAGTGATATTTTTGCAGCCTTTTTGACAAACTATGGGAAAAATATTTGAATGATGTTGCATGCATACAAAAAGATATTTCAGTGTGTTTGAAATGTTGCAACATTTAATATTTATGTCTAATAAATTCCCTAGCTGAGCATTGTGGAAATGGGTATCGAGAGATGGGCCTACATATCGTCCTCTCCTGCCCCCTCGAATGGATATATTGCCCTAGTGGTATAAGATAGTGTGGTTGCTGGGCTATAAGGAATCATCGACACAGGCCCACCCACCCGTACTTTTATTAAAAGAGAAATGGTCTCCAGGAGAAACTATCACGATCAAAAGATCCTCTAATGCCCAAAGTGCGACGTGGCACAAAAACACATAGTGCAAACCTATAGAGGACAGTAAAAGTACACTAATAAAACTCAGGAAAGAAGAAGTAAAAGTACCCTCAAAACAAGTATTAATGAGACTAGTACTTGTGTAAATTTGGAAATTGCAGAGGGTAATATTGCATTTGAGATTGTAATACCGACAAGAGTAAAACCGGTACATGTTACTAGTAGGTGTATAGAAAGTGTAGTGGAAAAGCAAATCTTGCAGTGCACCAAATTCTGGACCTTTGATTTGATATATACATGAGCATCTTGAGAAAGTCCCTGCTCGCTCATGATTTAAAAATCCGTATCTTGAAGAACTCGCTGCTCACTCATGAGCATGTATGTATGTATGTATGTATGTATGTATGTATGTATGTATGTATGTATCTTGAAAGAAAAAATAAGATTTGTTTGATTTAGAAAACTTGCTGCTAGAATAGAATGAGCATGTATCTTGCCACTTGTACATACAGTAATAACTAGGCAAAAAAAATGTAAGGGGCTGTTGCACCTTTGGAACCATGTCTACATTCCACTCTTTACTTGAGCCTAGATGAATCATACACAGAATTGATCATTGACCCGCATCCTTTCAAGGCGGCAAGATCGGCAAGCGACATCACAAATGAGCTCGCAAGGTAACGTGGAATCTCCTCTGCAACTTCTAAAATGTGGAATCGAATCATAGATGGACTAACCAGATCGTTGCTGCTGGATACTTGCTCAAAAGATGATTGAAGAGATGACATAATCAAGGCAAAACAGAAATGTGTCGATTCGGAGTCATTGGGTCATAGCCAATTCTTTTTAGTACAACTTTGAGACTGAGGGAGTATGAAACACTTTGCTAATAATAAATCATCATTTTATTAATCAGGGTAAAAACAGAATCAGCACAAAACAACAAGACTCGAGGAGCATTACGAAATTTAATGCCAATCCGTGGTTCCTCAATGTGAAGCTAGACCATTTGAATTAGTTTACGTAAAAACAAACAGAAAATGAAAGCTATGCAAAATTGCACATATAAGCGAGAAGGATATGATTAGATTCAAAGAAATGACTTGAACTGTATAGCAGATTCCACGACACAGGGAAAATAGCACACAAGATGTAAGCGTGTGTGTAAATATATATACTCCACATTTTAGTATAATCATAATGAAAACAAGCGGGTTAAGTGAAACTTTACCTTTATGACAAAGAAACCCGCTTGCAATGGTTCTTGACTTGCTCCTGACAGACAAAGTGGAAGTTCGAGTAGTCCACAGGCATTGCCGATGAAGAAGAGGAGGTGGGGTAGCCCTGCGCGTCTTTGTATGCCAGTCGTGCTCCTCGATGGCGTCGGTAGGCGGCGGCGTCGAGGCAATGAGCAGCGGCGTCGGCGTCAGCGGCGTCGAAGCGACATCGAAGCGGCGTCGGCGTCGAAGCAGCGGCCTTGGCGTGAGAACAGCAGCGTCGAAGCGGAAGGCATCGGGCGAGCGTCGGCGGCGTCGGGGCAGCGTGGAGGCGGCAGGCAGCGGTGTCGGAGAGGAGAGGGAAGGGGATCGAGGCGAGGCGAGGAGAGAGGGATAGGTTTGGGCGGGGAGGAAATATGGATGGGGCGGCACAATACTAATGGCGCACCACCCCTCGGTGCGCCATAAAGTACATCCATACTACTGGCGCACCTCGCCCTGGTGCGCCATTAGTATTTTTTTTGATTTCTGCTCGAGCCAACATGTTATCTTCCACCTGACCTGATCCACATCAAGTTCCCTCTGCTAGCTCGACTGGTGAGCAGCTACTTCTCACACCAGGAGGTCCTGGGTTCGATTCCCAGGCTCCACAATTTTTTTATGCATTTAAAATGTTGTTTGATACTTATTTGAGTTTAAATATGTTCAAACTTGTTTAAATCATAACAGTAATATTTTTTTTATAAGACAGTAATGATTTTTAAATATCATCAAACAGTAATGTCGATTGGGAGCGGGGAGGTCTTGAAGTGCGGGGGTCGTGGCGGTTGAGTAGGGAGGGGTGCGGGGGTCGTGGCGGTTGAGTAGGGGAATCGAGGGTGCGAGGGTGTGGCGGCCGGTGGACCGGGGTGCTCGGCGGCGAGGGGACCGGATCTGGCGAGGTGGGATAGCGATCGAGATGGAGGGATCGAGATCGAGTGTCCATGAAATTTCAAAATATTCATGATAGTTCAAAAGTGCCCATGAAATACAATCGAGAAATGAAGGCTACGATTTAAATACAATCGATCTTAGCTAGCTATCTGTTCACAATCTTCTTGCCCTTCTTTTTCGCAAAAGGAGTTCTTCTGTGGAACAAACGTCCTTTAGGTAGGGTGGTCCTGCTTCTTCTTGTGGTGTATTCTGCTACTTCATCATCTTCGTCATGTTTGATCCTCGGGTCGCCGTGCTTGTAAGTCTTGCTCATTGGCTACTCCATCCATTCCGATGATCTTCCTTTTGCCTCTCCTCACGACAACACGGCCGGGCTTTGTGGTCGGTAATGAAGAAGCATTGGTCAACTTGGGAAGCCAGTACCCATGGCTCATTTTTCAAGGTGACGTTATGCGCGCTGTCTTGGATTTGGCTTCGGGTATAACCATGGTGGTGAAATACCGGTCTTCTTTTAGGACGCTCTTCGCCCATCTGACACGGAACATCGGGACCTTCTCTTCAGTGTAGCTCAGCTCCCAGATCTCCTTGATCCTTCCGTAGTATCTGTCCTTGTCATTACCGGTAGGATTCCATCGTTACCCCGGAGTTATGATAACCATCGCTCTTCATGTCCTTGGCCTCGGTGTAGAATGTGTAGCCGTTGATATAAATGACGCCTCATAGGTCATCGAGGTTGTGCTCCGCGCATACGTGACAAGGCGAATATGAGTTGTTCTTCCACGGAAGAATCCTCATGTAAAGGGTACGACGAAGCTTCGCTTGAACCAACGCTTGAAACATGAGTTGTGCTCTTTGATTATATCTCCGTCCGTCCTCTGTTGGCCTCGGTCATTGTCGTCTTCTTAATAAAGGTTTTGTGCTCTACCACCCAAGGATCGACCACGTCTATGAGTTGTAAGCGCGACTAGGTTTGCTCTTTCAAAGTCGTGTAGTCGACCCTCTAAGTCGACATGCATTTCGGCGACCCTCACGGTGACCCCATCCAGCGAGCCTCGCCGAGGTGCTGTTGACAGGCAGACCAACGGGGTTCTCAATGCATAGATAATTCATGCAGTAGGAGATGCACTCTTTGGTCGAGAAAGCCCGGCTATACTTCCCTACGGGCGTGACATGTTGCGTAACATATCCTTTGATGACACCATTCATCCTTTCAAAGCGGCATCATCTTTGTGCGAGAACGTCGGCCCAAGTTGGATGATATCCTCCACTATATGGACCAGCAGATGCACCATAACGTCGAAGAATGCGGGCGGGAAGTACATCTCAAGCTCGCATAGTATCACCACGATCTCTTCCTGTAGCCTTATGAGTTGCCTCACGCCAATCGACTTCCGAGAGATGACGTCGAAAAAGTTGCATAGGCCAAATAGCGTTTCACGGACATGCGCGTCCATGATCCCACGGATTGCAACTAGAAGTATCTGCGTCATCGACGCGTGATGTCGTGAGGCTTCATCCCAATCGAACTTCTGCAGCTGGGTCTAGGTATCTGCTTATCTTCCCGTGTAACCGTGAAGGAAGTTTTACTCCTAGGAGGCAGGTGAAAACTGCTCGATCTCCTCCTGACTTAGAGTGAAGCACGCGGGAGGGTAGTCATTTCCGGTCTTCTTGGCCTTTTTGCCTTTGCGACGACTTACCGTGTCCTGCTTCGCCTCATCATCATCATCATCATCATCATCATTAGCGTGAAGCTCCTGCACGATGCCCATTGATTTCAAGTCTGCCCTTGCTTTCGGCCCATCTTTGGTCCTCTCGGCATGTTGAGCAGGGTACCAAGCGGACTCTCGACACGTTCTTCGTGATATGCATGACATCAAGGCTGTGAGGCACACGGTGGATCTTCCAAGACGGCAAGTCCCGTAAAATGTATATCGCTTTTCCATACCTTTCAGCTGGGCTCTGGCGCCTTTTCGCTTCTTTCCGGCTCTGGCGCCTTTTACTTCTTTCGGCGGTGGCGGTCTTTCCATTTTTCAACAGCTTGTCTATTTCCTCGCTGCTCCTCGTACCGCAGGCGTTTTGGGTTCGGTTTCACCATCAAACAGATCCTTGCGTTTCCTCCATGGGTCATCATCGCTGAAGCCACCTTGATGTCCCATGAACACGGTTTTCAAAGACCGGGATCTCTATCTAGCTGGCGATACGTTGTGTCATCCATGCACCTTACGCATCCGGAAAATCCGTGGACTACCTGCCCGCGAGATATCCGTAATCGAGATAGTCGTGGCACCGTCGTGAGCAAAGGCAGCTCTCATAGGGAAATATTCTTTCTCTGCGGCGTCCCACATATTGGCTGGTGTTTTCCACAGCGTGTCAAGCTCCTCTTTCAGCAGCCCCAGATACAGATTGATGTCGTTCCCTGGTTGTTTCGGCCCTTCAATTAGCATACTCATGTGAATGTACCTCCTCTTCATGCACAACCAGGGGGGAAGGTTGTACATCTACACAAACACAGGCCAGGTGCTATGTGTGCTTCTCTGGCTGCCAAACGGATTGACTCCATCGGTGCTCGCGCCCAGCACGATGTTCCTTGGATCGTTCCCAAATTCTGGGTCTTGGAAGTTCAACGCTTGCCACTGGCTCGCATCCTTAGGGTGACTTAGCATCTTGTCTTTTTTATCTATCTCCGAATCATTTGCGTCATCTTCTCGCTTATTCTCCTCCCTATCCGCGTGCCAACGCAGGAGCTTTGCTACCTTAGGGTCCGTGAAATACCGCTGCGGGCGAGTGATCGGAAAGTACCACACCACTTTTCGAGGAGCTTTCTTCCACTTCTTGTATCGAGTGACGCCAAGACACCGCATATATGGTAGACTCCGCGTGCTCGTCCCGATAAATGATGCAATTGTTCATGCACACATGGTATTTCACGTCGCGGTAAATCCAGAGGACACACGATTTTCTTCGCCTCCTCCAAACTGGTCGGGCACTTGTTCCCCTTGGGAAGACGTTCGTGCGAGAATGACATGTTCTCGTCGAAGCATACGTCGGCCATTTTGTGTTTTACCTTCATCTCGAGCCATGAGCGTTACTTTTCAGCGGGTATCCTCGGGCCTGCATCCTTCATACAATGGAGTAACCGTCTAACTCAAGTTGATCCATCTTGGCTTTCTCGGCGGCAGCTCTTGCGTTATCCGTGTGCTTGAGAAGTAGCTCTTGAATATGAGGGTCCCGCACCCAGCCCATTGATGGTCCAGCGTAAATGCGCTCCTTGACATCATCATCTTCATGATCATGCCTGTCATCTGCTCCGGCATCTTCCTCATCATCATGTCCTGCATCTTCTACATGATGCACTACTGGAATCTGGCACTTTGCCATCTGCCATGGCAGATGGCAAAGGTATGGTCGACGGATGGCAAAGGCTTTGCCATCTGCCAGCAGATGGCAAACAGTTCGTCCGAAACCCTGCCGGTAAAGGCTTCTTTGCCGTCTGTTGGCTGATGGCAAAGAGCCTGTGGCTTTGCCATCTGCTGGCAGATGGCAAAGCCTCTTAACGGGGTTAGCCCCGTTAGTAGGCGAACGTCATACTTTGCCAACTGCAAGCAGATGGCAAAATTCTCTGAAACTCTTTTGCCGTCTGCCGGCCAGATGGCAAGGTTGCATAAGCTTTTGCTGCTCCGCCAAATAGATGGCAAAGAGCCCAAATAGGCCAGCCCAAATGTTGCATGTAGATGACACGTGGCCTCTTTGCCATCTGCCAGCTGATGGCGAAGTGACTATATTGCCCCATTTAATTTTGTTTTTTCTTATATCAATTCATTTTCACAGAAATCAAACACAAATATATTTATATGACCAATATAGCATATTCAACACATATTACCAATAGTCATGAACACATATGTATCCAACACATGTTACCAATAGTAGCAAGTTTCATCCGTACATATACATAGTTTCATCAATATTACATAGTTTCATCCATAGGTAGCAAGTTCCACAAGGTCAAAACAAAATTAAATACAAGCACTCCATCAACCCAAGCTTCCGTGATCTTAAGCAAATCTGTAAAATGGGAAAGAAGAAAGTTATCAGACCAAATATTCTAAATCTCCTGCTGCTTCTTTGGCAACTACAACATTCAAGGTGGATGATCAATGATTCAGATCAGAGAACTGCAGCAACTTCAACACAATTGACAAAATCAACAACATAAATGAAGTAAAATAGCTAGGTCCATTGATGTTAACATTGGGTGCTGCAACTTTCTTTTACTGGTGGGGTATGTTTTGTTTCTTTAGATACTCTGCTTTCTTATCATCAAATCATTGAGGATACCACACTTGTCTACTTTACTGACTTGGGCCAAATTGAGTTTATGTGAAATGATGATCAGTAATCGCCCCATTCTCAGATTCAGATTTCACACCTAACAAAAGTGACGATAAAGCCAGCTATGAGTATTACATAATTGGGACAAAGAGCAAGAATAAAAGGTCATACCGTGCGATTGGACTGGCATTTTTCCCTCTGTTTGTGGTGTCTTGAGAAAGGATACTACCCAACAATGAATGAGCTGCAGTCCCATTTACATTTACATATGTTGCACCTGGGAAAATATGTACAGAATAGTATTGTGAGGATGACACGGTTGGGTGAAAGAGAAATATAAAGATTATTTCGTTTCGCTAGTGAAATTGATGAAAACTGTAAAGTTAAAATTGCAAGTGGTTTCAGTTATATGGTCATACAATCTGCAATACTTAGCTATCATAATAGCAAAAACAAAAGTGCGATCGACATGGAAACACCATATTAGCCGAGCGGTATTTGGGCGGAAATGGTCGGCGATGGTGTATGTGCGTAGTAGGAGTAGAAAGAGGTAATCATTAAATGGTTATTTGACAAGATTGCTCATGGACAAATAAAGATCACATTTCTATCGATTCTGAACCTTACGGGTGACACAAATAAAATGTAATTTCCTGATATAGAAAAATGAATCATTGAATGGTTATTTCACAATGTTGCTCAACCCGTAATATGATTATAAGCCGACAATTAATTTATAACAAGAACTACCTACTATTATTTTATTGGCTTATGCTAAGCATTACCTGTAATATGATTATAAGCCGACAATTAATTTATAACCAGAACTACCTAGTATTATTTTATTGGCTTATGCTAAGCATCTGAGTACCCGTAATATGATTAAAAGCCGACAATTAATTTATAAACAGAACTACCTAGTATTATTTTATAGGCTTATGCTAAGCATCTGAGTAGCAATAGAAAGAGGTAATCATTAAATGGTTATTTGAAAAGATTGCTCATGGACAAATAAAGGTCACATTTCTATCAATTCTGGACCTTCTGGGTGACACAAATAAAATGTAATTTCCCAATCTAGCATTGAGTCTATATTTTCCATGTAGGAGAACACAAATGTAAATAAAACACACTATGAGCATGCAATATATTTCTTGTTCATAGCCCATGATTCAATCTCATGAAACAACAAAACATGTTTCTTTTTAAATCAAAGTACAATGTGGAGTAAAGAAATGCATTCTTCTTATCTTAATTTCGATTTATATATTAACTCCATGGCCTAGAAATTCCTATTCTAAAGGAAGCATTCCAAGGACTACATCACCTGCACCCAAGTCTGTCTCTTATGAATCAACAACATACATGAAGCTCGTACCAGCTGCTCTGGAATATTATGCATCATCTATGAATAGAAGGTGATTAATTGTATATAAGGGACTACAACATGGTTGCTCAGGAAAGTACTTCACATAGTTTGTTGATCAAATAAATAGCACATAAAAAGAAAGCATTGAAAAGGCTGATATTTGAGTAATTGCGACCCAAGCAGAAAACTTTTATTTGTCCAGGAATTCTCAACAACTCCTATAGTACAGCAGGTCATGCATGGACAAAAATCCCCTGCGCGGAATTGCGGTAATATGAAATTATAGAAACTGAATCATGTGCTAACATATATGTGCAAAATTTACTCTTCACCAATGTATATCAGAACATGAATGAAATATTTTTGTTGCAAGTTCGAAGCAAGCGGTATCACGACACAACATTAAGTCTTGGTGCAACCAAAATAAAGAAGGTTCTAATGTCAAATAATTAAAGATGGTCACCAAATCATAGGCGGTTGGATCCAATAAATAAATAAAAACACTCAAGTGTAACAACACGTCTGAATGACACATATCTCGAGTAGGTGGATATAATAACATCAGTATGTAGACTATGAACCACGGAATTAACGTCAGATAGGCAAGGTTCTCCCAATCACACACTGTTCCGGCTGCCAGCGCAAGTGCCAAGCCAGCTGAAGAGTCCCTGGTCAGCTCAAAGATAATTAACACGCAAATTGCCACTCCCATCACGGAGAAGCACATAATCACTGGATGCACCCTCGGAGAATTTTATGTGCCCAAAGATTGTACCCCGTCTGCGTGTCTTGGAGAATATAGCGAGTTGGTAGTACATTAGCTAAGTCACCATGTGATTAGAGTACTGACCCGGTACCAATACACAGACTGACATAACTTTTTGGTGCGTACATTTTCTTCTAAGTTACGCAACCATAAAAATAGTGTTCTTTATAGAACAGATGTGATTATAAGATAATTTATTTGTATGATATGCATTGCTAAAGAAAATATTATTACATTTGCATCGAACCCCCACGGTAGGAGGATAAGTGATATTATGAATTTATGATAACTGTCACAAGAACTTTTTACGGGATAACTACCATAATAGATTTACGCACAAACAAAAAACAACGGTTGAATTGTTAGAATTCTCAAGAGCAATGTGTTTGTTTTGTCCTTTTGCAAAAATCTTATGGAAGATTTGTATTCACAAATTGCACGGGCTGTGCATGTATCAGGTACTAGTATAAGCAGCAGAGCATGAGCATGTACAGGAGAGGTGGTTGGGCAGAAAGAGGGCGTCACCTTCGCAAAATCGGAAGAGGTGGTCGGGAGGCAGAGAATCGACACAGCCACCGGGTTCTTGGCGGAAGACGGCGGCGGGGCAGGGATGACTTGTCGGGGGCGGAGGAGCCGGTCGGTGATGGCGGCGAGACGAGGCGGGGTTGTATGGTCGGGGATGGAGGAGACGGTCCACGGCGGCAAGTGACGAAGGCAAGCGAGGCGAGATGGCTTCACAGCATGGACGGCCGCCGCTGAAGGTGCGATCCGCCATAGCTACTGCGTCTGTGGCTAGGGTTGGGGAAGGAAAGAGCCTCGAGGTTGGGTGAGGGGCGCGCCTGGAACGGTGGAGGGACGGGCTAGGGCGGGCTCTTGATGGCGGGAGGCGGGGAGGCTGCGGTGGCGGGAGGGCGGGCAAGGCTCTTGGCGTCGTCCGGGGCTGCCAGCTGTGCGGTGGTGGGTGATTTTTTTTTGAGACAACGGTGGTGGGTGGGTGAGGTGGGGAGAGAGAGAGAGGGGTGGGGCCGGGCTGGGAGAGAGAGAGAGAGAGGTGTGGCCGGGCTGGGAGAGAGGGGAGGAGATATTTTTTAGAAGAAGAGAGGGGAGGAGATAGTCCGACTTCTTTGCCATCGGCCAGTGGATGGCAAAGGCCCATATATTTGCCATCGGCCGGGTGGCGGATGGCAAAGAGGTGGGAACTACTAGGCCGTTCTGACGTCGTCATCCATTGGGCCCCACCCACTTCTTTGCCATCTGCCAGCAGACGAAAAAGATTCTTTGCCATCTGCTGGCAGATGGCAAAGAGGTGGGTTGATAGGCCGTTACAGAACTGGACCGTACCCACCTCTTTGCCATCTGCCAGCGGATGGCAAAGATTCTTTGCCATCGGCTAGCAGATGGCAAAGAACTGGCTGATGGCAACCATGTTCTTTGTAAATGCTGTCGGTTCTTTGCCATCTGCTTTTTATAAGCGAGATGGCAAGGCGTTCTTTGCCATCGGTGGCGGATGGCAAAGAGCAACTGATGGCAAATTCTCGATTTCTAGTAGTGATGATCGTGTACGGCATCACCGTCGTGATCATCTCCTGGGGATTCTTCGTCTTCTCGCCCGCCCGAGCCGCGGTGGTTGTCTTGCTGCCCTTCCTCATTTCATGCCCGGCCCCCATGGGCGACTTCGTAGTCATCTTCATCACCTTGCCACTGATAGCCATCCATGAAACCACGCAAGAGCAGGTGGTCCCGCACCTGCCCGGAATCCGGGTCCGCAATAAGGCTCTTCAGCTTGCATCTTCGACATGGACATCTTATCTCCGTCTCGTTCTTTTGAAGCATCTCGGCCTTCACGGACCTCAAAAACCTATTCACGATGCCTTCGGTCATCGTGCGGACCATGGTCTCCTGCGGGGTAGAGCAAAACGATATTTTAGAACCAAGAAAACATTTGGCATGACTTTCCCTAAAAATAGGACCAAAAAGAATGCTTAATGCCAAAATTCTCGCCGAGACGGAAATGAATCAACCTTGCGGCAAAATATTGGCAACTATAACATTTCAAATACCGGTACACCTCCAGACACAAACACATATGCAACACCACAAACATATGCAACACCACAAACATACATAGATCTAGCTAGGCCATAAAAAGTGCATGTGCACATTGTTGTAGGGAGAACAACATAAATATAGCTTCCCCTTACTTACCTATCAAAACAAGGTAATTTAACCACTTAATTTGAATGAATCTATGGTGGAAATGAGGTGAAAAAGAGGAGGCACCGAGACAAGGAGGAGGTGGAGAGAATGAAGTGGGGAGAAAGTGAGTGTGGGTAGGAGAGGCTGTCCAAAATATCTTGTTGCTGCCCACTTACTAATGGCGCACCAACTCTAAATGCGCCATTAGTAATCCAGGTTACTAATGGCGCACCTTACGGTGGTGCGCCATTAGTAGTTTTGCAAAAAAACATACTAATGGCGCCTTTGTTCACGATGGCGCCATTACTAGTTTAAACTAGTAATGGCGCCGCGGTGGAACAGGCGCCATTAGTAGTTTACAAAAAAGGAATAAAAATATAATAAAAAACAACATTAGTTGCGCACTTTCAAAAAGTGCGCCATTACTAGTTACAACTAGTAATGGCTGAGAATCTGAATGCGCCATTAGTATGTTTGGACAGGCGCACTAGTTCAAAAAAAAAATTTTTGATACTAATGGCGCACCTTGGGCCAGGTGCGCCATTAGTAGTTTCAACTCTAATGGCGTATCAGAAGGTGGTGCGCCATTAGTATACTAATGGCGCACCGCTTGTCTGGTGCGCCATTAGTGTCAATCCCATCCCTAGCCCTTTTTCTAGTAGTGAAAAACTCAATGTCTCTATCCGGTGGCATGCCTGACAACTCTTCTAGAAACACATCCGGGTAATCCTTCACCACTGGTACTTCCTCCTGCACAACTCCTGATAAGGAGTTTACTTGTGCCCTCCTCGGCTCATGCCGCGATACATACTTGATCCTTCTTCCTTCTGGCGTTGTAAGCAAAATCGACTTACTGGCGCAATCGATGTTCCCTCCATACATCGATAGCCAATCCATACCTAGAATCACGTCCAAACCTTGCGATTCCAGAATGATTAAATCCGTGGGGAAAACATGCCTACCTATGCTCAAAGGTACTTGAAAACATCCACGGCCGGGCCATATACTCCGCTCCTGGTGAGCTTACTAGCATAGGTGTTCTAAGAACCTTGGTGGGCAGTTTGTACTTATCCACAAACCCCCATGATATGTATGAATGCGATGCACCAGTGTCAAAAAGAACAATTGCAGTAAATGTCTTAACCAAAAACTTACCTATTACTGCATCTAGCTGAGCTTCAACCTCCTCCACGTTAACGTGGTTCACCTGTCCCCTATTGAAAGGGTTCGGCTTCTTCCCTGAGCTTCCATAGCCATTGCCATTCTGGGAACCATTATGATTGTGCGAGCTACCTCCTCCATGGGTATGCTGAAATTGCCCTCCCGGTTTCGGGGTAAAGCGTAGCTTCTGCTGAGCTCCAGAATTGTACTTCCCCTAACCATACTTCCTCTTCTTTGTTGTCAATACATTGCTGCTTCCCTTCAATCATAAGAGCATGATCTACCAACTCCTGGTAGTTATTGAAAGTGGCTACCATAAACTGCATGCTCAGCTCATCATTCAGTCCTTCTAGAAACTTCTCCTGCATAGCTGCATCTGTAGCAACGTCATCTGGGGCATAACGTGCTAACTTACTAAAGTCCTCCACATACTGGCTTACAGCACGTCCTCCTTGGCGTAAGTTGCGAAACTCACACTTCTTCATGGCCATAGCTCCTGCTGAAACGTGGGTAGTACGGAAAGCTTGTTGAAATTGATCCCACGTGACTGTGTCAATAGGGTGTGTGGCTGTGTAATTCTCCCACCATAATGTTGCGGGTCCATCAAGCTGATGTGCAGAAAAACGCACTCTCTCCGCATCAGTGCATCCTGCAGTGGTCAGCTCCCTTCCAACCTTGCGGAGCCAATCATCTACAACAATCGACTCGGTGCTACTGGAAAACACCGGCGGATTTAGCCTCAAGAAACGAGTCAAATGATCAACCGGTGGTGGTGGTGGTGGGTTGTTGTTGTTGTTGTTGTTTCCTTGGTTCTGTACCAGTGTTTGAATCAAGGCATTCTGCCGCTGTCTCAACTGAGTGATCTCCGGTGGGAAAAAAATCCGGTGTCGCGTCTCGGAGGCATCTGAGGGTTTAGAGAAGGTGAGAAAATAGAATAGAATGAGGTCTAGTGAGAAAAATACTACCCACATGATACAAAAGCAAACAATATCACTCCAATCAATTCAAACAAAGGCATACAACGGTCTAACTATCGTTACAAAAGTGCTTGGACTAAACTAATTACAATGGGGGAATTGCTACTACTGTTATGGTCCAATGAAGACTCCATGATATCTGCTCCGATGAAGACTCCATGATATCTGCTCCAGCTTCATCAACATAGTCATCATCGCTGTCGTTGGGGTCCGAGTCGGTGTCGTCGATGATGATATAGTTATTTGGGCAAGTGGAATCATCGTCATTTCCTCCTGGCGCGGGGTCTCCCATGAAAACTCTGAACTTCCTAGTTAAGTGGTCATTCTTCTCCACTAGCACTTCAATTTCTTCCATGCAATCTTCGCGTGTAGCCTTGAGTTCTTCCTCTAGCTCCTTGATCTTGGTCATAGACTTCTGCAGATCTCCATGCCTGCGCACATCTGGTTCTCCTGATGTCGGATGTGCTGGTTTAACTCCTGGATATATGCTGCGATTGATCTATCCCTCCTTGTGCTGATCGTCTCCCATTGCTCATCTCGCCGCCCACAAATTTGGTAGATATTATTCTTGAGATCATTGCGGTAAACTTCTCCGATACGTCCCATGGCGATGTGGGCTACCATGCTCTTTCCTAGGCTCCAGGTTGGTGCATCAAAGGAAAACTCTATGGGCTCCGCGACTGGTGCGAATGTCCTTCCTGGAACTTGAACTTGAATCTTCCAGCGCTCCTCTTCGGGTAAAGTGGCGTTGTAGGTCCCGGTGAAGCTTGGTACTCCGATGTTCAGGTATCTAGTGACTTCCTTCAAGTGACATCCGAAGGGTGTATCTTCATCCGGTTGTGTGAACTTGTTCCTTGAATCCGCCATCCTAAAAGAATAGAAAAGATGAGGAGCCAGAAATGAGAAGAAAGAGTAGTGATCTAGGGCTTTAGCTTAGTGGTCGTGTCCTATAGTCAGCGTGTGCTCTGATACCATCTTTGTAGCGACCAGACCTCAAACAGTCTTATATTTGTGCATCAGTGTCATCCCTAGATCAGTAATGCTGACACGCACAACACTTGACGGATTTATAACAGAGTAGCAATCACACTCTTATTACATCGAGTGTCTCCAAAGGAGAACTTATTACAATAAATATGGCTAAGGCCATCTAATAACGATAACAGCGGAAGGCTTGGAAGATAAGCGAGTCCATCAACTCCAACGGCATCACTGAGTATAGAACCACGACCTAAGGCACCTTCCTCGTCGTCTGAATAGTCTGCAACATGAACGTTGCAGCTCGAAAACGGGCCAACACATGGAATATGCTGGCAATGTAACACGTAGAGAGCAATATGAAAGAGCAATACTATACTACATTCATATATGGATGGTGGAAAGCTCTATGGTTACAGTTTTGCGTAAAGACATTTTATCCCTACTGCAAAGGAATAAATTTTGTTTAACTATCATGGTGGTTGTTAAACATTGAGAATGGTTGACAGCATTCTCAATCCCAATTAAGCATCATCATTAAAACCCAACAATATTAATTAAAGTAACATGATGAGATACACATGATAATCCAAGTACTAGATACTCAAGACGTCCATAACCGGGGACAGGCTAACCATGATTAGTTTGTTACACTCTGCAGAGGTTGTGCACTTTTCCCCACAAGACTCGATCTCCTCCGTTGGGATTCTCGCACTACAATGTGTTTGAGAAATGGATGACCGAGACATAGTCTTTCAGAAGCGCTAGCACCTTACGAACGGCTAGACAGTTACACCTACATCCCTCTACATCTGCTAGTCTACCACTGTAAGAGTTCGCACGACTTAGTCAGCTATGCTAGAGCCCATAGTAGCTTGTGGCTGCACACGGTAGTTTCTAGCATGAATAACCTCATGATCCCTTTGAGCCTGGGTGGCGGTCCAAAAGAAACAGGCAATCCTGGAATACCCAGGTACCTCAATCCACCCAGATGTGTGTTTTAGTTTCCACCTTAAGTAAACCATTTATTAACAATCTCACATACATCATGGATACACTCACCCAATCGACGTCTACTAGCATAGCATGGCATAATAAGCAAACGTAGAAGTAACTCCCAAGGGTTTGATAAATAAACATGTAATAGGTACTACCTCATCTACTTCCCAAAACCCACAATTTAATTGGATCCTAATCATGCAATGTTTGAGGATTTATCTAATGCATAAAAACTGGGTATGACAAGAGGTATGATCAAAGTGTTACTTGCCTTGCTGATGATCCGCGAAACCTAGAGATTCAAAGTAACAGGCGGCGCACTCCGGGTACTCTATCGCAAACAAACAAGCACACAATAAGTACTCAACTAATGCACAGGTAAAACTCAAATAAAAGATCTAACCAGAAAGTTCAACTTAAGAACTCCGGTTTGCAAAAAAAACATCAAACGAAGCAACGAAAGTCAAACGGCGAAAGAAACTGGCTTCGTTTTACTAATCTGGACTTAAGTCAAATTTTACAGAGGCAAAAACTTGTTTGAGTGAACATTTTCTTGGCTCTAAAATGCAGTTTTTTGAAAACGTGCAATTTTTCCTAAATTCAAATAAAATAGCGAAAAACTCCAATTAAAATCTTATTTGATTTTTCTATTAAATCTTCATTATTCCTTTATTTTGGGAAAGTCATTTTATTCCCTCTCTCATATTTTGACAATAGAAATAATTGAAGATAAAATAAATAAAATCAAATGATCCTATTTTCAAAATTTGAGAAAACTCAAATATGAAAATAACGAAATCTCCAACTCTCTCCGTGGGTCCTTGAGTTGCGTGAAATTTCTAGGATCGAGCCAAAATGCAATAAAAATATGATATGCAAGTGATGATCTATGTATAACATTCCAAATTGAAAATTTGGGATGTTACAAACCTAATCCCCTTAAGATGAATCTCGCCCTCGAGATTCGGGTTGGCTAGAAAATATGTGAGGGTGGGCCTTGAGAAGATCTTCCTCTCACTCCCAGGTGGCTTCATCCTCGGTGTGGTGGCTCCACTGAACTTTGCAAACTTAATAACCTTGCTGCGGGTGACTCGACTAGCATACTCGAGAATTTTGACGGGTTTCTCCTCGTAGGTCAAGTCGTTACCCAACTGAATCGCTTCCAGTGGCACAGTATCTCTTAGTGGTATATCAGCCATCTCTGCGTGGCACTTCTTCAACTGAGAAACGTGGAACACGTCGTGAACTCCTGACAATCCTTCGGGAAATTCCAACTTGTAAGTAACTTCTCCCATGCGCTCCAAGACTTTGTATGGTCCTACAAAACGTGGCGCTAACTTTCCTTTAACTCCAAAGCGCTTAACTCCTCGAAATGGGGATACACGAAGATAAACTCTGTCTCCGACTTCGTATACTCTCTCCTTGCATTTTGAATCCACATAGCTCTTCTGCGTAGACTGGGCTACCTTGAGCCTATCGGGAATCAACTTCACCTTCCGTTCAGACTCCTTAATCAAATATGGTCCAAACAACTGGCGGTCTCCAACTTCATCCCACAACAACGGGGTTCTGCACCTCCTTCCGTACAAGGCTTCGAAAGGGGCCATCTTGAAACTGATTTGATAGTTGTTGTTATAAGAAAACTCCGCATATGGCAAGTTGTCATCCCAACTTGATCCATAATCCAATGCACATGCTCTCAGCATATCCTCCAAAATCTGATTGACTCTCTCGGTCTGTCCATCTGTCTGTGGATGAAAAGCTGTACTAAACTCTAGTCTGGTTCCCAAAGTTTCGTGCAACTGATTCCAAAACTTTGAGGTGAATTGGGTTCCTCTATCTGATACGATACTCCTCGGAACTCCATGCAGACATACGATCCTGGTCATGTATATCTTAGCCAACTTAGCACTGCTGTAGGTAGTCTTCACTGGAATGAAATGAGCTACCTTCGTCAAACGATCAACTACGACCCAAATCGAGTCATAGCCTGAACAAGTCCTGGGCAATCCAGTGATAAAGTCCATGTCTAATTTTTCCCACTTCCATTCGGGTATCGGCAATGGCTGTAGCAAACCTGCTGGCTTCTGATGTTCTGCCTTCACTCTCTGACATACATCACAAACGGCTACATACTCTGCAATATCCTTCTTCATTCCGGTCCACCAGAAAGTATCCTTCAAATCCAAATACATCTTGGTATTACCTGGGTGGATCGAATATGGCGAATCATGGGCCTCTTGCAGAATAACTTCCTGATCTCCGGATCACTAGGCATATAAACGCGGTCTTCAAACCATAGGGTATCGTGCTCATCCTCACGAAATCCCTTAGCTTTTCCCTTGCTCAGTTTCTCCTTAATATCGGCAATCTCCTTATCCGCCTTCTGAGCTTCTCTGATCTTATCCATCAAGGTAGACTGTATCTCCAATGCTGCTACATAGCCTCTCGGGACTATCTCCAAACATAGCTCTCGAAGTTCCTCGGTTAACTCCTTTGGTAACGCTCCAGTCATTAGTGTGTTGACATGGCTCTTGCGACTCCACGCATCTGCTACTACGTTAGCCTTTCCGGGGTGACAATGCAATCTCATATCATAATCCTTAATGAGCTCCAACCATCTCCTTTGCCTGAGATTTAACTCATACGTGTGAAGATGTACTTCAAACTCTTGTGATCCGTGTACACCTCGCAATGGTTTCCAATGAGAAAATGTCTCCAAGTCTTCGGTCGTGCACTCTGACTTCTAACTCCAAATCATGAGTAGCATAATTCAACTCATGAGGCTTAAGCTGTCGTGAAGCATACGAAACAACTCTTCCCTCCTGCATAAGAACTGCTCCAAGCCCTCGACGTGAAGTGTCGCAATACACCTCGTAATCCTTGCTTTGATCTTGTAGAATCAACACTGGTGAGGTAACCAAACGTTTCTTCAATTCTTGAAAACTAGCCTCACATTCCTCGGTCCAATTGAACTTAGTGTCCTTCTTCAACAACTCCGTCATAGGCTTCGCAATCTTTGAGAAATTCTCAATGAATCTCCGGTAGTATCCTGCCAGTCCAAGAAAACTCCGGATCTCTCCAACTGTCGTTGGTGCTTCCCAGTTTGTCACAGTGGCAACTTTGGTGGGATCCACTGCTATACCTTCTCCGGATATAACATGTCCGAGAAATCCAACTTCCTTCAACCAAAACTCACATTTGCTGAACTTGGCATATAACTAATGTTCCCTGAGCTTCTCAAGTACCAAACGCAAATGCTCCTTATGCTCTTCTTCATTCTTTGAATAAACCAAAATATCATCAATGAACACCACGACGAACTTATCCAAAAACTCCATAAACACCTTGCTCATCATGTTCATGAAATATGCAGGTGCGTTAGTCAGACCAAATGACATAACGGTATACTCATACAGCCCGTACGTGGTGGTAAAGTCGTCTTAGGTATATCCTGCTCTCGAATCTTCAACTGATGCTATCCTGATCGCAAATCGATCTTGGAAAATACCTTAGCTCCTTGCAATTGGTCAAACAAGTCGTTGATCATCGGCAACGGGTACTTATTCTTAATTGTCACTTCATTCAATCCACGATAATGAACAACCATTCTCAATGACCCATCCTTCTTCTCCACTAGAAGTACCGGCGACCCCAAGCCGAAGAATTTGGGCGAATAAAACCTTTATCCAGTAACTCCTTAATCTGCTTCTTAATTTCTTCCAAATCTTGTGCGGGCATCCGGTACGGTCTCTTGGATATTGGCCCTGTGCCTGGCAAAAGCTCAATCAAAAACTCAATGTCTCTATCCGGTGGCATGCCTGGCAACTCTTCTGGAAACACATCCGGGTAATCCTTCACCACTGGTACTTCCTCCTGCACAACTCCTAATAAGGAGTTTACTTGTGCCCTCCTCGGCTCATGCCGTGATACATACTTGATCCGTCTTCCTTCTGGCGTTGTAAGCAGAATCGACTTACTGGCGCAATCGATGTTCCCTCCATACATCGATAGCCAATCCATACCTAGAATCACGTCCAAACCTTGCGATTCCAGAATGACTAAATCCATGGGGAAAACAAGCTACCTATGCTCAAAGGTACTTGAAAACATCCACGACTGGCCATATACTCCGCTCCTGGTGAGCTTACTAGCATAGGTGTTCTAAGAACCTTGGTGGGCAGTTCATACTTATCCACAAACCCCCGTGATATGTATGAATGCTGTCGGTGTACTAGAGTAGGGGTACCCTAGTATCCCGTACTCGTGCCTGCAGACGATTGTAACACCCAGCGAGGTTTGCCTCGTCACCGCCAAGGTCCTCCGTGGCTCCTCTAGTGCCATTCAAGAACAAAGTATTTGATTGAGAAGACACGGCCCCGACAAGAGGAGCTTGTCGGGAAGGCCACTCAAGGCATGCAGAAGACACGGCCCCGGCAAGAGGAGCTTGCCGGGAAGGCTCCGAGCGCGACAAGCCTCCGGACGCGACAAGGATTCGGCCGCGGCAAGGCGCTTGCCGTGGCAAGCAACCTCTCTCCATCTCCGCTCCAGCTCATCCAGCGACGTGTCGCCATGGGACCGTTCCATGCGCGCGTGTCGAGAGGCTGTGCAGCCAGCGGAGAGCAGCGATAAGCGGCACTGACAAGCTTGCCATCGTGGCGAGCGGAGGCGCACCTGACGGTCTCTGTTGCCTTTGTTTGGCGACAACGATGGGCATTTATTGCTTTTGTCCCTTGCCGTCGAGTTAGGTATTTTGCACCTTTGTACCTTTGTTCGAGTAGGTGTACCAACTCCTGTTTTTACATTTGTACCCTCATCTATGTTGCCACCGCCGAGACCCCTTGAGCATATAAAAGGAGGCCCATGTGCAGCGTGGGGGGTTCGATTCATTCGACTCACTAGAGACCAGATACACTCACGCTTAGGTTTTGTAGCTCTCATCGGCTCCCTAGCAAGAACACAATACATCAAACAAGCAGCAGTAGGAGTTTTATCTCTCCGGAGAGCTCAAGCTGGGTAAAGCTGCTCGTGTGCCTCGCCTCGATTCGCTCTTCGTGCGATCTCCGCCCCCCTCCGAACCACAAAGGGGCCTGGTCCGCCCGGCCCCATAGGTGTCCGTGGAGTACGATCAGCCTCCCGACATCTTTGGCGCGCCCGGTAGGGGCGTCGAGGCCGTGTGAATCTGATCCTGCGTTCACACGAGCAGCGCCCTCAACATCTTCCTCAACATGCCACGAAGAAGAAGGCTTGGCGGCAGCCCGGCCGTCTGCGTCGTACTCCACCCTCACCGCAGCAAGCGGGTGGTGGGGCAGATGCCGGCGGAGAGCAGGCGCCGATGAAGGTGTTCGCGACGTTGCCAAGTCCAAGGACAAGGCCCCGCAAACACAGGCGTCCGCGCATCCCCCGCGCCCATCTCAGGAGACGCGGGACCAACAACGTCATGGCGTTCACAATGCCATACGTTCGTTGGATCGAGACCCTCAAGACCAGCATGCGCGTCAACATGCTGGCACGAGTGAAATACGGTCGCCCGGACGGGGTGCTGCTCCTTCTAACATAGTTAGAAGTCCGAGCATATCCCGCTCCTCGCACCGTTCGCCAAAGCCACCCACTACTCCAGCAGAAGCTCTGGCGAGAGCTCAGCTGCTCTCGACTACCTCCAACGACCGACAAGGTCGACGAGTGGAGGGCCACTATCGAGCCTCATCAGCTTTGCCAACGGCGACGCTCCGCGGCAACCAACGCCATCATTGCCGCGGCGAGACGACAAGGCACGAGCCGGTGGCGACGAGACTGTCGGAGGTGCAACCACCGTGCACTCTCCGCCACGAAGGCCAAGATCGCCGACTCACCGGATCCACCTCGACGGCGACTCCACCGCGTCGTCGGATCCGCGAGCTCGCCGCGATCAGCGCCAAGTTCTTCATGAGCGACAACAAGAGGACGCTCGTACTCGCATCGAGCGCCGAAGAGAAGCGCGACGTCGATCCGACAAGCGCTTGGGCCTTCGTTGACATGCGCGCGCCGGAGGAGCAGGCGACTTACCCGTGCGTGGTAGGTTGCCCCTGCGTTCACTCGTGAGCTGCGGCAAGTCCGATGGCCCAGCCGTAAAAACTTCAAACCAGACGTGCGGAGAAGTATGATGGCAGGGCGCATCCGTCGGAGTTCCTCAGCATCTACACCATCGCGGTGCAGGCTGCGGGGGACGGACGACAAGATCCTCGCCAACTACTTCCCGCTCGTGCTCAAGCCCAACGTCAGATCTTGGCTCATGCACTTGCCGGACAGCTCCATATCCTCTTGGGCAGATCTGTGCCATCAGTTTGTTGGCGCCTTCACAGAGTGACCTTCATCTGCTCGCCCAGAAGGAAGGAGAGTCCCTACGCAAGTTCATTCAGAGATTCAGCCGTGTGCACTACAACATCCCAGACGTCCACCCTGCCGCGGTGATCAGCGCATTTCATCGTAATATGCGGAACCGCAGGGATGAGGAGGAGATGGCGATGTGCAAAGTCAAGGACGTCAGTGAGCTGTACGCCTTGGCCGACAAGTGTGCACGCGCTGAGGAAGGGAGGAGACTCCCAGGAGAGAATGCGGAAGCAGGATCTGAAAGTGAGGACACCGCCCCGGAAAAGAAGAGTCGGCGGCGAGGCAATAGGAAGAAGAAAGGTAGAGAAGTGCTAGCTGTTGAGCAGTCCGGCAATGAAGGTGGCGACAAAAACGCCAAGGCTGGTGGCTCCGGCAAGGAGGTTGTCACGACGCCAACCACCCGATCGGTGGCGGCCGTCGACAAGCGTGACGGCTCCGGCAAGCGATCGCAAGATCCACCGCACCAAGGGCCACGACCTCCAGAGCTGTAAGAAGGTCGAGCAGCTCGTCGAGCAATGCCAGAGAGGGCTGAGTACGAGCGGCACGACAAGGAGAAGGCCCAGAAGGTGCCGGGGAGCAAGCAAGAAACGCCCCGGCGGGGAGGACGCTGCGGCAAGGCCAAGCAGCGGCAAGGAGATAGACCTCAGCCGCCGCGACAAGGATGAAGATGATGACGATGACGAAGATATGGAAGGCAGCGACGCCGATGAGCAGGAGTTTGAGAAAGCCACGAGAGGTCCTCTGCGTTGACGGAGGTGCTTCCTCGCATACCTCCCACTGCCAACTCAAGCAATGGATGCTGGAGGTCAATGCAGCGGAATCATCCGTAGAGTCACGCAAGCCTCTCAAGTGGTCCAAAGACGCCTATCATTTTTGATATTGAGGACCACCACGATCGCATAATCTGCGGTCGGGTGCTTGCCGATGTTGGTCTCATCAACCATCCGCAACCTCAAGGTCACCAAAATGTTAGTTGACGGCGGGGCCGGCTTGAATCTGATCTCCTCTGCGGTGCTCCAGAAGCTTCAAATCCCTGACAGTGAGCTCAAAGAGACCGGCACTTTCCAAGGAATCAATCCGGGAAGGAGCAAGCCGAAGGGGAAGATTACGTTGCCGGTCACATTTGGCAGCGAGCTGAACTCTAGGATCGAGAGGGTCACATTCGACGTTGCCGATTTCCGTTGCCTTACAATGGGATACTTGGCCGTCCAAAGACTCGCCAAGTTCATGGCAGCCTCTCACTACGCCTACAACTTACTCAAGATGCCAGGCCCGATAAGGCGTCATCTCTGTCCATGGCGACAAGAAGGATGCCCTTATCCGTGCCGACAAGATCTACCAGGATGCAGCAGCCATGACAGATTGCCAAACACTTGCGCTGAAGCTCCTGTGGGGAAGAAGACAAAGTCCAAGTCCGGCAAGGGCTCGATGCTTACTCCGTGGCGCACCTCTTCGAGTGCTGCGCTACCGTCGAGGACGCACCATCGAGCTCCACCGGCAAGTGCAAGAAGATGGTAGCTCCGCCAAAGACCAAGAAGGTGCCCGCGAAGGAAGACGGCACTGGTGGTACCTTCACCATCAGTGCCTCTCTCGACCCTAAATAGGAAGGCGCGCTCGTTGCTTTCCTGCGGGCGAATGTCGACGTGTTTGCATGGCAACCGTCGACATCCCAGTGTTCCTGTGAAAGTGATTGAGCACCGCTGGCCGTTTGTCCTCATCGCGGCCCGTCAAGCAAAAAGTCGGGAAGCAAGCGGTGGAGCGCCAAGAATTCATAGCGAAGAGATCAAGAACTGGAAGCAAAGAGGCCTTGTCGAGGAGTGCTCCATCCTACGTGGTTGGCCAATCACGTAGTCGGTGCGCAAAGCAAGCGGAAAATGGAGACTTTGTATTGACTTCACGGATGTTAATAAAGCTTGTCCCAAAGATCCATTTCCCTTGCCGCGCATTGACCAGATTGTTGACTCCACGGCTGGATGTGATTTGCTTTCGTTTCTTGATGCATACTTAGGATACCATCAGATCTTCATGGCTGAAGAAGATGAGGAGAAGACCGCATTCATCACACCATGTGGCACATCTCGTTTCATACGGATGCCTTTCGGTTTGAAGAATGCTGGTTCAACATTTGCAAGGGTAGTCCATGACGCTTTTGAGCCGCAGATGCACAGAAATGTAGAAGCCTACATGGATGACATAGTGGTCAAAAGCAAGGACAAAGCAACTCTGGTTCAAGATTTGGACGAGACCTTTGCAAATCTGCGCAAGATCAACCTCAATCTCAACCCCGAGAAGTGCGTGTTTGGAGTCCCTTCCGCAAGCTTCTCGGGTTCTTCGTGGTCTCAACGAGGGATTGAAGCTAATCCCGACAAGATCAAGGCCATTGAGCAGATTGAAGCACCAAAGCGCGTCAAGGATGTACGAAGACTTGCGGTTGCGTGGCTGCTCTCGGCGAGGTTTATTTCTAGGTCTGCTGAGCGGCGCCTGCCGTTTTCAAAATCTTGAAAAAGGCAGGTCCGATGCAATGGACTCCGGAAGCGGAGGCTGCGCTGCAGGACTTGAAGTGATACCTGTGCTCCACTCCAACACTTGTCGCACCTAAGCCACAAGAGAAGTTGCTGCTATATATAGCGGCAACCAATCAAGTGGTTAGTGCTGCGTTAGTAGCGGAGAGGGAGGCGGACGACGAGCCAGCAACCACGGCAAGCACATCCAGCGACAAGCAGGGGGCTTCGCCGACAGGCTCTGGTCCCGACAAGGACGAATCCACACAGACGCATGACCAGATGCAGAAAAGGATGGTGCAGCGCCCAGTCTACTTTGTCAGTTCCCTCCTGCAGGGGGCTAGGTCAAGGTACTCTGGTGTGCGAAATTGCTTTTCGGCCTCCTCATGGCCTCGAGAAAGCTGCGCCATTACTTCCAAGCACATGAGATCACAGTTGTCACTCGCTTTCCGCTGAAGAGGATACTGCAGAATCCAGAAGCAACAGGCAGGATTGTCGAGTGGGCATTGGAGCTGTCAAGCTTTGGTCTCAAGTTTGAAAGCACATCAACTATCCAAAGCAGAGCGTTGGCAGAATTCATAGCAGAATGGGCGCCAACACGGATGAAGAGATTAGGAGACGAGCATTCCGTCAAGGAAGCAAGCAAAGAGTGGCTGATGTACTTTGATGGTGCCTTCTGTAAAGGCGCCCGGTGCGGCGTCTTTGCTTATCGCACCCACCGGAGAGCACCTCAAGTCACGTAGTCCGGATGCATTTTCCCAAGGAGCAAGCAACAAACAATACTGCAGAGTATGAAGGTTTGCTTGCGGTCTCGTGGATCATGATGGACCTTGGGATCAAAAAGCTTATTGTCGGGGGTGACTCGCAACTTGTCGTCCGCCAAGTGAACAAAGATTACCGAGTCCATTGATGGATGCCTACGTTGTGAAGTGAGGAAGCTAGAAGAGCACTTTGACGGCTGCAAATGGAACATGTTCCAAGAGCTCAGAATGATATTGCTGACGGCCTGTCAAAGTGCGCTGCACTTAAGTTGCCTGTGGAACCAGGGATTTTCGTGCTCAAGCTGACTCAGCCAACCGTAACACCATCAACTGAAGAAGGCAAGAAGAGGAAATTGATCTCTGGTGACTAGTTTCCGGCAGAGCTTCCCGAAGCCGTCGTTGCTTAGGTTCCCAAGATCAACACCAACAATGCTGAGGGGCAGTCTGCTCCGACAGGCCCTAGGGTTTGTTTCGTTGAAGCAGACGCCTCCGACAAGTTTTGCTCCGGTAAGCTTGCCGGGGAGGCGTCCAAGCTCTCAGGCCGCAGGTCCTTGCCGTGGTAGCCGATGTTCCCGCAGCGAGATGTGCCTTTAGTCCTTGTTGTCGAGCCGCAAGCTCCAAAGATGGGCGCAGCAGATTGTCCATTTCCTTGAGACGGAGAACTTCCCGAAGAGCAAGAAGAAGCGGAAAGAGTAGCCCGGCGGTCAAGTATGTACCAGTTTGTCGACGACATCGCATGTCTGAAGAAGACTCAACGGTGTGATATTGAAGTGTATTCCTGTGGAAGATGGGCCGAAGCTGTTGGCGAGAGATACACGGAGGCATATGTGGTCACCACATTAAGCGCCAAGAGCACTTGCCGCAAAGCTTTCCGGCAAGGTTTCTTCCGCCGACAGCCCTCCAGATGCAACCGCACAAGTAACCAAGTGTGAAGCGTGCAGTTCCATTCCAAACAGATACACCAGCCAGCTCAAGCTCTCCGGGCGATCCCTTTATCCTGGCCATTTTGATGCAGGGGCTCGACATCCTCGGCCCCTTCCCCGAAGCTGTCGGGGCTTTGAGTACTTATGCGTCGCCATCGACAAGTTCACAAAGTGGCGGAAGTGGAAGCGATGAGGAAGGTGACGGCACGGTCGTGATCAAGTTCTTTCAGTCGATTGTTTGCCGTTTCGGAATCCCTAACAGGATCATCACCGACAACGGCACACAATTTCTGAGTCGCACCTTCATGCGATGCGTCAAGATCTTGGCGCCAAGGTCTGCTTTGCTTCCGTTGCTCACCCGAGAAGCAACAACAAGCAGAGAGGGCAATGCTTGAAGTGCTTCGCGGGCTCAAGACCGGGACTTTCGACGGGCTGCACAAGTGCGGAAGAAAGCTGGATCGAGGAGCTGCCGGTGGTTCTTTGGTCGATCAGACGACGCCAAATCGAGCCACCGCCGGACACCTTTGCTCTAGTCTATGGAGCAGAGGCAGTTCTCCCCACGGAACTCGTATACGGATCGCCTCGAGTGCTCGCTTATGATGAGCTTGAGCAAGAGCAGCTGCGACAAGATGACGCGCTGCTCCTCGAGGAGGATCGTCTTCAGGCCGCTGTGCGAGTTGCTCGCTACCAGCAAGCTTTGCGTCGCTACCATAGCCGCAGAGTTAGTGCCAGAAGTCTCGAGGAAGGCGACCTTGTTCTTCGGCGCGTTCAGTCCGCCAAGAATTCAAACAAGTTGACGCTTGAAGTGGGAAGGCCCTTATCGGGTGAAACGAGTCCTTTGGGCTGGCGCCAGGCGCTTTGAGACCGAAGATGGCATTCGGTGAGCAACTCACGGAACATTGAGCATCTTCGTAAGTTTTACCCATAGGGCGCGGTTGTCGGAACCCGTTCCGGCAACCACCTTTAATACAAGTCTTGCCGCTGTTGCATGTAATCCTTTGTACAAAGCCGAGCGCAGAACCCGATGCATCGATAAAGCTCATGTGTTGCGCACAACTTGTCAAATTCATGCTTTCATCATTTTATTGCATGTTTTGACTAACACTTCGTGCAGCAACCACACCCGGTAAGCAGAATCGAGTCATTTGGGCTCCATAACGTTATTTCCTCTTCTTTCTCTTTTCTCAAAGAAAGGAAGGCTCCCTCGCGCACAAGTTAACCAGGGGAGGAGGAGGAGATAATACTATGGACCAGGCACTGCTCGAGGAAGTTTCACCTCATCGGGAAGCAAGAGACAGAAAAGCTAAGTTGCCAAAGTTTGAGCAATCAATTTTTAAAATTTTAAGTTATCTTCCTCGAACGATAGTACTTTGTATGGAAAACACATGCTTGGAGAGGAACCAACTCGCCGGCTAGTCGCGCCCTTACTTTGTTTCGAGTCCGCTCAACAACTTAAGTGAGCTGCAGCTAGTCCCGACAAGGTTGCTTGTTGGAGAAAACCTTGCCGGCCGAAATTTCTTGACGTTCACTTTTCGGCGCTCATGACAAAAGTGCCCACACCGACAAGTCCCCCAAATGCGTAAGGCGTAAACGCATTACAAAGGAAGGAATCAAGTAGAGGAAATAACGTTGCATTGATCGCCTAAGATAGAGTATATTACAAAATAACTTGTCGCTGATCTAACAAAGTGTTCTAAACATGATCGGCTGACGACAAGGGAAAGATAAAGTTGGCGGCCTAGTCTACGCGGTCGCCCTCAATCCGCTTGATCTTGTTCACCTTGTCCACAATGGGTGCGACAAGGGCTTTGAGCTCCTCCACGTTGGCATCTGGCGGCAATGATCTGAGGACGCCATTAAGGTTGAGGCCCGGATTGCGGAAGGCCACCTTTATCAACACCTTCTCGAGGGCTCCTGCATAGATCTAGCGTGATTCCTCGGCCAGCTGCTTTGGGACCTCTTCCCGGAGTCGCTGGAGGCCCGTCACTACGCCTTTAAAGAATAAGCTGAGTTTGGCGCTAGGTTGGAGATGCTCGTCGGAGGAGTATGCAAGGTCCGCCATCCTCAGCTCCATCAGCTCGTTGTGGATGTCGGCGGCGGTGTCCACAAGACCTTCAGTCCAGTGCTCCACGCTCTCCCTCAAGGTGCTCTGGATGGAGGCAGCATTCGCTAGCAGCTCCTCCTTGGCCTTGATCGCCTCCAACAAACCCACCTCCCGCTCTCTGGCGCCGTCCAACGTCTGCGTCAGAGTGGTCAGCTTCAGCTCAAGATCCGCCTTGGAATCCTTGGCGGCGTCGAGCTCCTTGCCTCTATCAGCGAGACGACTCTGCAGCTCGCCAAGAGTGTAGGCGTCCTTCTCACGCTCACGCTTGAGCGCGACAAGCTCTTCGCCGCCCTTCTTAAGGCTGGCCTCCAGCTGTGCCACCTTCACCTTCAGCTCATCCTTGGCGGCCTCGGCGGCTGCGGCAGCATCCTTCGCTTCCTGAAGCGCCCCGCCAAGTGACTCCTCGCGCGCGGCAAGGTCTTCTTCGTGGCTGTCCATGTTGACCTTCCGTTGCGCCCATTTCGCTTTCTGCGCGGAGAGCTTCTCGGCAGCCAGCCGCTACTCCTCCTCGGCTGCGGCCTTCTCAAGGATGAAGGCCGTGCGCTCTTCTATGAGTTGGCCTCAGCGCACCTTTCGTCGCGGAGAGCTTCTTGGTTGGCGCTCCGGAGCTCCTCTGCGCGCTTCTCCATGTCCGCTCCTGCCCTCGCGACAAGTGCTTCCCGGGTCTCCAACTTGGCCTGCCGAGCGCGGTAGAGCGACAACAGCTTCTTCAGCAGCTGCTCCTCCTCAGACTCGCCGCTGCTGCTGCTTGGCGCGTCCACCAGCGTCAGCCCAGCGGAGGCGAGTAGCTCGCCATCGAAGGTCTCTCCCTCGACCGGCGCCCTGGAGCTCGGTTCCCAGGGGAGCTTGATGAAGACGCCTTCGCCGGCCTTCAGGTAGGCGCCGGGCTGGGGCTCATCGGAGCCTGACGCCGCAGCAGCGGCGGGGGAGTCGGCTGTCGGTGTAGCGCTTGGCGCTCCTGCGGCCTCAGGGCCGTCAGTGCGATCGCCCGACCCCTCGCCGGCCTCTGCGTCGGCAGCCTCGGTGGCCTCCTCGCCAACAGGCTCGTCGGCGACGACCTCTTCTTCCACAACAACGACCTCTTCTTCCTCGACGGCGGCCTCGTCGATGTTGCCGCGCGCTTCCTCCTCGCCGGTGGCCTCGACCTCCATCGGCTCTGCATCAGACGAAGAAAGAGCAGTCAAGCAAATGTTCAAAAAGAGAAACAAAAGAAAGCAAGCCCAAGGGAAATTTTCGTGTAAAGAAATTACCTGCAACGAGATGTGCAGCCATGGCCTCGGCCACTGGAGGGTCACTGGCGCTGGCCCTTGCCGGGGTAGTCTCCCTTGCTGGAGTGGCCTCCCTTGTCGGAGGGTGCTCCCTTCCCGGAGATTCCTCCCTTGGCGGAGAAGTGGCAGCAGACAGGATCTCGGGGGCGGCTTCCGAGCCCTCCTGATGAGGCTGCTCTGCTCCTACACAAGCACACAATCAGGTATCAACGAAGAAGGGACACCCCTGCACACCTAATAGTATGGAGAAAACTGCACACTTACTCAGGGGGCTGTCTTTGGGGGCTGCTCGAGGAAGGGTTGCGGGTCCGGCAAGGGGGTCTCGGATCGTCCCACAGCCATGCAGGAGAATCGTCCTCGACGACGACCGTCGGGATCTTGGCCCTCTTCGACGCTCTCTGGGCTAGCGTCCTGAAAAGGAAAGACTCCAGAAAGAAGCAAATCAGATTCAATATGAAGCAATAAAAATGAAGAAATACAAGCACAATCTCAAGAGCTTACTCTTCGCCTTCCTCCTCGGAGCTGAGCGCGGAGAAGTCAAACTCCGGCTCGCCTCCGGTGCGGCGAGGCGGGGGAGTGGGCTCTCTTGGCCGCTTGGCGGGCGTCGGCGGTGGCTCGAGAAGATCCCGCCCAGTTGTCGCGGCAGTCGAGGCGCTCCGCGGCAACCTCGCTTGTCAGCGGTAGAGCGCGTGCTGCAGCCTTCGCTTTGTGGGCGGTCTGCCGCCCCGACTCATCTCCAGCCTTGCGGAGACGCCTCTTCGGCGGAGCCGGGGGCTCTGCTGGCGGCAAGTCGCTGGGTGGTGGAGAAGAAGCGCCCTCGGCGGGTCCACTCGACCCGGCCTCGGGCTCGACAAGCTCGTCCTCGCCGACGACCTTCCCGCTCGGCAAGGCTTGCCGCCTTCGCAGCGTCCGCCTCCTCCACGGTGAACCTGAAGGCTCCAGCGGCAGCGGCTGCTGCCGCCTCCTCCACCCTGGTGGCAATCCGCGCCATCTCCTCGTCGGTGGTGTCGCGGGTGAGCCTTTTCTGCTCGTCGGAGCGGATCGGCACTTCTTCCAAGTCGTCGAAGAACTGCTGCACGACCTCGTCGGGGGGCTCCTGCCAGGTTGGAACGATCCCATGGGAATCGCACAACGGCATCATGGCGCGGATGCGGTCGAGCGCCGAGTTGTTGCACAAAGGGACGACCCCCCTCGGCAACCTGAACCACTCAGGATGGTCGGGGTCATTCGTGGACATCTCGAGCAGCATCGCGTCCAGCTCCAAGACGGTGAAGTTCCAGTTCAGGCCCGGGCGCAACCTCATAATGTCTGCCGCGTTTTGGAACTCCCAAGCAGGCCTCCTCCTCTCCTGCAAGGGAGCGATGCGGCGGCGGAGGAAATCTGCGCCAACTGCGCCTATGGTTAACCCGGCAAGCTTGAGGCGCAAAATCCGGGTCACAGCTATCTTCAACTTCGCATCCTCCGGCGCCAAGTTACTCCAATCGCTGCCACGCACTATTGGGGTTTGGCGCACGGCAGTGAAGGGCTGCGGGTTCTCCTCTACGACCCAGCACCAGTTGGCTCTCCACTCCTCCCACTTGTTGCGGAACTCTCTTTCCAGGTAGGCTTCTTTCTTGCCGATCCTGGAGACCCAAGTTATCCCTCCGGCAAGTGGCTCTCCTCTCTCGACGCGGGGCACGAAGAAATGGTGGAAGAGTGCCACATTTGGGTGGACTCCGACAAAGTTTTCGCAAAGATGCGCGAAAACTGCCATGGTCAAGACGGCGTTGGGGGTGAAATCAAGGAGGCGGAGGCCAAACGTGTTCATGATGTCGTAGAAGAACTCGGAAAAGGGCGGGCAAAGCCCGCAATAGAAGAAAAGGGCCAAAAAGGGGTACCCTGTTGGGGCGAAATCAGAGGCGGAGGCGGGGAGTACCCTCGTGCGCGGATGCGCACGCGTCTCCGTCGACCAGAAGAGGTAGAAGACGTCCCGCAGCTCCCTTGCACCGAGCTGCGGGGGGAAGATGGCCCGCTCCTTGCGCAGCGCCGCGAGCCGCTGCGCCTCGGCCGACTTGACACCCTTCTCCTTGTCGGCTTTCGGAGCCATGGCGAGGGCGGCGGAGGAGGCCGGCGGCGGTGAGCGCGCCAGGCGAAAAGGCGAGGCTGCTCTCTTCGCACCGGAGAAGAAGAGGGAGCGGCGGTGGTTTTCTTGACAAGACAGCGATGGCGAGTGGACGGCCTGCCCTGTTTCCTCTGCTTATAAAGAGGGGAGGGGCAGACATTCCGCTTTTCCTAATAAAGAAACCCCACGACCACGCCCACGATCTTCGTGACGACGCCACGTCCGGTGCGTGCCGTTAGTGGGGATCGTGGTGGGTCCGGGGCGAGTTGCGGCGTGGTCGAGGCCACGTGTGCCCGTGCACTGTTTTGGGCCTGGCCCGACAGCGCTCGGCACCGTATACGGCCCAGGCCCGGGGGCTCCTGTCGGGGTACTAGAGTAGGGGTACCCTAGTATCCCGTACTCGTGCACGGACAGTTGTAGCACCCCGCGGCAGGGTTTGCCTCGTCACCGCCAAGGTTCTCCGTGGCTCCTCTAGTGCCATTCAAGAACAAAGTATTTGATTAAGAAAACAAGGCCCCGGCAAGAGGAGCTTGTCGGGAAGGCCACTCAAGGCATGCAGAAGACAAGGCCCCGGCAAGAGGAGCTTGTCGGGAAGGCCACTCAAGGCATGCAGAAGACAAGGCCCCGGCAAGAGGAGCTTGCCGGGAAGGCTAGGAGCGCGACAAGCCTCCGGACGCGACAAGGATTCGGCCGCGGCAAGGCACATTCCGAGTCAAGCAACCTCTCTCCATCTCCGCTCCAGCTCATCCAGCGATGTGTCGCCATGGGACCGTTCCATGCACGCGTGTCGAGAGGTTGTGCAGCCAGCGGAGAGCAGCGATAAGCGGCGCTGACAAGTTTGCCAACGTGGCGAGCGGAGGCGCACCTGACGGTCTCTGTTGCCTTTGTTTGGGCGACAACGACGGGCATTTATTGCTTTTGTCCCTTGCTGTCGAGGTAGGTAGTTTGCACTTTGTACCTTTGTTCGAGTAGGTGTACCAACTCCTGTTTTTACATTTGTACCCTCATCTATGTTGCCACCTGTCGGAGACCCCTTGAGCATATAAAAGGAGGCCCATGTGCAACGTAGAGGGGGTTCGGTTCATTCGACTCACTAGAGACCAGATACACTCACGCTAGGTTTTGTAGCTCTCATCGCTCCCTAGCAAGAACACAATACATCAAACAAGCAGCAGTAGGAGTTTTATCTCTCCGGAGAGCTCCAGCTGGGTAAACTGCTCGTGTGCCTCGCCTCGATCCGCTCTTCGTGCGATCTCCGCCCCCCTCCGAACCACAAAGGGGCCTGGTCCGCCGGCCCCATAGGTGTCCGTGGGTACGATCAGCCTCCCCGACAAATGCGATGCACCAGTATCAAAAAGAACAATTGCAGTAAATGTCTTAACCAAAAACTTACCTATTACTGCATCTGGCTGAGCTTCAACCTCCTCCACGTTAACGTGGTTCACCTGTCCCCTGTTGAAAGGGTTCGGCTTCTTCCCTGAGCTTCCATTGCCATTTCCATTCTGGGAACCATTATGATTGTGCGAGCTACCTCCTCCGTGGGTATGATGAAATTGCCCTCCCGGTTTCGGGGTAAAGTGTAGCTTCTGTTGAGCTCCAGAATTGTACTTCCCCTATCCAAACTTCCTCTAGCGGTTGTCAATCTGTTGCTGCTTCCCTTCAATTATAAGAGCATGATCTACCAACTCCTGGTAGTTATTGAAAGTGGCTACCATAAACTGCATGCTCAGCTCATCATTCAGTCCTTCCAGAAACTTCTCCTGCTTAGCTGCATCTGTAGCAATGTCATCTGGGGCATAACGTGCTAACTTACAAAAGTCCTCCACATACTGGCTTTCAGCACGTCTTCCTTCGTGTAAGTTGCGAAACTCATGCTTCTTCATGGCCATAGCTCCTGCTGAAACGTGGGCAGTACGGAAAGCTTGTTGAAATTGATCCCACGTGACTATGTCAATAGGGTGTGTGGCTGTGTAATTCTCCCACCATGATGCTGCGGGTCCATCAAGCTGATGTGCAGCAAAACACACTCTCTCCGTATCAGTGCATCCTGCAGTGGTTAGCTCCCTTCCAACCTTGCGGAGCCTATCATCTACAACAATTGGCTCGGTGCTATTGGAAAACACCGGCGGATTTAGCCTCCAGAAACGAGTCAAATGGTCAACCGGTGGTGGTGGTGGTGGGTTGTTGTTGTTGTTGTTGTTGTTGTTGTTGTTGTTGCCTTGGTTCTGTACTAGTGTTTGAATCAAGGCATTATGCTGCTGTATCAACTGAGTGTTCTCCGGTGGGAAAACAAATCCGGTGTCGCGTCTCGGAGGCATCTGAGGGTTTAGAGAAGGTTAGAAAATAGAATAGAATGAGGTCTAGTGAGAAAAATACTACCCATATGCACATGAGACAAAAGCAAAAAATATCACTCCAATCAATTCAAACAAAGGCATACAACGGTCTAACTATCGTTACAAAAGTGCTTGGACTAAAATAATTACAATGGGGGAATTGCTACTACTGTTATGGTGGTCAACTAGAAAAACTGCTCCGATGAAGACTCCATGATATCTGCACCAGCTTCATCAACATAGTCATCATCTCTGTCGTTGGGGTCCGAGTCGGTGTCGTCGATGATGATATAGTTATTTGGGCAAGTGGAATCATCGTCATTTCCTCCTGGCGCGGGGTCTCCCATGAAAACTCTGAGCTTCCTGGTTAAGTGGTCATTCTTCTCCACTAGCACTTCAATTTCTTCCATGTAATCTTCGCGTGTAGCCTTGAGTTCTTCCTCTAGCTCCTTGATCTTGGTCATAAACTTCTGCAGATCCTCCATGCCTGTGCACATCTGGTTCTCCTGATGTCGGATGTGCTGGTTTAACTCCTGGATATATGTTGCGATTGATCTATCCCTGCTAGTGCTGATCGTCTCCCATTGCTCATCTCGGCGCCCACAAATTTGGTAGATAGTATTCTTGAGATCATTGCGGTAAACTTCTCCGATACGTCCCATGGCGATGTGGGCTGCCATGCTCTTTCCTAGGCTCCAGGTTGGTGCATCAAAGGAAAACTCTATGGGCTCCGTGACTGGTGCGAATGTCCTTCCTGGAACTTGAACTTGAATCTTCCAGCGCTCCTCTTTGGGTAAAGTGGCGTTGTAGGTCCCGGTGAAGCTTGGTACTCCGATGTTCAGGTATCTAGAGACTTCCTTCAAGTGACATCCAAAGGGTGTATCTTCATCCGGTTGTGTGAACTTGTTCCTTGAATCCGCCATCCTAAAAGAATAGAAAAGATGAGGAGTCAGAAATGAGAAGAAAGAGTAGTGATCTAGGGCTTTAGCTTAGTCGTCGTATCCTACAGTCAGCGTATGCTCTGATACCATCTTTGTAGAGACAAGACCTCAAACAGTCTTATTGTGCATCAGTGTCATCCCTTGATCAGTAATGCTGACACGCAAAGTACTTGATGGATTTATAACAGAGTAGCAATCACACACTTATTACATCGAGTGTCTCCGAAGGAGAACTTATTACAATAAATATGGCTTAAGGCCATCTAATAACGATAACAGCGGAAGGCTTGGAAGATAAGCGAGTCCATCAACTCCAACGGCATCACTGAGTATAGAAACACGACCAAAGGCACCTTACTGTCGTAAATGCGAAAAGTCTGCAACATGAACGTTGCAGCCCGAAACGGGTCAAAGACATGGAATATGCTGGCAATGTAACACATAGAGAGCAATATGAAAGAGTAATACTATACTACATGCATATATGGCTGGTGGAAAGCTCTATGGTTACAGTTTTGCGTAAAGCCATTTCCCCCTACTGCAAAGGAATAAATTTTGTTTAACTATCATGGTGGTTGTTAAACATAGAGAATGGTTGACAGCATTCTCAATCCCAATTAAGCATCATCATTAAAACCCAACAATATTAATTAAAGTAACATGATGAGATACACATGATAATCCAAGTACTAGATACTCAAGACGTCCATAACCGGGGACACGACTAACCATGATTAGTTTGTTACACTCTGCAGAGGTTGTGCACTTTTCCCCACAAGACTCGGTCTCCTCCGTTGGGATTCTCGCACTACATGGTTTTTGAGAAACGGATGACCGAGACATAGTCTTTCAGAAGCACTAGCACCTTATGAACGGGCAGACAGTTACACCTACATCCCTCTACATCTGCTAGTCTACCACTGTAAGAGTTCACACGACTTAGTCAGCTATGCTAGAGCCCATAGTAGCTTGTGGCTGCACACGGAAGTTTCTAGCATGAATAATCTCATGATCCCTTTGAGCCTGGGTGGCGGTCCAAAAGAAACAGGCAATCCTGGAATACCCAGGTACCTCAATCCACCCAGATGTGTGTTTTAGTTGCCACCTTAAGTAAACCAATTATTAACAATCTCACATCTTTCATGGACAGACTCACCCAATCGACGTATACTAGCATAGCATGGCATAATAAGCAAACATAGAAGTAACTCCCAAGGGTTTGATAAATAAACATGTAATAGGTACTACCTCATCTAATTCGCAAAACCCACAATTTAATTGGATCCTAATAATGCAATGTTTCAGGATTTATCTAATGCATAAAAATTGGGTATGACAAGAGGTATGATCAAAGTGTTACTTGCCTTGCTAATGATCCACGAAACCTAGAGATTCAAAGTAACAGGCGGCGCACTCCGGGTACTCTATCGCAAACAAACAAGCACACAATAAGTACTCAACTAATGCACAGTTAAAACTCAAATAAAAGATCTAAACAGAAAGTTCAACTTAAGAACTCCGGTTTGCCAAAAGAACCAAATCAAACGAAGCAACGAAAGTCAAACGACGAAAGAAACTGGCTTCGTTTTACTAATCTGGACCTAAGTCAAATTTTAAAGAGGCAAAAACTTGTTTGAGTGGATTATTCGGAAAGAGGGTTTAGAGACGAAACTCTAGGCGCTTGAATCGCCTGATTCTGATAAACGAGCAAAAAGTTATACTAGATCAAAAATCGGATCAGAAATCGCGATCAGAAAAATCAGGGAATAAATCCGAGAAAAAGAAAAACGACGAGCAGCTTAATGAACGAACGTTTGTTATCTGTAACTAAACGGTGAACGCGTTCATTAAAACGAACGAACGAGCGAACGCTCGCTAAATAAATAAACCGGAGAAAACCCGATCTATTTAAAAAACGAAAACTAGGGTTTTCTAAAAGAACTGTAACAGTTTTTCTCAAAAAAAACTGGCGGCCGCGACCTCGGCTCGGGCTCCGATGAAACTCTGGCGGGCTCGGCGGTGGCGGTGGTGCGGGCGGCGGCGACTTCGGCGGGCGGGCGGCTCAGGCGTGGCGGCGGCGGCGTGGTGACTCGGAGGCGGGTTGAGGAGAGGCGGCGGGGAGGGCTATTTAAGGAGAGGTGGGCGTGGCAGGGGCCTTCGGCCCGATTGAGTCTTGAGTGTAGCGTTTTTTTTAAATAATTCCGCAGAGACTTAGAAAAATTCTAGAAAAATAAATAAAAATCTAAAAATGCCAAAAAAAATTTCACCGCCTAAATGAAATATTTAGAACGAGGTGAACATTTTCTTGGCTCTAAAATGCAGTTTAATGAAAACGTGCAATTTTTCCTAAATTCAAATAAAATAGCGAAAAACTCCAATTAAAATCTTATTTGATTTTTTATTAAATCTTCATTATTCCTTTATTTTGGGAAAGTCATTTTATTCCCTCCCTCATATTTTGACAATAGAAATAATTGAAGATAAAATAAATAAAATCAAATGATCCTATTTTCAAAATTTGAGAAAACTCAAATATGAAAATAACGAAATCTCCAACTCTCTCCGTGGGTCCTTGAGTTGCGTGAAATTTCTAGGATCGAGCCAAAATGCAATAAAAATATGATATGCAAGTGATGATCTATGTATAACATTCCAAATTGGAAATTTTGGATGTTACACACGGGATCGCTCCATCGGAGGGCAAAAGTGCTCCTGCCCAAGTTCCGCCTCGAGATGGCGGCGATCCATCCCGAAAGTCTCCTCCTTATTTTTTTTCAATGTCAAAATGACTTATGGACTAGAAGATGGGCACCGGAGGTGGGCCGAGGAGGCCACAACCCACCAGGGCGCGCCTAGGGGGCCTGGCGTGCCCAGGTGGGTTGTGCCCACCTGGTGGCCCCCCTCTTGTGTTTATTAGCTCCAATATTTCATAAATAATCCATAAAAAATCTCCATGAAGTTTCAGCTCATTTGGAGTTGTGCAGAGTAGGTGGCCTGCCATAGCTTTTCCAGGTCCAGATTTCCAGCTGCCGGAATTCTCCCTCTTGGTGTGTTCCTTGCAAATTATGAGAGAAAGGGCATTAGAATTACTCCAAAAAGCATTATTATGGATAAAAACATTATAAATAACAGTAAGGAAACATGATGCAAAATGGACGTATCAACCACTACCGGCACCATCAGGAGCCGGGCAACGTTATGACCTTCATCGGCATCCATGCCACGCACCGCTTCGGAGGCCATGGCGCAGGCCCAGCTACTATTCAGATTTCCACCAGCAAGCGATTAGTTGGATGAGTGGATAACCACCATTCAGAGCCTGATTGGTTTCGCCGAGGCAGGAGGATCACAGCGGGCTGGCCCGCCACGGCCTCCCCAGGGAATGACAACGGCCACGCTGCTGGCCGTGCGGAAGGGGCCACCCCTACGATGCAGTCCCCTGCACGGCAGCCAGCACGGGAGCCGTGTGACCAAGAACCCGATGACAACTCGATGGCTTCAACGGACCCTCGAGCGCGTCAAGTCCAACGGCGAGTCCTGGAGGACAGGCAAAGGGAAGGCGCACGCGTCACGATCGAGTGATGCCGCGACACCCACCGCCATTCTGACAGGCACGATGGCCCCAACGTCGATGAGCCTACACTCGCCGAAGGTGGGTACCTGCCTTTCGAGGCTGGGTGCCCTGCCTTCACCTGTGAGTTGCGGCAAGTCCTGAAGGAGCTTTACAATCTAGTGGATAAGTGTTCTCGATTAGAGGTGGGGGGGGGAGGATGCTCCCCGGAGAAGAGGATGGCATGGACATCGACTCAGAGGATGATGACAAGGCCACCAGTCAGAAGAAGAAGAACAAGAAGCGCAATAAAAGGCGCAAGGATAAGGTAGTGATGACCGTTGTGGGATCAAGAACGCATAGTACCGGCAAGAAGGCCAAGACTGAGGTACCCGACTAGGAAGTTGCCGCGTGCACTGATTGCCGGGAAGCCGCGGCTGCTGAGAAGGCAGGGAAAGGTGATGGGTCGTACTACAAGATCCATCGGATCAAGTGCCACGATCTCCAGGAGTGTCATCCGGTTGAGAAGCTCGTCAAGAAGCAGAGGGCTGAATATGAGAAGCGAGATAAGGAAAAATGTTAGAATGGCGTTGGCGGGAAGGGATGAGGCGGCGGAGCGAGCTGCCCCAGCAAGGCTCCTCAGAATCAAGGAAAACACGCCAGAGGCCGTAAAAAGGAGGATTGAAACGATGATTGTGATGGAGGGGATGAAGAGGAAACTAGCGAGCAGTAATTCCAGAAAGCCACTAACGCCCTGTGCATTGACGAGGGTGTATCTCTGCACTCCTCTCACCGCCAACTTAAACAGTGGGCATGTGAAGTCAATGTCGTGGAGCCAGCAGCAGATTCTCAGAGGTTACTCAAGTGGTCCCACACGCCCAACATCGTCGACAAAGAGGACCAACCCGACCGCACCACTACGGTAGGGTGCTTGCCGTTGTTGGTCTCACCAACAATCCGCAACCTCAAAGTCACAAAAGATGTTGGTTGACGGCGGGCCCGGGTTGAATCTGATTTCTGCAGAGGTCATCAGCAAACTCCAGATAGCAGAGGAAGAGCTCTAGGTTACTGATAAATTTCAAGGAATCAACCGCGGCAGGAGTCGTCCTAAGGGGAAGATCACGTTGCTCGTGACATTCGGGGGAGAGTTGAATTATCGAACTGAGAAGATCGTATTTGATGTGGTCGACCTCGCCCTGCCGTACAATGGGATCCTTGGTCGCCTAGCTCTGGCCAAATTCATGGCGGCATCCCACTATGCCTACAACACCTTGAATATGCCAGGGCCGATAGGCGTCATTTCCATTCCATCAGCCAAGAAGGACGCAATCATTTTCATGGACAAGATGTACCGGGAAGCGACCGTGGCAGAGGCCGCTGGAGCTGTTGTTCCCGCGAAGGAAAGTAAAGGAAAGAAGGAAGCTAACAGGACACCAGCAAGGAATCCGGGAAGCATAGCTCTTCGGAGTATGTTGTGCCTATTGATGACTTGCGGGAGAGTTCCAATAGCAAGAGAACCAAGGCTGCTGCACACACTGTGAAAAAGGTCCTGGCAGGGCTGGCTGGCGTTGATAGTACCTACATGTGACGCCCACGATTCAATCGTATACTAATCATGCACGCAAATGTGTACGATCAAGATCAGGGACTCACGGGAAGATATCACAACAGAACTCTAAAAACATAAATAAGTCGTACAAGCATCATATTATAAGCCAGGGGCCTTGAGGGCTCGAATACAAGTGCTCGATCATAGACGAGTCAGCGGAAGCAACAATATCTGAGTACACAGATAAGTTAATCAAGTTGCCATAAGATGGCTAGCAGAAACTGGGATACAGATCGAAAGAGGCGCAGGCCTCCTCCCTGGGATCCTCCTAAACTACTCCTGGTCGTCGGCGGCCTGAACGTAGTAGTAGGCACCCTCGGTGTAGTAGGGGTCGTCGTCGACGGTGGCGTCTGGCTCCTGGGCTCCAACATCCGGTTGCGACGTCCGAGATGGAGAGGAAAAGGGGGGAAAGAGGGAGCAAAGCAACCGTGAGTACTCATCCAAAGTACTTGCAAGCAAGGATCTACACTACATATGCATAGGTACCTGTGTAAAGGGGCAATATCGATGGACTGAACTGCAAAATGCCAGAATAAGAGGGGGGCAGCTAGTCTTGTCGAAGACTACGCTTCTGGCAGCCTCCATCTTGCAGCATGTAGAAGAGAGTAGATGGTTAGTTCACCAAGTAGCATCATATAGCATAATCCTTCCCGCCGATCCTCTCCTCGTCGCCCTGTGTGAGAGTGATCACCAGGTTCTATCTGGCACTTTGAAGGGTGTGTTTTATTAAGTATCCGGTTCTAGTTGTCATAAGGTTAAGGTACAACTCCGGGTCGCCTGTTACCGTGGACACGACTATTCAAATAGATCAACTTCCCTGCAGGGGTGCACCACATTACCGGACACGCTCGATCCCTCTAGCCGGGCACACTTTCCTGGGTCAAGTCCGGCCTCGGGAGATCAACACATCGCAGCCCCACCTAGGCTCAACAGAGAGGTCAGCACGCCGTTCTAAATCCTAAGTGCGCAGGTGTCTGGGCCCATCGCCCATTGCACACCTGCATGTTCCGTACGCGGCCGAAAGCAAACCTAGGCCCCTTAATACAAGTGCATGCTTACGGTCCAATCTGGCGCATGTCGCTCAGTCGCTGACGTCAAAAAGGGCGTCGGCTGATACCACGACGCCGGTTGCCCATATCTTGTCCCACGTGGCGGTTAGTGCGTATAAGGTCAATGAACCAACTCAGATCAAATACCAGGATCTCGTTAAGCATGTTATTATGAAGTAACCACGGACGCCGACCTGGGCCAGGACCACCTCTGACCTAGGTAGTCTCAACCTGCCCTATCGCTCCGCCACAAAGATCCACCCAGAGGGCCGTCGGGACAAAGGTCCTTTGATCCCCCAATTCGTGAATCACTCGCGGGTACTCTACGAGCCGACCCGACTTTAGTCACCACATGTATCATATATTATGTATATAAATATATACCCGTGATCACCTCCCGAGTGATCACGGCCGGATAGTATAGCATGGCAGACGGACAAGAATGTAGGGCCACTGATGGAATACTAGCATCCTATACTAAGCATTTAGGATTGCCGGTAAGGATAACAACTGTAGCAACAATGATAGGCTATGCAGCAGAATAGGATTACTCGAAAGCAGTAACATGCTACACTACTCTAATGCAAGCAGTACAGAGAAGGAATAGGCGATATCTGGAGATCAAGGGGGGGGGGGCTTGCCTGGAAGCTCAGCCGAGAAGGAGGGGTCGTCAAGACGGTAGTCGTACTGGGTAGCAGCGGCGTCGGTCTCGGTGTCTAGCGAGTGAAGAGGGGAAAGAAACAATAAATATAAAAGCAAACATATGCATGACGATGCATGACATGACAAGGAACGGTGCTAGGTGTGCCCTAACGCGGTAGTAGGTGATACAGGCGAAGGGGGGAAACATCCGGGAAAGTATTCCCGGTGTTTCGCGTTTTCGGACAGATGAACCGGAGGGGGAAAGTTGCGTGTTTTCTACGCTAGGGATGTGTAGCGGATGAACGGGGCGCATATCCAGAATCGTCTCGTCGTTCTGAGCAACTTCCATGTACAAAGTTTTTCCATCCGAGCTACGGTTTATTTTATATTAATTTTAAAATATTTAATCACTTTTAGAATTTATTTAATTATTTTAATTCAACATTATCTAGAATAGTGTATGCTGACGTCATTATGACGTCAACATGACGTCATCATTCAACAGGGCATTGACTGGGTCAAACTGACATGTGGGTCCCGTCTGTCATTGAGTTAGTTTAACTAATTAAAATTAGCTAGTTTAATTAAGCGATTAGGTTAAGCTAACAGATCTAATAAAGTTAATTAATTATTTAACTAATTAATTAATTATTATTTGTTTTCTAAATTCTTTTTTTATTTAAAATGTTCTGGGGGCTGGGCACCACATGCGATTGGCCCTAGGGGCCATAGCGGGCGTAAGCGGCGGGCGCCACTGAGCGCCCGCCAGCCACAAGATGATACCGAGCGGCGCGGGCGAGCACGAGCCCAATGAAACATGGGAGGCGCCGGAGCAGGGCGGCGCGCCGAGGCTGGAGGTGGTGGCGCTGGCGAGGGGCCGCGCACATGCGAGAATGGTGGGCGCGGGCAGCAGGCGACGATAAGCGCAGCGGTGCGAGGAGTGCGGTGGGGCGCTTGCCGGGGTTGCCCGGCGTATGATGGCGGCGGCAAAGGTGAGTAGCAGCTGCAGCAGCAGGGGGTGAGGCGCGGGCCGGACGAGGGAGTAACAGGACGGCGCGACGGGTGCAGAGGGGAGCGGTGGCGGTGCGTGGTGAGCGGAAGAGATGGGGCACGTGGACGCGGTTGTGGGAGCATTCAGGGGCGCAGCAGCAGTTTCAACAAGCAGCAGCAGCAGCAGCAGGCACTACAAAAAAATACACTTCCGTGATGATACGTGTTTTTCACAGTAGGTCACGTTTTCTGTCATGCATGTACATCCATGACGATTTTATGACAGAATCAAGATAGTCATACCTGTGTTGTCGTAGAAGTGTTCCATGACATCACCAAAATTATCATCACGGAAATGTCCACTTCCATGATGATAAATCGCGCGTCACAGAAGTGCTTTCGTCAAGGGTGACCGACACGTGGCATCCACCGTAACGGAACGCAGTTAAGCTATCGTGTCCGGTGTTGGATCCGATAACCCGTTAACAGCCCCGACCAATGGGGATTTTCCACGTGTAAAATCATCATTGGCTGGAGGAAACACGTGTCGGCTCACCGTTGGGACACCACTCATTGGACCCAAAGCGCCTACGAAACATCGACACGTGGCACGGCCCAACAGAAGCCCATTCCTGTGAAAAGGCCGGCCCATTTGACTTGGTCAAAAGGTGGCGGGCCGGCCCACGGTAAGCCTGTTAACGACCTGTTCGCATATAGCCCATTTACAGCTCGCTAACTCAGGGCCCGTTTATGGCCTATCTGAATTAGGCCCAGTACCGTCATCTGGGCCATCTAATATAATTCTAGCACGTTTTAACTTCCGGCCCATGTATGGCCCATGACGTCTTTCTGCCCATATGAGGCCCTTAGTAACCCTCGGCCCCTTAACGGCCCGTGGTAAAACTGGCCCGTAGTAAACAGTGTATTGCTTTATACCCATTAACTGCCCATTATTCTGTTGGGCCGTTTCCAGCCCATGTTACCTTTCGACCTTCTCAGGGCACATTTATTCGTGGGCTCATTTCCAGCATTCGTTTACTTACGGCCGTTACTGTCATTTTCTGCCTGTGGGCCAAATTCAGCACGTGGTTACAGTCGGCCCGTTTGTGGCCCGTTAATACGTTGGGTCGTTTTCATGTCAAAAGAAACCCGTTGGGTTGTTTTCATAGAGTTATCAAATACGGCCTATTAACGGCCCGTTATTGTCCATGAATAGTACGGCCCATGATTGGCGAAATGATGATACGCCCCGTAGAAGGCCCGTGGATCGTACGGCCCGTAGAAAAGGCCAATGTATCCTACGGCCCGTAGAAGGCCCATGGATCATACGGCCCGCAGGAGGCCCATGGTTACAACAGTCCATGTGTTGCCATGATTATTTTGGCCTAGTTTCCAAAAATAGGTTATTGTGGCCACTAGAAAAACATAGAAAAAGAACTGCAATGACTACAAGCAAACAACTAAACAAGACAATAAGGAAATAAATAAGCAGGCACTTAACGCTAGCCTATTACCGCTATTACACATATTATATCCACTAGGCATCAAAGTTCGCCACCAGTGCAAATACAGGGAATAAAGCAGCATATTACATACGATGGCCGTCAAAATTGGCCACCAGTGCAAATAAACGCAGCAGCAAAACAAGAGCATAACTGAAACAACTTCAGAAGAGCTCAAGAAACGTTATCCTGGGTATCCACCATGCTGGCAATAAGCTTAGCAAGCTTGTTAGCTTCGTCCTGTTTGGCGCTAAAATCCTCCAATGCTTGCTTTGCACCAGAAAGTATGCATCTGAATGCTCTAGGGACTTCCGCAGTCCTTTGATTTTTGTCGCAGTACAGCTCATCGATGTCTTTCAGCTTGTAGTTGAGACTCAAGAAACCGAACTGATTCAGACAGTGAGTTTGAATAGCTTGTGCAAGCTGTAGTGGCCAGTAACTCGAACACTAAACCAAGAAAGGACTTTGGGGTTGTCTCACTGTCTTCGAGATAGTATTCCTTAGCTGTTTTATCAGCTTTGTTGGAGACCAACAAGGATGTGTCACTATCCTGAACCTTATCTGCATTACTTCCTTTACCATTGCTTAATAAGGCACTCTTCCCCAATATTTTGTCAGCATTCTAAAAGAAGAAACAAGCAGACACATAACAGGTTTAGCATGTACTAGTATATGAAACTCATTTCGGTGAACCAGTTCATTAGTAATGTGGACAGGATTAAACTACCAAGTCTTGTATTGCCAAGTACTAGTACATAATAAAAGCATCAAACAAACATATATCGATGTCCTATGGTCACTGCATTGTCTTGCCAAATAAAAATAGAGACACGGTTCAAATCATATCAGTTCAAGACAAAGCAATAGTGAAAGAATACAAAGTGTGGGAAACTACACGGCACAACAAGATTTCAGATGGGTACCACGAGTCTACATGTACAACAACACTATTGGCTCCGTTGTGATGCTAGTAATGTGCATGATATGAGAAGTCAACTGTATACACAATTGAAATTGAAATCAACAGAGCTATTGATAAGAGCAAACTTGTTAAAGAAACATGCGTGAACATACCTGCTGTGCCATTGGAGTTTCGATTGGATTCTTCAATTTAAAAATAAGTTTGTATGAGTAAATACAGTGATACAAGAGAAAAGCAATATGGACGATAGCAATCATAGTTAAAAAAGGCGTGCCTAAGCGAGCGCTTAAGCGCGCCTAGGCTCTAGGCATTGGCGAAACGCATTGCGCATAACTACGCTTAATCTATGCATAACTGCGCATAAGCATGCGCTTTGGTCAGTAAAGCGCAAAGCGGTGGCAAAACGCACAATTAACGCCTAGCGCTTTTTTGAACTATGATAGCAATGGAATCTTAAATTAGAACAGTTGTTATTTAGGGTTAGGCACTTGTTCTACATGACAGAGTACAGTAAGGCGCAAGAATATAGTACTTAAAAATAGAAAATGAGCTCATAGACCTTACCACATTCTTGGTTTGGGACCAGCACAGAACAAGGCGTTCCCAGTCATCGTCTAGTAAACGTGTCTCAGGAGAACGTAAGAGAATTTGATGAGTTTCTTTGCCGGTGAAGTATGTTTTCTTCAGGTAATTTCAATACTGCCACCAAGCATTCCTGAAGATAGCAGAGGTATTAGCATAGGTTACCTCATCCTGAGTTTCCAATCGGTCCTTCTCTATAGAGAAAAATGGGAATATTTGCTTTATTTTAACCATCATGGAGGTAGGATGTATGGGACAAAGCAAAGTAATTGCCATGAATAACATTACTTACACATAACTCCTGGACAAACACCTGCAACTGGCATTTTCCTTCATCTTCAGTATAATATTTCCAAGATGGGAAGATACGAACATACGATTTGGCAACATCAAATGCGATAGATGCTAAACTACGACTAGCTGGTTGTGCTTCCTCTACAGGAATAGGCGTACTAACTGGTGGAGTTGGGGTTCACCGTGGTAGTACTGGCCCTTTAGGCACTAGAGCTGCCTTACTAACTGCTCTTGTTTGGGAGCTCTATGGTGGAGATGGTGCTGTGTCAATAGGAACTGGGTTACTATCTGCTGGAGTTGGGGTTAGATTGGGTGAAGCTGGTTCTCTGACCATCGCAGTAGGGGTACAATCTGCGAGAGTTTGGGTTATGTGTGGTAGGGCTGGTTCTCGTGCATGTACAACCGGGGTGCTATCTCCACCAAGAGGTAGCACTATTTTATTTGAAGACCGTGTTTTTAGTCCGCTAGATACTGGCATCACCCGCTCCAATTCAAATGGCTGATAAACAGGAAACATAGTTGAATGTACAGACATTGTATGAGAGACAGATGCAATAGATAGTGTGGAAAAAGAGGACATGAAATAGTTGACATGTATATTGTTTAACTAAAACGGATAGCATGACATAATTTCACATATATGATGTCTATCTAAACTGGATACCATAGCATAACATAATTCAAAGATATGATGAATAACTAAACAAGATCGCATGACATAATTCACCTACATGTTATCTAAGTAATTAGGATCACATCATTTAATTCACATACGTGATTTATATGCTAAACAGAGGGCATTAGATATGATGTCTGAACTAAGAACATGGTGTTGAATATTGTGTATATGATGTCTAAACTATGCAATGCAAGACACCATATGCATGATATGAGCAGTATAACCGTGCCGAGTTAGAGCATACACCTTGGTGGGGGAATAGGACTGGTCATCTGTCTCTGAATCCATCTCTGAGGAGCTATCAGGACCCAACAAGAGATCTGCTTCGATAGGTAGCACTATCTGCTCTGAAGGCCTTGTTTTCACTCCAGATTTTTCAATCTCCCACCCAAATGGCTGATTCACAGGAAGAGTAGTTTAATGTACAAACAATGTCGACAAATGGAAATATAATGAAGAAAAGGATGGGAAAGATATCATTCAAATATATGATGCCTGGTTAAACAGGATGTCATTGCACATTTCACATATATTATGGCTGGCTAAAAGACTTGAGACTGCATAATTCCCATATATGATATAGAAACTAAACAGGTGGCATTACAGAACATGTCTAAACTAAGCAGATGACATATATGATGTCAAAAGTAGGCACTACAAGGCAACATATGCATGATATGACTAACATCATCATGCCAAGGTAGAGCAACCACCTTGGGGGGTAAATAGGAGTGGTCAGCGGTGTCTGAATCTGCCTCAAAACAGATATCTTCCTCTGGATTACAATCTGGAGAGGGGTGGGGAGGGTTTTCCATTGAACCCACCATGGAGCGATGTCTTCATGACATTGTATTGCCGCACAAAACTCTTCTCTTTTTCTCTACATGTTCAGCATGACTGTGTACAATATCTGACATGCATACGAAAAATATATGGTGAGATTATGTAAGGAGAGTATGTAGAAATTTAGAGTGATGCTAACAACCAGTGGATGGATCCAAAAATAATGATAGCAGGCTGATGATTGCTTTAGTTTAATAAAAAGACAGATGATGATTTCTCTACTATTTGTTTCCCACCCAAGATGAACAACATAGTCATACCCTAGGTGAACCAATATTAGACATGGATACTATTCATTGCTTCCTTGATATGTGCCCCACAACTAATTTAGAACTCATGTTTGAACATTAATTTGGACCTGACTTGGAGTCCAAGAGGTGAACAGGATGATAAAGTAGCAGGTAATTTTAAGCAATGAGAAACAAAAGAGTGTGACCTCTCTTGTGGACCCGTGTACTCCTCAGGTTCGTCTGCTGAGTCGATGATGGTGATGCTGTTGCGGTGGGTACCGGCGGCAGGGAAGGAGATCTGAGGCGGCGAAAGACGGTCAGGAGTTGTGATGTCTTGTTTGGTGGATGTTTCTGTCAATGGAGCAGCTCGGGTGAGGTGCACGACGTCGCGGCAGGAGCAGGACAAACCACACAAAGTTCCCTTCGACACCTACACAGAATCAAGTAATTTCAGAGGGGCTCATTTGGCTTGCATGATTCTAAAAATGCAGGGATAGGAAAAACACCAAAATAGGATAGGAATGCAGATGGTAAACAGAGCATTTGTAAACACAAGATTTCTGTCAACTTGGGTGTTTGGTTTACAGGAATTGGAAGAGCAGAGGAATGCAAAGAAGCATGGCCAAAATAAAGTGAAACCATATGAAAGCGTGTACAGTTAGAATGTTATTTTGCCCTACTGCACTTGGTCTTGTTTTCATGCATAGGATTTTGAAAAGTAGGTCCAGGTGGATGCTTTGCTTCATTCCTTTCAACAAAATGCATGAATAATTGAATAGTAGAGTGCCATTGGAAAATTCCCTATTGCTATGTTTTTCTGTTGAACCAAAATAGCCCTAATGGATCGACATGAATGTATAGTAATAAGCGATGGAATAAGTGTACAACCACATTGTCGTAGCCGTGTCAACCTCAGCATCATTGGGTTGGTCGCTGAAGCAGTTGAGGCAGAGGTGGCTGTCGAAGGTATGGAGGAAGATCTGAGGAATCTGTAGACGGCTCCAGGGCAGTGCTCTGTTGTGATGGATCATTCTGTCGTTGGAGCAGCTCCGGTGAGCCATAAGACGTCAAGGCTGAAGCAGCACAAGACAGACATCGTCAATCTCAAGTGGGATTCTAATAGCATCTCCAATAGATGATGTAAAATAGATGTAAAATTTACATCACCAAAAACCACCTGACTACTACAGATGAGGTAAAAACTGTTGACTCTGAACGTAATTATCGAAACTAAAATTTACTGTGGAATCCGAATGTTACTGTCGAAACTGAACGCAATGATAGCGAAGAGGCACTTGGCGTGTAGTTTAGGGAGGGCCTACAGTTCATCTTCAACCTGCACCTCCCTAAGCCGCCAGCCACCATCGGCCAAACCACCGGCCCCAGTGCCGCCCCGCCGCCCCGAAACAACTCCCCACCACCGGTCCACCGCTGCCCTGGCCGGCCCTCTAGGCCCCCCGCCCCCACCCTAAACCCTAAGATACATAGTGGGGTACCTCTCCGTGAGCCCCGTCCCCCACTGGGTGGTTCTACCTTAATCTCAATGAGCCCCCCACCCCCTGAAATCGACTGACCCAAAAGTTATTCAGTCGACTAAAGTGTAGCTAAATCAGAGCAGAGAAGGGGCACGAGCGAGGGGAAGAGTAGCAGCAGCAGTGCAAGTGAGCGAGCGAGAGCTGGAGCAGCAGCAGCAGGGCGAGCGAGCGATCGAGCAAGAGCCGGATTAGCAGCAGCGCGAGCGAGAGCCGGAGCAGCAGCAGCAGATCCGGCTGGTATGGACACCGCCGCCGAAGGGTCCTCGCACTGGGGGAGAGCCGCCGTGGAGATGTCGCCCGTGGAGCCGGCTTCAAGGTAGCCACTCCATGGGGGTGCAGGAGGGAGCATCGTCGGCGCCGGGAGGTCGAGTTAAGGAGAATGTGCGATGCGATGAGTGTTCAACCTCTTTGGTGGCGCCGAGTAGGCCTCGTCTTCATCCGAGGAGTCGGTGAGGATGCTTCGGTTCTGGTGGAGCAGGTTAAGGCGGTGCTATGGGGATGGAGCAGCCGCGATAGACGAGGCGATCATCAGAGCAGCTCCTGGAGGTGGAGGACGGGGCGGCTGAACCGGCGGGACGACGAGATGGATGACGGATCCTCATCCGGGGAGGTGGACAAGGGACATCGAGCTGTTGTGGTGGCCGACATCGTCGGGGAAGAGGCTCCGGCTAGGCAGCGGTGAGGGGGTGGACGGAGGAGGGTGGGGTTTCACGGCTGGAGCAGGGAGGTTATGGTGGCCTGGGATTTCGAATGGCAAAAAGGAGGAAGATGGGAGGGGGTGAACCATGACTTAGGGACGCGCTTGTCCAAAATGTAGGGTGTGTTACAAAAGTACCCCCACCGATTTGAACTAGCGTCCCTTTCGGCTCAAGGTTAGAAGGGGGATTTCGCGTGTCGGGATTGGCAGCTGGAGGGAGTTTTCGCGCGCGTTGTAATTTTGGGATAGCAAGGTGTGGGTTGTGAAGGCGCCAGTTTTGGAAGCACGATATCTGAATTTTCGGGATATAACAAGGCGCGGGTTTAATTTTAGGGACAAGCCTAACATGTAATATTGTACTTGTACGTACCAAATCAATTCGCACTTCCCTCAACCAAAAAGAAAGTGAAAAAAATAAAACTATTCACAGCACACAAAGAGAGTCTTGACCCGTTTTACAACAAAAATGTTATTCAAAGCCACTCCCTCCTTCCATCTATATAGGGCCTAATGCGTTTTTTGATGCTAACTTTGACCAAATACTAGAGCAATAATATATGACATGCAACTTACACAAAGCACACCGCTAAATTTGTCTGTGAAAGGTTCTTTCAATGATATAATTTTCACATTGTGCATGTTATGTACTATTAATCTTGTCAATAGTCAAAGGAGGTCTTAAAAAACGAATTACGCCCTACATGGATGGAAGATGGAGGGAGTATGAATCCATGTTATGTCCAATTAAATTTTTTCGCTTGCTGTATGATGCATGTAACCTACTCATACAGACATTTTAGTGCATTCTAAATGTCTATACTACCGCTGCAATTCGAACTGAATTTGAATTCGTTTCTCTATTTCAATAAGAATCTACAATCATGATTGTTGCCAACTTCAACCATCATTCGTGTATTACCTTAATAACACATCACATGATTACTATAGAGATAGATATGAACTATGTGTACTACATGAACTCGAATTCTTTTTTTTAATACACTTGATGTTGATTCCAAATAATAGTACATTTGATGTACTAACTATATATTCATAATCTAAACCATGTTCCATATGTACACCGTGTTTATCACACATAGTATAGTGCCCCGCCCCCTACATTATGACATGTATTTAGACCTGAGCTGCAAAAGCCACACATTAGCCCAAATTATGATCAATGTTCTATATATTATACGTAGTACTAGCAAGATGCCCATGCATTCCACAGAACATCAACATGATCAAGGGGAGGCCTAATTTGCAAATATGGAGAGGGGTGTGGGTATCTTTTTTCAAAATTGCCATATTTCCTTCCTATCCGTTAGATATAAATCGGACAGCCTATATTGCAGGATGGCAGGCACACCATCATTCCAGTAGGCCAGCCCTCTATATCTTTGACGTGGGCACACAAAAATTCGATGGCACTCTTTATCGATCGCTCGCGCGCACACACACATAACATCCCTCTCTTCGATTCTATGGACACCTCAAGCCGATGATACCTCCACCCTCTTCTCGTGTATTGCCCCCTCTATATATATGATATACCCAGGACTCTATTTCACACACATTGCATATGTTACATTTTTTTATTGACCGCCCCCCCCCCCCAAAAAAACTATCACGAACCCACACACTATATCTCTCTACGTTTGTATCTTTCTCACACAACTCCACGTAGGTGGTGTACGTATACAAGAAGAGAATAGGTGCACCGTGCACGTACTCATGCTTCGTGCCCAGCCACACCCGCGCGGGTACACAGTGGAGCTCATTTCTGTACGAAATGGCAGCCCACGTGCTAATTTGAATGCGTGTAGTGGTTGTTTACCTACGGAGGTCGTGTACCACGCGTGCACAAAACAAAGTTCAACTTGATGTGTTGGCGCATTATTTTTAAATAAAGTTATATCGCTCAATGGCACGTACATAGAATATAAAACGATTTTTATGGAGAAAAAGGTAGTCCGCTCCACTATATACAATGGAGCCTGCCTGCCTTGTTTGTCTCTCTTCAGAGTATCTCACACAAGGCTACGGTGGCCTCTCTCTCTCTCTCACCGTTGGTCACTGATCCGGCCGCATCCCGTCTGCCGGCGGAAAGGGAGGACATGCACCGTTTCTCCGTTCGACGGCACCGAGGCAGCACGTCCCGATCTGCGGTACACCCCGTTCTATCTGAGCAAGCTCCGACGTGGTAGGGCCTACGCCACCTGCTTGCTGCCCCAGTATGGGCAGATTCCGCCCGCCGCCGCTCACCCAGTTACATCCCAACGACCTCTGGGTATCCCCTCCGGCCTTGCTCCACTGCTCGCCTTCCCACGTCACTGCATGTGGATCTTCCATAGTTCTTTGCCCAAAACGTAGCTCGTCTGGCGTACTTTCCATATTGCAATCTCGTCCTCACACCGTTTTAGACAAACAAAACCGTGTTTTTATCTTCCCTTAGGACAAGGAATATGCTTCTCTTTTGTTCTCGCATGTGTCATCAACTGTTATTGGCCAGTAATTATTTCCTCTCTACCTCTTTTTTGCAAACATGGCTATCCATTTCACCTCGTTGCTATAGCGACCTTTTGTTGAACTGCACAAATCACTTTTTTCTTAAGAGTGTTTTGTGCAGTTCTACCAAAATGTCACATGGCCAACGTCTCAACATTTCAGTGTGACTTCACAAAGGGAGATTGGTTTTTCTCTATCCTCCTCATCCAACTCCGAGCCTAATCTTCTTCAACTAGTTAGTCTTAAGAGAGACTGCAAAGGTGACCGGCTTCTATTTGTGTGTTTATTGTTTCATCAGCAGTCCTATATTATTGTAATCACACTTAATATCTTTGGAATAGGGACGCTCAACTTTACTTTAGTGGAACTGCACAAAATGATCGGAATGTTGCATGCTCCAGACAGCTACTTTTTCCCCCACATGCCTTGTTGATTTAGACAGAGCTGGGGGGACGTTGCTGCCAATAAAGCATGGATCAATTTTAATTTAACACCTTCTCACAACTTTTTCTTCGGTTGTGATGTAAATATTAGCTCTGATATGCTAATATTTGAGATGCATTAGCAAGGAAGTTAGTTTTTTTATTTTTTTCCGAAAAAGCATCGATGGCAAGACACACGAAACAAAAGCTGAAAGCTCACACCATTGTACAATTTCATGTCACTGGAAAATTATTTGTATAGTACGTCAATTATGTAAACAAATGCTGGAAGCTTGATAGCATTGCCAGAAGCCTCTTCGGCATCCGGGTCCATGTGCCATGCACAAAATTATACTCCTTCGTACCTAAATATTTGTCTTTTCACAAATTTCAAATGGGCATATTTTAGAGTGTAGATTCACTCATTTTGCTTCGTATATGTACTCCCTTCATTCCTAAATATTTGTCTTTCTAGAGATTTCAACAAGTGATTACATATGGAGCAAAATGAGTGAATCTACACTCTAAAATATGTCTATATACATCTGTATGTAGTAGTCCATTTGAATCTCTAAAAAGACAAATATTTGAGTAGTCACTTGTTGAAATCTCTAGAAAGACAAATACTCCGGAGTATATTTAAGAACCAAGGGGGTAGTGCACAGCCGCATGGGAGACTCAGGCAAGTCGTTGCGCCGCATTAATAGTGATTAATGAGCGGTCAAATCATAAGCCCCACCTTTCCCACTTTAAGTTGCTCGGAAGAAGAAACCATCAATACACTCTTCTTTGAATCCGCTCATACTACTCCATCCGTCACTGTTTATAGAGCGCGCTTTAGAAAAAGAAAAAATCTCTGGGACCAAGGCGACTAGCAATCGGCCTGAAAAATAGCATTGTAGTTATAGCACGGCGTCTATTACTAGAGGAAATAATGCATACACACATGCATGCGGTGCTTCCACCCTGGGTACACACATGCATGCACTTACTCCACTCTGTAGTACATCGACAGAAAATTGTGGACTTGATTGCGGTTACCACGCCCTAATTAATTAAGCATTAAACCAAACGTGTCTAAAGTCTCTCTGGTGGTGGAAATGCATTGAGAGAAATGCATCATAATGAAGCGCACCACGTAAAGCGTGACGGAGGGAGGAGTAGTATGAAGGTGCAAAACCAAGAAATGCAGTATGGCCAGTCGGTCAACGCACCTCCTCTTGGCATATCACTGACATGTGGGACCGGAGTGTGAGCAAACCGATCTCAATTGACGGCAAAATGGCCAACCCGCCGTTCCTTGAGAGAGACGAGGAGCGAGAACACATAGACGGGCTCGCACGGAGGCCAAGATATATTCGAGCATGGTTGATCGATATCATCATTACATGTTGGGCTGCCATTTTCCGCCCTTCTCCGGAATAAATGTGTACTTTATCAGAGATTAAAAAAATAAGAGTACAGAGGCTCCACCATGCGGTTCTAGTAGTAGTACTACTCGTACTACTAAACCTTGCGCTTGGCTCTTCGCCTCTTCATGAAGTCGAACAATGATGGTACTCCGCATGTTCGGTACTACAGTGTATGCCTCTGGCAAACTGGGCGAGGGTACGTTGCATTAGTCAAAAGGCGTAAGCGAGCTTCACCTTGTCCTACAAGCTTCTCCTCGTTATGCGAGTTGACGGGACACACCAAAAAGTAGTGCTAGTCCATACTCCCTCCTTTCCGGTTAATATGGCTTAATCTTTTTTGCGGGTAAATGAGATAGCTTTATTCATATATAAGCATCCTTTGGTCGATCAACCAAGACATTGGTCACTAGGAAGTGAGGTACTCCGCAAAAAAAAAGGAAGTAGGAAGCGAGGTGTTTCATCAAGCCAGCTCTCAGCCACATTCAAAGTGCAGCAAGCATGATTCACACAAAGATGCGCCGCAAGGTTTGCTGACCTATTTACATGCTGAATAACAAAAAAATAGGAAATATTGCCAAGCGCTCCTATTTGTAACACGATATGAGCCAAAATTAAGCGAGAATTGTGGCGAGTCATCCATGCAATCAACTTCCATTATCACATGCGAGAACCCTCGAAGAGAACCAAATGTGTTGAAGATTGCTTTATCACATTTTAAAAATATAATAAGAGTGCAGACGTCCTCCATCTGGTTCCTAGTACTAGTATAGTACATACCTCTATAAACTATAGTAGTACTAGTACTAGTAAACTTTGCGCTTGGATGTTCGCCTCTTCGGGAAGTCGAACAATAATAGTACTAGTATAGTGTATGCTTCTGGCAATCTGACACCGAATTAACTGTTGCACGTCCACCGCGTGAGCGAGGGAGATCTTTCATTAGCCAAAAGTTTCTCCTTGTCCTGCGAGCCACTGCGCAAAAGCTTCTCCCGTCCTGCAAGCTTCTCCTTGTTGGGCAAGTTGACGGGACACAGCAAAGTAATGCTAGTCCATACTGCCTCCTCTCCGGTTAATATGGCTTAATTTCAAACGAGATAAATACACTATCATCCTTTGTATATTTGTAAAAATACAGTCAGTGGACTTCATAATACGCTCATTGCGCTCAATATATACATTTTCCGGTGTTTATACGGTCAGTAGCTCACCCTGGCTGAGTATGTGTGTGCATGCACGTGTAGATTGAGCACTTGAACGTGACCGTGTGTGTTCCGTCGTGTGCTCGGACATGCATGCATTAGGGCGTCGCGCGCGTTTTTGCATCCATGTGTACGTGTGACTGTTGCATACACGTAGGGGGAGTACGTGTAGGGGCCACTAAAGGAGCAGTCAAATCACAAAGTAAGTTTGTCGGAAGTAGCAACCATCATTTCACTCTTCAATGAAACGTACACAATATAAAATGGTTGATATGGAGAGAAAAAGAAAACCACTATATATACACTAGCAGGAGCCTAAGCTACAAGCTTGCTTGCTTGGGTTGCTCTCTTCACAAGCATAGAACGATGGTGGCCACACCGCTGGTCACATATCCGTCCTGATCCCGCAGCTGGGGGAAGGGAACAATGTTCTGCGTAGACATACTGAACATACTGAACATGTGTATATCTGAATCTTTTTGTGAATTATCTATGAATATTGTTGTGTTATCTATCAATCATTTGGATCCATAGACATGCTGAACTAGTGTATATATGAATCTTTTGAGTTGTTGATAGTGAATGTTGGCTATGAATATGAACGTGTACTATGAACCTGAGTTTGATACAAATGTTTACCTTTTCTGTTGTGCTTGTGTGTGAACTTGTTAGTATGCCTATTGTCTGGTATGTGACGTGTGGGTGTCAACGGCACACCTTCTTCCCGAGAATAATTGCACCTGCTTTGTTAGGGTAGCAACGACTCATCAGCTCTTTTTAATCTTTTTGCTTTGTCTTGCCCCCTCCCCTGCTCAACCCCTGCCGTAATGTTTTCGACCTCAAAACAAACATAGTACTTTGTTGTTTTTGGGGCTTGATGAAAATCGAGTGCTGGTTTCTATAGGTTGGCCTGCCCAGCAAATGGGTTGTTGGTCCACCACGGACTGGGAGGCTAAAAATACAAGTTGTATGGTGCAGAGGCAAGTAAAAAAACGCCATCGAGAGCCATCCACTGAAGAAAAAAAATCGCTCCTGATGTGCATCTTCAGTCGTGCCGCCGGCCCCCTCTTTAATCTAGTTCGCTCGGGGATCTGGTATCATTTTTTACCAGAGGGCGAATAAGTATCAGCTAGGCCTAGGTTTTATATTTTAACATGCATAGCCCACGGCATACTGTGACAGTGGTTTCAACTTATTTTTTGAGGTCCATATCGGCCTATGGGCTTTTTCTTAAAGATCGGCAGCCCAATGTATTTTTTAACCACATTATATATATTTATATTATTACTATTACCATATATTTTATAGAGACTTATATATACATTATAAAAACATCCCACGTGTTATTAACTTATAAAAGTAAATGTTTAACATAAGTTGGCAAGGAAAATCCTGGTTGTTTTTGACTCACAGGCAAGGAAAATCCTTGTGATTCCATACAAAAGCTTGCGAAGATTTTAAGGACCAATGTAATAACAACGCATTCATTTTAATTTTGAGCAATAACTCGCTAATTTGTTAATTATGTATATAAAAATGTGCCTCTCCGGTTTATTTTTTGAAATTAATTGCTCCTTCTAACATAAAATTATATATATAACGAGCCCAGGTAATTCGTGTATTTGAAGGAAGGGCAAATGGGCTGGGATTTCTTAGATAATATAAATGGGCCGCATTGATGCGAAATTATTTGTTCACCCAGCCCAGCAAATGGACTGTACATTCTAGGAAACATGGGCTAAATATATGCCACATTTTTGCAGGCTGACATGTGGGCCAATAGGTCGAAGCCTATGCAGGGCGTTGTCAACTTGGTCGGCATGCACCTTCAATCTCTCGTCTTCTTTCTCCAGCATCGCCAGGACCGCCTGTTCTGGCCTCCGGCGGCTAGTGGCTCTGCTTAGCATGCATCGCTGCGAAGCGCTACCCCACTGCAGGCCAGGCTATCCCTCCACCCCTCCACACCTCCTGTTATTCTCCACCGACTGCAGCCCCACGCCGCACCAGAACCAGTTATAACCCTTCTCCTGCACTCAATCTATGACTCCACTGCCACGTCTTCCCATCTCCGAGTTGTTCCCGTCCGGGGCCTCGCCGTCGTCCATTGCCTCGCTGCGCTCGGTGCGGCGTGGTCAACAAACGAGAGTCATCGGAAGAGGACTGTACGTGGATAGCCTAACGGCTAGGACCCATGAGGTCCATGGCCGCACGCAAGGAAAGTTCCTCCTTATTAAGCTGGAAAAAATGTTGGTCCACCTGACAGCTGGGACCCACTGGCTGTATCTTCGGACGGAAGGAAGTGCCTCCTTGTTACGCGAAAACAATTATTCCTCCCGTTCACAGCTGGGAACCGTCAGATTTGGTGGCTGACTTGTGGGCCTACTAAGCGGACGTGTACGCAGTGCTTTGTCAACTTAATCAACAAATGATTCTAGTAGCTGGACCACAGGATGTTAATCCAATAGCCTTGCTCCTTCTTCAACCTCTGTTCTTGCTCCTGTCTCCCGTGGGCGGCACCGCGGCTGTGCGGCCACGCACCCGAACCAGTCAAGTTTCCCACTCATCTCCATGTGCGACTCCACTACCCCATCTTCCCCATCTCCGGGTCATTCCAGTCTGGGGCCTCGCCGTCGTCCACCGGCCTTGGTGCGCTCGGCACGGTGTGGTCAATGTGGTCGACAACCGAGAGTCATCGGAAGGTGACTGTACGTGAGAGGCTGACAGTGGGGACGCACCACGCCCATGGACGCATGCATGCTACAGAAAGGGGCGTGGTCAACGTGGTCAAGGAACGACTTCCATCGGAAGTGTACTGTACGTGGAGAGGCTGACAGCTGGGTCCACGTCCGCAGCAAGGAAGTGCCTCCTTATTACACGGAAAATAATGATTCCTCCACGTAACAGCAGGGACCCACCGGACGGGCCATCCTATTTTGCAAAAAAACCGTTTCCCCCCTGACTGTTGGGACCCACTGGACGGGCCACCGTATTTTGCGGAAAAAATGTTCCTCCCGCTGTCAGCTCGGACCCACCGGAAGTGCCTCCTTATTACACAGAAAAAATGAATACTCCCCCTGCTAGCTGGGACCCACCTTGGTGGGAGGCAGACTTGTGGGCCTAGTAAGTTGACGGAGACGGAGGGCTTTGTCAACTTACTCAATATGAACGATTCTAGCTCCAGTGACCGTACGATGTCCATCCAACGACCGTAGTGCTTATTGAAGCTCTAGTCTTCTTGCTCCAGCCGCCCAAACCAGCGCCGGTCGTGCCGCGTGCTCCTGCCTCCCGTGGCCGGCTGTGATGCCGCGGATGTCTCACCGCCCCCTACTACTCCCACCGCTAGCCAGGCCATCCCTCTACTCACCCACACCCCCTGTTATTCTGTGGCGACAACAGCCTCAGACCGCAGCCGAACCAGTGAACCCTCGTACTCCTCTCCGCGCGGGGTTCCACTGCGGCGTCTTCCCCAGCTCCGCATCATCCCCTTCCTAGGCCTCGCTGTCGTCCACCGCCGTGGTCAACGTGGTCAAGGAACGACTTCCATCGGAAGAGTACTGTACATGGAGAGGTTGACAACTGGGTCCACGGCGGCCGCAAGGAAGTGCCTCCTTATTACGTGCAAAATAATTATGCATCCACCTGACAGCAGGGACCCACCGGACGGGCCACCATATTTTGCGAAAAAAATGTTTCCCCCTGACTGCTGGGACCCACCAGCTACATCTTCGCACGCAAGGAAGTGCGTCTGAAAAAGAAACACTTCGCCCCCTGATTGTTGGGACCCACTAGCTACATCTTCACACGAAAGGAAGTGCCTGCCGGTCGGGACCCACCTGGTCGAAACGTACATAGCGTTGTCATTCTGGTCGCGAATGTGTACATACATACTGGTCGATGTAGAGCGCGCACGTGTCATAGTAGAAGCGCGCACGTAGCATGTACACATACGTACAACGGCCAGTGTGCAAGAAATAAAATATGGCCACGTACGTACATATGGGCGGTGTCTCGAACGCCCACTCTTGCACGCGTACGGCCAGGGCTCGTGTACATGGCTGGGTCGGAACAGAGAAACAGCGTCGTCATGGTGTTCATGGGGAGCCAACCGGCTGGGTCGGAACGGAATGCGTCGTCGTGTTCATCGGGAGGGCTTGGACGGAACAGCCGATGGAAACGAGGCCTGGCGTACCGCAGAACGAAGCAAAAAGCCTTGTGTTTGACCGGCCATGTTCAAAACGGGATCGTGTTCATCGGGAGGGGTCTGGCGTACCGCAAAATGGAGGAAACGGACCTCCTACGGTCGAAACGGGGGTCCTGTTGACTGGGAGGGGTGTGGCATACCGCAAAACGGAGGAAACCGACTTGTGTTGGAGCACTACGGTCGAAACAGGGGTCCTGTTCATCGGGAGGGGTGTGGCGTACCGCAAAACCGGACTCCACAGGATATTTTTCATCTCCACCGTCGGCCCCCTCCAGCCTCCACGGGCTAATGTTCATCCACAGTCGACCTCCTCCAGCCTCCACCTACGACTGTTCATTCACGGCCTTCTGTTCATCCAGCCTCCACCGCGTGCTACTCCACCTGCTACTGCTCAACCAGCCCTCTCCACGGGCTCCTGTTCTACCACCTCTCCACGGGTTACTGTTCATCCAGCCCTCCACCATCTACCGTTCATCTAGCCCTCCACGGGTTGTGTCCTATTCATCCAGCCCCAACTGGCTCGATCAATCGGGGCCCTGTTCATCCAGAGGCAACACCACGGGATCCTATTCATCCAACCCCACCGGGAACTGTTTATCCAAACCCCCTAGCAATGCTCACTGTTCATCCAGAGGCAGCATCGACCGGCTTTAGTTAGCAGCATTAGCAAAGGAATCGCCCGATCGGGTTCAGTTAACAGCCATCGATAGATAGCTCGGGTTCGAGAACGCATAACCTGCGGTCTGTCCTTCCGGGTTGATGGCGAATGCCTCGCTCGGGTTCAGTTAGTGCCAAACGCCTCGCACCCACCCGCGTGCTTCTACGAGAGAAACGCGCAAACCTCCGTGCATCGCTCGGCCCCGACCACCCACCGTAACCGGGAACACCCCGATATTTTCCTCGCCCTCGCTTCTACCACAGTTTTTTCCATCTTGGATGGTCCAAAGAATGTCATGCAGCTGCATCTCTGGCTCGCCCAGCATGAAAAGCCCATTTTATGTCATGATTTTTTGTCATAGAAGTAGGATCCCACCACATCTGTGATGATACCGGGTTTTGTCACAATTATCGTCATAGAAGTGTCATAAGTATGACAGAAAAAAAATTCGTTCGACCCAAAATGTCATGGATGTGTCTTTTTTTAGGGAGGGGGGTGCGTGCCGACGGGTGTGGGAGCGAGGCGAGGAGGAGGGCCACGGGGCTGCTGGTGCAGAGCTGCAGCAGAGAGCAGGAGGAGAGGCCAGGGCACGAGGCGGTGATGCGGGCGGTTGCAGTAGCATGGTACGGTGCGGGGAGGAGCAGCACGCTGGTGCGTGGTCAAGGCGTGCAGGGGAAGCAGCGGCACCATGACAACAGGCAGTCGAGCACGCGCGCTTGCGTGCGCGGGCACACGCGAGCAGGGGCAGACGGGCACGGTGGCGCGGACGCGAGACATCCTGGACAGAGGGAGAAGAGGGGAGGCGGAGGCCGATGGCCTCACCAACATTGCAGGGGCACGGGGCGTCGAGGCTCGATGGAGCTCGTCGAGGAGGAGGACGGGGACGATGCGCGGTGATGGATGACGGGTAGCGGTCCGGCGACAATGTGCCGTGGCGTCAGGGATCGACGACGGAGAGGACGACGGCGATGGCGTAGACGAGCGGCGAGGGGCCCCGACGGGCAATGGGGAACAACGTCAAGGGGGATTTCATCCCCGATCCAAATTTGGATTGGGGGAGAGGGGAGGAGGGACGTAGGTAGCGAGTGGGGGGGGGGGGGTGCAGTGGGTGAGATGGGCTAGGGTGTCCCGTCGGTGGGGGGGAGGGGGGTTATGGGGACTGAGGGGCCGATTGGGCCGGCCGGCTGGGCCTTAGCCTAGTTGGCCACGGGGAAGGGGGTCTTTTGTTTATTTTGTTTCCTTTTGTTTGTTTTTGTTTTGTTTTCTATTTTTACTTTCTGTTGCACTTTAAATATAATCCAGGCTTGTAAAAGTGTGGCTGGTCTGAATATTTTGTATGCAATATACCTCACAGCCATAAAAAGTTCGGGAGTGGTTTGAAGTTGTTTGTACTTTGATTAAAAAGGAAAAGATTTAAATGGGGCTGTTTTGGTACTATTTTCATATCCAGGGCCATTTCAAACATCTCTAAAAATGTTGGTCAAGGCATGATAATTATCTAGTGAATAATTTCAACCCATTAAACATTTTAGTTTTAATGTTTGAAAACTTTTATTGTTTGCTTCATTTTGATTTTGAATTTGAATCGGTTTCGAACTAACACGAGATTAGCAACAGTAATCGAAGTGACATGGCACCATTAGCAGAGAATTACTGTAGCTTAATTATCCTGGCGTCACACTTCACTATCAATGCCACCCTCGATGACAAATAGGAAAGTGCGCTTGTTGCCTTCCTGTGGGTGAATATCGATGTTTTTCCTCGCAACTATCTGATTTCCCCTTTGTTCCTAGGGAGGTAATCATGCACCACCTTGCTGTTTGCCCACATGCCCGACCCGTCAAGAAGAAGGTTTCAAAGCAAGCCTTGAAGCGGCAACAGTTCGTTGCTGAGGAGATCAAGAAACTTGAAGCAGTTGGTCTGGTCAGAGGAGTACTGCATCCAACATGGTTAGCAAATCCTGTGGTGGTATGCAAGGCTAATGGGAAATTGAGGCTGTGCATAGATTTTACGGAACTAAACAAGGCGTGCCCGAAGGACCCGTTTTCCTTACCGCGCATTGACCAGATTGTGGATTCAACCTCCGGGTGTGACTTGCTCTCTTTTATGGATGCGTACTCTGGATACCATTAGATCATTATGTCCAAGGGAGATGAAGAGAACACCGCGTTCATCACCCCGTGTGGTACGTATTGCTTCATACGGATGCCTTTCGGGTTGAAGAGCGCCAGATCCACTTTTGCAAGGGCAATCTAGATTGGTTTTGAGTCACAATTGCACATAAACATTGAAGTCCACATGGATGATATTGTGGTCAAGACGAAGGACAGATCAACCCTCATTCAGGATTTAGAAGAGATGTTTGCTAATCTTCGCAAGATCAACTTGAAGCTGAACTCAGAGAAGTGTGTATTTGGCATTCCTTCCGGGAAGCTACTTGGCTTCTTTGTGTCCCACCGGTGGATAAAGGCCAACCCCAACAAGATCAAGCTATCGAGCCGATTCAAGTACCCAAGACAGTTAAGGACATAAGGCGTTTGAGTGGATGCGTTGCCGCGCTCAGCAGGTTCATTTCCAAGTTTGCCGAGGGTGCCTTGCCATTTTTCAAAATCTTGAAGAAGGCAAGACCAGTGGAGTGGACTCCAGAGGCAGAGGCCACACTACCAGATTTCAAGGCCTATTTGTCCTCTGTGCCCACTTTGGTCGCTCCCAAACCACAAGAGCCATTGCTGCTATACTTGGTGGCATCTAATCAAGTGGTTAGTGTAGCACTAGTGGCACAGCGGGAAGTTGAAGAAACATCAGCCACATTGATTGTCCCCTCCGGAGAGGAAAGTGAGCACACCTCAGAAAGGTCAGATGCAGATCAAGACACAGAAGAGCAAAACATCGGAGGCAACCAAAAGGTTGCGGTGAAGAAGAAGGTGGTGCAGCGCCAAGTGTACTTCGTCAGCTCCATGTTGTAGGGGGCGATATCCAGGTACTCTGGTGTGCAAAAGTTGATTTTTCGCCTTGTCATGGTCACAAGGAAACTGCGCCACTACTTCCAAGCCCACGAGATCATGGTTGTCACCCGCTTTCCTTTGCAACAGATACTCCGAAACCCTGAGGTTACCGGCAGGATAGTGGAGTGGGCCTTGGAGTTATCTAGCTTTGGTTTGAAGTTTGAGAGCACAACAACTATTCGGAGCAGAGCATTGGGAAAGTTTATAGCAGAATGGATGCCAACTCCTAATGAAGGAGCATTGGAGACAGTTATTCCCGGCAAGGAAGTGCCCCAAGAATGGATCATGTATTTTGATGGTGCCTTCTCCCTACCAGGTGCAGGGGCTGGCGTGCTTCTCGTTGCTCCCACTAGGGAACACCTGAAGTACGTCGTCCAGATGCACTTTCCCCGGGAGAATGCTACTAACAACACTGCAGAGTACGAAGGGCGCCTTGACGGGCTCAGGATTGCAACATAACTGGGGATCAAGAAGCTGATCATCCGCGGAGACTCACAACTTGTGGTGAGACAAGTCAAGAAGGATTACCAAAGTCCATTGATGGAGGCATACATTGAGGAAGTGCGAAAGCTGGAGGAGCGCTTCGACGGATTGCAAACAGAGCACGTATCCCGTGCGGAAAACAACATTGCTGATGTGCGCTGCGCAAAAGCTCCCTGTGGAACCAGGAACTTGTGTTCTCCATCAGACTCAGTGCTCCGTATCCCCGACAACAATGGCCAGAAAGAGGAGGAAACTGGACTCCGGCATGCCTCTCCCAATAGTACCTCTTGAGGCTCCCGGCAGAGGGCTTGCTAGGAACAACTCTCCTTAGGTCGCTGAGCTGCATCCTCCTGCCAGACCACTGGCCCCCGCGGTCGAGGAGTGCATTCCCGCGAATGATTAGGTGACACTAGTCCTCGTTGCCGAGCCTCGGGCTCCAACTTGGGCGTGGCTCATAGTCCATTTCCTCCAAACTGGAGAAACTTCCCGAAGAGCAAGAATAAGCTGAAAGAGTAGCCCAGAGGGATAGTATGTATCAGTTTCTTGACGACACGCTGTACATAAGGAGGCCCAACATTGTGAAATTGAAGTGCATTTTCCGGGAAGAAGGAAAGGAACTGCTGGCAGAAATACACAAGGGTATATGCGCCTCACACATTGGATCGAGGGCTCTGGTTGGAAAACCCTTCCGACAAGGATTTTACTGGCCACAACCCTCCAAAATGCAGTTGAGTTGGTCACCAAATGTGAAGCCTGCCAGTTCCATTCCAAGAATATCCACCTGCCTACCCAAGCTCTTCAGACAATCCCTTTGTCATGGCCGTTTTCGATCTGGGGGCTCGACATCTTGGGCCCTTTTCCCATGCTACCGGGGGCTTTGAATTATTGTTCGTTGCAATCGGCAAGTTTACAAAGTGGCTGGAAGTAGAGCCCGTGAGAAAGGTGACTGCTCAGTCAGCTATCAAGTTCTTGAAAGGATTGGTGTGCCGCTTCGGAGTCCCTGCTCGAATCATCACCAACAATGGCACCCAGTTCATGAGCCACGCCTTCATGCAATACGTTCATGCTCGCGGAAGCAAGCTCTCATTCGCCTCTGTTGAAGATCCAAGGAGCAACGGGCAAGCTGAGAGGGCGAACGCTGAAGTGTTGCGAGGAATTAAGACGAGAACATTTGATAAGCTGCAGAAGTGTGCTAGGAGGTGGATCAACGAGCTACCAGTGGTTCTTTAGTCCCTCAGAACGACATCAAATCAAGCTACCGGGCTGACACCCTTCTACCTAGTCTACGGGGCAGAAGTAGTTATCCCCACGGAACTCATTTACGGGTCACATCGAGTGCTTGCCTACGATGAAGTATCGCAGGAACAGCACCAGCGTGACGATGCTGTGCTAGTTGAGGAGAACCGTCTCCGGGCTGCTACGCGTGTTGCACGCTACCAGCAAGCCCTGCATCCCTATCCCAGCCGCAGGGTTCATGCTCGGAGTTCTGAGGAAGGTGACCTTGTACTTAGGCGCCTTCAGTATGCCAAGTGTACAAACAAGTTCACGCCAAAGTGAGAAGGCCCTTACCAGGTAGCACGAGTCACCAGACCTGGCGCAGTCCGTCTGGAGACCGGAGATGGCATTCAGTTGAAAAATTCATGGAACATTGAGCATCTCCGCAAGTTCTACCCGTAAGGCCCGACTGTCGGGCCCTGCCCGGCAGCCACCCTTTTGTACAGGTCTTGCCTCTGTTGCATGTAACCCCTTGTACAAAGCTAGGCACAAACCCTGAGCAACAGATAAATAAATGAAGCGATGGCGGGCCCCCGCCAAATAGCATGCATGCATAAGCATATCATGATCATAGCATGTTCATGTAGATAAGGTCGCATGAGGCATCATTTTCATCTACACCAAACTACAGGCTCCTACCGTGGATTCGGTCCCGAAGAGGAGAAGAGAAGACAAGCCTACATTGCAATCCCCAGCATGCCCAAACAGATAAGCTCTCTCTCTCTCTCTCTCTCTTATCCATACGTGTTATGTAAGCAAACACTTCTGCATAAGGAAACCTCGTCGCTTTCGAAACTTAGGTGCTCCCGTCCCTTGACTCGAACGTTGCTTTGGTCGGGGTGGTTGTAGTGGCCTTTGGCAAGAAGGTTTGGCGGGGGGCTGGTCCTTCTTTACGATTTGTTCCCGGCAGGCCTAGCGCCACGGTAGCAAACTGAGGGTGTCGGCGGGATAGCCTACTGGGGAAAACTTGTTTACTCGAGTGTATAGAGGCATTCTACCTCTGCACGGACATGTTACATGCACAAGTGGCCAGCAAGGTTTATCTTTTTCATTATTACACCGATCAACAAGTACAGACCGAACACAAACATGGATAAAAGAGATTACATAAATTGAACTAAAGTTTGGCAAGTGCCTACACATTTTAGATTAAAAAAAGATAAGTGCCCCGTGATGCCCTTTTGTCACGCCCAAGATGCGACCCTATTCAAAAGGAACTCGAAGGTCCCACCAAGGATAGAAGCGCATCTTGAAGACGCTTTTGCAAGGTGGATATCATTACATGAACATTACATAATAGATGGGGATACATACATAAGGCACAAATGCCACAAGAATACATCAACATCATATACAAGAGATCAACATCCGATTACGGATGGAACAAAAATAGAAACTCAAACAATATCCACCCTGATAGCCCAGGCTGCCGACCTAGAACCTATCCCCTGATCGACAAGGAAGAAGAAGAACTCCAAAACAAGCAAACATCGCTCTCGCGTCAAGATCATCGCATAACCTGTACCAGCAACTGTTGGTGTAGTAATCTGTGAGCCACGAGGACTCAGCAATCCCATTACCATGGGTATCAAGACTAGCAAAGCTTAATGGGAAAGGAAGGGGTAAGGTGATGAGGATGAGCAGCGGCTAAGCTTATATGGTGGCTAACATACGCAAATGAGAGCGAGAAGAGAAACAAAGGAACGGTCGTCAACTAGTAATGATCAAGAAGTGATCCTGAACTCCTACTTACGTCAAACATGACCCAAGAAACCGTGTTCTCCTCTCGATCCACCCCCAAAAAGAGACACTCGCGGTTACGCACACGGTTGGTGTATTTTAGAAGAGTTTGCTTAAAGTTTACTACAACCGGATATTAACAAATACCCATCTGAAAAAAAACATCGGTCAAGGCTCTCGAAAGATTATACCATGCAGGGGTGTCCAAACTTAGACCATGATAAGCTCTCGCGATCAACGAAGGATATTCCTTCTCCCGGAAGACCCGATCAGTCTGGGAATCCCGGCTACAAGACATTTTGACAGTAATAAAACAAGACCAGCAAAGCCGCCCGATGCGCCGACAATCCCGATAGGAGCTGCACATATCTCGTTCTCAGGGGCAACACCGGATAAGCGAAGCGTACAGGTACCGACGTAACCCAAGTTGCCAAGGGATGGTCCCGCACGGTGCTCTAGTTTGTACCAATACTTAGCCAAGCATTGGCCCGGGGGGGCTGTAATAAAGATGACCCTTGGGTTAATTACTCCCAAGGGAAAATAGGTGGTGGTGAGGCAAATGGAAACCAATATTGGGCCTTGCTGGAGGAGTCTTATTCAAAGCAAACTGTCAAGGGGGTCCCATAAATCACACGACCGCGTTAGGGACGCAAAATCCGGGAACATAATACCGATATGACGGAAACTAGGGCGGCAAGAGTGGAACAAAACACTGTGCATAACGCCGAGCCTTCCACCCTTTACCAAGTATATAGATGCATTAATAATATAAGAGATATTGTGATATCCCAACAAAAAACATAATCCAACATGGAGCAATCTTCATCTTCACCTGCAACTAGCAACGCTATAAGAGGGGCTGAGCAAAGCGGTAACATAGCCAAACAATGATTTGCTAGGAAGGGTGTCAAAGGTTAGATGTTCATGGCAATTTGGGAGGCTTGAGCATCAAGTGATAGGTAGCGCAGCATAGCGAAAGAACGAAGCAACTAGCATAGCAATGATAGTAGTGAGATCCAAGGTGACGGTCATCTTGCCTGAAATCCCGCTAGGAAGAAGAACGATTTCATGAAGAAGATGAATCCACGAAGACGAACCAAGCGTAGACGAACGAATCCTCACGATCGCAACGAAACGGGAACTATCGAGAAGAAGCACACAACATAGTAAACACACCACACATGAACAAGGCATGATGCACAACAAGCATGATGCATGACAAGGCTACATGAAGCTACTCATGGCAAAAGATGATGCACACAAGACCAACACATCAAAGCAAGTTTAAATGAGGCCGGAAACAACATAGAACAATTCCGGTAAGTCCTCATATGCAAATTTCGAAATTGGTCCAGATCTGAATAACTTTATGTTCAAGTTGTTAAACAGCAAGTTAAGATGCACAACGATGATCTACACGAGATTCTAGTCAAGTTACACATAAAGCTCATTAGATTCGGAGCTACGACCTAGAAGATAAGAGCAAAACAAGTTAAACATGGCATTGATGCAAAATGCATATAAACCTCTAGCAAACACCTCAAAACATGGATGCAACATGATAATATGAAGCTACATGCAAAATCAAGCAAGTTTCATATAGAGCACACTCAAAACGGAGCAACGGTTCAACACACACATGAAACAAGTTATAGCAACAATCTGTCCAAAACAGCAACTAGGCATATTGCAAGCATCAAAACAACATGCTACGGAATCCCAACATGAAAACAAAAGGCATGGGCATGATGTACAGGTAAAGCATGAGAAAACAGGAACACGGAGCTATCTCCGGAAATCACTAGAACATGCTCAAAATGACATGGAAAGATTGCAAATAATAACAGTTTCAGACTTATCATTGCAGAAATAAATCAGGGTGCAATGTTTAGAGCTACCAAACAACATGTTACAGGAACTTATCATGGCAAACAAAGGCATGGCATGAAACTGGTAAGTGCATAGATCAAAAGTCCCTTACTGACCATGAGCCAAAAGGGCCAGAAAATATGATGGCACCCATGTAAACATGGCAAGTTATATGACAGATTCATACATGGCAGGAACAACAATAAGTAGACATGTTGGTGAGCTTGCACCACTCACCACAGAGCAATACATGGCATGGCAAGGCAACCAACAGCAAGAAGACATGATTATGCATGAATGGATAGAGCATGACATGTATAACAAAACATCCTTAGTGAACATCTCCATATTATGCATAGAATGACTTGAAGCAGCAGGTTAACATAGCATCATGAAATAACAGATTCAGACAAGCAAAACAGTAACAGTAAGTACCCTACTTAACAATCTTGATGCAGTCACTACACAACACACAAAAATACATGGCAAGCACCCCTGAGAAGATGGCATGGCATATATCAAAACACATTTCGACATCAACCTCATAGGATGCACACATCAAATGCAACAAAAATGACAAATCATCAAGTTATAACAGTTTCAGCAGGTTAACATCATATAGCACTCTTGCAAATATGATTCAGGCATAAATATGAGCTGAAATGAACAGGATGCAATGGAATGAAATGAAGTACTCGCTGACGCAAACAATTCGACATATTATGCGCATGAAACGGAGCAATATGCAGAGAGTTATGGCATGATGAACATGAGCATATAATATGCAAATCTCAGGACTTAGGAATTTTCGGGGTCAACCTCAGATTGCATCTAGATCGGGCCCGAGCTCGAGGTTCGCCGGAAATGTGGCCGGAGAGGAGGGAGATGGCGGGGACGAGCTGCAGGGATGCCGAAGATGGTCGGGGACGGGTCGGCCCGGCCGGACCTCGCCGGATCCGGCGCCCGCGGAGGTGATGGCGGGGCCGGGTCGGCCCGGAGGCGTAGGCGCTGGGCGGCGCCGGGCGCCTATGGCGCGTGGCGGCGGCGGGAAGGCGCGGCCGGGCGACGGAGGCGGCGGTCGCGCTACCCGGCAGACGGCGGAGGAGGCATCGCTGGGCGGCGCCGGGCGGGCGGAGACGAACGGCGGCGGCGGGAGCTGGCGAAGCGGGCGGCGGAGCACGGGCGCCGGGCGGCCGCTGGCTCGGCGGGCGGGCTCGCCCGGCGGGCTGCGACGGCGGGGAGGAGGCCGGAGGCCACGTGGCAGTCGCTGGCTGGACGGGGGCGGCGGCGCGGCTGAGGTGGCGACTCCTGGTTGGGCGAGGGACGGCGGCTGGACATGTCCGGCGGCTTGACGGACTTGTCCGGTGCGCGGAGAGGGGATTTTTAGGGTTTCGGGAGGAATCATCCGTGAATTTCGGGGGAAGGGGCATATTTATAGATAGAGGGAGCTAGGAGAGTCCAAATGAGGAGCGGTTTTCGCCCACACGATCGTGATCGAACGACCGAGAGCATGGAGGGGAGTTTGCTGGGTTTTGAGCCACTTTGGAAGGGGTGTTGGGCTGCAAGACAAAAAACGGCCTTTGCGGTTACCCGGTTAACCGTTGGAGTATCAAACGACCTCCAAATGATCCGAAACTTGACAGGCGGTCTACCGGTGCTATACCAAGGCCGCTTGACAAACCTTGGTCCATTCCGAGACCGTTTAACAGCCGCACACGAAAAAAGGCAATAGGGGCGCCGGGAGACATAGGAGTGCCGGATTGCAAAACGGACAACGGGGAAAATGCTCGGATGCATGAGACGAACACGTATGCCAATGCGATGCACATGATGACATGGTATGAAATGCATATGATGACAAGGAAAAGTGCAACACGCAAGCACATGACATGGCAAAGACGGCGAATAACTGACGGACACCTGGCGCATCGAATCCGGGGCGTTACAACACTCCTCCACTAACAAGAGATCTCGTACCGAGATCTTAGGACCGAGACGGAAGGGAAAAGGAGATGAGGTGAACTAAGAACTCAAGATAAGAAGCAAAGAATCGAGAGCACTTGAGAAGAAGAGAGGAACGACGAGAATGACGGGAATCAAATGCTCATGGAAACACGATAGACTCTGAAAGCACTCCGGTTAGAACAAGATAGAAAAAGAATAACAAGGACGGAATTTCGGTAGCACTTCGGCTGAAAAGGACGGAATAGAACACGAGCTTGAGAGGATGGAATGATACTTGATGAAGACATGACACAAAACCTCCGGGAAGAGTTGAATGAAAAGAACGGAGAAGAAAATGGCAACTTGTGCCACGAATGAAATAGAAGCAACCTCAGAAGAAAGGATTGAACGGAGTTGTTGAGAAAATCAACAACGAAAAGAATAAGCTTGCTGTGGTCTTATCGGTAACATCTCAAGATCATGAGGTGATAACCTGCCACAACCAGAAATGATTGGATAGCTGAGAATAACGAAGAAATGCAAAACTCCACTTCAAAATAATATGGAGAATTAATTACACTTCAAGATGCGAGAAGAAAAGATACTTGAACTCCGCCAACAAGAATCTTGATGAACTCTTGAGAGAATGAATTAAATCATGAAGAACCACCGTGATGAACTCCGGTAACAAAAGGATGATGAGATAGAAATGAAGGATGAAAGAATAAGATGAGCCTTGCGATTATTTAGATGGAGGTTCCGACGAAATGTCCGGGGAAAATTTGAACTCCGGAAAAGAAAAGATGGAAGCACTTGGAACTAGAATTTATTCATTAAGAACAAACTCCGAAGGAAAAGATTAATCACTAGGATGAAATAAGAATAAGATTTATTGTATGCTTATCCTTCGTCAAATTAAATTGATGACAAGTAATGGATTTTGATATTACTTATTCTTCTTGAAAATGATTAAGGGGAAAATATAGCACAAAACTTGAGAAAATCTTCATGAACCACCGGTAGGATTCGAAAGACCGAATGAATTAAAGTGATAACCAAGGAAAAAGAATCTTGAACGAACCACCGTAAGAAATGACAATGAACCAAAAAAAGAAAGAATCACCGGGAAGACTTAGAAGAACAAATATGCTCGAGGGGATTTAGATGCAAAAGAACAAAGAGATCATGAGCTGATTAAGAACACTTGAGCGAAGCACCGGGATAAATAGAGAACGATAGCTGAAATGATGAGGGCGAAGAATTCTTCTGGAATAAAGGCCTCCGGTGAAAAGAAACGGGAAAAGAACTTCTGACATACTTCGGATAGGTAAGAAAAGAATATCTGACGAATGGAATAATTCGAGAGGATAATATGAAGCTAGAACCACGAAACTTCGCAAGAACGGGCAAGATTGAGAGGGAAAACTCTTCTTCGGTCTTCAAAGCTGATAAAGACGACGAGAAACACCATCGAAATTGTTGAGAAACTCCGGAACAATGAAAAAGAGGAAAGGTAGAACCCGAGATGAAAAGAATTCAAAAGCGATATTGGAGATGGCATCTGACTGATGAAATTAATTCTTACGTCAGTCTTGAAAAGAATTGCGAAAAACTCCGGGGGAATTAGAAGAGTCAGTTAAGATCCTGGGAAAAGACCTGTGGGTTAGGGCCCACTAAAAAGAAAAACACCGTTGGAAAAGGATTGTCAAATGAGAAATGATGCACCAGAACGATTGAAAGATTTGAATGAGGTGACAACCTCAAATTAATTGGATGCAAACACGAATCTTCTGAGATGTCTTCATCACTCCGGAAGGATAAACTGGCGAGAGGCGAACGAGCAAAGGGAAATATTTGAGCTGAGGGAAAGAATACGATCGACAAAAAAAAAACTTGAATAGAATCCACCGGGGAAGAAAAAGAGGTGATGAATGTCAAACGAGACGAGAATTCACCGGTTGAAACAATTGAGGGAAGACTCCACACGAATGAAATTGATGGTCGAAAGAGACTCAGTCTCCGGGAATAAGAGGGTGGGGGGCGGGAAAAACAAAGGCAACTTGGAACGGGAAACGATGAATATCTTGAAGAGAAAACACCGATCGAAATCATTAAAGAAAGAAAGCAAAGACTTCGCATGAGTAGGATGGGTACTCGATTACGGACTCCGGTTTCGAGAAGAAGAAGGGGTGGGCGGGTGGGAAAAGAAAACAACTGAGGACTGAACTTGCAAAGATGAAGAGGCTCGAGTCAACTTGACAAGAAATGCACCGGATGAAAAGAGCTGAGAGCCAACGATCGAAAAACCAACTGCGTGATCCTAAAGAAAATTTGAAGGGGAAGAGGAGTAGTTCAAAACACCTACGTCAAGATTCCTTACCAGAGCGACGAAGGGGCTGAGGAGTAAAAGAATTCCTACTCTCTGATATAACCAGACTCCAAAAACAGTTTTCTTCTAGACTCAACAACGGCCAAACTACACGATCAATCAAGGGGGCTCCTAGGGTCGGTCGAGGCTCGATACTAACTTATCACGCCCAAGATGCGACCCTATCCAAAAGGAACTCGAAGGTCCCACCAAGGATAGAAGCGCATCTTGAAGACGCTTTTGCAAGGTGGATATCATTACATCAACATTACATAATAGATGGGGATACATACATAAGGCGCAAATGCCACAAGAATACATCAACATCATATACAAGAGATCAACATCCGACTACGGATGGAACATAAACAGAAACTCAAACAATATCCACCCTGCTAGCCCAGGCTGCCGACCTGGAACCTATCCCCTGATCGACGAGGAAGAAGAAGAACTCCAAAACAAGCAAACATCGCTCTCGCGTCAAGATCATCGCATAACCTGTACCTGCAACTGTTGGTGTAGTACTCTGTGAGCCACGAGGACTCAGCAATCCCATTACCATGGGTATCAAGACTAGCAAAGCTTAATGGGAAAGGAAGGGGTAAGGTGGTGAGGTTGCAGCAGTGGCTAAGCTTATATGGTGGCTAACATACGCAAATGAGAGCGAGAAGAGAAACAAAGGAACGGTCGTCAACTAGTAATGATCAAGAAGTGATCACGAACTCCTACTTACGCCAAACATAACCCAAGAAACCGTGTACTCCTCTCGATCCACCCGAAAAGAGACACTCACTAAGCACGCACACGGTTGGTGTATTTTAGAAGAGTTTGCTTCAAGTTTACTACAACCGGATATTAACAAATTCCATCTCGCCACATAATCATGGGCACGGCTCTCGAAAGTTTATACCCTTGCCAGGTGTCCCAACTTAGCCCATGATAAGCTCTCGCGGTCAACGAAGGATATTCCTTCTCCCTGTGAAGACCCGATCAGTCTCGGAATCCGGCTACAAGACATTTCGACAAGAATAAAACAAGACCAGCAAAGCCGCCCGATGCGCCAACAATCCCGATAGGAGCTGCACATATCTCGTTCTCAGGGCAACACCGGATAAGCGAAGCGTACAGGTACCGACGTAACCCAAGTTGCCAAGGAATGGTCCCGCACGGTGCTCTAGTTTGGACCAACACTTAGACAAGCATTGGCTCGGGGGGGCTGTAATAAAGATGACCCTTGGTTTAATTACTCCCAAGGGAAAATAGGTGGTGGTGAGGCAAATGGAAAACCAATGTTGGGCCTTGCTGGAGGAGTCTTATTCAAAGCGAACTGTCAAGGGGGTCCCATAAATCACCCGACCGCGTTAGGGACGCAAAATCCGGGAACATAATACCGATATGACAGAAACTAGGGCGGCAAGAGTGGAACAAAACACCAGGCATAAGGCCGAGCCTTCCACCCTTTACCAAGTATATAGATGCATTAATAATATAAGAGATATTGTGATATCCCAACAAAAACATAATCCAACATGGAGCAATCTTCATCTTCACCTGCAACTAGCAACGCTATAAGAGGGGCTGAGCAAAGCGGTAACATAGCCAAACAATGGTTTGCTAGGAAGGGTGTCAAAGGTTAGAGGTTCATGGCAATTTGGGAGGCTTGAGCAGCAAGTGATAGGTAGCGCAGCATAGCGAAAGAACGAAGCAACTAGCATAGCAATGATAGTAGTGAGATCCAAGGTGACGGTCATCTTGCCTGAAATCCCGCTCGGAAGAAGAACGAGTCCATGAATAAGATGAAGCCACGAAGACGAAGCAAGCGTAGACGAACGAATCCTCACGATCGCAACGAAACGGGAACTATCGAGAAGAAGCACACAACATAGTAAACACACCACACATGAACAAGGCATGATGCACAACAAGCATGATGCATGACAAGGCTACATGAAGCTACTCATGGCAAAAGATGATGCACACAAGACCAACACATCAAAGCAAGTTTAAATGAGGCCGGAAACAACATAGAACAATTCCGATAAGTCCTCATATGCAAATTTTGAAATTGGTCCAGATCTGAATAACTTTATGTTCAAGTTGTTAAACAACAAGTTAAGATGCACCACGATGATCTACACGAGATTCTAGTAAAGTTACATATAAAGTTCATTAGATTCAGAGCTACGGCCTAGAAGATAAGTGCAAAACAAGTTAAGCATGGCATTGATGCAAAATGCATATAAACCTCAAGCAAACACCTCAAAACATGGATGCAACATGATAATATGAAGCTACATGCAAAATCAAGCAAGTTTCATATAGAGCACACTCAAAACGGAGCAACGGTTCAACATACACATGAAACAAGTTATAGCAACAACCTGTCCAAAACAGCAACTAGGCATATTGCAAGCATCGAAACAACATGCTACGGAATCCCAACGTGAAAACAAAAGGCATGGAAATGATCTACAGGTAAAGCATGACAAAACATGAACACGGAGCTATCTCCAGAAATCACTAGAACATGCTCAAAATGACATGGCAAGATTGCAAATAATAACAGTTTCAGACTTTAGCAGAAATAACATCAGGTTGCAATGTTTAGAGCTATCAAACATGTTACAAGAACTTATCATGGCAAACAAAGGCATGGCAAGAAACTAGTAGGTGCATAGATCAAAAGTCCCTTACTGACCATGAGCCAAAAGGAAACAGAAAATATGATGGCACCCATGTAAACATGGCAAGTTATATGACAGATTCATACATGGCAGGAACAACAATAAGTAGACATGTTGGTAAGCTTGAACCACTCACCACAGAGCAATACTTGGCATGGCAAGGCAGCGAACAGCAATAATACATGATTATGAAGCTAAGAATGGCAAGATCAGGTTCATAGGGTGCATGGATCACTAGCAAAACACATGGCAAAACTGAACTTAATGTTAACAGGTTGACAGCAACATTATTTAGCAACTTTGGAGTAAGATAACGACAACTACAGCAAGCTATAAATGCAACCAAGGGCATGAATGGATAGAGCATGACATGTATAACAAAACATACTTAGTGAACATCTCTAGATTATGCATAGAATGACTTGTAGCAGCAGGTTAACATACCATCATGAAATAACAGATTCAGACAAGCAAAACAGTAACAGCAAGTACCCTATTTAACAAGCTTGACGCACTCACTACACAACTCACAAAAATACATGGCAAGCACCCCTGAGAAGATGGCATGGCATAGATCAAAACACATGTAGACATCAACCTCATAGGATGCACACATCAAATGCAAAACAAATGACAAATCATTAAGTTATAACAGTTTCAGCAGGTTAACATCATATAGCACTCTTGCAACGATGATTCAGGCATCAAGATGAGCTCAAATGAACATGATGCAATGGAATGAAGTGAAGTACTCGCTGACGCGAACAATTCGACATATTATGCGCATGAAACGGAGCAATATGCAGAGAGTTATGGCATAATAAACCTGAGCATATAATATGCAAATCTCAGGACTTAGGAATTTTCGGGGTCAACCTCAGATTGCATCTAGATCGGGCCCGAGCTCGAGGTTCGCCGGAGATGTGGCCGGAGAGGCGGGAGATGGCGGGGACGAGCTGCAGGGATGCCGAAGAGGGTCGGGGATGTGTCGGCCCGGCCGGACCTCGCCGGATCCAGCGCCGGCGGAGGTGATGGCGAGGCCGGGCGGCGAGGTCGGGTCACGCCATGAGGCGTAGGCGCGGCGGCGGGCGCTGGCGCCTATGGCGCGAGGCGGCGGCGGGAAGGCACGCCGGGCGACGGAGGCGGCGGTCGCGGGACCCGGCGGACGGCGGAGGAGGCACACGGGGCGGCGCCGGGCGGCGAGACGAACGGCGGCGGCGGTGAAGCCGCGCGAAGCGGGCGGCGTGAGCACGGGCGCCGGGCGGCCGCTGGTTCGGCTGGTTGCTACTGGCCCGCGGGCTGCGACGGCGGGAGGAGGCCGAGGCCACGTGGCGTCGCTGGCTGGACGGGCGGCGGCGCTGGCCGAGGTGGCGACTCTGGTTGGGCGAGGACGGCGGTGGACATGTCCGTGGCCGGACGGACATGTCCGATCTTGGAGAGGGGATTTTTAGGGTTTCGGGAGGAATCATCCGTGAATTTCGGGGGAAGGGGCATATTTATAGATAGAGGGAGCTAGGAGAGCCCAAATGAGGAGCGGTTTTCGCCCACACGATCGTGATCGAACGACCGAGAGCATGGAGGGGAGTTTGGTGGGTTTTAGGCCACTTTAGAAGGGGTTTTGGGCTGCAAGACAAAAGAGGCCTTTGCGGTTACCCGGTTAACCGTTGGAGTATCAAACGACCTCCAAATGATCCGAAACATGGCAGGCGGTCTACCGGTGCTATACCAACGCCGCTTGACAAACCTCGGTCCATTCCGAGACCGTTTAACACCCGCACACGAAAAAAGGCAAAAGGGGCGCCGGGAGACATAGGAGTGCCGGATTGCAAAACGGACAACGGGGAAAATGCTCGGATGCATGAGACGAACACGTATGCCAATGCGATGCACGTGATGACATGGTATGAAATGCATATGATGACAAGGCAAAGTGCAACACGCAAGCACATGACATGGCAAAGACGGCGAATAACTGACGGACACCTGGCGCATCGAATCCGGGGCGTTACACCTTTCTTGTCCCTCTCCTCCTAGGCACTGCGGCGGGAGGAGAAGAGGGCAAATGGGGCGCCTAGGCAGAAACCCAGCCTGACCCTGCGGGCTCCAGGAAAGGTAGCCAGACAAGACCAGGAGGGCACGGGTGAAGGTGATGGTGAAGAGATCAGCGGAGACGACCAGTCAACCGCCACTACCAGGGCCATCAGGACGCGGCACGCAAAACCAAGCTACAGCCTGCTAGGAAGCCTACCGGGGCCAAGCTGGAACGCTGCTGGAGGAGCCGGGGGCACCATATCCACCCCTGCACCCAACTCCCCGGTAATTCACCTTGCCAGAGAGGAGATGCAGGTGCAGATGGTGGTGCCACCGCATGACGGTGATGGTGCGGTTGGTGCTCAGCTAGAGTCAGATTCGTCACCCACCCAGTCGGCACCGTCGTCATCGCCGTCACTGTCCTCCTCATGGCTATCGCTCGAGGAGGAGCTTTCATCGTCGGTCGAGCTCTCTGTTGTAAATATGTAAAGCCAACATTCACGTTTTCACCATATTCACAATAACATTCACGTCTCATGTTTACTCATGTCAATGGCATAATCAACTAGCGAGCAATAATAATAAATCTTGGATGACAACACTTTCTCAAAACAATCATAATATGATATAACAAGATGGTATCTCGCTAGCCCTTTCTGAGACTGCAAAACATAAATGCAGAGCACCTCTGAAGATCAAGGACTAACTAAACATTGTAATTCGTGGTAAAAGAGATCCAGTCATAGTCATACTCAATATAAATTAATAGCAATGGATGCAAGTGAAAGAGGAGGATGACTCAACATAAAAGTAAATAGATAGGCACTTCACAGAGGGAAGCAGGGATTTGTAGAGGTGCCAGAGCTCGGTTTTTGAAATAGAGATAAATAATATTTTGAGTGGCATACTTTCATTGTCAACATAACAACCGAGAGATCTCGATATCTTCCATACTACACACATTATAGGCGGTTCCCAAGCAGAATGGTAAAGTTTATACTCCCCCACCACCAACAAGCATCAATCCATGGCTTGCCCGAAACAACGGGTGCCTCCAACTAACAACAGTCCTGGGGGCATTTTGTTTGCAATTATTTTGATTTGGTTTGAGTATGGGACTGGGCATTCCGGTGACCAGCCATTTTCTCGTGACTGAGGAGCGGAGTTCACTCCTCTTGAGAATAACCCGCCTAGCATGGAAGATACAGACAGCCCTAGTTGATACATGAGCTATTCGAGCATACAAAACAGAAATTCATTTGAAGGCTTAGAGTTTGGGACATACAAATTTACTTGGAACGGCAGGTAGATACCGCATATAGGAAGGTATGGTGGACTCATATGGAATAACTTTGGGGTTTATGGAAGTGGATGCACAAGCAGTATTCCTGCTTAGTACAAGTGAAGGCTAGAAAAAGACTGGGAAGCGACCAACTAGAGAGCAACAACAGTCATGAACATGCATTAAAATTAATCAACATTGAGTGCAAGCATGAGTTGGATATAATCCACCATGAACATAAATATCGTTGAGGCTATGTTGATTTTGTTTCGACTACATGCGTGAATATGTGCCAAGTCAAGCCACTTGAATCATTCAAAGGAGGATACCACCCTATCATACCACATCACAACCATTTTAATAGCATGTTGCCACGCAAGGTAAACCATTATAAAATCCTAGATAATTAAGCATGGCATAAGCAACTATAATCTCTAATTGTCGTTGCAAACATGTTTCATTCATAATAGGCTGAATCAGGAACAATGAACTAATCATATTTACAAAAACAAGAGAGGTCGAGTTCATACCAGCTTTTCTCATCTCAATTAGTCCATCATATATCGTCATTATTGCCTTTCACTTGCATGACCGAATGGTGTGTATAATAATAATAGTGCACGTGCATTTGACTAAGCTGGAATCTGCAAGCATTTTAATACAAGGGAGAAGACAAAGTAATATGGGCTCCTGGTTAAATCAACAAAAATGCATATAAGAGCCACTTCAACATTTTCATTATGGTCTTCTCCTCTCGACCCCCAAAGAAAAGAGAGGAAATAAAACTATTTACACGGGAAAGCTCCCAACAAGTAAAAGAAGAACGAGAAATCTTTTTGGGTTTTCTTTTAATTACTACTATTATAGGCATGAAACGTAAACTAGCTAAAAGCTACAACTATTTTTTTGGTTTTTCTTAAGGTTTTTCAAACACACAAGAAGAAGGTTAGAAAAGAAAATAAACTAGCATGGATATTACAATGAAAAAGTATGAGCACCGACAACTAGAATGAGTGTGTGAACATGAATGTAATATTGGTGAGAAATACGTACTCCCCGAAGCTTAGGCTGTTGGCTTAAGTTGGTCTATGCCCACGGATCAAAGTGGTCCTCTCCAGTGTACTGAGGAGGATCTTCGGGGTGCCACTGGTTGGCGATCTCCTCCGGATCCCACTGATAAATAGACTTCTGATAAGGGTCAAGTGGTGGCTCCGACTCGGCCTCTAGAGCAGGTGTCGTGCTCAAGTACGCGTGAATGGCCTCCGGCAAAATGAGGTACGTGCCTGAAAATATGTTAAACAAAGAGGGCGCAGGCAAGGTAATAAACTCACAATAAATTTTATCAAATATCAAATTATACTTAAGAAGTTTCTTCTTATTTTTCACAATAAAATCATGTGCTACCATAATTTTATAATCTAGAAAGACAGGGGGCAGCAACTTCTCTTCTTTCTCATAATGCCTAATAGGTATATTAAAGTGTGCAACAAGGCGCGAAGCAAAGATGCCACCGAAGATGGGGCCTTTTGTACGGTTCAGACCTAACCGTTTAGCAACCGTAGCGCCTAGACTGAAGGTTCTATCATGGAGTAAAGCATGGCGCAAAATGGCGAGGTCAGGGGCACTGAGGCCCCCACAGTTCCCGCGACCAATTAAACATCTACTAGCAAATATTGCAAAGTAACGTAAAACAGGAAATTGTATGCTAGTGATTCTTGCATCGGAAACTTTCTTTGTTTCCCCTATAGCAATTTATTAATAAATCCCTCCACATCATTACGATGTGGTTCCTCTATGCTTCCCTCAAAAGGTATCTTGCATACCCGACAAAAATCATACAGTGACATCTCCTTAAACTCATCATATAAATAAAAATCTACCAAAGGTGGTGACCTTCTAGCATGGAAATGAAAGTTTTGCACAAAAATATTAGTGAGTAGGAGATACTGTTCGCGCTGGTCGCGGAGGAAATCGGTGAGGCCTACATTCTCAACCAAATAATAAAAATCATCATGAATCACGGCTGCCTTCAAGAACTCGTCACAAGGCCATTCACACGGCCGAACCTCCATAGTGCGAGGGAGAGTATATTTGGGCTTCTTATCCTCCTAACTTTGCTTATCCTTCGAGCTTCGGCTCGAAGAGCCTCTCAACAATCTCTTCATCATTTTCTTTCTCTGAAAATTACTGAAAGTTTTAGTAACTCAAAATAAAAGTGAACCAAACTCAACAAAATTGAAAGCAACTACTCCCACAAGTGCCTAGAGACTATATCATGCATTAGAACTATTTGGGACCAAATAAATTTGACATGCCAGCTCAAGAACAGGGTCACTTAAGCAGCAAAAATTTGCAATAAATAAAGCACTAGAATAAAAACTAATTGGACCATTGGAGGAGTCACATACCGAAGAACAACCCCCTAAAGCAGTTTTGTGTGTGCAGCTTTGAGCAAGGAGATCGAAAATCGCAGCAAGATGAGCTAGAACACGGGTTTGAGCTAGGTGGTGATTTTTTTGGAGGAAGACGAAGTGTGTGGGTGCAGGAATAAGTGGAGGGGGCCACGTAGAGCCCATGAGGCAGGGGGCGGGCCCTGTACCCTCGTGGCCAAATGGTGGGTTCCCCTGGTGTGTTCTTAGTGCCAGATATTCTTAAATATTCTAGAAAAAATCATATTTCAATTTCAGGGCATTTTGAGAACTTTTATTTTCAGAGTATTTTTATTGCAAGGATAATTCAGAAAACAGAAAAAAAAATACTATTTTTGCTTTATTTAATCTAAATAACAGAAAGTAAAAGGAGGGTACAAAGAGTTGTGCTTTCTAACTTCATCCATCTCATGTTCATCAAAAGGAATCCACTAACAAGTTTGATCATGTCTTGTTAACAAACTCATTCTGAATTGCATGAAACCGGAGAATTTTCGAATAGCACTAGGTTATCTCAACAGAGATATGCATGTCCCCAATAATAAGAATATCATATTTCTTCTTGACAGCAGGAATAGGAAATTCGAAACCTCCAATAATAATCGATGGAATTTTTCCAATAGAATTAATACTGTGGACTTGAGGTTGTTTCCTCGGGAAGTGTACCGTATGCTCATTACCATTAACATGGAAAGTGACATTGCCTTTGTTGCAATCAATAACAGCCCCTACAGTATTCAAAAAGGGTCTACCAAGAATAATCGACATACTATCGTCCCCGGGAATATCAAGAATAACAAAGTCTGTTAAAATAGTAACGTTTGCAACCACAACAGGCACATCCTCACAAATACCGACGGGTATAGCGGTTGATTTATCGGCCATTTGCAAAGATATTTCGGTAGGTGTCAACTTATTCAAATAAAGTCTATGATATAAAGAGAGAGGCATAACACTAACATCGGCTCCAAGATCACATAAAGCAGTTTTAACATAGTTTCTTTTAATGGAGCAAGGTATAGTTGGTACTCCTGGATCTCCAAGTTTCTTAGGTATTGCTATTTAAAAGTATAATTAGCAAGCATGGTGGAAATTTTAGCTTCCGGTATATTTCTTTTATTTGTAACAATTTCTTGCATATACTTAGCATAAGGATTCATTTTAAGCATATCAAACAAACGCATACGCAAAAAGATAGGTCTAATCATTTCAGCGAAGCGCTCAAAATCCTGATCATCCTTTTTCTTGGATGGTTTGGGAGGAAAAGGCATGGGTTTCTGAACCCATGGTTCTCTTTCTTTACCGTGCTTCCTAGCAACAAAGTTTCTCTTATCATAACATTGATTCTTTGATTGTGGGTTATCAAGATCAACATCAGGTTCAATCTCTACATCATTGCTATTGCTAGGTTGAGCATCAACATGAACATCATCATTAACATTATCGCTAGGTTCATGTTCATCACTAGATTGTGTTTCAGCCTCAGAAATAGAAATATCGTTGGGATTCTCAGGTTTTCAACTACAGGTTCACTAGTAGCATGCAAAGTCCTATCATTTTTCTTTTTCTTCTTTTTAGAAGGACTAGGTGCATCAACATTAGTTCTCTGAGAATCTTGATCAATTCTCTTAGGGTGGCCTTCAGGATACAAAGGTTCCTGAGTCATTTTACCCCCTCTAGTCACAACTCTAACAGCATTATCATTTTTCATAATATTTAATTCATTGAGCAAATCATTTTGATCTTTAAGCACTTGTTCTACTTGAGTGGTAACCATAGAAGCATGTTTACTAATAAGTTTAAGTTCACCTTTAACTCTAGACATATAATCACTCAAGTGTTCAATCATATAAGAATTACGTTTCAATTGTCTACCAACATAAGCATTGAAGTTTTATTGTTTAACAATAGAATTATCAAACTCATCTAAGCATTGGCTAGCAGACTTATAACAAGGAATATCACCTTCATCAAATTTGTAGAGAGAAGTTACCTTTACTACCTGTGTCGGGTTATTAAGACCATGTATTTCTTCAACAGGTGGTAAATTCTTAACATCTTCAGCTTTAATACCCTTTTCTTTCATCGATTTCTTTGCCTCGTGCATATCTTAAGGACTGAGAAATAGAATACCCCTTTTCCTCGGAGTTAGATTAGGAGTTGGTTCAGGAAGTGTCCAATTATTTTTATTACTCAACATATTATTCAATAGCAATTCGGCTTGATCAACTGTTCTTTCCCTGAAAACACAACCAGCACAACTATCCAGGTGGTCTCTGGAAGCATCGGTTAGTCCATTATAAAAGATATCAAGTATTTCATTTTTCTTGAGAGGATGATCAGACAAAGCATTTAGTAATTGGAGAATCCTCCCCCAAGCTTGTGGGAGACTCTCTTCTTCAATTTGCGCAAAATTATATATTTCCCTTAAAGCAGCTTGTTTCTTATGAGTAGGGAAATATTTAGCAGAGAAGTAATAAATCATATCCTGGGGACTACGCACACAACCAAGATCAAGAGAGTTAAACCATGTTTTAGCATCACCCTTTAATGAGAACGGAAATAATTTAAGGATATAGTAGTAACGAGTTTTCTCATCATTAGGGAATAGGGTAGCTATATCATTTAATTTAGTAAGATGTGCCACAACAGTTTCAGATTCATAGCCATAGAAAGGATCAGATTCAACCAAAGTAATTATCTCAGGATCGACAGAGAAATCATAATCCTTATTGGAAATACAGATAGGTGAAGTAGCAAAAGCAAGGTCATATTCCATTCTAGCATTCAAAGATTTTTATTTAAGCTTAGCTAATAATTTATTAAGATCATATCTATGATTGTAAGCAAGAAAGTCTCTAGTAGTTTCTTCATCTTTAACATAACCCTCAGGCACAACAGGCAATTCATATCTAGGGGGAGAATCTTCATCATCACTTTCATCAATATTATCAGTTTCAATAATTTTATTCTCCCTAGCCCTAGCAAGTTGTTCATCAAGAAATTCACCTAGTGGCACAATATTATCAAGCATAGAAGTAGTTTCATCAAAAGTATCATGCATAGCAGAAGTGGCATCATCAATAACATGCGACGTATCAGAATTAATAGCCGAAGTAGGTTTAGGTGTTGCAAGTTTACTCAAAACAGAAGGAGAATCAAGTGCAGAGCTAGATGGCAGTTCCTTACCTCCCATCGTAGTTGAGGGATAAATTTTGGTTTTCTCGTCTTTCAAGTTCCTCATAGTGATCAACAGATATAAATCCCAAGTGACTCAAAGAATGCAGCTATGCTCCCCGGCAATGGCGCCAGAAAATAGTCTTGATAACCCACAAGTATAGGGGATCGCAACAGTTTTCGAGGGTAGAGTATTCAACCCAAATTTATTGATTCGACACAAGGGGAGCCAAAGAATATTCTCAAATATTAGCAGTTGAGTTGTCAATTCAACCACACCTGGATAACTTAATATCTGCAGCAAAGTATTTAGTAGCAAAGTAGTATGGAAGTAACGGTAACCGTGGCAAAAGTAACAGTAGCAGTTTTGTAGTAATTGTAACAGTGGAAACGGTAAAGTAACTAAGTAAAGATCAATATGTGAAAAGCTAGTAGGCATTGCATCGGTGATGGAGAATTATGCCGGATGTGATTCCTCATGCAACAGTTTTAACATAGGATGACACAGAACAAGCTCAAGTTCATCAATGCAATGTAGGCATGTATTCCGGATATAGTCATACGTGCTTATGGAAAAGAACTTGCATGACATCTTTTGTCCTACCCTCCCGTGGCAGCGGGGTCCTATTGGAAACTAAGGGATATTAAGGCTTCATTTTAATAGAGTACCGGACTAAAGCATTAACACTTAGTGAATACATGAACTCTTCAAACTACGGTCATCACCGGTAAGTATCCCGATTATAGTCACTTCGGGGTTAACGGATCATAACACATAATAGGTGACTATAGACTTGCAAGATAGGATCAAGAACTCACATATTTAAAACAATACAGAGGCTAGCCAACTCGCCCCCAGGAAGCTCCCTCGATTTGCATATTCGTTGGCCGTTGGATCTTGGTCCAAACTCGTTTTGGACGTTGGATTGGGACTCAGGTCTGTGTTATTACTTTTGACCGCACAGTTGTTTTTCCGCGTCCATGACTGGTGGGCTCGTCCGAGCTTTCTATTGGTTGGGTGAACTCCTAGCGGGTGCAAACGAGTGTATCCTCGCGCGCTGCGCGTCTTCCTCTGCCCCAAACCCTACACCCCACTCCACCCCAATCCTTCCAGCCGCCGCTACTCCACCCACGTTTCTCCTCCACCCCCTCCTCCCTCCTCTCTCTCCTCCATCCTCGTCCGCGCACGCACATCACCCGGCGCTCGCGTGCTCGCCTCCCGGACTAGCCGCCGTCGCACCGCTGGGGCTCGTCTGCCGCGGGTTTCCACGGGGAAGGAGCAGCGACGGGGGTAGGCCCCAGGCGGCGCACACTTCATGGGGAGGCAAGGAACTAGGAGGTGATGGGGTCGGATCTGGTGGTACTAGGTTGGAGCTTGATCCCTCGCCTCCTGAACAAGCCGTCGCCGCGCCGCTGGGGCTTGGATTTCCATGGGGATCACTACACAGCAGCATGCCTCCCTCCTTCATCATCGTCATCAGAGCCGCTGCACCTCTCCTTCCTCCTTGCTCGCACCCCTGCCGCGGCGCGCATCCCTCCCCTTTCGATCTAATTTCATTCTTGTTTCACATGTTGGTTTGGTTGGCAAGAGACGTTGCGGTGCCGATTGCAGTAGCCAGGGTTGGCGTTGGTGATGACTGTAGGTATTTTCGTCCTCGCCAGTCACACATTTCCTAGGTTTGGTCAACGTCTCTGGAGCTAATGTATTATCCTTTGATTTCTCCTATATTTCCCTCCCTGATTTTGTTTGATGATTTGCCAGGTTATGGGATTGGATCTCCCTTTTCTAAGATTCTTAGCTGACAAGTATATTGTGCGGAAAAGTCTACAGAATGATGTTGTGCACATCCAAATCCAAGCAATGTAAGTGACCTAGCATTTCACTGGTGGTATGGTACATCTCATACAATTTCTGAATTCCAATACCGTTCCTGTGTAGCTGGATACTACATGGGGCAAAGTTGAAGCATTGTACATCACTTCTCTCCATGTTTATTAATGTTTCTTCATGTTTGGCAGTGATATGGGTTTCCATGTACTTGATATATGCATTCCTTGTGTTCCATCTATGTATATATGTTTCTGCCCATAAATGTATTTATGAGCTGACTCCATTCTTTACTGCTTTTTTGTGGCAATTTGAAAAGGACCCTTCCATGGTGCTCAGCCACCGTCCGATTTCGAGGGAGAATAGGAGACCCCGACAACGAAAACGAGCGTCCTAGCGGCGAACCCAAGGATGCCGGTGATTACGGCAGGTCCATGCTCCAGTTCTTCTATTGGGTGAGCTTCTTCACTCTTCTTGTCAAGGAGATGTTCATGTCTAGCTAGGTTCCTATAAAGAGGATTCTTTTTGTTTCTTCAGTTGACATGATGCTCGGATCTAGCTAGGCTTTCATATAAAAATTTTGTCCTCTTTTAAGTTTGTTGGGTACCTCAGCTTAGTTTTTGCAAAGAGGATTTTTGTTTGTTACTGCTCAGGAGATGCTCTCGGATCTAGCTATATTCCTAGAAGTTTTTTTGTTGGCTTTCTTGGTTTGTTTGGTTCCTAGATCTTTCCTCGTCGAGAAGGGGATAGACAGGTGCTCCACTCTTTCTCTCCCTCACTTCCTTCCTCACTCATATTTTGCTTTGCTAATATTTGGATTTTTAAACTTGGCGTGTGCAGATCTGACATAGAAGACCATGTTCCTCATATTCGAAAGTGATCTTCTTCCAATGGCTCTAACGGTAATTTATAACCTGTAACGGTAATTTATAACCTCTTTTGATGTACCACAGTTGTGTCAAGTTTGCTGACATCCTCGTGCTGCAACTGGTTTGGTATATTTGGTTAATCATAACCAGCAAAGAGGAGGAGTCACATACGTGCCTGCTATTCTTTATGTGGTTGTATGAAGTGTTCCTTCAACTAATCAAGCAACCTGGCATTAGTAGATTGTTTAATTAATATCACTCTCATCAGAGAGTATGATATCATTTAGCTATCCTCCTTTCTTTTGAAGAGGGATAATGTAAAGGTTAGAGATGGGTAACAGAATGAGTGTTCTCATTTTATTGCCCTTGGATTTAGGGAATATATATGTGTATATATTGATGCTCATCATTGCCATGTCTGGCTCTTGAGGTGCATGCTAGCTAGAAGTTCAGATCTGTAATCAATATATATATATATAGCCCTTAAATATAAAATTCTGAGAGAATCATCTATACTTGAACTAGAAAGGTCGGTTATGTGTCTCAATTTTGTTTACGAATATTAGCAAGTTGAGTAACCTTGTTCTTTCTAAAATAGGGATATTCCTGGGTGTTGTTTAGTACTTCTATTATGTTGCTTAGTTTTGTTGTTCCGTTTGAACAGGATGTGCACTCTTGTCTCCATCATTATACCTATTTTGGAATCCATGGCAGCATGTTGTGCTTTGTCGGCACATTCTTTCATGTGTGAGGTCGCAGATGAAGAAGCACTGAATGCTCATTATATTCTCCTCTGCTCTGTTCTTCTATAGACATATGTAAGATGTACCTTATTTCCTGGTATTTCCTGAGATTCTGGACTGAATTTTTGACAGTGACTATTATGTAAAAAAAATTCAGTTGTTGTTTAGTATGGATGCCTCCATGGTTGCATAGGCATCCATGGTTCTGCAAGGAGGTTATCTATGATGTTCTGTTTTCTATAGATGCCTAATTAGGTAAGCAATCACACATGGTCCAGTTACTTGTTTTTTTTATCATCTTGATGTTGAGTTGTGGGTTTACACATTTTTCGTTGAAATGTTTATATGTGTATCCAGTTGTTTTTGGATGGTCTATGATTGTGTTTGTGTTTAGTTTACACATCTCTCCTGAGGATCTTGCTACCCCGCTGTATTGCTATATTTCCTATAATACGGAATTAATTGTGTTTGTACTATTTTGGCAGCCCTAACAGATAGACAAAGGTCTCTACTGGCTCAGAATACTTGACATGAGGCACGTATAAAATTGATTGTCTCTGTTTACTCTCGTGATCTATATCCAGAGGGCAAGTCAGGTCTTGGAATGCTGAGGTGAGACTTTCCATGGCCTCTGTTTTTCTTGTTGGGTGGATATTAGTTACTTCCTTGGATGTTTAAAGGTTATTATATCATTGCTCCCCTTTTTATCGGCAAGCATTCTCTCATCTTTCGGTAACTCGAGTAAGATGCAACACACTAATGCTTTCTTAGTCTGGTTTGTTCTTGCAAAAAATAATTGAAGTGTGCAGACAGGCAGCATGGAAACACTAAAGAGAAGTTTCATACGTACTAATAGCTGGAGTGATTTCATACCTGTAGTAACCGTCTTAGAATAAATAAGTTTCGGCTATTTCTAAACATATTAGACCATAAGATTATTCTCAAGTGAAGATGTTTCATGCTTCTGTTTCTGCAATATGTCTAAGAGTATATGATTTCATATTCCTTCTTTCCTAGTTATAAATTTATTGGCATCAAAGTAGAGCTTCAGGTTTACGGTTTAGTATATCATTGCAAAGTAGTTTATGGCTCAGTATATCACTGCAGGTTCCATACACCGTCAAATTTCAATGTTTTTGTATTTTTGTCGATGGAACCATGTATTTGACTATAAAGTACCAGATATTTCTCTTCTTATCAATTCTAATCCCTTTTTGATGCATTACTGGTTTGCTATCAAACTCTCAAAAAAGGAAAAACAACTTTACTCTGGTTTTTTGAGAACCTTCCTGTAGAGTACCTTGACATAGACAAATATGGATATATTCGATGGATTTTCATGCCAAACTTGGAGGATAGTTTTGCGGGTTTGTTGCTTGCTTTATTTTTTTCTTACTTTATGTTCTTCAAGACAATATCTTCCTAGCATTGCTCTATAAATTTTAATCCATATTTTTGTTCTTTGGATTATCATGGCGTACTCATCCTGTCTAATCCAAGCAAGGGAGAGGGAGTCCTAGATTAGGGGGTATCCGAACAGCCGGACTATATCCTTTGGCCAGACTGTTGGACTATGAAGATACAACATTGAAGACTTCGTCTCGTGTCCGGATGGGACTCTCTTGGCGTGGAAGGCAAGCTTGGCGATACGGATATGTAGATCTCCTTCTGTTGTAACCGACTCTGTGTAACCCTAGCCCCCTCTAGTGTCTATATAAACTGGAAGGTTTAGTCTGTAGGACAACAACAATCATACCATAGGCTATTTTCTACGGTTTAGCCTCTACGATCTCGTGGTAGATCAACTCTTGTAACACTCATATTCATCAAGATCAATCAAGCAGGAAGTAGGGTATTACCTCCATAGAGAGCGCCCAAATGTCAGGACCCCGATCCTAGTCACACCGATCTAGCATGTAACACATCATATCGCTTTGCGGCCTCACGCACGGTATTCCCACGGGTGTCGCCTTACCATGGCCCGGGACCGTTTGCGCCTTTTGGCTCACGTATATGATAGTGTCGCTAGCATCCATATGACAAAGAACCCGGGCCGACATGGCTAGTCGTGAACCCAAAGCGGCGCTTAACCCATGGGGACAGGCATACATGAATCACATCGAGCATGTCGGTCATCAACGTATAAATTGGGCTGTAGCACTGGGCTAACAGGACTCCGGTATCCCGGGCTGTAGCAGGCTAGGCAGGACTCGAATAACACCGCGTGACATTTCCCGAAGGACGGACATAGAACGAAGTGAAACACATGCCGCCGATCAAGTGTCCAAGCAGTAGTGCTGGGCTAGCAGGACTCCGGTGAACCGGGCAGAAGCGGACTACTATTGCTCGAAGCACGAGACTACATTTCCCCATATGAGAGGCTGCCAAGGATAAACAACTAGTTTGTCGGATCCCACACATACCAAGCATTTCAAACATACACACAATATGCTCAATATGTGTAGATACAACATGGCATCACAACATAACTCTACGACTCAAATATTTATTCAATAGGCTCCGAGGAGCGAGATATTACAAACATGGGTCTCATGACCCAACACTCGAGCATACAAGTCAAAGCACAAGCGGAAGCTAAACATGTCCGAAAGTACGCATAACTATAAATGAAGAAGACCGATAAGCTCGACTATCTACGAGATCCCGCCGAGGCACAAGATCGTAATGAGGTAACAAGCTAAACGTCAAGTCCAAGCGGAACTACTAACGAGACTGAAGTCTCTGCAAAACATAAAATAAGCAAACCTGAGTACAAACGTACTCAACAAGACTTACATCAGAACTAACTACATATGCATCATTATCAAAAGGGGGTGGTGGAGTTTAACTGCAGCAAGCCAGCTTTGACTCGGTGGCTATCCTGAACTACGACTACAAGTAACTCTTTTGAGGTGGCGCACACGAGTCCACATATTCACCATATCAATACACCACTATGGATCCGCCTCTGCCTCCTCACGAGAACGCCATCCATAGCACTCATGCTTATCTTGCGCATTTTAGAGTATCCACTTTCACTTGTCTATGAACCGATATAGGCAACCCAGAAGTCCTTCTCCGTGGACACGGCTATTCGAATAGATCATATTAACCCTGCAGGGTGTACTTCTTCACACACGCTCACCACTTACCGCCGTTTACACGACATGTACTCGGCAACCTTCAAGCGGAAGCCCAACGTGGGTGTCGGCCATGACCTACCTAAACACACAAGTCCCAAGTCCAGTTTATCGCCTATTCGGGTTCCATCCGCAGGAGTCCGCCGAGGTTTCCCATACAGCCCCGAACGATGTGTGCAGGGTTCCAGACACCAAACGGGCGAATCGGTACATCAGACACGGCAGCCTACCGCAACACAACCCACCCCTACGGGCCAGCGTTATGCCCCTCAAAGATGCTACAAACACGAAACTACTTGCAACTCCGGACCGAGGACAAGAGTGGTTAAGAAGCCGAGAGGGTCCACTGGTTTCGGGCCCAATGCGTGGTAGTAACTGCTTTCGTGGATCACAAATGAGATCTCAGTTCCTCGAGGACGGCTGCAATGAGACAACCCACCATGTACTCCTACATGGCCTCTCACCGCCATCGTTTACCAAATCGTGTTCACACACTTAGCTCACACACGCAGAGGACATGTTCACACACCTCCGATTCATCCTCGATGAATCAGACTGACTCAACTCTAAGCAAAGAGCAGGCATGACAAACAAGCAAAATGAGTAGGCACAACAGGCTCGCATAACTCCTACTCATGCTAGTGGGGTTTCATCTAATTCTTGTGGAATGACAGGTCATGCAGAGGATAAAGGGGTTCAGCTACCGCAGCAAGTAACACATGAGTCGTTGTTGTCCTAATGCAGTAAAATAGAGCAGGAGCGAGAGAGTGGGATTGTATCGGAATGAACAAGGGGTTTTGCTTGCACGGCACTTCGAAGATAATATAGTTCTTCATCGGTGTCATCGAACTCATCGCTTCAGACGCCGCTCTATTGAGAGGGGCAATTACCGGCAAACAAGAGAGAACACTATCAATGCAATGCACAGTCACATGAATGACATGTCATGTTAAGGTACTGAATTCACCTAATGCAACAGTAATCCAAGTTAGTTGAAGTGGAATTCAAACAAGGTTGAATTCCAACTCCAAATGCTATTTCATAAATTACCCTAATCATGATTCATCCTATTCAGTGAGGTTAACTTGCTCAAACATGCATGAAAGTGCCATAAACAGATTCTTCATATTTTTCTGATCATTTTTCATATATAAATTATTTAATTTGGAGTTACGGATAAAAGTTATGAATATTTGAAGTTTGGGGTGTTTTCAAATTTCCTGAATTAAATTAAATCCAGAAAAATCAAATAATTGTGTCGGCATGACGTGGGTGACGTCGGCAAGTCAACAGGGCGGTCCAGGTCAAACCGACTGCAGGACCCATTGGTCGATGAGCCTGGGTTAGTCGGTCGCCGACACGTGGGCGGTCCAACTTTGACTAAGTCAAAGTCAAGCTGACACGTGGGGCCTCATGCTTAGCACTAATCTAAACAGAAAAATTAGGCTAACCTAAATGGGCGCTGGGGCCCGTATGTCAGTGAAGGAGGTGGGTGGTTAGTCCCGTAATTAGTGTTAATGACGGCGCCACGTCGGCCTCGCCGGAGTCTTGCCGGCGGCGACCAGAACGACGGCGGCTCGGCTCGGATTTGGGCTACGGTTGGTGGTTTGGCGAAATGAGGGCACCCGGATTAGCCCTTGCTCGTCGCATCCAAAGGACCGTACGGGAGGCCACGGGGTGGCCGGGAGCAGCGCCGGCGGCGAGCAAGGCGGCGGAGTTCGGGTTCGGCGGGCGAGGCCTACAGAGAGGACGGGAGGGCTGGCTAAGGGGCTCACCGAGCTCCCGAGGATGCTAGGAGCACGGTTCCGTGCTCGGTTTCGAGCTTTGATCGGCTGCAAGGACGGCGGCGACATCGCCGGGCGGGCGTGGGTTCTCGGCCAAGACGGGGCTATGGCCTAGGGGTCGAGAGAGACCAGGGGAGAAGGGGGGAACGACTCGGGGGCTCACCGTGAGTCCGTTTGGAGGGTCAGTGGGCTCGGGGGCGGCCGGAGTGCGGCGAATCGACGGCGAGGGGCTCGGTTGCCCGAGGTTGGGGATGACCGCGATGACAATGAAGCAGGGCCTCCGGAGGGCCGTGGATCGGTGGGGTGGAAGAGGGGGTCGAGGCGGAGATCCTGGGGACGGCAGAGGGGCAAGGGGGTGGCTGTGGCCGCGGGGACGGCGATCGGCGCCTGCGAGCTCGTTCGGGTTCGGGAGAGAGAGCGAGACAGAGGAGGGAACGAGGGAGAGGGAGAGAGCGAGGGGTCGGGGTGTGCGTGGCACCCACGGTGTCGAGGAGGAGAGCCGAAGCGAGGAGGTGGCGTCGGTGGCCGTCGCCGGGCAAGCGCCACGCCTCGCCTCTGCCTCTTGGCAGAGGAAGACGACGAGCAGCGGCGGTGGTGGGCTGGAGCCACCACTGGGCCAGTGAGGGAGGGGAGAAGGCTGGGCCGGTTCGTGGGCTGTAAGTGGCTGCCAGTGAGCTCTCTCTCTTTCCTTTTTAACTGTTTTTGTTTTTCTATTATTTGCTCTGCTTTTGATTTAGTTTATAAACCAAATCATTTCATAAATCCTGAAAATAATTTTGGGCATTAACTGAAATATTACAGAGGCCCTTAACTATTTTACAGAATTGTTGGAGCATTTAAAAATATTAATAGTTTTTAATGCCCCAATTCAAATACAATATGGTTTATTCAAATATCCAAAATGTCTTGGAAAAATATCCATCATCTCCGGATATGGTTTTCACCTTTTTCCATTAATCATGAACATTTTTGCAAACCGATTTGGGTTCTTTGAAGATACTTTGAAGTTGAACCTATTTGAATTGTTTTAGTACTAGGGCTTGGTCATCCCCATTTCAAATTTCATGAAAATTCAAACATGATGCATGGATGCAATGCCACTAGTTACAAGCAAGCTCTAGGGCTGATCTGGGGCTGTGACAACTCACCCCCACTAAACAAGAATCTCGCCCGAGATTCAAGACGTGAGGTAAGAGGAAAAGGAGTCGCAAACTATCACAATCTTCATGATCCATTTGCCCTTCTCGAAGATGTTGATTCCTTCCATCATATTGGTCTTTACGTCTTTCTTTCAAGAGCCTCACTCAACACCACAACCTAAAGATGGGGAAACCCTTCATGATTCGATCTTCACGAAGATCAATTAAACATGATCGACTCACGGACTGAGATGGTGACACATCTCTAATTGCGACAAAAAACTCATCGAGCGGGTTGGAAGAACACACGACGGGGTTTGATTGATGGCAACAATTCCACGCTTAGAAAGATGGTGGATGGTGTCAAGGTGGCAAGTAAATAATTGTCATGATTCAATAGCGGGGCACCTCAGGGGAGGTGACGCGAGGAACTATTCCCTTAAGTGGCAAAAAGAATTACTTTTGAATCAGAGATCATTGAAACTCTTCATACCAGCCTAAGGCAATCACAAACGATCGCTTGGTGGAGTGCAAAGGAATGGTACACCCGGACTAGAATGGATGATGTAGACTGCCTTGTTGAAGACAACGCAATGGATGATTTTTGCTTATCACCGGAAATGGATGGGACCCATGGTAAGTCCACTTTTGAAGATAAGCCTAGACAAGAATTACTAAGAAGGCAGCCCATAGTGAAATGGCACAAAAGGCGGTGAAAGCTGGGAACAACATGCAAATGTTGGCAGGTTCCAACCATCATATCTGCACGAGATTCAGATCTGGTTGGTGTTAGGATATTCGGACTCATCGAGTCTAGAACGAAAATGTAAGTTTGCAACACAAATCGACGAGACGACGTTGCGAGATTCTCGGGGAATGAACTGCGATAGCAAGCTCCAAAACATGAGCTGGTTCTGCTACAACATGTGAACATGTTGTCCCAGACAAGTATGACCACATAGTAGTCTTATCATAAAACACTACCGAAGTTCGTGGGGAACCATCAACGAGGATATCGAAGTCCTTGCATAAGTCATATGATTAGCTCTTATGAAGAAACTTCTTGTCCCTGCACCAATCAATCAGTGGCTTGGTGTGCTATGGAATTCATATGGAATGAAGATGATCAGTCTATCAGACCATAGAATACTTCGCACGTGCATGACTGACTTGGAATGATTCCAAGGAAACAAACAAACCTTTCTCAAATTCATGGCGGCAACTTACACCTAAAGCACATGAATTCGAGGAAGTCACTCTTTCCATCCAAGCATAGGCTTCATGAACGGAACACGAAGAAATGCTTACACAAGTTTCCAACGCTAGGTTGATGTTCAACATGACTTATGGGGGGAGACAAAATGCTACTGATGGGCTCAACAGCAACTCATCGGAATTTCCATATCACTGGACTTCCACCATCATGTGAACACGGTAATAGTATTGGTCAGACCAAAAGATGTAATGGTGTATGCCCGAGGGGTCAACCACGAGTAAGACAACATTACGAGCATCGTTGGTACTGATTCGATTTGACGATAGCCCACACTCAAATCAAAGGATTAATAAGACAATAGGTCCGGCAACTGATCACAGGGACCAATCGAGGAGATATCATCTTTCTTCAACACACACTACACGAGAACATCCCTTTGGATCGAATTAAGTTAGGCAGGCTTTTATCTTCTAACTCCCCAAGTTGTTGTCTAGCTTAACCAACTAGCCCAGGGATACACAACACAGATTCTTGGAGAAAAGGTGGTTCACAAGAAACCAACTTGATCACGACCTCAACATAACAGTCAGGAAACAACCCGGTAACACTTCCAAGAGGATATTTGGAAAGTCACGAACCACCGGTATGTTACTAAGCTCGAGAACAATCTTGCTTTGAGGCAAGACGATATGATCAGATGAGTGAGGACTAGACAAGATCCTAACTCATCAATCGAAGTGTGCACCAGAAATAAAGACTAGGTAGCACGATCAGTCTTAGTATGATGATTTAATAACCAACACGCTAAGAATGAAAATATTGTCCATTAACTACCAAGCAACGAGGTTGCTAGGAGTATCGATTTCACACATCACAATTCACTTGTCGACATTCGGTTGCATCAACACGGAACCGAGGAATGATTAATGATAGCGAGAAGTATCACTTACGTGGGGAACTCATAAGAGAAGGTGCAATTCTCATGATGTTCCCGACATAAAGATGGTAACACTCCAAGGTAGAGCAGAATCAAAGCTGGGTTGGCATTTTGATCTGCGGAATACAACTGCTTTGACCCAATCCTAGAAATAGATGAGGTACTGGAGTTTGTTTCTCCTAGTCATTCCAGAATAGAATGGCTTGACGGACCACAAGGATAATAGACATCGATAAACGAAGGCACGCATACTCTTGGTTATCAACTGATAGAGGATGGTCGGGATACAACTAAAGAGAGCAACTCAAAGGAACATATAATTTTTCGAGTTGTGGAAGCATGGATTAGTATATCGAGCAAGGCTCAACATTTCTCCCGGATAACCCATGCAGAAAGTAGAGTTGGCGGATTCACAATATGGAATGGCGAACTCCTCAAGAGTACTCTGATTGTGATCTTTTGGTTCAAAAGAACTTCTGCCATAAATAGTTCATGGCATTTGGAAGAAGGAAATACCACGGACCTCGAGGACTGTCGCAAGGTTACTAATATTCTAAAGGGGCTAGCAAATACTAACAACATGAAGTAGGGTGAATCTCGGGTTCAGAAACCCAGGAGTAGAATACCTACTACTAAATGGCATCACGGGATGCTTTCGAAATGATGGCCAGAATCATCACACTGGGGATATAAAAGCATTGCTAAATTGCTAGGTGACTTCCTAAACAACTAGGGTCACAATAATAGCTCCAACATCTATGCCGAGGCAACAAAATACCTCAACTTACCGATTAGTGTGCTTATTCTGACCAAAAAGGACATCGGGAACAGAAGAAAAGGATTTGCAAATGCATCAGACTATTTAGAGACCTGGGATGACTCGGACAGCATAACGGCTGTAAATGCTCAAAATGATTTGAGACATCCTGCAAAAAGGGTGGCATAACCACTCAACATCACAATATCAAGGTTCCGAGATCAACAATTATCATACAATAGTAGTAGGAACTGAACTGAGTCTTAAAACCAACAATCTTAAAAAGTCTGTGGATTAGTAACACGTCATCCTAATAGATAGATGAGAAGCCTAGTTCTTAACCCCGTAGAAGAGAAGAGGTTGACTCAGATCAGAAGGCCATGGGGTATAAGGAGTAAAAAGAGCCTTACGTTCCCTTCCACAATCAATTCCCTTACATAGCTAAAGCATTTCTAGACATAACTTCGACCAGTTTGGCTTGGTAATCCCACAGCAACAGCTCGATACCAACGCTGTCGGGACCCGATCCTAGTCACACCGATCTAGCATGTAACACATCATATCGCTGCGGCCTCACGCACGCAGTATTCCCACGGTGTCGCCTTACCATGGCCCGGACCGCTTATGCGCCATTTGGCTCACGTATATGATAGTGTCGCTAGCATCCATATGACAAAGAACCCGGCCGACATGGCTAGTCGTGAACCCAAAGCGGCTCTAACCCATGGGGACAGGCATACATGAATCACATCGAGCATGTCGGTCATCAACGTATAAATTGGGCTGTAGCATCGGGCTAACAGGACTCCGGTATCCCGGCTGTAGCAGGCTAGGCAGGACTCCGAATAACACCGCGTGACATTTCCCGAAGGCGAGACATAGGAACGGCAGTGAAACACATGCCGCTACCAAGTGTCCAAGCAGTAGTCTGGGCTAGCAGGACTCCGGTGAACCGGTCAGTAGCGGACTACTATCGCCGGAAGCACGAGACTACATTTCCCCATGTGAGAGGCTGCCAAGGATAAACAACTAGTTTGTCGGATCCCACACATACCAAGCATTTCAAACATACACACAATATGCTCAATATGTGTAGATACAACATGGCATCACAACATAACTCTACGACTCAAATATTTATTCAATAGGCTCCGAGGAGCGAGATATTACAAACATGGGTCTCATGACCCAACACTCGTGAGCATACAAGTCAAAGCACAAGCGGAAGCTAAACATGTCCGAGTACAGGACAACTATAAATGAAGAAGGCTGAGAAGCCCGACTATCTACTGATCTCCGCCGAGGGCACAAGATCGTAGCTGAGGTAACAAGCTAAACGTCGAAGTCCAAGCGGAACTACTAACGAGACTGAAGTCTCTCTGCAAAACATAAAATAAGCAAACGTGAGTACAAACATACTCAGCAAGACTTACATCAGAACTAACTACATATGCATCATTATCAAAAGGGGTGGTGGAGTTTAACCGCAGCAAGCCAGCTTTGACTCGGTGGGTATCTGAACTACGATCGCAAGTAACTCTTTTGAGGTGGCGCACACGAGTCCACATATTCACCATATCAATACACCACTATGGACCCGCTCCTGCCTCCCTACGAGAACGCCATCCATAGCACTCACGCTTATCTTGCGCATTTTAGAGTATCCACTTTCACTTGTCTATGAACTGATATAGGCAACCCAGAAGTCCTTCTCCGTGGACACGGCTATTCGAATAGATCATATTAACCCTGCAGGGTGTACTTCTTCACACGCTCTCACCACTTACCGCCGTTTACACGACATGTACTCGGCAACCTTCAAGCGGAAGCCCAACGTGGGTGTCGGCCACAGCCTACCTAAACACACAAGTCCCAAGTCCAGGTTTATCGCCTATTCGGGATCCATCCATGAGAGTCCGGCCGAGGTTTCCCATACAGCCCCGAACGATGTGTGCAGGGTTCCCGAGACACCAAACGGGTGAATCAAGACATCAACGGTGCCTACCGCATAACACAACCCACCCCTACGGTCATGCGTGCGGCCCCCAAAGATGCTACAAACACGAAACTACTTGCAACTCCGGACCGAGGACAAGAGTGGTTAAGAAGCCGAGAGGGTCCATTGGTTTCGGGCCCAATGCGTGGTAGTAACTGTTTCATGGATCACAAACACAGATCTCGAGTTCTCGAGGACGGCTGCAATGAGACAACCCACCATGTACTCCTACATGGCCTCTCACCGCTACCTTTACCAAATCGTGTTCACACACTTAGCTCACACACGCAGATGGGACATGTTCACACACCTCCGATTCATCCCGATGAATCAGACCTGACTCAACTCTAAGCAAGAGTGCATGACAAACAAGCAAAATGAGTAGGCACAACAGGGCTTAGACAACTCCTACTCATGCTAGTGGGTTTCATCTAATTCATCGTGGAATGACAGGTCATGCAGAGGATAAAGGGGTTCAGCTACCGCAGCAAGTAACACATGAGTCGTTGTTGTCCTAATGCAGTAAAGTAGAGCAGGAGCGAGAGAGTGGGATTGTATCGGAATGAACAAGGGTTTTGCTTGCCCGGCACTTCGAAGATAATATAGTTCTTCATCGGTGTCATCGAACTCATCGCTTAAGACGTCGCCTATTGAGAGGGGGCAATTACCGGCAAACAAGAGAGAACACTATCAATGCAATGCACAGTCACATGAATGACATGTCATGTTAAGGTACTGAATTCACCTAATGCAACAATAATCCAAGTTAGTTGAAGTGGAATTCAAACAAGGTTGAATTCCAACTCCAAATGCTATTTCATAAATTACCCTAATCATGATTCATCCTATTCAGTGAGGTTAACTTGCTCAAACATGCATGAAAGTGCCATAAACAGATTCTTCATATTTTTCTGATCATTTTTCATATATAAATTATTTAAATTGTAGTTCTGATTAAAAGTTATGAATATTTGAAGTTTGGGGTGTTTTACGAAATTTCCTGAATTAAATTAAATCCAGAAAATCAAATAATTATACAAGATGACGTCGATGTGACGTCGACAAGTCAACGAGGCGGTCCAGGTCAACCGACCTGCGGGACCCATTGGTCGATGAGCTTGGGTTAGTCAATTCGCCGACGGTGGGTTCGATCAACTTTGACTAAGTCAAAGTCAAGTCGACACGTGGGGCCTCATGCTTAGCACTAATCTAAACAGAAAAATTAGGCTAACCTAAATGGGCTACTGGGGCCCGTATGTCGATGAAGGAGGTGGGTGGTTAGTCCCGTAATTAGTGTTAATGACGGCGCCACGTCGGCCTCGCCGGAGTCTTGCCGGCGGCGACCAGAACGACGGCGGCTCGGCTCGGATTTGGGCTACGGTTGGTGGTTTGGCGAGCTGAGGGCACCCGGGATTAGCCCTTGCTCGTCCGCATCCAAAGGACCGGACGCGATGCCGTGGGGTGGCCGGGAGCAGCGCCGGCGGCGAGCAAGGCGGCGGCCAGATTTCGGGTTCGAGCGGCGCAGGCCTACAGAGGACGGGAGGGCTGGCTAAGGGGCTCACCGAGCTCCTGAGGATGCTAGGAGCACGGTTCCGTGCTCGGTTTCGAAGCTTCTTGGCTGCAGTGACGGCGGCGACATCGCCATGGCGTGGGGTTCTCGGCCAAGACGGGCTATGGCCTAGGGGTCGAGAGAGACCAGGGAGAAGGGGGAACGACTCGGGGCTCGCCGTGAGTCCGCTTGGAGGGTCAGTGGGCTCGGGCGGCGGAGGCGGCGAATCGATGGCGAGGCTCGGTTGCCGAGGTTGATGGGCGATGACAATGAAGCAGGGCCTCCGGAGGCCCTGCTTCATTGTCATCGCGGTCATCCCCAACCTCGGGCAACCGAGCCCGTGGATCGGTGGGGTGGAAGAGGGGGTCGAGGCGGAGATCCTGGGGACGGCAGAGGGGCAAGGGGGTGGCTGTGGCATGGCAGTGCAGCGATCGGCGCCATGAGCCTGCTCGGGTTCGGGATAGAGAGCGAGACAGAGGAGGGAACGAGGGAGAGGGAGAGAGCGAGGGGGTCGGGGGGTGTGCGTGGCACCCACGGTGTCGAGGAGGAGAGCCGGAAGCAGGAGGTGGCGTCGGTGGCCGTCGGGCAAGCGCCACGCCTCGCCTCTGCCTACTGGCAGAGGAAGACGACAAGCGGCGAGGCGGTGGTGGGCTGGGCCACCAGCTGGGCCAGCGAGGGGAGGGGGAGAAGGCTAGGCCGGTTCGTGGACCAGGTAAGTGGCTGCCAGGTGAGCTCTCTCTCTTTCCTTTTTAACTGTTTTTGTTTTTCTATTATTTTCTCTGTTTTGATTTAGTGTATAAACCAAATCATTTCATAAATCCTGAAAATAATTTTGGGCATTAACTGAAATATTACAGAGGCCCTTAACTATTTTACAGAATTGTTGGAGCATTTAAAAATATTAATAGTTTTTTTAAATGCCCCAATTCAAATACAATATGGTTTATTCAAATATCCAAAAATGTCTTGGAAAAATATCCATCATCTCTGGATATGGTTTTCACCTTTTTCCATTAATCATGAACATTTTTGCAAACCAATTTGGGTTCTTTGAAGATACTTTGAAGTTGAACCTATTTGAATTGTTTTAGTACTAGGGCTTGGTCATCCCCATTTCAAATTTCATGAAAATTCAAACATGATGCATGGATGCAATGCCACTAGTTACAAGAAAGTTCTAGGGCTGATCTGGGGCTGTGACACCAAACCTGGGTAAACATCGAGTCCCTTGCCTCCTGTTACCATCCACCTTAGACACACAGTTCGGGACCCCCTACCCGAGATCCGCCGGTTTTGACACCGACATTGGTGCTTTCATTGAGAGTTCCACTGTGCCGTCACCATAAGGAAGGATGTCTCATCTCGTTGTCAAGGACAGCGTCACCTCACAGGCAGCCTCGGCTGTCGGCCGAACTCTCCGGCTAGGCGAAGTTCGTCATGACCGCCTGCTCGTTGGCTGCGCCGACGATGACTTCTCGGGTCATCGAAAACAACCTCCACGTCTGCTCGGAACTTGCCGAGCAGATGGATCCGATGGAGCTCTCTTCCCTAAACGAGCTCTTGGATCGCATCACCGCTTTGGGAGTCGCTACATACTATGATCGCATCGGGCTTAAACCCGACCAAAGGGAGATTAACTCTCCGCCGGTCACCCATCAGATAGCGGTGGTGGAGGAACAATGCGGTAGTTCTTCCTCAATCTTGAGGACAAACTATGTCCGGATTCCAGAGCTCTCCGAGACGGATACCTGTATACGAAGGACACCCCCCAAGCCTTGAACATAGAATCAGGCAGTGGGCCAGACCTATCAGGCGACATGACGGAGCCCGAACCTCCAAGATTGGAAGCTCCCATGCCCCCGGGTCTCAGATCGGGTCAGGGTTCGGACTTAAATGCGCCCACCCACCCAGATATAAGCAATCTCTCCCACATTAGACAAGAGCCCCAGGAAACAATACATCACTATTGGGCCAGATTCCTCCTTGTAATGAACAAGGTCAAGGACTATCGACAGGAAGACGCAATTTCATTCTTCTGCAATAATTGCACGGACAAGGGAATCCTTAACTCCATAAGCCGCCGCAACATAGCACACTTCGCTGACTTGGCGGCCATAGTACAGAAGTACTGTGCGATGGAGAGCTCCTGGAAAACCGAAACAGAATTTTGGGATAATCCGGCTTTGGGTAAACACCCAATCTGAATCAAAAGGGTGGACCCCCATAAGTCACCCGATTCAATCACAAAAAAGCAAAAGCCCACTACAGGGCATGGAACCGTATTGGAGGTATGGATTAACGGACCCTGCAAAATTCACAGTACGGTGGATACCACACCAACACATAGCCTTAGAGCATGTTCGGTACTCCGGCAGGTTGCTAAGAGCGGCGAGGATCTCCTCATGCAAAACACCGCAGAGCAACATCCCGTGAATTACAATACGGTCTTAACAGTCTTCGAGATATTCGCCTCAAATAATAGGCGCAAGCGAGCACTCCGCAACCTTGCCGAGATCTGCCAGGTAGCAGCAATAAATCCATGGAGCGACACGGCTATCACCTTCAGCACCAGCCGCATTAGTCCTTAGTCCAATTGTGGACGGCTTTCGGCTCACTAAAGTGCTCATGGACGGCGGCTTTTCACCAATAAATATAGACCCATAGAGCCTCCAAAAATCATCCGATTCGGGTTAAATCAATATTTTGGTTTGACTAGATTCCTTAAAGAAAAATATTTTTCTCCTCTCCGGCGCGACTTCTTCCCTCTCCGAAGTTGTCTTTTCTCTACCTTATAAAGGTATATTTCTTTGTATTTTTTTCCATAGCTTATTTTTCTTCCGTAAAACAGCTTGGCCCTGATTTTTTCAAATACCCATAACTTTTTACTCGTTCATCCAAATTAGATAAAACCAGCGCCTATAGTTTCGTCTTGTTTTCACCTATCCGATTAACTTTGTCACATCAACTTTTTGAAATTTTCAAATTTCGAAATTTGTTCAGATTCATATTCAAACTTCTTTTGTTCATAACTTGAGTTCCGTAACTCCGTTTGAGTTGATTCTTTTTGCAAAGCGAAGCTCTTGACATAAACTTTCTGATAAGGCCAAATACACATAATTTTGGTACTGTTAGAAAAAAATTTATGTTGCAAGAGTTATTTGCTTGGTTTTGATGTTTTCTGAATCGTTTTCTTAGTTCTCTCCGATCTTTTGAGTGATTGCTTATGTGTGGTTACTATTGCTTGATTACGATAGATTGACCGGAGTGTGACGAGTAGACCTATCAAGAGTTTTGATTGCGAATCATCTTCATCAACATTGCAGGCAAGTAACACTTTGATGATATACTTTTCTACTACCCAGTTTTTATGCATTAGATCTATCCTCAAACATTGCATGATTAGGATCTAATTAAATTGTGGGATGGGAAGTAGTTTGAGGTAGTACCTATTACCTGTTTATTTTCAAACCCTTGGGAGTTACTTCTACGTTTGCTTATTATGCCATGCTATGCTAGTAGACGTGGATTGGGTGAGTGTATTCCATGACAGATGTGAGATTGTTAAATTAACGGTTTATTTAAGGTGGCAACTTAAACACACATCTGGGTGGATTGAGGCACCTGGTTTCTATCAGGATTTGCCTGTATTTCTTCGGACCGCCACCCAGGCTCAAAGGGATCATGAGATTATTCAAACTAGAAACTTACGTGTGCAGCCACAAGCCACTATGGGCTCTGGCATAGTTGATTAAGTTGTGCGAACTCTTACGGGTAGACTAGCAGATGTAGGGGAAAGTAGGTGTACCGGTCTACCCACATGTAAGGTGCTAGCGCTTCCGAAAGACTGTGGTCTCGGTCATCCGCTTCTCAAACATCATGTAGTGCGAGAAATCCAACGGAGGCGATCGAGTCTTGTGGGGAAAAGTGTGCAAACCTCTGCAGAGTGTATAAACTAATCATGATTAGCCGTGTACCCGGTAATGGACATATTGAGTATCTAGTTCTTGGATTATCCTGTTGATATCATCATGTTACTTAATATAATTTGTTTGGGTTTAATGAGTACTTTTAATTGGGATTGAGAATGCTGTCAACCATTCTCAATGTTCAACAACCACCATGATAGTTAAATAAATTATTCCTTTGCAGTAGGGAAAAATTGGCTTTTCGCAAAACCATTATGACCATAGAGCTTTTCCACCAGCCATATATGCATGTAGTATAGCTTATTCTTTCATTACTCTCTATGTGTTACATTGCCAGCATATTCCATGTGCTGACCCGTTTACGGGCTGCAACGTTTCATGTTGCAGACTTTTCAGACGACGAGTAAGTGATACATTAGGGTTACGATTTCTACACTCAACTTTGCCGTTGGTGTTGATGGGAATCCACAACCTTGTTACTTCCGCTATTTTGGATTGAGGTAATAGTATTTACGTTATTTATACATGTGATTTACCTCTGTTATAAATCCTCGAGTACTGTGTGTGTTAGCATACCGATCCAGGGATGACACTTAAGCACAGAGACTTGATCCATTCGGGCCGGGTCGCTACACGATCACCGCACCCATGATAGTGTCGTGCTCCTCGTTGATGGAAGCGCCGCGAAGCGCTTCCAGCAAGTTGTCCGGTGCCTCTGGATGGACAGAGGCCATCGGCACGGGCGGCTTGCCCCTCTTAATAGGGGGTCGCCTGCCGGAGTCCAGAACCACTTGAGGTTCCGACACAATGTTCAGCTTGGGGCCAAACTTGGAGCCCGTGGGAGTCTTGCTCCCTTTGCACCCAGGGTCCGGAAGGTCGCCTCGAGGCGCCTCCAGGACTACCTCCCCTCGGCTCGGTGCCCTGTGAGACAACACCTCGATGTTGTCCGTAGAGAGAGAGGGGTGGAGGCGGTCGGAAGTGAATCGCTATTCATATCCGACGGGTCCAAAGAACCATCCGACGAAGATATGTCGATATGGGCTCGGGACGGACTGCATAATCATGTTCGGCATAAAGAGAAGCAGTGCAATAAAACACACCATGAATTACTATGGTATCCGGATACTTATGACTTCGCCAGGGGCTTGTCCTCGAAACCACTAAATAAATCCTTGTGGCGGCCGTCGTGGAAGCGGTCTGGAAGGAGGGTCCTTCCTTCTTGGACCCTTCGGCCTCCCGGTTGGGGTGGCCTTCCTTTTCTTATGTCCGCGGCTAGCGGGAGAACTTTCCTCTTCCGCTTCCTCGTTTTCATGGGAGGAGTGTGCCTTAGAGTTATCGGACGATGAGTCCGATATAACCTTGCGCCGAAGACCCTTTCGGGTCCCCGTGGCCTTCTTCTTGGCCTTCTTCTCCGGCACCTCGTAGGGCGCCGGAACCAGCATCTCCGTTAGGAGAGCATCTGCAGGATCTTCAGGCAGGGGGGCTGGGCAATCGATCTGCTCCGCCGTCTCTACCCAGTCTGGTAAATGGCATGGAATCTTAGATCTCGCACATGATTAAACTGAAGAAAATGAATATCCAGTAAGATATAAAAACTTACCGGATTGGCATGGCACTTTGCGCAGAGTCCGTGGTCCTTAGTAAGCGGAGGATGTACCTCGGCGCCCTTGAACAGCACCCTCCAGACATCCTTATGTGTCATGCCGAAGAGCTCTTGCAGCGTCTGGTGCTCGGCCGGGTTGAACTCCCACAAGGTGAATGCCCGTCTTTGACACGGGAGGACCCGGCGGAACAGCATGACTTGGACCACGTTGACGAGCTTGATTTTCCTGCTCATCATGTTTTTGATACATGTCTGGAGTCCGGTCAGCTCTACCGAGGAACCCTAGGACATGCCCTTCTCTTTCCAGGAGGTGAGTCGCATGGGGATTCCGGATCGATATTAGGGGGCCGCCACCCAGTTGGTGTCGCGTGGCTCGGTGATGTAAAACCACCACGATTGCCACCCCTTTATGGTCTCCACATAGGAGCCTTCGAGCCATGTGACGTTGGGCATTTTTCCCACCATGGCGCCTCCACACTCCGCTTGCTGGCCGACCACCACCTTCGGTTTAACATTGAAGGTCTTCGGCCACAGGCCGAAGTGGGGCCTGATGCGGAGGAAGGCCTCGCACACGACGATAAACGCCGAGATGTTGAGGATGAAATTGGGGCCAGATCGTGAAAGTCCAGCCTGCAGTAGAACATGAGCCCGTGGACAAATGGGTGGAGCGGGAATCCCAGTCCGCGGACGAAGTGGGTAAGGAAAACCACCCTCTCATGGGGTTCGGGCGTGGGGATGATTTGCCCTGCATCTGGCAGCTAGTGTGCGATGTCCACGGCCAGACATCCGGCTTCCCGCAGCTTTTTGACGTCCTCCTCCGTGATGGAGGAGACCATCCACTTGCCTCCCGCTCCGGACATGCTTGGAGTGGTTTGAGGGGAAAAGCGCAAACTTGTGTGTTGGAGCTCGAGTGTGCAAAAATGGATGAGCAAGGAGGAAGAAGGCGTGGGTAAAAAAGGTGAATCCTTGTCCCTTTATAAAGGCGGAAGAGGCGATGCGCCTCCCCACTTACCTAGTAAAACTCGCTTATTCCCCAAGCGCGTAATTGATGGCGCGGTTGGGTTACCCGCATCCGTATTGATGAGAATCCCGTGATAAGGAGACACGATCTCTGCTTCGATAAGACGTGCCAAGAAAACCGCCTCGCAATGCGTGCAGTAGCTGGTTGAGAAAAATGGTTTGAATAATGACCGGACCGTTGTGTGGTGTCATGCTGCAAAATGCGTCGGTAGATTAGATTTGTGGAAATATTATTCTCTCTACGGTGGTATGTGGAATTTGTTTTGCAGAGCCGGACACCATCCTTGTGTTCAAAATCTTCTATGGAATATTCAGAGCAGGAACCCGTGTTGCAATGCCGAAGACAATCTGCGCGGCCAGACTCATCGTCAATGAAGCCTGGTTCAGGTGCTACTGAGGGAGTCCTGGATTAGGGGGTCTCCGGACAGCCAGACTATATCCTTTGGCCGGACTGATGGACTATGAAGAAACAAGATTGAAGACTTCGTCCCGTGTCCGGATGGGACTCTCCTTGGCGTAGTAGGTAAGCTTGGCAATACGGATATGTAGATCCCCTCCCTTGTAACCGACTCTGTGTAACCCTAGCCCCCTCCGGTGTCTATATAAACTGGAGGGTTTAGTCTGTAGGACAGGAACAATCATACCATAGGCTAGCTTCTAGGGTTTAGCCTCTACGATCTCGTGGTAGATCAACTCTTGTAGTACTCATATCATCGAGATCAATCAAGCAGGAAGTAGGGTATTACCTCCAACGAGAGGGCCCGAACCTGGGTAAACATCGTGTCCCCCGCCTCCTGTTACCATCCGCCTTAGACGCACAGTTCAGGACCCCCTAACCGAGATCCGCCGGTTTTGACACCGACAAGGAGAAGGGCCAGGATGGTGCTGAGGGGTCCGACAGGAAACGTGATGGCCGAGGGGGTCGCCGCGGCAAGGAGAAGCAACAAGAGAGGCCTGCTCGAGGCCGCGACAAGAAAGAGGGGGATGATGACGACGAAGAGGACAATGAGTCCAGCGAGCATGAGTTTAAAAAAGCTACAAAAGCCATGTGCATTGATGGTGGTGCCTCGTTACATTCTTCTCACCGCCAACTTAAACAATGGGCATGTGAGATTAATGCGACAGAGCCATCGATCGATGCCCAGAAGCCACTGAAATGGTCCAACACGCCTATCATTTTTTACGCTGAGGATCACCCTGATCGCACAACCGCGGTCGGGTGCTTTCCATTGTTGGTTTCTGCAACGATTCGCAACCTCAAGGTGAAAAATGTTAGTTGATGGTGGGGCCGGTTTGAACTTGATTTCGCCCAAAATGATCAAGAGGTTACAAATTCCTGACGGAGTTCTCGAAGAGACGGGCATGTTTCAAGGGATCAATCCGGGAAGGAGCCAGCCAAATGGTAAGATCACACTATCAGTTACGTTTGGTGGTGAGCTGAACTACAGGACGGAGAAGATCGTTTTTTATGTCGCCAAGATCCCGTTGCCATATAATGGGATCCTTGGCCATCCAGCACTGGCCAAGTTTATGGCAGCGTCACATTACTCCAACAACACGTTGAAGATGCCCGGCTCGATGAGCATCATCACTATAGCCTCCGATAAGAAGGACGTTCTTAACAGCGTCGATCAACTCTACCGGGAGGCAGTTGTGGCACCTGTTGCCAAGGTGCTCGCTCCTGCCACTGGAGCTCCCCGGGGGAAGAAGACTGGCAAGACCTCATGCACCCACTCCGGCAAGCGCTCCTCCTCGGAGTGCTGCATTCCCGTCGAGGAGGTGCCAGAGAGCTCCACCGGCAAGAGCAAGAAATCAAAGGCAGCCCCACCAGAGACTAAGAAGGTGCCCGTCAAGAAGGACGGCACGGGCGGAGCTTTCACTATAAGCTCCACCCTCGACAGCAAAAAGGAAAGTGCGCCACTACTTTCCCACGGGCGAATGTCGCTGTTGTTGCATGGCAAGCATATGACATCCCTAGCATTCCTAGGGAGGTGATTGAGCACCATCTTGCTATCTGTCCTCATGTGCAGCCCGTCAAGCAGAAGGTCAGGAAGCAAGCTTTGGAGCGGCAAGAGTTCATCACTGAAGAGATTAGGAAGTTGGAAATGGCAGGCTTGGTCAGAGGAGTGCTCCAGCCAACGTGTTCGGCCAATCCGGTTGTGGTGCACAAGGCGAATGGAAATGGAGGCTATGCATTGATTATACATATACCAACAAAGCCTGTCCAAAGGATCATTTCCCCTTTCCATGCATCGACCAGATCGTGGACTCCACTGCTGGGTGCGACTTGCTGTCGTTTCTTAATCCCTACTCATGGTACCATCAGATCTTCATGATGAAGGAAGATGAAGAGAAGACCGCGTTTATCACCACATGTGGTATGTATTGTTCTATACGAATGCCTTTCGGGTTGAAAAGCACTGGTTCAAAGTTTGCAAGAGCGGTTCAGATCAGCTTTGGGCCCCAGCTAAATAGAAATATGGAAGCTTATATGGATGACATAGTGGTCAAAAGCAAGGACAAGGCAACGCTCATACAAGATTTAGAAGAAACATTTGAAAATTTGCGCAAGATCGATCTCAAGCTCAATCCAGAGAAGTGCGTGTTTGGCGTCCCGTCCGGCAAGCTTCTTGGATTCTTTGTGTCTGAGCGTGGGATGGAGGCGAACCCCGACAAGATCAAGGCAATTGAGCACATTGAAGCACGAGGACGAGTCAAAGATGTGCGTCGACTTGCTGGTTGTGTTGCTGCTCTGAGCAGGTTCATCTCCAAATCTGCTAAGCATGCCCTGCCCTTTTTGAAGATCTTTAAAAAGGCAGGTCCAATGAGTTGTACTCTGGAAGCGGAGGCAGCGCTACAAGATCTGAAGAGGTACCTCTCCTCTACACCAACACTAGTCGCTCCTAAACCGCAAGAGCCGTTGCTGCTATATCTAGCGGCAATGAATCAAGTGATCATTGTTGTTCTAGTGGCGCGGAGAGAAGTTGATCAAGAAGCAGCAGCAGTGGCCGGACCGTCGGATGACGATCGGGGGCTCTCCCCGGCAGGGTCTGGTGCTGGCAAGGCAAGACCCCAGCAGAATCTGGTCCCGACAAGGCAAGACCCCCGACAGAGTCTGGTGGCGGCAAGGCAGGATCTGTGCAAGCAAATAAAGTGACACAAAAGAGGAAGATGGTGCAGGACCCAGATTATTTTGTCGGCTCCCTCTTACAGGGGACTAGGTCAAGGTACTCTGGCGTGCAGAAGTTTCTCTTTCGGCCTCCTTATGGCCTCTAGGAAACCGCGCCACTATTTTCAAGGACATGTGATAACCGTCAACACTCGCTTCCCGTTGCAACGAATTTTACACAACCCAGATGCGACTGGAAGGATTGTGGAGTGGGCGTTGGAACTGTAAAGCTTTGGCCTCAGATTTGCATGCACTTCAACAATTCAGCCACCGGAGAGCCTCAAATACGTAGTCCAGATGCACTTTCCCAAGGAGAGATCAACAAACAATACTGCAGAGTATGAGGGACTACTTGCCGGTCTCAGGATCGCAACATACCTTGGAATCAAGAAACTCATCATCAGAGGTGATTCACAGCTTGTTGTCAAGCAAGTTAACAAAGATTATCAGATCCCACTGATGGAAGCTTACGTAGATGAAGTGAGGCAATTGGAGGAGCAGTTTGACGGTCTACAAGTAGAGCATGTTCCCCGAGCAGAGAGCAGCATTGCTGACGACCTGTCGAAACGTGTTGCCCTCAAGTTACCTGTGGAACCGGGGACTTTTGTGCTCCAACTGACTCAGCCATCCGTTGAACCATCAGCAGGGCAAAATAAGCGAAGGAAGTTAAGCTCCGGCAAGTACTGCCGGCAAGGAAGTTGCCGGGGACGATGATAAGCTCACCGGCGGGCGACGGGCTCCAGTAGGGCGTCGAGCCCTTGCTGTAGAGACAACAGTTCCCGCGGCTGAAGACATGGCTTTAGTCCTTGTTGTCATGCCTCAGATTCCAGCATGGGCACAACACATTGTTCGGTTCCTCCAAACAGTGGAACTCCCAGAGGAACAGGAAGAAGCAGAGAAAGTAGCCTGTTGGTCTAACATGTACCAGTTTGTGGACAATGTCCTATACAGGAAAAGACCGAACGACATGAAATTGAAGTGCATTCCTCGGGAGGGCGTATCGGGGCTGTTGGCAGAGATACATGGAGGCATATGTGGCTCTCACATAGGATCAAGGGCCCTTGCCGGCAAGGCATTCCGACAAGGTTTCTTCTGGCCCACTGCCCTCCAGGATGCAATGACACTAGTAACCAAGTGTGAAGCGTGTCAGTTCCATTCGAAGAAACTACATCAGCGAGCTCAAGGTCTTCTGAGGATTCCTCTTTCCTGGCCATTTTTGGTCTGGGGGCTCGACATATTGGGCCCTTTTCCCTGTGCTGTCGGGCGCTTTGAGTACTTTTACGTCGCCGTCAACAAGTTCACAAAGTGGCCAGAAGTGGAAGCAGTGAGAAAGGTGACAGCACAGTGAGACGTCAAGTTCTTTAAAGGACTAGTTTGCCGTTTTGGTGTGCAAAACAGAGTCATCACCGACAACAGCACACAGTTCACAAGCCACACCTTCATGAAGTATATCCAAGACCTTGGTAGCAAAATCTGTTTTGCTTCTACTGCTCATCCAAGAAGCAACGACCAGGCGGAAAGGGCGAATGCTGAGGTGCTGCGGGGCATCAAGACCAGGACTTTCGACAGGCTGCACAAGTGCGGAAGACGCTGGATTGATGAGTTGCTGGTAGTTCTTTGGTCAATCAAGACGACACCAAATCGAGCCACCGGCCAGACACCCTTCTCCCTGGTATACAGGGCGGAAGCAGTTCTCCCCACAGAACTGATATACGGGTCACCTCGAGTGCTCGCTTATGATGAGCTTTAGCAAGAGCAGTTGCAGCAAGATAATACCATGCTCCTTGAGGAAGATCATATTCAGGCTGCTGTGCAAGCTGTGTGCTACCAGCAAGCCTTGCGCCGCTACCATTGCCACAAGGTTCATGCCCGAAGCCTTGAGGAAGGCAACCTTGTTCATTGGCGCGTTCAGTCACCAAGAATTCTCAAGTTGACGCCAAAGTGGGAAGGCCCTTATCGGGTGATATGAGTCACCAGGCCAGGCACAGTCCGCCTGGAGACCTAAGATGGCATTCCGGTGAGCAAATCCTGGAATATCAAACATCTTCGCAAGTTTTACCCATGGCATGCGGTTGCCGGGTCCCTCAGCAACCCCCTTTTGTACTAGCCTTTCCGGCAAAGCATGCAACCCTATGTACAGAGCAAGGCGTAGATCCTGTGCACAGTTAAATAAGTTTAAGTATGTACAGTTCTTGTCGATTCCCATGTTTATTTATATACATGCACGTCCGGGATATTGTACTATGTTTATTTCCGGCAAGTACTGATGAACCGCCAAGGTTCCATGTTCCTATTTTCTCTTCTTTCTTTTTCTCAAAGGATAGAAGGTTCCCCCACATACAAGTTTGCAGGGGACGATGATGGTATGGACTATGGACACCAACAGGCGACGTTCGAAGTGGCATCTTGCGGGAAAGAGTATAGTAGCGAAAAGCTAAGTTTTGAAACCTTGAGTAAATTTCTTTTAAATATGAGGTTATTTTCCTTAAACGATTTCGGTTCTTGTATGGAAAACCTGCACGCGAAAGAACATTGTTATGATTGGCTGCACCCTTGCTCTGTTTCGAGTCCACTCAACAGTCCAAGTGGCTGCCGCTATGAACGGCAAGGTATCTTGCCGGCAGCGACACCCCCAGCAGGCTGCTATGGATCCGTTCCTCAAAACACTCGCAGCAAGGGTGCGTGCACCGACATGTTTTCCCCAATAAAGTGGAGGGTATATGCCATACAGAGAGAGATCGGACAAGAAATATAGCATGCATTCATCCAGAACACAGTAAGATATATTACATCAATAGTCGCCACGATTCTAACTTAAGATAAATTGTCTTGGGCAGGAGTTCGTGGCGGCAAGGAGAAGTGAAGCAGCTAGTCCCTGCGCTGGCCTTCCACCCTCTTGACTTGGTCCACCATTTCGACGATAGGCGCGAGGAGCTCTTCAAGGGCCTTGTGGTCTGCGTCCTTCGGCAAGCCATCGAGCACGTTGGTGTGGTCAAGGCTTGGGTTCCTGTACGCCAATTTGACGAGCACCTTGAGAAGGACGGCCCGACAAAGTTTGCAGGACTCGTTGGCCAGTTCGGTTGCTCGGCTGGAGTGGAGCCACTTCAGGGCGTCGAGGAGGGCCTCGAAGAACATGGTCAGCCTGGCGGTCGGATTCACCCTCTCCTTGGAAGAGTACCTGAAATTCGACAGGCCCATGGTGGACAATTGTGCCATGAGCCTCTCTGCGACGTCGATGAGGCGCTCAGTCCAGATCCCCACGCCTTTTTAATAGTCATTATAAGTGGCGGCGGCGCTCTCAAGCAGCTCCTTCTCATCCTGGAGGTTCTTGGTCAGGGTCCTCTCGCGAGCCCTGCTAATCTCAAGGGACTCCTCTAGTGTGCTCAACTTTAGCTTCAGATCGGCAATGGAGTCGTTGGCTGCAGAGAGCTGCTTGGTCTTGTCAGATATGGTGGTCAACAACTCCGCCAAGGTATAGACAGTTTTGTCTCTGTCGCTTTTGAGCCTCAAGATCTCCTTGCCATGCTTCTCCAGATCCGCCTCCAGCTTATGCACCTTCCCGGCTAGCTCGTTCTTGGCATCCTTTGCAACCTCGGCGGCATTGACAGCATCCTTCAGCTTGCCGGCATGGCCCAGGACGAGAGCATCAAGTGTCTTCTTGTGCTCCTGCTCCAGCTCTTAAGTCCGCTGCGCGACAAGTTTCTCAATTTCTTCATCCTTGCTGTGGAGCTTGGCGGGAAGTACCTCCTCACGAGCGGCAAGGTCTTCTTCGTGATCATCTAGCAAGACACGGCGTTCCCGTAGTTGGGCGTTTTCCTTGGCGGCCTGTTGAGTGGCCTCCTCCTGTCCCTTCTCAACGTCAGACTGCTTCAAAAGGAGCTCATCCCAATGTTGGCCCAGTTACTCCCGGCCAGTCCTCAGTTCTTCCCAGGCCTCAGCAAACCAGACCTGCATCTGCTCGACACGCTTCTAGAGTTTTGCTGCATCAACAACTGCTGCCCTAGAGTCTAGCTTCTCCTTTCGGGTGCGGTGAAGCGCCTCGAGCTTCTGGAAATTGTCACTCATGGCCTGGAGGAGCTGATCTTCCTTGGATCCACTGCCTCTGGTGCATGGCTCGTCGACAACCTTGATCCCGGCAGCAGCAATGACTTCCTCGTGGAAAGGCTCCCCCTCTGTTGGCACTCTGGTGCTTGCCGTCCCCGGGATGCTGACAAACAGGTTGTCGCCAACTTTCAGGTACCTTCTTGAAGGGGGGCTTCGGATGTTGACGACTGGTCCTCGACGATCGTCTCCCTAGCAAGTGAGGGCTCCGGGACCGATGTACTGCCAGGAGCTCCTGCGGCAAGAATGCCGTCAGTACGGTCGCCGGTCTCCTTGCCGGCCTTCCCAGAAGACATTGTGGCGGTTTCTTCTTGCACATCATTAGCGGCCTCGTCAGCAGCGACGCAGGCGGCTTCGGTGGCGGCATCCTTGGCGGTCTCCTCGATGACGGCGTCGACGTCCATCTGGTCCGTCAAGGTGATATTTGGGAGCAAGGGAGGAGAAACAAGGTGAAACCAAGGTTGAAGCTCAAAGCAGAAAGAGAAGAGAGGAAAATCATATAGCAAGTGGCATACCTGTAATAAGCGCCTGGGAGGTGGCTCCGTCCCCAACAACATTCGTTGCCGGTATGAAGCTGCCAGCGCCTATGCTCGACAGCTCACTACTAGGAAAATGCTTATACATAGAATTTTAGGAGTAGCGCTGGGCGCCCATGCTACCGGTATTTACCAGTAGCGCTGGCCAACACGAGCACTAATGCAACTGTATAGCAGCAGCGCTGGTTGGCGTGGGTCGCGCTGCTGTTTAGCGGGCAGCTAGGCCAAAATGGCAGGCCACTTAGCTGTAGCGTGTGATGTGTGCTGGTGCTACAACTAGTGGGCTTAGCAGGAGCGCTGGCCCATTACCCGCGTTGCTGCTAAGCCCACTCCCTCCCCCCCGCACGCCGGCCGGCCTGCTTGCGCTCCCGGCCTCATAACTCAGCCCACTCACACACTCCACACTCCTTCCTCAATCCCCCCACGTCGGCCCTCCTCCCCGCCGGCCGCCCTCCCCCGCGCCGGCCTCCTCCCCACCGGCCGCCCCGGCCCCTGCGCCGGCCCTCCTCCCTCGTCGGCCGCCCCCCATGCCGGCCCTCCTCCCGCACAGGCCGCCCCCCGCCGGCTCTCCTCCACTGAGAGGTACATCCACCTCCCTCCTTCCTCCTCCTCCCTAATTTATTTTGAACCCTAGCTAGTTGAAAATTTTAGGTTTAAATCTTAGTTTTTTAATTTTAGGAAAATGTAGTATGAAACCTAGCTAGTTAATATTAGGATAATGTACTATGAATCTTAGGATAATGTAGGTTTTTAATCTTAGTTGTTTAATCTTAGGTGTTTAATCTTAGTTGTTTAATCTTAGGATAATGTAGTACGAACCCTAGCTAGTTAATCTTAGGATAATGTAGTATGAATCTTATGATAATATAGTACTAACCCTAGCTATAGTTAATCTTAGGATCATATTTTGAACTATCACATTTATTGCTATTTTTTAGTAAAAACAATTATTCCTGTGATATGCAAATTTGAAATGGATATTTTGAAGTGGATAGATGTCATATTTTGAACATGTCACAATCTTAGTTGTTTAACCGAGTGGCCTATGTTTTGCCAGAATGTTGATTCGTCCACGTTCTGGTAATATTCAGGCGCTCGATATGTCTTGCTTTTAGGTAAGGCATGCCGAATTTTGCAAAGTGTTTATTAATTTTGTTTTCAAAATTTAGCATTTTGTTCTCGACGTCGAAGATGCCTATCCCAGATCCTCGTCGTCGACACTGCGGAGGACGCCCGCTTGAGCAGAGGGCCCATTTCCGAGACTGGGCTCCGCCAGGCTGGTACCCCAGCGAGGACGCCGGTGCGGAAACCGACTCCACAAACGAAGACGACGCCACCCTGACAAAGAAGGGCTGGCGCCGCAACAGGAAGCGCAAGGGCAAGACTATGCTTGCCGTTGAGGGATTCGGCGAGCTCGGCGCCGCCAAAAAGGCCAAGGCTGACGACCCCAACAAGGAGGTTGTCGGGTGTGCCGCCTGGTTGGCCCTGGCGGCCGCCAGCAAGCCAGGGAGCTCCGACAAGCAATACTACAAGATCCACCGCACCAAGGGCCATGACCTCTAGAACTGCCACAAGTTGAGCTGCTTGCAGAAAAGCAGAAGGCTGAATACGAAAGGCGAGACAAGGAGAAGGGTCAGGATGATGCTGAGGGATCCGGCAAGATGCGTGGCGGCCAAGGGGGTCGCCGCGGCAAAGATAACCAACAAGAGAGGCCCGCCCAGGGCCGCAACAAGAAAGAGGAGGATGATGATCACAACGAGGATGACGAGTCTGGCGAGAACGAGTTCCAGAAGGCTACAGAGGCTATGTGCATCGATGGTGGCGCCTCGTTGCACACCTCACACCACTAGCTGAAGGAGTGGGCGCGTGAGGTCACTGTGGCAGAGCCATCGTTCGATGCCCAGAGGCTACTGAAGTGGTCCTGCACGCCAATCATTTTTGACACCGAGGATCACCCTAACCGCACAACTATGGTCTGGTGTTTGTCGTTGTTGGTTTCACCGACAATACGCAACCTCAAGGTGACCAAAGTGCTGGTTGACGGTGGGGCCGGTCTGAATTTGATCTCGACCGCTGTGATCAAGAAGCTGCAGATTCCTGATGGAGAACTTGAAGAAATGGGCACGTTTCAAGGTATCAACCCGGGAAGGAGCCAGCCTAAAGGTAAAATCACGCTGCCCGTTACATTTGGGGGCGAGCTGAACTATAGGGCGTAGAAGATCATCTTTGATGTCGCCGAGATCCCCTTGCCATACAATGGGATCCTTGGCCGCCTAGCACTGGCCAAGTTCATGGCGGCGTCCCACTACACGTACAACACGTTGAAGATGCCGGGGCCGCTGACCATCATCACCGTCCCCTCTGGCAAGAAAGACGCACTCATCTGCGCCGACCAACTCTACTGAGAGGCAGTTGCAGCAACTTCCGTCTAGGAACTTGCTCCTGCCACTGAAGCTCTAGGGAGGAAGAAGGCCGGCAAGACCTCTTGCACCCACTCCGGCAAGCGCACCTCTCCAGAGTGTTGTGCTCCCATTGAGGACGTGCCAGAGAGCTCCACCGGCAAGAGCAAAAAGTCCAAGGCTGCACCACCAGAAACCAAGAAGGTGTACGTCAAGGAGGACGGCACGGGCGGGGCTTTCACCATAAGCTCCACCCTCGACAGCAAATATGAAAGCGCGCTCGTCGCCTTCCTGCGGGCGAATGTTGATGTATTTTCATGGCAAGCATCTGACATCCTCGATGTTCCCAGGGAGGTGATTGAGCACCATCTTGCTGTCTATCCTCACGCGCGGCCCGTCAAGCAGAAGGTCAGGAAGCAAGCTTTGGAGCGTCAAGAGTTTATCATCGAAGAGATCAAGAAGATGGAGGCGGCAGGCCTGGTAAGAGGAGTACTCCACCCCACGTGGTTGGCCAATCCGGTGGTGGTGCGTATGGCAAACGGGAAGTGGAGGATGTCTGTTGACTACACAGACATCAATAAAGCCTGTCCAAAGGATCCTTTCCCTCTGCCACACATCGACCAGATTGTAGACTCCACTGCCGGGTGTGACCTACTGCCATTCCTCGATGCCTATTCAGGGTAGCACCAGATCTTCATGATGAAGGAAGATGAAGAGAAGACCGCGTTCATCACCCCATGTGGTACGTACTGTTTTGTACGAATGCCTTTCGGGTTGAAGAGCGCTAGTTCGACGTTTGCTCTAGTAGTCCAGATTGGTTTTGAGCCCCAGCTACATATAAATATGGAAGCTTATACGGATGCCTTAGTGGTCAAAACCAAGGACAGGGCCAGCTTGTGCAAGATTTAGAAGAAACATTCTCAAACCTACGCAAGATCAACCTCAAGCTCAACATAGAGAAGTGCGTGTTCGGTGTCCCCTCCGGCAAACTTCTCGGGTTCTTTGTGTCTCAAAACGGAATCGAAGCAAATCCCGACAAGATCAAAGCGATTGAGAAAATTGATGCGCCGAAATGGGTCAAAGACGTCCGTAGGCTCGCCGGCTGCGTTGCTGCCTTGAGTAGGTTCATCTCCAAATCTGCTGAGCACGCCCTCCCCTTTTTCAAAGCGGGTGCAGTAAAATGGACTCCGGAGGCAGAGGCAGCACTGCAGGATTTGAAGAGGTACATATACTCCACGCCAATACTAGTCGCGCCTAAACCACGAGAGCCGTTGCTGCTGTACTTAGTAGCAACGAATCAAGTGGTCAGTGCTGCGCTAGTGGCGCAGAGGGAACTCGAGGGAGAAGCACCAGTTGCAGCAGAGACGTCGGATGACGGGCTGGGGCCTTCCCTAGAAGAGCCTGACGCCGTCAAACCAGAACCCCCGGCAAGGCCCGAACCCAACGGGGCAGAGCCTGAGCAGTTGGGCGAAGTGGGACAGAAGAAGAAGATGGTGCATCACCCAATGTATTTTGTCAGTTCCCTATTGCAGGGGGCTAGGTCAAGATATTCTGGAATGCAGAAGCTGCTTTTCGGCCTTCTCATGGCATCGAGAAAGCTCGCCACTATTTCCAAGCACACGAGATCACCATCGTCACCCGCCTCCCTTTGCAACGGATTTTGCACAACCCAGATGCGCCAGGGAGGATTGTGGAGTGGGCACTGGAGTTGTCGAGCTTTGGCCTCATGTTTGAAAGTACTTCAACAATCAAGAGCCGAGCTTTCGCAGAGTTCATAGCAGAACGGACCGCAACGCCCAACGAGGAGATCCAAGAGACCACCCTTCCCGGCAGGGAGACGAGCAATGAGTGGATTATGTACTTTGACGGAGCTTTCTCACTCCAAGGTGCTGGTGCTGGCATGCTACTCGTCACACCCACCGGAGAGCACCCCAAGTACGTAATCCAGATGCACTTCCCCCGGAAAAAATCAACAAACAACACGGTGGAGTACGAGGGGTTGCTTGCCGGTCTCAGGATCGCGGCAGACCTCGGAATCAAGAAGCTCATCATCAGGGGTGATTCGCAGCTCTTCATCAAGCAAGTGAACAAGGATTATCAGAGCCCGTTTATGGAGGCCTACATGAATGAAGTGAGGAAGTTGGAAGAACATTTCAAGGGCCTACAGGCAGAACATGTTCCCCGAGCGAAGAACAGCATTGGCGACGACCTGTCGAAACGCGTCGCCCTCAAGTTGCGTGTGGAACCAGGTACCTTTGTACTTTAGTTAGTACAACCATCCGTAGAGCCATCAGCAGGGCAGAACAACTGAAGGAAGACAAGCCCCGGCATGTACCTTCCCGCCGTGCTCCATGGAGCTGCCAGCAAGGTGGTTGCCGGGTACCCCAAGCTTGCCGAGGGGCAACTACCTCCGAAGGGGCCCCAGGGCCTGACCGTAGAGGCAGCTGCCCCTACGGCAGAAGATGTGCCTTTGGTCCTTGCCGTCGAGCCCCAGGCTCCGGCATGGGCGCAACCCACTGTCCATTTCCTCCAAACAGGAGAACTCCCCGAGGAGCAGGAAGAAGCAGAGAAAGTAGCCCGTCGGTCCAACATGTACAAGTTTGTGGATGATACCCTGTATAGAAGGAGGCCAAACGGAGTCAGGCTAAAGTGCAGTCCTCGAGAGAACGGACTAGAGTTGTTGGCAGAAATACATGGAGGTATGTGTGGCTCCCACATAGGGTCAAGGGCCCTTGCCGGCAAGGCATTCCGGCAAGGTATCTTCTGGCCCACAGCCCTCCAGGATGCAGCTCCGCTAGTAACAATGTGTGAAGTGTGTCAGTTCCATTCGAAGAAGCTTCATCAACCAGCTCAAGCACTTCAAAGAATGCCTCTCTCCTGGCCATTTTTGGTCTGGGGGCTCGACATACTGGGCCCCTTCCCCACGGGGGCTTTGAGTACTTGTTCGCCGCAATCGACAAGTTTACAAAGTGGCCGGAAGTGGAGGAAGTGAGGAAGGTGACAACACAGTCAGCCATCAAGTTCTTCAAGGGGCTAGTTTCCCGTTTTGGTGTGTCGAACAGGGTCATCACCGACAACGACACGCAGTTCACAAGCCGCACTTTCATGCAATATATCCAGGACCTTGGTAGTAAGGTCTATTTCGCTTCGGTGGCACACCCACGGAGCAACGGCCAGGCCGAGAGGGAAAACATTGAAGTACTGCGAGGCCTGAGGACAAAACCTTTTGACAGGATGCACAATTGTGGAAGGCACTGGATTGATGAGTTGCCGACGGTTCTTTGGTCAATCAGAACGATGCCAAAACGAGCCACCGGCCAGACACCCTTTTCCCTAGTATACGGGGCAGAAGCAGTTCTCCCCACGGAACTCACATACGGGTCACCTCGAGTGCTCGCTTATGACGAGCTTGAGCAAGAGCAGTTGCGGTAAGATGATGCGACGCTCCTTGAGGAAGATCGTCTTCGGGCAGCTGTGCGAGCTGCACGCTACTAGCCGGCCTTGCGGCGCTACCATAGCCACAAGGTTCATGCTAGAAGCCTTGAGAAAGGCGACCTTGTTCTTCAGCGCGTTCAGTCAGCCAAGAATTCCAACAAGTTGACGCCGAAATGGGAAGGCCCTTATCGGGTAATATGAGTCACCAGGCCTAGCGCAGTCTGCCTGGAGATCGAAGATGGTATCCCAGTGAGGAACTCCTGGAACATCGAACATCTCCGTAAGTTTTACCCATGAGGCGCGGTTGCCGGGCCTCCCAGCAAGCCACCTTTTGTACAAGCCTTGCCGATAAGGCATGTAACCCTTTGTACAAAGCCAGGCGCAGGCCCTAAGCATAAATAAATGAAGCGCTGGCGCCCTAAGTTTTAGCATGCATGCTAGGTCCAGTCTCTCTTTGATAGGGTTAATAGTGCCCGACGGCAACTAACCCCTAGCATAGAGGTCGAGTGTGTGTCTTTCCATCCTTTCCAGTCTTTTCTTTGGTTCACAGGCTGCACAGGCGTTTCTGCTAAGCCATTTAAGGGCAGAGGGATGGATCAACATCCCCGACCCCGACAAGCCATTGCCGGGGGGCTGCAGATTCAAGCCCCCGACCATGGCAAGCCAAGGTTGCCGGGGGCTGCAGATCTAGATAAGTCCCTTATCCCCTGTTATGCATTTCTGTATGGAATTGGGACGTATGAAGCCTCGTTTATTCCTGGGCCACCGTGCTCCCCCTTTCCTATGCCCAAGAAATATTCCCTTTGCCGGAACTTGGTTGTAGTTGCTGTGACAAGGAACCAAACGAGGGGCCTAACCCTACTTCGCCCCTGCCTCCGCTGAGAGCGTGAGTACAGTCGTGAATAAAGTAAGGGGACGGCAAGGCCTGTTGCCGAGCGACAATGTTTATCTTAGAAATAACAAGGACTCATTCCTTGGCATCGGCCCCCGCTCATGCACAAAAAAACCCGACAAACACCCTTTTTCATTAATACGTTCCAAACAGGTACAACTCATACAGAATGCAAACACGAGCAAGGGGGTTACAAGGTTTAAGTCTAACAAGTGCCCGCAGGCTTAAAAACTAAAAAAGGATAAGTGCCCCGTGATCTCCGTTCTTGCCCCATTCCTCCCAGGTGCGGCAGGTGAAGGCAAAAAAGAGGCGACGGGGAACGCGCCGATGGAGAGCTTGACGAGGAAGGCCCTCGGCAGGGCGCGTGGCTGAGGGGAGAGGGCGACGCAGTCAGTCGGAGTCGGAGTTGGCGTCCTCCCGCGTGACGCCCTCGTCGTCGTTGTCGCTATCCTCCTCGTCACTCCCGCTTGAGGAGGAGTCTTCATCATAGGAGGAGCTCTCCACGCAACACTTTAGGCGAGTTCCCAAGTCCCCAAAAACCTGGACAGAGAGAAGGCCGTTCTCCATTGATTTGAAGTATAGAATGAGCCCCTCCGACAGGCTCTGGGCACGATCGAAGGTCTTCCATCTGCGACAAAGATATATGATGTGACGGGCGGGGAAGTCGACATCGACTCACGTGCTACCATTCCCGCAGCCCCTCTATTCAACCTCAAAGTCTGCGGCTGGTCGAGCTCCATCTCCAGAGCGAACAGAGTAGGGAGACGAAGATGACGGCGCACTGGCCAGTGCAGCCTGATGACGAACTCGCAGGGCTGGTCCCCGACGTGGCCCTCCATTGGGGGAGGACCTGCTGGCGAAGGCGAGGCCGGTGCGCCGCCCCATCCCCCTCTTCCCCAAGTGCCACGGCGACCTCGGCCTCGCCCACTCCCCTTCCTCTCGTGGCCGGCTCCGCCGCCACGAGCTCTTTGGGAGGAGGGGCGCGCTGTCAAGCAGAGAGCCTCGTCGCCACCATCGAAGTGCTGGCGCGCCCTCTCGCCATAGCAGAAGAAAGGAAAAAGCCAAGGTGGAAGGAGATGAATGACGGAGGGTTAAGGGGTGCCATCCCCCTCCCCTTCTTATAAAGGTGCGGGGTTGGGGCTCGGCCGACCCGGTTAACCAATCCAGCCACCTGAGGCACAAGGAATCGAGACCGACCCGCTGCTCCAATCAGCGACGACCCGGTTCCCCGCCTCGTCATTTAAGGCCCATGCTCTCTCTGGCCCACCAAGGCATCATCTTCAAGGCATGTGGGACACGTGGCCAGCAAACCAAAATCGAGAAGACGAGTGAGGCGACCGTTTTCCACCCCGTGATCATGGGGCACGGGCGCCCTGAAGGCCAAGACTCGAGTCCACTTGGTAAATGAGGGGCGCCCCTGCGTTTTCCTCTTTTTTTGGGGAAGGTGCAAGCCGCCTCTTTACTATGATGTGACACATGAGGGCAGCAACCGCCCCATGCATGATCCCCACGTCATGCATGACCCCCACATCGCGCATTCAACGTAGGTCATGGGGAAGCCCAACAGGCGGGGGAGTTACTGCGGTAAAAACTCCACCGCACGTGCGCCCACGCACCATTCTTGGACTGGCCCAATAATGCTCTACGCTTATATGTGGCCCAGGCCCGGGGGCTCCTATCGGTCTACAAAAGTAGGGGTCCCCTTTTTGCACCCCTTTACTTGTGCGCGGGCAGTCACAGCCCCACGCCGCTACCCACGCTTGGTGGGGCAGAGGAAGCAAAGGCACAAGATGACTAGATCAAAGCCAAGACGGAAACACAAAGAGCAGAAGGGCGAGGTGAACTCCCCCGGGAAGGCCCTTGCCTGGGCGGCCTCCACAGCCCCAGCAAGAGCCTTGCCGGGGCAACTTGCCCAGCACCAGTAGGGCTGCCTCCCTCGACCCTGAGAGTTCCGATGTCCTCAACCACATTGGAACCAAAGCTCGGGAGGTGCCTCCATGGTGGCATGCAGATCTTTGTGAAGATCAGAAGCATACAAAATCAGATGAGAATCAGAAGACGACGATCCTCGGCAAGATCCTTGCCGAGGATACCCACGAGACCCCCGGCAAGCCCCTTCCCGGGGACGACCACAACGCCACGGCAAGACCCTTGCCAGGGCCCCGGCAAGACTCTTGTCAAAGACATCCGCGGGGCCACGGCCAGGCCCACATCTCCCAAAGTTCCGCCGCCGTTCCCATGCAGCTGCCAGCCCATCAACTAGGTGAACACCTGCTTGGCGATGTGCGGCCTCTAGGCCAACTCAACAAGCACCTGCGTGGTGGCATCCAGATCTTCATGAAGACCGTACCACCACGCCAACTCAGCATCCTGCCAGCCTATATGGCGCTGCCTGCCTCGTTGGCCTGGACACGTGCCGGAGCAAGGCGGAGCAGCGACGGACGGGACAGACCTCGTTAGCTCCCCCTATAAAGCAAGTGGACACCTAAGTAGCGCATTTAATGCACATTGTCCTGTAATGACAGGCGATAAGCTTGTGCACTGTATAACTTTCCACCTCTGTGTGCCACTTTGGCAGCTCCTTTGCCTATAAAAGGAGGCCCGCGGCGTACTAGGAAGGGATTATTCGTATCTTTTGGACGGTGCATGCACCGTAGCTAGTTCAAAAGCTTGGGAACACTCAAATATACACCAAAGCAGGACTAGGGTATTAAGCATCTGTCGGATTTCGGGTTCCGGCAGACCCTTAAGGTTCAAACTCTGGGGTGCGCGCGGAGATCCAACCCTCCATCGTCTCGTACCTCGCTGAATCACAGGGACCTAAACTACTAGAAAGAACAGCACAAGAGACATGAGATTTATACTAGTTCGGGCCACCTTTGTGGTGTAATACCCTACTCTAGTTTGTGGTGTGGTGGATTGCCTCTTGGGCTGATGAGGAACAGTACAGGGGGGAACAGCCTCGCGAGGGTCTGTTCTTGGTGGGTGTGATGAACTGCTAGGTGGTGTCCTGTCGCTCTAGCTTGAGGATCGGGTCTCTATCTCTCTCTCTGGATGCTCATCGTCATTTTTCCTACTATGGTGGCTAGCTCTACTTATATAGACGAAGGCCCTGGGCCTCTTCCCAAATATTGAGCGGGAAGGGCGCCAACAATTGGCCATTTTGAAGGGGAACCTCGGGTACACTTATCATGACTAAAGTTGGTCCTCGCCTGCCAAAGGCTCTGGTGATGACGCCTGCTTGGGCTCCACGATGAATCCCTTCCAGCCGTTGGGGCCGGTCTTGGTCTAGTTGCACCAAAACGGATGCCTTTGCTTGATGCTCTCGCCTGCGCTTGCTCCCTTTGCACCAAAGAGGAAAGGAGGACGCTGCTGGCCGGGCGCTCGATCGGGCGCCCTTGGTCGTCATGGCTTGCGTCATGGGCACCTCGCGAGGTACCCTGCCTTGAACTCTCCGCCTCCTCATGAGCCAGCCCGATGAGGCCGTGCCTGAGGAAGCTCCTTGTCGTCCGCCCCGTGAGGCTTGGCCCCTCGCGAGGGTCTTGAGCTTGTGTTGATGAAGATGGGCTGTCCTGGGCCTCCTTTGAGCCACGCCGCAGGCCGCAGGTAGGCAAGTCTGGGGACCCCCGTTCCCAGAACGCCGACAGCATCCTCACGGCCCGAACCTGGATAAGCGATTTTGTGCTGGCTTCTAGACCCGCTCTTTGCACAACCCGCGCCCGCCAACCGTTGAAGGGATTCCAGTGATCCCACGGGTGTCGTTTCCCCCCGAAATCTTGCCCATGAGGCATGGTTCGCAAGCATCAAGTGATTCATAATCAAGTGATTCCAAAAGCCCATCAGCATGGAGTTTCTTTCGTGCGCTTTACATCAATATGACCTAAAAGACAGTGCCACAAATAAGTTGCACTATCATTATTAAACTTATATCTTTTGGCTTCAATATTATGAATATGTGTATCACACTATCGAGATTCAGTAAAAATAGACCACTCATCAACGGTGCATGACCATAAAAGATATTACTCATATAAATAGAACAACCATTATTCTCTGATTTAAATGAATAACCGTCTCGCATCAAACAAGGTCCAGATATAATGTTCATGCATAACGTTTGCACCAAATAACAATTATTCAGGTCTAAAACTAATCTCGAAGGTAGATGAAGAGGTAGCGTGCCGACGGCGATCACATCGACTTTGGAACCATTTCCCACGCGCATTGTCACCTTGTTCTTTGCCAATCTTTGTTTAATCCGTAGCCCCTGTTTCGAATTGCAAAATGAGCAACAGAACCAGTATCAAATACCTAGGCGCTACTACGAGCATTATTAAGGTACACATCAATAACATGTGTCGGATTTCGGGTTCCGGCAGACCCTAGAGGTTCAAACACTGGGGTGTGCACGGAGATCTTTCCCCTACCAGCTCACACGAAAATGGATTGCGAGGGATCTAAACTATGAATGATGAACAACACAAGAAACACAAGGTTTATACTAGTTCGGGCCACCGTTGTGGTGTAATGCCCTACTCTAGTTTATGGTGTGGCGGATTGCCTCAGGGGTTGATGATGAACAATACAAAGGAAGAACAGCCTCACGAGGGTCTCTTCTTGAGCTGGTGCGACGAACTGCTTGGGTGAGTTCAGTCGCCTCTCTCTCTCTATGTATGATCTCGATCCTCTCTACTTTTGTGATGGCTAGTCTTATTTATAAAGGGAGGCCCTGGGCCTCTTCCTAAATAATGAGCGGGAAGGGCGCCAACAATTGGCCATTTTGAAGGGGAACATCTGGTACACTTATCCTGACTAAAGTTGGTCTTCGGCTGCCAAAGGCTCTGACGGTGACGCCGTCCTGGGCTCCACGATGACCTCCATCCTTCCGCTCCGCTGGTCTTGGTCTTGTTGCACCGAAGCGGCAATCTTTGCCTGATGCATTGGCCTGTGCTTGCCTCCTTTGCATCAAAGGGGAAATGAGGACACTACGCGGGCTGGCGCCCGCCTGGCCTTGATCGTCATGGCTTGCGTCACAGGGCACCCTCGCGAGGTACCCTTCCTTGATCACTCCGCCTCCTCGTGAGCCTGCCTGACGAGGCTGCTCCTGAGGGTGGTTCCTGTCGTCCGCCCCGCGAGGCTTGGCCCCTCGCGAGGGTCTTGAGCTTGAGCTGATGAAGCTGGGCCGCACTGGGCCCCCACTTGAGCCACGCCGCAGGCCGCAGGCAGGCAAGTCTGGGGACCCCTGAGGGAGTCCCGGACTAGGGGGTGTCCGGATAGCCGGACTATCGTCACGGCCGGACTCCAAGACTATGAAGATACAAGATTGAAGACTTCGTCCCGTGTCCGGATGGGACTTTCCTTGGCGTGGAAGGCAAGCTTGGCGATCTGGATATGTAGATCTCCTACCATTGTAACCGACTATGTGTAACCTTAACCTATCCGGTGTCTATATAAACCGAGAGGGTTTTAGTCCGTAGGACGAACAACAATCATACCATAGGCTAGCTTCTAGGGTTTAGCCTCCTTGATCTCGTGGTAGATCTACTCTTGTACTACCCATATCATCAATATTAATCAAGCGGGATTAGGGTATTACCTCCATCGAGAGGGCCGAACCTGGGTAAAAACATCGTGTCCCTTGTCTCTGTTACCATCCGCCTAGACGTTGATTCGGGACCCCCTACTCGAGATCCGCCGGTTTTGACACCTACATTGGTGCTTTCATTGAGAGTTCCTCTGTGTCGTCACCGATAGGCCCGATGGCTCCTTCGATCATCAACAACGACCGGTCCAGGTGAGACTTTTCTCCCCGGACAGACCTTCGTGTTCGGCGGCTTTGCACTGCGGGCCAATTCGCTTGGCCATCTGGAGCAGATCGAAAGCTACGCCCCTGGCCATCAGGTCAGATTTGGAAGTTTGAACTATACGACCGATATCCGCGGAGACTTGATCTTCGACGGATTCGAGCAACCAAGCGTGTCGCCTTGTTTCGGTGGGCATGATCTAGCTACGCAGCGAACAGTGCCCTGGAAGCCGCACCAGCATCCGCTCCGACCCTTAATCCGGAGCCGGATTCCCCGATCGAGGACGAGTGGTTGGACACCGCCTCGGGGGCTATAATCTCTACGGCGATGGAGTCGAAGTCCATCCCTGTCCTTTGCGAAGACCTCGACTCCAGGGTGCCGGACTCCTCTCCGGACTCCGAACCCTCCGCGCCCCTGCCAATCGGATCCGATTGGGCGCCGGTCATGGAGTTCACGGCCGCGTACATCTTTCAGCACTCGCCCTTTGGCATCATCCTGAATTCACTAAAGTCTCTCTCTTTATCCGGAGAGCCCTGGCCGGACTACGGTCAGGAAGGTTGGGATCTTGGCGACGAAGAAATTCAACGCCCACCCACCACCCACTTTCAGAGCCACCGTCGAAAGCTTACACGACGTGCTCGATTTCGACTCCGAAGACATCAACGGTATGGACGACGATGTAGGAGACAACAATGAACCAGCACCTATAGGATACTGGACAACCTCATCCCATGATGTATACATGGTGGATACACCTAAAGGAAATGAAGACGAGGAGCAACGGGGCCTTCTGAAGGATAAATCCCTCGAAAAGCAGTCAAAACGGCAACGTAAACGCCGAACAAAGTCCTGCCTCAACAAAGTCCCAGCCATAGAGCAGGGCGAACCGGTGCACAACGAACAAGCTATCGAGCAATCGTCCGAACAAGACAACTTGGATAAACAATCTGTCCCCGGCGAAGACAACAGTCCGGACGATCTCACGCCGGACAAACTATTGGAGCAAAATGACCTCCAGAAAAGGCTCGTCGCCACTGCGCGTAGCCTGAAAAAGCAGAAGCGGATGCTCAAAACAGCGGAAGATGCACTCAGGATCAGATGGAGCAAAGTATTCAGCACCGCGGACAAGTCGGCTGACGATCGCCCGAACAAATAGCTACCGAAAAGAAAGCTCTTGCCGAATTGACGAGGAGGCCTTAGAGCCCCCACAATTAAAAAGTAAGAAGGCCACCTGGTCGGATGGACGACCCCACGGAAAAAAGAGAGCGGCGAATGGCGCCGCACACAAGCCAATATGCGACCCGCATAAGGATTCACATCAAAAGGTTGGCCCAGTTAGGACCATCTATGGGCCAAGAAAGCAGGCTTGTCAAAGCAATGCAATACGCCAAAATTCCGAAGATCACGGCACACCCAAATATAGGGGCGCCGCACACCCCCTATGTTTCACCGATGAGGTGCTAGATCATGAATTTCCAGCGGGATTCAAACACGTAAACATAGAGGCATACGAAGGAACAACAGACCCTGGAGTCTTGATCGAGGATTACATCCTCCACATACACATGGCTAGAGGAGACGATCTCCACGCCATAAAATACTTACCCCTTAAACTCAAAGGGCCAGCTCGGCATTGGCTTAAAAGCCTCCCGAAAATACCATTGGAAGCCGGGAGAGCTCGAGGATGCATTTCACGCAAATTTTCAGGGGACTTATGTCCGCCCTCCGGATCTGAGGCGATCTAAGTCACATAACTCAACAGCCCGGAGAGTCAGCCCGGAAATTCTGGAATAGGTTCCTTACTAAAAGAACCAGATAGTCGATTGTCCGGACGCCAAGCCTTAGCAGCTTTCAAACACAACGTCCGAGGCGTAATGGCTCGCTGACACCTCGGCCAAGAAAAGCCAAGAACAATGGCCGCATTAACAAGCCTCATGGCCCGCTTTTGCGCGGGAGAGGATAGTTGGCTAGCAAGGTGCAACACCAGCGACCCAAGTATATCCAAAATTAGGGATGGAAATGGGAAACCACGGCGCAACAATGACCAGCGCCGGATTAAAAGAAACAGTCCAAAGAGCACGGCAGTCAACGCCGGATTCAAAAGCTCACGGCAGAACAACAAAAAACTGCCCCTTAAGGACAATAGCGATGAGCTATCCAACTTCAACAAAATCTTGGACAAGATATGTCAAATCCACAGTACTCCTGGGAGGCATGCTAACCATACCCACAGAAATTGTTGGGTCTTCAAGCGATCAAGCGGTGAAGGCCGAACACAAGGGGCTCGACACACCAAGTGAAGATGACGACGAGCACCAGCAGCAGAGCCCCGGAAAACAAAAAACTTTTCCACAGGAGGTTAAAACAGTAAACTCACTTCACATGATCAAAGGGAAAAACAGAGCGGCGCCCACTAAAAGGCGCGCCGCACACTGGTTGTCAAAACCAATCACCTTCGACCATCAGGACTATTCCGAAAATATCCTAACGTAGGATGCCTTTGCCTTGATATTGGATCCTATAATCGACGGATTCCAATTTACACAAGTCCTCATGGATGGCGGCGGCGACATAAACCTGATATATCAGGACACAATCCGCAGGATGGGGATAAACCCAACCAAAATTCGCCGTAGCAACACCTCCTTTAAAGGAGTAATGCCAGGCCCATATGCCCATTGTACGGGCTCCATAATGCTAGAAGTTGTGTTTGGTTCATCCGACAACTTCCGTCGCGAAAGGTTACTCTTCCATGTTGCCCCGTTTAAAAGTAGCCATCAAGCACTATTGGGACGCGAAGCTTTCGCCCGCTTTTACCCAATACCGCATTATGCATCTCTAACACTTAAAATGCCCGGTCCACGCGGCATCATCTCGTTAAAAGGAAGTATTAAGTGTTACTCGAGCATGGAAGAACGGGAGACTTCCTTGACATCCCCACAGCTATCCGACTCTGCTAGGCAAAGAACCTGAATTGGTCATTCAAACCCCGGACATGGCTAGACGAGTTCGGCGCCTACTAGCGGCATACCCCCATACGAGGGGCCGCATGCATGTATAACAAGAGACAATAAAGCTCAATTTTATTCACTTCTTCGAACCGTACTCTGTTTATTTAATATTAAGTACATCTTTCAGCACGCATCCTTTATCTTTTAAACTAAGTTCCTCTCTTTTACGGATGAACAACGTGCTACACCCGGCCCGTGATACGGCACAACGGAGACACAGGCGCAGACGTGTAGTAGGGACCCGTTGCAAGGATTCTTTTCAGATTAAGACCCTGTGTAAACCTTTTTTCACTGTCTCTTGTTGATATACATCCCCCCGGTTCCTTAATATAACCGAGGAGTAGGCTGGTGCTTTGGCATTGGCCGCACCAGAATTTTTGCGCGTACCTGGACACCAGGGGCTTAGGGCATTATTCTGCCCATTTTCATAAAGACCGAATACCTTAGGGAGTATTCAGCGTCTCGAGTTAGGCCTTATATGCATCAGCTCCGAATCATGTCTTCGGTCAAATGTTGGGTTGCCCGGCTCCTGTGTTTTGCTGCCTTACGTTCCATTTTCATGGCTAACGCGGCACCAGGAGAACTACTACGATTGTGCCCCGGTTCGGCCGGGCGAGCACCTCAGTAGAGAAAGCCGAAAACTGACTGTCATGATATAGAGAGAGACTGGTCAACCACTCGATGACTCACTGGAATGTTTAGGATTCCTCCGCATTAACGAAGGACCGTTTTTCGGTCAGGCACATACGCACCCCGAATTCGGGAGAGTGCGGTGCCCCCAGGGGCTATATAGTAGCCCCACCCTCGAACTCCAATGGCTAAGTGAAAGTGTTAAAGCATTATAGTCCGGTTTCCTGGTTTGCTACGCTATCACCTCCTTAACAGGACCAAGACGTTGGATTAAGTGTGAAAAAGCGCTTTCTTTAAACACCCCGCACTATGTGCGTGAAATGAAACCAAGGACTGCCATCTTTCAGGTTATATATACATATAAATAAACGGCCGCACAGGGAGTAGTTTGCTACTTGAACGCACAAGTATAAAAAGCTCTTATATTATATTAAAACATTGTTTTCACAAATCATACATGTCATTTAAACAAAATATCCTTCGAGCACTGTGTCTCTATTAAACGAGCGCCCGGCAGGACTTCTTCAAAGTAGTGCTCGGCAGGTACTCGACTTCTGTCCGAATTTTGGGATGCAACGTCGGTGGCCTTCATCTCTGCCCAGTGTGTCTTGACACGGGCCAGAGCCATCCGCGCCCCCTCAATACACGCCGATCGCTTCAATGCGTCGATACTCGTTACCGCACCAAGGAACTGCTGCACTAAAACAAAATAGCTCTTCGGCTGGGGTCCGCCCGGCCACAAGTGAGTCAAGACATGCTTCATGGCAAATCCGGACAGTCGATTCAGCTCGGCCCATTCCGCCAACCGATCGACCAACGGCAGAGGACACTCCGGACTATGGAATTGCGACCAATATAGCTCTTCCCTTCGGTGCCCCTTCTGGCCCCGGAAGTGCTCAACCGCGTCCGCAGCGCTCGCCGCCAAGACCACATAAGCATCCTCCGAACTCCACAACTTATCTAACTGAGCATACTTTGGATCCGTATATTAACTCCGCGGCAGAAATGGTTTTCCAGCCGCAATTGCACCAGCCTGACTCAGCTCCTCCTTGGCAGCTCTCAAAACCAACTGGGCATTCTTGGATTCGGCGGCGGCCTTTTTTAGGCCCTCTTGTTCCACTTGACGTTCTTTTTTAAGAACCTCGCAGTGATCGGTAGTATTCCTCAACTTTTTGGCCATATCGGCCATCTCCTCTTCTTTCTGGCGATGAGCAGCCCGTTCGACTTCTAGCTCTTCGACCGCCTTTAAAGCGGCCGCATTACTAATTCTGGTTTGCTCTTTCGCTCCGGCGAGTTCTGCCCGCAGCTCTTCCACGGCAGCGGCACCATCTGCATTAAGCATACGAATAGTAAGACATGGGCGTCAAGCTCCCTTACCAGGTGTCCGCATAGAAGTCGCATACCAGACTCGTCAAACCGTTTATTGACCAGCGCGATGTCCGCGTCCGCCTCGTCAAGTTGCCGCTTTAGTTCGGCATATCCATCAGTCCGGCTGGCCTCCGGATGCCCCGCCACCTGTTTAGGAGCGGCGATATGTTAAAACTGAGAATTTGATCCTCGACACGTAGTCAATTTTGACAACATACCGAGTCTCAGGGGCTACTATCTATACATAGCGCATTTTATATGCATAACTGTCAGAAGGTACATTATTTTTCGTGTACCTGAAACCCCGTCAGTAAGCTTCTGACGGCTTCATGCAATCCGCTCTCCACGGATGCAATTATTTCAATCACCGTACCCATTAGAGCACGGTGATCTTCTGAGATAGCCGCCGCTCGAAAGCAGATCCTTGACTCCTCGACCGCACACCACTTGGCACTGGACCTTCCGGCCCGCGGACTTGGGGAACCCTCCGCGACGACACCTCCGGGTCGTCCGCTTCACACGAGGGTGCGACTGGTGGAGGCGTTTCGCTCTCCATCATCTCCGAAAGAAGATCCCCCAAAGACGAGATCTGCTGAGAAGGGCTGAGGTCCGAACTACAAGGTACAATTTTTGTTATCTTCATAAATAAATACAGGGATGTTCCTCATTTACAAGACCCCTTCTTTTTACTTACGGCTCGCTGGAGGGCTGAACCCTTTGGGAAATAGTGCGGCTGGGTTACTTCCCAGCGCCGGACTCTCCGACGAAGATTCCCTTCCCCTCTTTGAGGCCTTGACCTCCGGATCTTCGGCAGTCCTCTTCTCTCCTCGAAGACGGGACTTTAATCCCTCCTTCCTTGATAGCCTCCTTCATGGAGGCGATCGCTTCCCGCTCCCCCTTCGCCTTCTTCAAAAGGTGCGACCTTCAACATCTTCACAAGATGGGATCCGGCGTGGTCTCCGGGAGGAGCGGACACCTTATTAACTTTTCCTTGGCTATCCACTCCTGTTCAAGAAACGGCTCCTTTAAAGGGCATATATATAAAATAAATGAATGAACAACTTGTCCGGTTACAGGACTAATTACTTGAGTATCTGGGCGATTACAGCTTAGTCCTGCGTCCTCGGTCAAGTCCGGACACTTCTCTTGTGATGCGAAGAATAGTTTATACATCTCCACGGGCGGCGTGCCCATAAAATTTTGGAGAGCTCGTGGTCCCTCCGGATTGAATTCCCACAGGCGGAGGGGGCGGCGTTTGCAGGGCTGAAGGCGCCGGATCACCATAACCTGCGCCACTGAAACCAGATTGATTCCTCTTTCCTGGAGGTCTCAAATACGGCCCTGCAGCAAGGGAATGTCCTTGGACGGAACCCAGTCGAGCCCCTTGTTGACCCATGATGCCAGCCGCTGTGGTGGACCTGAGCGGAAGGCAGGGAGCGCCGCCCATTTGGTGCCCTAGGAGCGGTGATATAAAACCACTCCCGTTGCCACAAACCAAGCTCCTCTTGAAAAGAGCCCTCGGGCCACGGAGCATCAGCACATTTGCTTATGACCGCCCCTCTGCACTCTGCTTGTTGCCCCTTGATCATCTTTGGCTCCACCTTGAAGGTCTTGAGCCACAATCCAAAGTGGGGGGGTAATATGGAGGAAGGCCTCTCATACGACAATGAATGACGAGATATGGAGGATGGACTCCGGATTCAAGTCATGGAAATCAAGCCCATAATAAAACATGAGCCCCCGCACAAAGGGATACGTCGAGAAGCCTAAACCCCGACGGAAGTGAGACACGAACACCACGTTCGCCGGGCTCGGGAGTGGGAATGACCTGCCACAGGGCAGGTAGCCTATGCGAGATCTCACGGATAGATACTGGCGTTTAGCAGCTTTAGCACCTCTTCTTACGTGACGGAGGAAGACATCCATCGGCCGTGCTGGTCGGAGCGGACATCATCGAAGGTCCGGCGCTGAATCTGAAGCTTTGGGTGTTGGAACTTCAAGCGAGGTGAACTCGATAGAGGGTGTAAAAGGAGAGGGCCTTGGTCTTGTTATAAAGAGGTTGGATACCAAGAGCCCACCCGTGGTCGACTAGGACTCGCCTTTGATAGAGGCGTGCCAGCGAACGCACGGTTGGGTTACCCACGTCCGCATTGATGAGAATCCCGGGATAAGGGGGCACGATCTATGCTTTAATAAGGCGTGCCAAGGAAACCACCTCGCTAAACACGCTGAGGTGGAACAGTAAAAAACGATTCATATAAAGGCCTAGCCATGGTGTGATGTCACGCCGCGGAATACGTCAGCAGATCTGTGCAAAAATTATTCTCTCTACGGTGTTATGTGGAACTTGTTTTGCAGAGCCGGACACTATCCTTGTGTTCAAAACCTTCTATGAAGTATTCGGAGGAGGAACCCGCCTCGCAATGCCGAACACAATCAACGCGCCGGACTCATCGTCGTTGAAGCCTGGTTTAGGGGCTACTGAGGGAGTCCCGGACTAGGGGGTGTCCGGATAGCCGGACTATCATCACGGCCGGACTCCAAGACTATGAAGATACAAGATTGAAGACTTCGTCCCGTGTCCGGATGGGACTTTCCTTGGCGTGGAAGGCAAGCTTGGCGTCTGGATATGTATATCTCCTACCATTGTAACCGACTCTGTGTAACCCTAACTTATCCGGTGTCTATATAAACCGGAGGGTTTTAGTCCGTAGGACAAACAACAATCATACCATAGGCTAGCTTCTAGGGTTTAGCCTCCTTGATCTCGTGGTAGATCTACTCTTGTACTACCCATATCGTCAATATTAATCAAGCAGGAGTAGGGTATTACCTCCATCGGGAGGGCCCGAACCTGGGTAAAAACATCGTGTCCCTTGTCTCCTGTTACCATCCGCCTAGACGCACAGTTCGAGACCCCCTACCCGAGATCCGCCGGTTTTGACACTGACACCCCCGTTCCCAGAACACCGACAGTAGCCCCGGGGCCCAAGGCGCGCCCGGACTTGGCTCGGCAGAGAATCGAAGAAGCAAGTACGAAGAGCCGCAGGCCCCAACAGCCTGCGGCCTTGGGCGCCGCTGACGATTGGTTGGTCGTGGGTGTCTCCACTTCCCCATGATGCATCGGCAACCGCATGACTTGACTAGTCCCTGCATGCAGAAACGGGTCATGATTACCTGCGATCGTGGAGGCCGACGGATGGCCTCCTCCGGCTATAAGTACGGAACGGCGCGAGCCCTTCCATCCCATCTCTTCTTGCTTCTCCTTCTTCTCCATGGCTCCTTCGAAGAGGTTCTCGGCCGCGGAGAAGGGAAAGGCCCGCCAGGTAGAGCCTGACTCTCCCCCGGCCAAGCGCGGTCGAGGCCGTCCTCGCAAGCACCCTGTGGCTCCTGCTGCGGCTTCCCGCGGCTGTGGAGGCGATCTTCTGCGTGGCGATGGGCGCCAGGCTGTTGATGGCGGGCGCGCTGCGACTGCGCGGCCTCCTAGGCTGCGCTTCCACTCGGCAGAGGTGTTGCCGGAGTTTGTCGTGTGGTTGGTGGAGCCAACCAGCACCTGGCTCCAGCTTCCCCTCTTCCTTTTAGGTGAAATTCTGGCCGGCGCCTCGGGCGGCCTCTGGCTCCAGGCGGACGGTTCCAGCAGCCGGGCCTCCTGGGCTTCACTGGAGGTCTCCGCCGCCGGGAGTGTGGCCCTGACCCGTGGCTGGCAAACATTTGCCCGCGCGCGTGGTCTAAGCCGGCGGTGCACCCTGCACTTCAAGTTCGACGGTGATGCCACCCTCTACGTGAGGGTGTTTGGGGAAGACGGTCGCCGCGCTGGGTGCTGCCCCGAGGACGACGACCGCGGCAATTGGCCTAGCCCCGGTGACGATCGGGATGAAGATGTCAGCGCGCGCGTGGTCGGTGATGCTCGGGGCTCGTCGAGCTTCGGCGGCTCTCCTTCGGACAGCAGCTCCTCCAGCGGTGGCCGAGACCAACCTCCGTGCCGCCGCGCCCGCCTGGAGGGAGGTAGCGGGTCTGCCCGCCGTCGCGCCCCGGTGAAGCGCGAGAGGGAGTCTGCCTGAGCTCCAGAGGCAGTACGAGACTTCGCCGCGAGTTGGTGCCAAGCGAGTCGCGCCTATTTTGTTCTTCTCCTTTTCCTGCGCAAAGAGACAGTAGTGTACGGCCCCGCAGGGGCGTGCTTGGACTGTTGCTGTTAATTATCGTACTATTTCCGCTATTTCTGTATTATGCTTTTGTGCCACACGCCTGCGCATAGAAAATACTTAGCTCGGGGGGACCTGTCGTGGTCTTTGCTTCCCGAGGCCGAGGCCTCGTCGAACGCTTCATGTTCTGCAAAGATTAGTCAGGAGATGTAGCTTCCGGCCTCAGTTGTGGAGGCGACCGGCCTAGGTGTTGTGTTCGTGTCGCGGTGCCCGTGGGGCACGGACTGGGAGGGGTGCTCCCGTAGCGGACCCGGCTTGGAAAGCCTCAAACGATAGGGGCAGAAAACACTCGCGAGGGTGCCCGCGCCGCTCTCTCGCGAGACTTGTGCGAGAGAAATCGAGGCAGGAGAGCGAAAAAAGGCAAAGAGTCACAAGCCAAAGACGGCAATAACTTCAATAAAACTTCAAAGGGGAATGAACAAGCCAACTACAGAAAGCAAATGAAAAAGCCGCGGCCGGCACCTAATCTAGTCTTCGACGTCTTCTCACCAGCGCGGACCTAAGTGCTGCCACTGGGCATGGGAGGGAGCCCCAGGGCCTGAGGCCAGCGCTCCTGAGACTCCGGGGCGTGTACAGCCCCAACTCATTATTACGTGAGAGTGTCATGGGCGGCGAGCTTCACAGGAATTGGCCTTCTTCACAGCCTCCGGGCCTTTCTTGGGGGAAATGAACTTCACAGGCGTTGGCCTTCTTCACAGGCTTTGGGCCTTTCTCAGAAAAATAAGCTTCACAGGCGTTTTCCTTCTTCACAGGCTCTGGGCCTTTCTCAGAAAAATAAGCTTCACAGGCTCTGGGCCTTTCTCAGAAAATAAGCTTCACATGCGTTTTCCTTCTTCACAGGCTATGGGCCTTTCTCAGAAAAATAAGCTTCACAGGCGTTTGCCTTCTTCATAGGCTCTGGGCCTTTTTCAGGGGTAGAACTTCCGGAGATGCTGGATGTTCCACGAGTTCGGGATGGGCGCCCCTTCCTGAGTCTCCAAGCGTGCAGAGTCGGGCCTAGAAACATGAACAACTTTGAACGGGTCCTCCCACATGGGAGAGAGCTTATGCAGCCCTTCCCTAGAGAGGACCCGTCTGAGCACGAGGTCCCCTACCTCCAGAGTCTTGGGGCAGACTTGCGGTAGTGGTATCGCCGCAGCGCCTGTTGATACCTTGTCGCTCGCAGTGCGGCCTCTCGACGATGGTCCTCTCCCACCACGAGATCCATCCCCCGCATGGCATCCTGCTGCGCCTCGTCGAACACCAGGACCCGTGCGGAGCGACGCCTGGCCTCGTGAGGGAGGACGGCTTCTCCTCCGTAGACGAGGAAGAAGGGGGTCTCGCCAGTCGACTTGGCGGCGGTCGTGCCGATGGACCACAACACAGACTGGAGCTCGTCGTGCCAGCCCCTGCCGCAGGCCTCCAGCTTCTTGAAGGTCCTTCTCTTGAGGCCCTTAAGGACCTCCGTGTTAGATCGCTCGGCCCGGCCGTTGGTGCGAGGGTGCGCCACCGAGGCATAGCATATCTGCATTCCAAGGTTAGCACAGTTTGTTTTGAAGAGATTACTGGTGAACTGTGAACCGTTGTCGGTGATGATGCGGTTAGGAACCCCAAACCGGCTCACGAGGCCCCTGACGAATCTGACTGTGGAGCCTGCGGGGATGGTGCGGACAGCTTCCACCTCAGTCCACTTGGTAAATTTGTCCACGGCGACGTAGAGGTAGCGATAGCCCCTGGCGCCCGAGGGAACGGGCCCAGAATGTCCAGCCCCCAAACTGCGAATGGCCATGAGAGGGGTATAGTTTGCAGACCTCCCGCCAGCTGATGGATCTGCTTAGCATGAAATTGGCAGGCCTTGCAAGCCTTTACAACCTCAACTGTGTCGCTAAGCGTTGTGGGCCAGTAGAACCCGCTGCGGAACGCCTTGCCAACGAGGGTTCAAGACGATGAGTGGTGCCCACAGTCTCCGCCGTGTATGTCTTCTAGAAATTCCTTCCCTTTCTCTCTGGGAATGCAGCATAGGGACACGTCATTCGGCCGCCGCCGATAAAGCTCCCCGTCCCGGATAATGTAGGTCGTGGCTTGCCGCGCCACACGCTCTGCCTCCTCCTCCTCCTTCTCCGGCAGGGTCCCCTGTATCAAGTAGCTCTTGAGGTCTGTAATCCAGCATCCCTCCTGAGGTTCCAATGCCAGGAGCAGGTGTGCTCCTAAGGCCGGGCCGCAGGCCGGGGCTCCCGAGGCAGGCGGCTGGGGGAGCTCCTCCCGAGGTTGCGCCGCGCTTGATAGTGATGGTGCCGCTGAGGGCCTGAAGAGTCGCTCCTCGAAGACGCCAGGCTCCTGAGGCAGCCGCCTGGACGCTCTCTTGGCGATGTCGTCCGCCTCTTGATTGGTGCCGCGTAGCACATGCTGCAGTTCCAGTCCCCATAACTGTTTCTCCATCTTGCGAACCTCCGCGAGGTAGGCTTCCATGTGCTCGTCCTTCGGCTCGTTTATCTTGTTGGAGAAGTTGACGAGGAGCTGTGAATCGCCCTTGATGATGAGGGGCTTTACCCCCAGAGCGATTGCGGCTCTCAGGCTGGCTATCAGGCCTTCATATTCTGCTATGTTGTTGGAGACCATTTCCCATGCTGGAAATAGAGTTGCACGGCGTAGCAGAGCTTGTCCTGAGTAGGGGATACGAGCACTGCGCGGCCCCCGCGCCATGTCGGGAGAATGCCCCGTCGAAGTACATGACCCAACCGTCCGGTGCTTCGCTTCCCGGAGAAAGCGACCGGTCTTCGCCTGCTTCGAGGCCACGTGCCTCCGTCCATTCCGCCACGAAATCTGCTAATGTGGCCCCCTTGATGACTCTGGTTGTGCTGAACTCCAGCTGAAATGCTTGCAGTTCGATGTTCCACTCGGTGACTCTTCCAGCTGAGTTGGGGCTCCTGAGCACCCTCTCCAGAGCTTGCCCGAGGGGACTCCAAATACACACTTCTCTGGGTTGAGCCGCAGGTCCACTTTTTCGAGGCTCGCGAAGGTTTCTTCCAAGTCCTGTATCAGGGTTTTTGCCTCCCGACTTCACCACAATGTCATCGACGTATGCCTCAGCATTCCTCCCGAGCTATCGGCCCAAGGCGATGTGCATCAGCCGCTGAAAGGTCGCGCCTGCGTTGTGCAACCCAAATGGCATGCAGGTATAGCAGTACACTCTGCACGGGGTCAAGAAAGCTGTTTTTTCCACGTCTTCTACCACCATCTTGATCTGGTGATAGCCTGAGAAGGCATCCAGGAAGCACAGCAGGTCACACTCAGCGGTGGAATCGACGATCTGGTCAATGCGAGGAAGCGGAAATGGATCCTGTGGGCAGGCCTTGTTGGGGTTGGTGAAGTCGACGCACATACGCTCCTTTCCCCCTTTCTTTGGCACGACAACTGGGTTGGCCAGCCAATCCAGGTAGCGGACCTCGCGAATAACCCCTTCTGCCTCCAGCTTGCGGGTCTCTTGGACGATAAAAGCTTGTTTCTCTGTGGACTGTCGCCTCGCCTTCTGCTTCACGGGGCGCACGTTGGGGCACACGTTGAGGTGATGCTCAATCACTCCCCTCGGGACCCCTGCCAACTGATCAGGCCCCCATGCGAACACATTCTCGTTTGCACGCAGGAACTTTACCAAGGCCTCCTCCTGCTCGGGTTGGAGGTTTGCACCTATGGTGAAGGTGGCATCAGTGGACCCGTCCTCGCTGACTGGCACCTGCTTGGTTTCTGCTTTGTTTTGAGTGAATAGCTGCTTCTTCTTGGATGGCGCAACCCCCTTGGGCTCGGGAGCATCAACATCGGTGGGTCGTGCCGCTGCAGCCGCTTTGAAAACATGCTTGAGGGCCTGCAGTGCCTCTCCAGTATTTCCCAACACGGTAAGGACGCCGCTGCTCCCGTGCATCTTCATGAGGTTGTACGCATGGTGAGTTGCTGCCATGAACCGAGCCAAGGCCGGGTAGCCGAGGATGGCGTTGTAGGGGAGGCCGATGGGGATGATGTCAAAGTCGATCAGCTCCGTGCAGAAGTTGTCGCGGGTGCCGAAGGTCACAGGGAGGCGAATTTTTCCCAATGAGGCGGTGGAGTAGGCTCCGACTCCGTAAAAAGGCCTGCTAGGCTGAAGCCGCTCTGGTGGCATGTGGAGGAGGCTGAAGGCCTCCGCAGAAAGCACGCTGAGGCCAGCTGCGCCGTCGATGAGGATCCTGGTGACGGCCACCTCGCAGATGGTGGGGGTGCACAACATCGGGAGCGCACCCGATCCAGCGGGGTTGGAGGAGTGATCGTCTGAGTTGAACAACATGTCGGCCTCGGGCGCCACCCAGCCCGGCGGGGCTCCCTGGCGCTCGGAGGCGGCGGCGATCTGGCGGGTGAGCGGCTTGACGTGGCGGCTCGACGGTGGCGCCAGTGCGCCGCCCAGGAGAGCTGCGACGACCGGGGCGCTGCCCAGCGAGGGCGAGGTAGAGGTCGCGCAGCTCCCCAACAGTCTGTTGCCCGTTCCCCACCGGGCCGTTAGCGGCGGCAAAGCGACGGAACGGCGGGGCGTCCGCCGACGGGAGCCGTCTGGGCGACTCGAGCGGCGCAAGCAGCCCGGCGCTCGGCGTGAGGTCGGCGAGCGTCGGCCATGGACACGACGGAGAATCACACGCGACCAGCGGAGGAAGGATTCCGGCGCACCCCTACCTGGCACGCCAAATGTCGGATTTCGGGTTCCGGCAGACCCTAGAGGCTCGAACACTGGGGTGCGCGCGGAGATCTTTCCCCTACCAGCTCACACGACAATGGATTGTGAGGGATCTAAACTATGAACGATGAACAACACAAGAGTCACAAGGTTTACACTAGTTTGGGCCACCGTTGTGGTGTAATACCCTACTCTAGTTTGTGGTGTGGTGGATTGCCTTAGGGGCTGATGATGAACAATACAAAGGAAGAACAGCCTCACGAGGGTCTGTTCTTGAGCTGGTGCGACGAACTGCTTGGGTGAGTTCAGTCGCCTCTCTCTCTCTCTCTCTGTGATCTCGATCCTCTCTACTTTGGTGGTGGCTAGTCCTATTTATAGAGGGAGGCCCTGGGCCTCTTCCCAAATAATGAGCAGGAAGGGCGCCAACAATTGGCCATTTTGAAGGGGAACATCTGGTACACTTATCCTTACTAAAGTTAGTCTTCGGCTGCCAAAGGCTCTGACAGTGACGCCGTCCTGGGCTCCACGATGACCTCCATCCTGCCGTTCCGCTGGTCTTGGTCTTGTTGCACCGAAGTGGCAACCTTTGCCTGATGCCTTGGCCTGTGCTTGCCTCCTTTGCACCAAAGGGGAAATGAGGACACTGCGCGGGCTGGCGCCCGCCTGGCGCCCGCCTGGCCTTGATCGTCATGGCTTGCGTCATAGGGCACCCTCGCGAGGTACCCTACCTTGATCTCTCCGCCTCCTAGCGAGGCTGCTCCTAAGGGTGGTTCCTGTCGTCTGCCCCGCGAGGCTTGGCCCCTCGCGAGGGTCTTGAGCTTGAGCTGATGAAGCTGGGCCGCACTGGGCCCCCACTTGAGCCATGCCGCAGGCCGCAGGCAGGCAAGTCTAGGGACCCCCGTTTCCAGAACGCCGACAACATGTATACCAAATATACCTTGGGGTAGTTCCGCTTCCAGTGACCAGTCCCTTTGCAGTAGAAGCACTCAGTCTCAGGCTTAGTTCCAGACTTGGGCTTCTTCACTTGAGCAGCAACTTGCTTGCCGTTCTTCTAGAAGTCCCCCTTCTTCCTTTTGCCCTTCTTCTTGAAACTAGTGGTATTGTTGACCATCAACACTTGATGCTCCTTCTTGATTTTTACCTCTGTAGCTTTAGCATTTCGAAGAGCTCGGGAATCATCTTATCCATCCCTTGCATATTATAGTTCATCACAAAGCTTTAGTAGCTTGGTGGCAGTAAAGACTCTGTCAATGACACTATAAATCGGAAGATTAACTCCCAGCTAAGTCAAGTGATTGTGGTACCCAGACATTCTGAGTATATGCTCACTGACAGAACTATTCTCCTCCATTTTGCAGTTGTAGAACTTATAGGAGACTTCATATCTCTCAATTAGGGCATTTGCTTGAAATATTAACTTCAACTGTCGGAACATCTCATATGCTCCATGACAATCAAAACGTCGTTGAAGTCCCGGGTCTAAGCCGTAAAGCATGGCACACTGAACTATCGAGTAGTCATCACCTTTGCTCTGCCAGATGTTCATAACATCTGGTGTTGCTCCTACAGCGGGTTTGGCACCTAGCGGTGCTTCCAGGACGTAATTGTTCTATCCAGCAATGAGGATAATCCTCAAGTTACGGACCCAGTCCATGTAGTTGCTACCATCATTTTCAACTTAGCTTTCTCTAGGAACACATTAAGATTCAATGGAACAGGAGCACGGGCCATTTATCTATGACAACATAGACATGCAAAATACTATCAGGTACTAAGTTCATGATAAATTAAAGTTCAATAAATCATATTACTTAAGAACTCCCACTTAGATAGACATCCCTTTAATAATCTAAGTCATCATCTGATCCATATCAACTAAACCATGTACGATCATCACGTGAGATGGAGTAGTTTTGAGTGGTGAACATCACTATGTGGATCATATCTACTATATGATTCACGCTCGACCTTTTGGTCTCAGTGTTCCGAGGCCATATCTGCATATGCTCGGCTCGTCAAGTTTAACCCGAGTATTGTGCATGTGCAAAACTGGCTTGCACCCGTTGTATGTGAACGTAGAGCTTATCACACCCGATCATCACGTGGTGTCTCGGCACGATGAACTGTCACAACGGTGCATACTCAAGGAGAACACTTGTACCTTGAAATTTAGTGAGAGATCATCTTATAATGCTACCGCCTAACTAAGCAAAATAAGATGCATAAAGGATAAAGATCACATGCAATCAAATAAGTGAATGATATGGCCATCATCATCTTGTGACTTTGATCTCCATCTCCAAAGCACCATCATGATCAGCATCGTCACTAGCTTGACACCTTGATCTCCATCGAAGCATCGTTGTCGTCTCGCCAACTATTGATTCTACTACTATCGCTACCGCTTAGTGATAAAGTAAAGCAATTACATGGCGATTGCATTTCATACAATAAAGCGACAACCATATGGCTCCTGCCAGTTGCCGATAACTGTTACAAAACATGATCATCTCATACAAAAATTTATATATCATCACGTCTTGACCATATCACATCACATCAAAACCTGCAAAAACAAGTTAGACGTCCTCTACTTTGTTGTTGCAAGTTATACGTGGTTGCTATGGGCTTAGCAAGAACCGTTCTTACCTACGCATCAAAACCACAATGATTTTTCATCAAGTGTGTTGTTTTAACCTTCAACAAGGACCGGGCGTAGTCACACTCGATTCAACTAAAGTTGGAGAAACAGACACCCACTAGCCAATTGTGCGGCGAAGCACGACGGTAGAACCAGTCTCATGAACGCGGTCATGTAATGTCGGTCTGGGCCGCTTCATCCAACAGTACCGCCGAATCAAAGTATGCCATTCTGGTAAGAAGTATGACTATTATCACCCAAAACTCTTTGTGTTCTAGTCGTATAGACCTGGCTCGGATGCAACTGTTGGGCAACGTATTATTTCAAAAAAATCCTACGATCACGCAAGATCTATCTAGGAGAAGCATAGCAACGAGCGGGGAGAGTGTGTCCACGTACCCTCGTAGACCGAAAGAGGAAGCGTTTAGTAACGCAGTTGATGTAGTCAAACGTCTTCGTGATCCAACCGATCAAGTACCGAACGCACGACACCTCCACGATTTGCAAACGTTCAGCTCGGTGACGTTCCTCAAACTATAGATCCAGCTGAGGCCGAGGGAGAGTATCATCAGCATGACGGCGTGGTGGCGGTGATGATGAAGTTACCGACGCAGGGCTTCGCCTAAGCACTACGACAATATGACTGAGGTGGAAAACTGTGGAGGGGGGCACCGCACACGGCTAAGAAATCAACTTGTGTGTCTATGGGGTACGCCCCTCCCCCGTATATAAAGGAGGGGGAGGAGGAGGCCGGTAGGCCTCACGGGGCGCGCTCAAGGGGGGGAATCCTACTCCTACTAGGAGTAGGTCCCCCCCTTTCCTAGTCCAACAAGGAGGGGAAGGAATGAGGAAGGTGAGAGAAGGAAGGAGGGGGGCACCGCGCCCACCCCTTGTCCAATTCGGACTGGAGGGGCGCGCGCCACCTCCTAGACGGCCCTCTCCCCTCCAAGGCCCATGGTGGCCCATTAACTTCCTTGGGGGGGGGGGTTCCGGTAAGCCTCCGGCACTCTGGTTTTATCCGAAACTCTCCAGGACACTTCCGGTGTCCGAACAACATGGTCCAATATATCAATCTTTATGTCCCGACCATTTCGAGACTCCTCGTCATGTCCGTGATCTCATCTAGGACTTTGAACAACCTTCGATACATCAAATCACATAAACTCATAATACCAATCGTCATCGAATGTTAAGCGTGCGGACCATACGAGTTCGAGAACTATGTATACATGACCGAGACACTTCTCCAATCAATAACCAATAGTGGAACCTGGATGCTCATATTTATTCCTAAATATTCTACGAAGATCTTTATCGGTCAAACCGCATAACAACATACGTTGTTCCCTTTGTCACCGGTATGCTACTTGCCCGAGATTCGATCGTCGGTATCATCATACCTAGTTCAATCTCGTTACCGGCAAGTCTCTTTACTCGTTCTACCATGCATCATCCCGCAACTAACTCATTAGTCACATTGCTTGCAAGGCTTATAGTTATGTGCATTACCGAGAGGGCCCAGAGATACCTCTCCGACAATCTGAGTAACAAATTCTAACCTCGATCATTGACAACTCAACAAACACCATCGGAGACACCGGTAGAGCATCTTTATAATCACCCAGTTATGTTGTGACGTTTGATAGCACACTAAGTGTTCCGCCGGTATTCGGGAGTTGCATAATCTCATAGTCATAGGACACATGTATAAGTCATGAAGAAAGCAATAGCAATAAACAAAATGATCATAGTGCTAAGCTAACGGATGAGCCATGTCAATCACATCATTCTCTAATGATGTGATCCCATTCATCAAATGACAACTGATGTCTATGGCTAGGAAACTTAACCATCTTTGATTAACGAGCTAGTCAAGTAGAGGCATACTAGTGACACTCTGTAAGTATGTATTCACACATTCACTAAGTTTCTGGTCAATACAATTCTAGCATGAATAGTAAACATTTATCATGATATAAGGAAATATAAATAACAAATTTATGATTGCCTCTAGGGCATATTTCCTTCAAGTTTATCTGCTGAGTCGATGATGGTGATGCCGTTGCGGTGGGTGCCGGCGGCAGGGAATGATATCTGAGGCGGCGAAAGACAGTCAAGAGTCGTGATGTCTGGTTTGGCAGATGCTTCTGTTGATGGATGAGCTCAGGCGAGGTGGACGACGTTGCGGCAGGAGCAGGACAAACCACACAAAGTTTTCTTCGACACCTACCTGTGACTAAAGTATTCTGTAAGGGATCCTTTGGCTTACAGGATTCTAAAAACGCAGGGATAGGAAAAACACCGGAATAGGATAGGAATGCACGTGGGAAATAGAGCATTTGTAAACACATGAGTTCTGTCAACTTGGGTGTTTGGTTCACAGGAATTGGAAGAGCAGAGGAATGGAAAGAAACATGGCCAAATTAAAGTGAAACCATATGAAAGCGTGTATAGTTAGAATGTTATTCTGCAACCAATGCACTTGGTCTTGTTTTCATGCATAGGATTTTGAAAAGTAGGTCCAGGTGGATGTTTTGCTCCATTCCTTTCAACAAAATGCATGAATAATTGAATAGTAGAGTGCCATAGGAAAATTTCCTATCGCTATGTTTTCCTTTCAACAAAAATAGCCCTAATGGATCGACATGAATGCAGAGTAATAAGTGATGCGACAAGTGTACAACCTCTTCGCCGTACTCATGTCGACCTCAACATCATTGGGTTGGTCACTGAAGAAGTTGCGCCAGAGGTGGCTGTTGGAGGTGTGGAGGAAGATCTGAGGAATCTATAGATGGCGTCCAGGGCACTGCTCTGTTGTGATGGATGGTTCCGTCGTTGGAGCAGCTCCGGCGAGCCGTAAGACATCGAGGCTGAAGTAGTAGAAGACATAAAATATTAATCTCAAGTGGGATTCTAATAGCATCTCTAATAGATTATGTAAAATACATTACCAAAAAGTGATAGATGTAAAATTTACATCACTAAAAAATAGTTGACTAAAACAGATGAGGTAAAAACTGTTGACTCTAAACTTAACTGTCGAAACTTAAATTTACTCTGGAATCTGAATGTTACTGTCGAAACTGAACTCGCTGGTAGCAGAGAGGCACTTCACGTATAGTTTAGGCCACTTGAGCAGTAGTAGTAGAGAAAAAGTGATCTAAATCAGTAGGCAATCAACGACGAACACAGTAGCAGATAGCAGTCGGATCAGCGGCGCCTGGAGGAGCAGTGCAAACTAGCTAGAGCAGCAACTCGTCTTGCTGCAGCAGCCCGTGTACCAGCATCAGCAGCACGAGCGAGAGTAAGAGTAGAGCAGCAGCACGAGCGAGGGGGAGAGTAGAGCAGCGGCACAACCGAGTGAGAGACGGAGCAGCAGTAGCGTGGCCAAGCGAGAGTCCGAGTGGCAGCAACAGCAGCAGTGCGAGCGTGCTAGAGCCGAAGCAGCAGCAGATCCGGCTGGTATGGACACCGCCGCCGAAGGGTCGTCGCACTAGGGGAGAGCCACCATGGAGATGTCACCCACGGCGCCGGCTTCGAAGTAGCCGCTCCATGGGGGTGCGGGATGGAGCACCGTCGATGCTGGGAGGTCGAGTCAAGGAGAAGGTGCGATGTGATGAGTGTACAACCTCTTTGGTGGCGCTGAGTAGGCCTCGGCTTCGTCCGTGGAGTCGGTGAGGGTGTTGCGGTTCTATTGGAGCAGGTTAAGGCGACACTGTGGGGCTGGTTCAGCGGCGATAGACGAAGCGATCATCGGAATAGCTCCTTGGAGGTGGAGGACGGGGCGGCTAAACCGGCGGGATGACGAGATCGACGAAAGATCCTCATCCGGGGAGGTGGATGAGGGACATAGGGCTCTTGTGATGGACGACATCGTCGGCAAGAGGCTTCGGCTTGGCAACGGTGGGGTGGCGGATGGAGGAGGCTGGGGCTTCGCGGCTGGAGAAGAGAGGTTATGGCGGCCTGGGATTTCGAATGGGATTTCAAATGGCGAAAAGGAGGTAATGGGAGGGGGAACCATGACTTAGGGACGCGCTTGTCCAACATGTAGGGTGTGTTACAAAAGTACCCCGACCGATTTGAACTAGCGGCCCTTTTGGCTCAGGGTTAGAAGGGGGATTTTGCGTGTCGGGATTTGACAGTTTGAGTGAGTTTTTGCACGCGTTGTTATTTCAGGATAGCAAGGCGCGGGTTGTGAAGGCGCGAGTTTTGGGAGCATGATGTCTGAATTTTCGGGATATAACAAGCCACGGTTTGAATTTTAGGGACAAGCCTAACATTTAATATTGTACGTACAAATCAATTCGCACTTCCCTCAACGAAAAAAATAAAACTATTCGCACTTCCCTCAACGTACAAATCAATTTTGCAATGCCATCCTGCTTAGCCAGTCATCTTATATGTAAATTATATCAGGCCATCCTTTTTTTCGTTACATATTACATTTGTCAACAATGTTAGTACATTCAACTGCTCTTCGTGTGCATCAGCCATTTGACACGGTGATGGCAAATTCTGGAGTGAAAACAAGGTCTTCAGAGCATACTATGCTATCTGACGAAGCGCATATATCGCTGGTTACAGATAGCTCCTCAGAGGAGGATTCAGAGACAGATGACCAGTCCTATTCCCCTCCGAGGTGTATGCTCTAACTTGGCAGGGTTATGTTGCTCATATCGTGCGTATGGTGTCTTGCATTGCTATGTCATTTGATTAGTTTAGACATGCTTTGTGTGAATGCCAATTGCTCAAAGGTGTCTAATTACCATATATGTGAATTATGCATTGCCATCTTGTTGCAAGACATTATATATGTGAATTATACAATGCTATCTTGTTGCAAAGGCATCATATATGTGAATTATGCAATGCCATGCTATTTAGCCAATCATCATGTATGTGAATTATATCATGCTATCTTTTTTTCCATTACGTGTTCCATTTGTCGACAACGTTTGTATATTCAACTACTCTTCCTGTGCATCAGCCATTTGAAGCGGTGATGAAAGTATCTAGAGTGAAAACAAGGTATTCAGAGCAGACAATGCTACCTGCTGAAGCAGATATCTTGCTGGTTATAGAGAGCTCCTCAGAGGAGGATTCAGAGACTGATGACCAGTCCTCTTTCCCCCCTGAGGTCTATGCTAAAACTTGGCAGGGTTATATTACCCATGTCATGCATGTTGTCTTCCATTGCTTAGTTTTTACATCATATATGGATTTCCATCGGCTTACTTGCTTACTATATAAATCATATATTTGAATTATATCATGCCATCATGTTTACATAGTACATACACATCATCTATCTGAATTATGGCATGGCAACCCATTTAATAAAGACATCATATAGTTATATCATCTCATCCTGTTTAGTGTTCTGATCATCATATTTTGAATTATGGCATTCTATCCAAGAATGTATGTGAATTATGGCATGCCAACCTATTTAATAAACACATTATATAGTTATGTCATGTCATCCTGTTTACATAGTCTCATATTTTGAACTTTGTCTTTCCATCTTTTTTAGTTAGCCATCATAATGTGAAATTGTGTCATGCTATCCTATTTAGTTAGCCATCATATATGTGAAATTGTGTCATGCTATCCTGTTCGGTTAGACAACATAAATATGAATTATTTCATGCCCTCTTTTATTCCCCGCTATCCATTGCACCTATCTATCATACAATGTATATACTTTCAATTACTTTTCTTGTTTATCAGCCATTTGAATTGGAGAGCGTGAGGGCAGTATCTAAGGGAGTAACAACACGGTCTTCAGAAAAGATAGTGTTACTAGTTGATGCAGATAGAACCACGGTTGTGCTTGCCCAAGGACTAGATCCACCACACATAACCCAGACTCTCGCAGATTGTACCCCTACCTAGTTGGACAGATAACCAGCTACGCCCCTTCTAACCCCAACCCCGGCAGATAGTAACCCAGTTCCAGTTGACACAGCACCGTCTCCACCATAGAGCACCCAAACATGAGCAGTTAGTAAGGGAACTGCACTGCGCAAAGCACGAGGACCACCACTCCGAATCCCAACTCAACGCTTAAAGGAGAAGAAGATTTGTTCTCAGGTCAGGTTGTGTAGCTATGGTTCATACTCCTTTGCTCTGGCATTACTGTATTTACTCATACCAACTATTTTCAAATTTGAAGGTTGGAATTGAAACTCCAATGGCGCAACAGGTATGTTTTAAACCTATTTCTTTAACTGGTTTGCTGTTGTAACCTGCTCTATGTTGATTTCAGTTTCAATTGAATAAACAGTTATGTTCTCATGTCATGCACATTAAAAGTGTTGTTATTTCTCTATAGTTACCCACACTTATATTCTGTCTATTCTGCTTTGTCTTGAACAAATATTATTTGAACTGTGTCTCTATCTTGATTTGGCAATGAAACTAGAATGATATAGACCATAAAATGACCATGGTACATAGATATATGTTTGTTTCATGATGTTATCCTGTCCACTTTACTACTGAACTCATTTACCAAAATGAGTTTCATATACAACATGGTAAACATGTGATGTGTCTGCTTGTTTCTCTTTTAGAATGCGACAAAATATTGGAGAATAGTACCGCGTTATCCAATGGTAAAGGAAGTAATGCAGATAAGGTTCAAGATAGTGAGACATCCCTGTTGGTCTCCAAGAAAGCTGATAAAAACTATCTTGACGACAGTGAGGGAACCCAAAAGTCCTGTCTTGATGTAGTGTTCGAGTTACTAGCCACTACTGCTGACATAAGCTCTTCGAACTCGATGCCTGAATCAGTTCGTCTTCTTGAGTCTCAACTTCAAGTTGAAAGACATCGATCAGATGTGCTGACAGAAGTGAAGGATCGAGGAAGTCGCGGAATTCAGATGCATATTTTACGGTGCAACGACAAGGCTGGAGGATTTAAGCGCCAAACAAGAGAAAGTTAATAAGCTTGCTAAGCATCTTTCCAGCATTATGGGTACCCAGGATATTGTTTATTGAGATCTTCTGAAGTGGTTTCAATTCTGGATTTGTTTTGCTGCGGCGTTTATTTGCGCTGGTCGCCAACTTTGAGAACCAGTGTATATGATATGCTGCTTTGTTCCCTATATTTGCACTGGTGGCGAACTTTGATGCCCAAAGTGGATGTAATATGTGTAATAGCCGTGATAGCCTAGCGTTAGTTGCTTGCTTATTTATTTCCTTGTTGTCTTGTTTATTTGTTTGCTTGTAGTCATTGCAGTTCTTTTTCCGCGGTTAGCTAGTGGCTGCAATAACCTATTTTTTAAAACTAGGCCACAATAACCATAGGCTAATATTTACTGTAGTGACACTGGGCCTCCTACTATCCATAGAAACAGTGGGCCTTCTATGGGCCGCAGAAACAATGGGCCTTCTACGGGCCGTAGAAACAATGGGCCTTCTGTGGGCTGTATCATCAATGGGCCTTATACGGGCCGTATGATCGATTGGCCAAACATGGGCCAAACAGACCGCATTATGGCCGTAAACGGGCCGACCATAACGGTCCATCGTTAATAGGCCGTATTTGATGACGCTATGAAAACGGCCCAACGTATTAACGGACCACAAACGGGCCAATTGTAACCACGGGCTCAATTTGGCCCACAAGCAGAAAATGACAATAACGGGCCGTAAGTAAACGAATGCTGGAAATTAGCCCAAGAATAAATGGGCTCTGAGAAGGCCGAAAGATAACATGGGCTGGAAACGGCCCAACGGAATAACAGGCGGTTAATGGGTATAAAGTGATACCTTTGTTCATTACGGACCAGTTTCACCACGGGCCGTTAATGGGTGTAAAGTGATACCTTTGTTCATTACGGGCCGTTCACCATGGGCCGTTAATAAGCCAAGAGTTACATAGGGCCTCATATGGGCGAAAGACGTCATGGGCCATACATGCGCGAGTGAAAACGGGCTGGAATCATATTGGATGGCCCGGATGACGCTCTTGGGCCTAATTCGGATAGGGCGTAACGGGCCTTGGGTTAGCGGGCTGTAAATGGGCTAGATGCGAACATGCCGTTAACAGGCTTTCGATGGGCCGGACCGCCACATTTTGACCAAGTCAAACGGGCCGGCATTTTCATAGGAATGGGCCTCTGTTGGGTCGTGCCACGTGTCGACGTATCATAGCCGCCTTCCGTCCAATGAGTGGATGGCATCTGTCCCAATGATGAGCCGACACGTATTTCCTCCAGCCAATGATGATTTTACACGTGGAAAATCCCCATTGGTCAGGGCTGTTAACGGGTTATCGGATCCAAAACCCGACCCGATAGCTTAACGGTGTTCCGTTACGGTGGATGCCACGTGTCGGTCACCCTTGACGAAAGCACTTCTGTGACGCGCGACTTATCGTCATGGAAGTGGACACTTCCGTGATGATAATTTTGGTAATGTCATGGAACACTTCTCTGACTGACACAGGTATGACTATCTTGATTCTGTCATAAAATCGTCATGGATGTACATGCATGACAAAAAACGTGACTTACTGTGACAAACACGTATCATCACGGAAGTGTATTTTTTTTTGTAGTGAATTCGAACTAAATTTGAATTCATTTCCCTATTTGAATAAGAATCTACAATCATGATTGTTGCCAACTTAAACCATCATCCGTATATTATCTTAACAACACACCACATGATTACTATAGAGATAGATATGAACTATGTGCAATATATGAACTCGAATTCAAAATTTTGAATACACTTGATGTTGATTCCAAATAATAATACATTTCATGTACTAACTAGATCTTCACAATCTAAACCATGTTTCATGTGTACACTATGTTTATCACACAAAGTATAGTGCCCCGCCCCCTACATTATGACATGTATTTAGCCCTGAGCTGCAGAAGCCACACATTATCACAAATTCAAATAAATGTTCTATATATTATATGTAGTATAACATATTCATAACCACACCGTGCGTATGACCATTATATATATTCATGCATACGTCAGTTTAAAACACTATGATATATTCTTCAAATATCTGAATCCACTTTTATAAGGAATTATGATCTCTATTCGTCTTGTACACTCACACAATCCTCTTATCTTTGTAGCTAGCACTAACTTTCTCTTGTGCATGCACAAGCCTGCCTCCCTCTCACCCTCACTCAGCATTCTCTAGCTCCATCGCGCACATTCATATTTTCACTTTAGGTCGATCACCCATGGTGTGTGTAGGCCCCCAGCTCCTTACCGGCACACACCGATCGGTATGCCTGTCTAGCCAGGTGGCTACCACAAACACAAGCTCCCCTCTTCTCTTCTCACTGTCCATGCCTCACTCCCGCCCCTCTTTTCATCGATCTCGTACTCGCACACTCCTTCCCCCTCGATATAGTATGCCTCTCGCACCACCTCCTAGCTGCACCCCTCTCTCTCTCTCTATCCTTCTCTCCGGGCCTTATTTGCTTCTAACACATACATGCATGTATATCAATCGATCTCCCTACATATACCTAGGTCGACTATAACTCTTTTTCCCCATGCATCGATCAACGTACCTCACAAGTTATGTCTCTTCATTTCTCCAACAAAGTACGATTGATCTTCCTATGTAGTTACATCTGCTTACCACAGCCATATCGTCCCCCCTCATCATTTGTGCATGCCTCTTGACCCGTCTCTCACACGCACGTGCACAGATTGGCAGGCATCCCCTCTCTTATTGATATTGGAGGCGTGCCCTCCGTTTGTCTAGCAGGCCTCTACGACCATTTGTGAGAAGCAGCTCCACAATCAACCCCTCCGACACTCTAGCTCTGTCTCTCTCCCAACCTTATTCCTCTCCTACATATGCATGGATGCCGATCGATCTCCCTCAATACATAAGGTAGGTCTCTCTCCTCCTCAACACATATACCAGTCATTGTAACTCTATAGTTAGGTCTCTGCCCCCCACCCCACACACACTGATAGTCGAGCGCTGTAGGTAGGTATCCATGCCACAGAGACAAACTAGACATGTCCCCTCTCACGTTCCAGTAGGCCAGCCACCCTATATCTTTGACGTGGGCACAAACAAACTCAATGGCACTCTTTATCTGGCACTCTTTATCGATCGCGCGCACACACAGACACATCATCCCTCTCTTCGATTCTATGGATACCTCACGCTGATGATACCTCCACTCTCTTCTCGTGGATCGCCCCTCTATGTATATGATATATCCCGGCCTCTGTTCCACACACATTGGATATGTTATAGTTTTTGGTTGAAATATCATCGACACATATTCCCTGTTTATCTCTCACGCCACCCCCCAAAACACTCACAAACCCACATACTATATCTCTCTAGGTTTGTATCTCTCTCACATAAACTCGAGTAGGTGGTGTACGTACATAAAGAGAATAGGTGCACATACTCACGCTTCGTGCCCAGCCACACCCGCGCGGTTATAAGGTGGAGCTCGTTTTTGTACGAAATTGCAGCCCACGTGCTAATTTGAGCGCGTGTCGCGGTTGTCTACCTACGGAGGTCGTGTACCACGCGTGCACGATACAAAGTTCGACTTGATGAGTTGGCGCGTTATTTTTAAATAAAGTTATATTGCTGAATGGCACATACATAGAATAAAAAACTATTTTCATGGAGAAAAAGGTAGTCCACTCCACTATATACAATGGAGACTGCCTGTCGGGGTTTGTCTCTCTTCAGAGTATCTCACACAAGGCGGCGGTGGCCTCTCTCTCTCACCATTGGTCACTGATCCGGCCGCATCCCGTCCGCTGGCGGAAATGGAGGATGTGCGTCGTTTCTCCGTTCGATGGTGCCGAGGGAGCACGTCCCGATCTGCGGTACCTGTCGTTCCCTCTAACCAAGCTCCGACGCGGTAGGGTCTACACCACTTGCTTGCTGCCGCAATATGTGCAGATCCAACATGCTGCCGCCCTCCTAGTTACATCTCGACGACCAATAGGTATCCCCTCTGGCCTTGCTCCACTGCCCATCTTCCCACGTCGCTGCATGTGGAAAATCTTGCATCTGGATCTTCCCTAGTTCTTTGCCCAAAACGTAGCTCGTCCGGTGCATTTTCCATATTGCAATCTCGTCCTCACACCGTTTTAGATAAACACAACCGTGCTGTTATCTTTCCTTAGGACAAGGAATATGCTTATTTTTTGTCGTCGTGTGTGTCATCAACTGTTATTGGCCAATAATTGTTTCCTTTCTGCCTCTTTTTTGCAAACAGGGCTATCCATTGCACTTCGTTGGTATTGCGACCTTTTGGTGAACTACACAAATCACACGGGCAACATCTCTACATTTCAGTGTGACTGTAGAAAGGGAGATTGGCTTTCATCTATCCTCCTCATCGAACTCCGAGCCTATTCTTCTCCAACTATTTGCTTAATCTTCTCCAACTAGTTAGTCTTAAAAGAGACTACAAAGGTGAACGACTTCTATTTGTGTGTTTATTGTTTCATCAACAGTCCTCTATTATTGTAATCACATCTATTAACTTTGGAACAGGAGGCTCAACTCTATTTTAGTGGAACTTCACAAAATGATCGGAATGTTGCATGCTCCTGACAACTACTTTTTTCCCAACATGGCTTGTTGATTTAGACAGATATTTAGGAACGGAGGGAGTATAATTTGGTGCATGGACTACTCCTGATAGCTACTTTTTTCCCGGTCATTGCGCCGCACTAATAGTGAGTAATGAGCATTCAAATCATAAGCCCCACCTTTCCCACTGTAAGTTGCTCGGAAGAAGGAACCATCGAGATGCTCTTCTTTGAACCCGCTCATACTACTCCCTCCGTCACTGTTTATAGAGCGCACTTCAACAATCTCTAGGACCAAGGCGACTAGCGATCGGCCTAAAAAGTAGCATTGGCAGTTATAGCACGGAGTCTATTACTATAGGAAATAATGCATACACACATCCATGTACTACTTCCACCCCGGGTACACACATGCATGCACTTACTCCACTCTGCGTACACACCTACATCGAGAGAAAATTATGGAATTGATTGCGGTTACCACGCCCTAATCAATTGAGCATAAACCAAACGCGTCTAAAATCTCTCTGGTGGTGGAAATGCATGGAGAGAAATGCATGAGAATCAAGTGCGCCCTGTAAACTATGACGGATGGAGTAGTATGAAGGTGCAAAACCAAGTACGCATATGGCCTGTCGGTCAACACACTTCCTCTTGGCATATCACTGAGGTATGGGACCAGAGTGTGAGCAAACCGATCTCAATTGACAGGAAAATGGACAACCCGCGGTTCCTTGAAAGAGACGAGGAGCGAGAACACACAGACGGGCTCGCACAGAGGCCAAGATATATTCGAGCATGGTTGATCGATATCATCATTACATGCTCGATGTTTTTTAATAGTACTATTGGGCTGCCGTTTTCCGCACTTCTCCAGAATAAATGTGTACTTTATCAGAGATTAAAATAAAATAAGAGTACAGACGCTCCACCAGGCGGTTCCTAGTACCTGTATACTAGTATTACTACTCATACTACAACCTTGTGCTTGGCTCTTCGCCTCTTCGGGAAGTCAAACAATGATGGTACTACGGGGCATGCCTCTGGCAATCTGACACCGATTGAACTGCTGCATGTCCACCGCCTGGGCGATGGTAGGTTGCACTAGTCAAAAGCTTCTCCTCATCTTGCGAGCCACCAGGCTTGAGGTAGATAGAGAGGGCGTAAGCGAGCTTCACCTTGTCCTGCAAGCTTCTCCTCGTTCTGCGAGTTGATGGGACACACCAAAAATCAGTGCTTGTCCATACTCCCTCCTTTCTGGTTAATATGGCTTAATCATTTTTCCGGGTAAATGAGAGAGCTTTGTTCATATATAAGCATTCTAAGGATGATCAGCCAAGAGTATGGTCACTAGGAAGCGAGGTACCCCGCAAAAAAAGGAAGCGAGGTGTTTCATCAAGCCAGCTCTTGGTCACATTGAAACTACAGCAAGCACGGTTTGCACAAAGATGCGCCGCAAGGTTTGCTGACTTGTTTACATGGTAAATAACAAAAAAAGAGAAAATATTATAGAGCGCTCCTATTTCTAACAGGATAGGAGCCAGAATTAAGCGAGAATTGTGGTGATTGTTCCCCATGCAATCAACTTCCATTATCACATGCGAGAACCCTCGAAGAGAACCAAATGTGTTGAATATTTCTTTATCACAGATTAAAATAAATTAAGAGTGCAGACGCTCCACCATGCGGTTCTTAGTAGTACATACCTGTATAGTACAATTACTAGTAGTACTACGTAATACTAGTACTCGAAGTAGTAAAGTTTCCGCTCGGCTGTTCGCCTCTTCGGGAAGACAAACAATAATGGTACTAGTATAGTGTATGCTTCTGCAATCCGAAAACGAATTAACTATTGCACGTCCATTGCCTGAGCGAGGAAGAGCTTGCATTAGTTAAAAGTTTCTCCTTGTTCTACGAGCCACCGCGCGCAATCTTCTCCCTTCTTCCAAGGTTCTCCTTGTTCAGCAAGTTAATGGGACACAACAAAGTAATGCCTGTCCATACTGCCTCCTTTCTAGTTAATATGGCTTAATTTGGAACGAGATAAATACACTGTATATCACTATATATTTGTAAAAACACAGTCAGTGGACTTCATAATAAGCGCATTACGGTCAATATATACATTTTTTGGTGTTTATACAGTCACTAGGTAACCCTGGCTGAGTATTTGTGTGCATGCACGTGTAGGTTGAGCACTTGAGTGTGACCCTATGAGTTCCTCGTGTGCTCGGACATGCATGCATTAGGGTGTCGCGTGCATTTTTGCGTCCATGTGTACGTGTGACTGATGCATGCATGCACGAGGTTTTAGTCCCACACATTCACATGTTCATAAGTCCATGCTTTGTCAAAACGTTGCATGCAAGGTTTAATTATTCGTGGTTCACGCATGCATTCCCTATATTAATACGTTGGTAAAGACAATTTCTTGAGGAAAACGAGCCCATGAATTTAGTACAAAGGGGACCAATAAGCCAGGACTGAGGGAGTATAGTAGTGAACCGGAAGGAGGGAGTAGGTACTAGTAGTATGTAACAACATGCAGTAACAAAATTCCTCTATGCGCATCCTATGTATGTGTCATGCAAGAAAATAGAGATAAGTACAAGTGAGACTCAGGAACGGTCATACACATAGGGGGAGTACGTGTAGGGGCCACTCAGGAGCAGTCCAATCACACAGTAAGTTAGTCGGATGAAGCAACCATCATTTCACTCTTCAATGACACGTACACAATATAAAATGGTTGATATGGAGAGAAAAATAAACCACTCCACTATATATACACTAGCAGGAGCCTAAGCTACAAGCCTGCTTGCTTGGGTTGCTCTCTTAACAAGCATAGAACGACGATGTCCACACCGCTGGTCACAGATCCGGCCTAATCCCGCCCTGGGGCAAGGGGGCGATGTTCTGTGTAGACGCGGTCGATAGCGAAGAGGGAGAAAACATACTGTCGGTGCATCCTGATTGGGGGTCCCCGCAGTATGGGCTGATGTCGCCTCCCAACTGCCCTTCTAGCTACACCTCGATGTCCTAGGTACAACATCCTTTGGAGCCGGCTTGCTCCACTGTCGCAGCTCCCCAAGTAGCTTCATCTCCATGTGGATCTTTCTCTACTTCTACCGGCTTCTATTTGTGATGAGTTTATGTCTAATGAACTAGTGTCAGTACTATTATTCTAATCACACTTTTTCAGTATCTTTGCTAACAGGGATGCTCAGCTCGATTTTAGTGGAACTACACAAAAGCATCGTATGATCAGAGGATGCCAGGCGCCTTTCTTTCGACATGTTCTACCTAGCCAGAAATTAAATCCTATTTATGGTTTAGGGTTTACGTCATAGTGAACCCATCAGTAGTTTTTTTGTACACACTCTCACAACTTTTGTCTTTAGTTGTGAAGTAAATATTGGCTATGATCTGCGAATCATTGAGATGCATTAGCATGCGTATTTGTTTTCCTTTGTATTTGATGGAATGTTGTAACAAGGCACCCATCAACTATCAAGCTTCAGCACGCAACCATATTGTATTCTTGCCTAAAGTAGACATGTCGCATGAAGCCATTTATCCCGTGCCTGCCAAGGAGCCCATACATGAAGAAAATGCCGCATTCCAAAGCTTCACACAGCCAATTGAAGGACTTCATGTGCCTAATCCTCCTACTCATGTTGGTCCTCTTGCTGGTAAACTACATTTGCCGCATTGTGCAAACACTAATGCAACAACCAGCATTGTAGCTCAAAGGCCTCAGAAGCATGCTCGTGTCCTAAATGACATAGAGCTTCTTGTCTCACTTCACTAGAAGCAGGATAGGCATCATGATTGGCTGAAGTAACAGATGCAGAGTTTTCTTATTGATGTCAATCGCATTCGCAATCTGGCTACCTAGAATTCCTTTGTTGCACACGAAGCCTATCAGTGGTCTTGGAAGAGCCTCACAATGCTATATTCTGAAGACGATCTCCACGAAGATGGCTTCATAGAACTATTCAAGTTTGACTCCAGGCCTCCATAATCTGCAAGTTGGCATCCAACTCCCTCAATTGAAGATTCAGAATATTCACCTTCGACTCCCACTGTGGTTGCTCGAGTTATAGATGAAGATGATGACGCCACTTCACCAGCAATGGCTTCACTACATCACGATTCTGCACCGCCCAACACCAACTTCGACCCCGCTGCCCCACCATCTTCACTGCCTAGTAACAAGTAGACACTCTATGTCTTCAAACCTTTTTGGTCCTTACTGACAAAAGGGGGAGAAGCATATGAGTTGATAGTCTTCATATGGGTCAGTTGCTTGTTTTTTTCTAAGTTCTTACAACTCTCATTGTTGAAACTATTTGGTTTTTAAGTTGTAACACTTAAACTTGATGGTCGTCTGCCACTTTTGCTGCTACCTTGTGACGCGATGATACATTCCGCATGAAGTCATTCTGCAGACGCCCATTTCTCATTGTGCATGTCATTATCTTCATTACTCTTATGTATGCATGGTGAATTTCCTTTAGGTGTTGAAGAGGATCTCCACAAAGCAAAACCTGCCATGTGCATTTGCATTCAAAAGCAAATCATTTATATGCACATCTTCGGGGGGGGGGGGTGCTTTTCAACCTATGAAGACAATGCCCATGTACTTTAACTTTCACATCTTTTACCCCGTTGAAAACTTCAACAAGTTTGTCATCAATCACCAAAAAGGGGGATATTGTAAGTGCATCTAGTGCCACCCCTAGTTGGTTCTGGAGTATTGACGACAGATGTGGTTGAGGGACTAGTGTTTGTGAGAATTGCAGGATAACATAGGTAGTAGTCCCTTATTGATTCAGTTTACCCACCAGATATCAGCCCTAAAAATGTATGAAGACATTGAAGACAATGGTGGTTCGTGGAGACATTCATGTTGAAGATAATGACTTGTGAAGACATTCACATGAAGACTATGGAGTGTGAAGACATAGTTTCTTTTGTAGTTTCCTTTTCTTCTTTATTGAGCCATAGGAACCACCATACAGTTAAGTGGGGTCCAAGTGAACAAAGTCAGATGACTGAAGTGATGCTCAGCCAAAATCCTATGTCTTCAAGTGAAGACAATGAGAGCAAATCTTATCCAGAGTGGGATGAGTCACCGTTGCTTGTAGCCCAAGCCAAGCTATCGCGTGTGTTTGAAATCCGATCGTTGGACACGTGCCGGTTGCTTAGTGACCCAGGGTCATTCGGACATATCATGTCGGGTTGCCTCCTAGATATAAATAGCCCACCCCCTACACCATAAATTGGTGGCTGCTGAGAGTTAGTGAACGGCTTTTGTCCTTTGAGAGCAACCCACCTCCAAAGCCTTTGAGAGAGAGAGAGAGAGATCCTTGCGAGGACAAAGCCCAAAACATCCAGAGCCAAAGAGTGTTAGGCATCACTGAAGTCTTTCTGTCCGCGTGACCTGAAGTCTCATTACACTTGAGGACTGTGCATTCTCCAGCCGGTTAGGCGTCGCATTCTGAGGATCCAAGATATTATAGATCGCTAGTGAATGGAGTCTATGAAGGTTTGTAAGTCTACCTTGAAGACTTACCAGAGTGATTGGGCTAGGATTGGGTGTCATTAGCTCAAGGGGAATAAGGTGAAGACACAATCTTGTGAGTTCAATCTCAGCCTCCCTAACCAGACGTATAGTTGTCACAACAACTGGAACTGGTCTACGAAATCCTTGTCTTCACCGAGCTACTGGTTCATTCCTCTACTTCCTTTACATTTCAGTTTGTCTTCGTGAAGTCATTGCCTATCTGTCTGATCTGTTTGACTTCACTATGTGAAGACTATTACCTGTTTGGCTTCATACTGTCTTACATTCTGATCCATACTATCTAGCTGTTGTTAGTCTTTGTGCTTTCACTATATTGCTTACTTGACTATGGCTTGTCTAGTGTAGTGATGAGGACATGACTACCTTGGTTATGACTAAGAATATTGCATACATGCATATTTTTCAGGTGATTTCTAGTGCAAACTATTCAATAATTTATTTCTGTTATCCAGAACAAAAATACTTCACACACTTTTGTGTTTTGTCTAATTGCAGGTGTATGGGACATTTGTACAATCAACATATGAAGATAAGGGAAAAGGAGAAGTTTAGGTTCTGTTCAAAAAGTCCTCTCACGTCACTTTTGGGCCAAGAGAAGATAGAATCCAAGTCTCTCACGTTCTAGATTCAGATTCAGACTACACAAAGATACCTGACTCAAAACGCCAACAAATTTTTCATACGGACTCCGAATTGGGTGGTTCTTTTCTTTGTTGGAAAGTAGATTTTGTGATCTTTCCAACCCAATTGGATTTACCTTAAAATTCGTCCGGAGCGTTGAGATATCGATGAAACAATCTGATGCTGTCGGCATCCTGGGAACGGGGGTCCCCAGACTTGCTTGCCTGCGGCCCGCGACGTGGCTCCACCAGCGGCCCTGTACGGCCCATCTTCACCAGCGAACACTCAAGACCCTCGCAAGGGGCCAAGCCTCGCGAGGTGGACGACGCAAGACCTCCTCGGGGCCGGCCTCACCAGGCTGGCTTGTGTGGGGCGGAGAGATCAAGGCAAGGGGCACCTCACGAGGTTCCTGTGATGCAAGCCATGACAACTAGGGCTAGGCGGGCGCCTGGCGGGCGCCAGCGGGCGCAGTGTCCTCGTTTCCCCTTCGGTGCTAAAGAGGCAAGCACAGGCGATGAGTCCCGAGGTATCAGGCAAAGGTTTCCATAGAAGTGCAACGAGACCAAGACCAGTAAGACGGCAGGACGAAGGTCACCGTGGAGCCCAAGACGGCGCCACCACCAGAGCCTTTGGCAGGCGAAAACAACCTTTAGTCAGGATAACTTGTACTAGTTGTCTTCCTTCAAATTTGGCCGTTGTGGCATCCCTTCCCACCTGATATTTGGGAAGAGGACTACGACCTCTATAAATAGGGCTAGCCACCACAGTAGAGGGGGACGGATCCTTAGCCATTCAGGTCATCCTCATCCACACAAGCTCACCGAGTAGAAGAACACCTCTCCTCAGGAGGCTGTTCTTCCCTTGTAACTATTCATCCTCAACCCAAGAGGCAATCCACGACACCACGCTGGAGTAGGGTATTACACCACATCGGTGGCCCGAACCAGTATAAAATCCCGTGTCTCTTGTTCTTTGGGTTCGTCGAGCTGGGTCTTGAGATCATTGCGAGAGCGAGCTAGGGAGGGAGAGATCTTAGTGCGCACCCCAGTGTTCGAACCTCAAGGGTTTGCCAGAACCCGTAATCCGACATTTGGCGCCCCAACTAGGGGTGCGCTAAAGCTTTCCTTCCGTCGATCCTCGTCTTATCGCTCCATCGTATCCATGCCTGACGCTCATTGAGCCCGTGCTGAGCGCCGGGCCGCCCTTGATGCCCGCGTCGCTCAGACGGCGCCTATTGGCAGACCTCCCCGCCGTTCTCCATCACCTGCTGCCAACGCTGACACCGGCCTAGCCGGGAACAAGCATCAAGCTTCATCGCTGCACCCCTTTGTGCGGTGGGACGGTCGCATGGCCACACCAATGACTATCAAGAGCTCAGGGCCATCCGAGATGGACGCTTTGCTCGATGCCCCGAGCGCAACGACCGGGTCTGCGGCCGAGGAGGAGGACGAGGCGGAGGATGCTGGGACGATCGCAGCCCCCACTAGTAGTGGCGTGACCGGCCTTGCGAGGACCGCTGGCAGGACCAGCCTCGTGAGGGCACCTGGAATTAGCCTCGCGAGGACCGCCCTCAGGGCAACGCTGGTCTTCCTCCGCTGCCGCCACCAAGAAGGAATGACGACCACCATTAGGTCGAGGGGGCTGGGGGCTTCCAGGAACCGCGTGCTATCGCCTGGATCTTGGGCGGAGCTCAGGCCCCAGCATCTCACTGTATCTTCAAGCAGTTTGCTCGCGAGGTGAATGCAGCCCTTCCTAGGCTTGAGGCCACACGCCCACTCAAGTGGTCCAGGTGTGCCATCACTTTTAGCTTGGCAGACCAGGTCAAGTGCGCGGCCACTGCTGGCGCCCTCCCGATGCTCTGCTCACCCGTCATCAGCAGCGTACAAGTCACCAAGACCCTCATCAACGGCGGCGTAGGGCTTTATGTCCTGTCCGTCGAGACATTCGACAACCTCCTAGTGCCATACGACCAGCTTCAACCCACCAAGCCCTTCTCAGGAGTAACTGACGGCTCCACCACCCCGATAGGGCAGGTCCGCCTCCCTGTCACCTTCGGACAACGCGACAACTACCGCACCCAGCTCATCGACTTTGACGTTGCTCACATCTGTCTGCGGTACAATGCCATCCTCGGGTCCGGCCCTGGCCAAGTTCATGACAGTGACCCACCATGGCTACAACGTCCTCAAGATGCCACAAAGCGGTGGGATCATCACAGTCCCCTGTGAAGAAAGAGATGCGGTGTGCTCCCTCGAGTGCGCCTTCCAAGCCGCAGCAATCGAAGACCCTGACAGCGAGGGAGAGTACCCTCCTGAGGGTGCTCCCAAGAAGAAGAAGAAGCTACTCCGTACAGGGCCTCAGGGGAGCGGCACCTCTAGCGGTGCCACATCAGGATCGTCACCCGACACCCTCTCAGGCAGGGCTCGGGGGCTCTCTTCTGGAGGGCCTCAGACCTAGCCAACATCACGAGGGAGGCGCTCGGGCACCACGTGGAGGCGTGCTTTGCGGCATGCTTCCCTCAGGAGTTCATCGCCAAGACCACTCAGGAGTTGAAGGATGCAAGAGCCATGCGCAGCGACCACCGCCCGCCTGGCGCAGCTCCCCATCCAGGCGAGGATGGCGGGTTGCGCGTCTGTTGGGCTCAACAGGGCCGCCTCTCAGGAGCGCTTCTGGCCTTCGCGCGTGGGAATTGCGAGGGCCCCCTCACAGCTATGTTTGTATGCCATTCGGCCTACCGAGCATGGCGGCCGCCTTCCAGTGCAACCTGTGGAGCGTCCTGGCGACCCAGAAGGCTAGGCATCACGCGGTCCTGGCCGAGATGGAAATGGTCATCAAGGAACCGCATGGGCCCCTAGAGCCTCCCGAGGCTTATGTCCCCGGTGTCTCATGAGGTGGAATCCCTTTGCCACGAATCTTCAGCTACCCCAACACCCCTTCAACAATGGAACCAGGTGACATTTTCCAAGTTTATTTAGCTGGGAGTGCCCCTCGGGCTGCATCATTCCCAGGACGTGTGGGCATGTCCCTACGGAATGTATCCTTTTACGTCTTTAGCTTACTCTGTTGGGGGCGCCCCTCGGGCTGCATCATCCCCAGGCCGCTCGGGTCCGACCCAGTGGCATGTATCGTTCTTGCATTTACCTAAGCTGGTTCGCTTTCCATGGTTTTTACTTGCTTTATTATCACCCACCACGGGAGCCGCACGCTGACCGTCTTTCTTTAGGATCCCTCAAATAAGGAGGCCAGGCACTACGCTTGTTCTCGGGTCCGTCCCTACAACGCTGACAAATCTGAGCAGTCGAGCTCTGACTCGCGGCACACCCCGCGCACGTCACCTTACCGGGCCCTCAGTGCCTTCATCTTCTTGCGGCGCGACTAGTGGGAGACCGGCAATCGTAGTGGTAATTTGTATCCCTCCTCGTGCTAACCTGTAGGAACCTCCTGAGGACAACAACAGACGATACCACGGGCTCCCTCTTCTCCCATGCAATTTGTTTCCGTGTTGAAAGGGGGGCCCCTGAGCATCGCGAGTCAGGAGCTCTTACTGGCTCTCCAGCCCTCACCCCTTTGCCTTGACCACAGCACCGCGACCTGGCATACCAACGGCGGCTAAGCTCGCTCGAGGGCCGGGACCTGAGGATGTAGAGCACATAGAAGAGCGGGGAGAAGAGGGACAGGCTCGCACGGGCCCAACCTAGCTACACTACAGCCATCGATGCACGAGGCTGGTGCAGCACAAGGAACCAACTCTGGACTGCCAAGATAAGTTTCGCGCCCGAATCGACCAAGCGCAACGGCATAGCATTCAAACTTGTCGCAGCCTTGTTACGACAACGTCGCCTCCCTTTCCTACGTCTTGGTGGTTGCTAGCACGCTAAAGGGGACCCCTTGAGCATCGTGCCTCAGGAGCTCTTACTGGACCTCGGGCCGCTCACCTCCTGGCCTTGACCACGGCATCGCGACCTGGTATACCAGCGATGTCTACAGCCTGCCTGGGGACCGGGACTTGTCGGCCTAGAGCACCAAGCTGCCATGGGGCTGGAAAGGGGACACTGAGCCGAAATAGCACATGCATTTGCAAATTTTCATGATAAGGATAATATCAACAAAAGACGTTACACACCCTTTAAACGCCCCCGCGGGGTCCATCTCGATTCCTCGCAGGGAACAAAAAGAAGAGAGTTTCTAGGAGCACTATCTACACGCGCTGGTGCAGCCGACGCCATCATCAACAGTGGGCCATGGGGGCCGGCGTCAACCCCATACAAATCAGCAACGGTGGTGGCCGAACGCTGCGGCCTTGCTCCGGGTGCGGCAAGAGCTCGGGGGCACGTAGCTGTGGTCGCTCGTCTGTGGGTCTCGTAGGGCTTAGGAGAGTCGCTGGACTCCCAAGCGCGCCACTACTGCTGGAGGAGCTGCTGGTGAAGCCATTGGTAGGCTCGGCGTGGGCCGCCGCGCCATTGCGACAACCCCCTCCTGGACAACACTCCGGGCGGTGGCCTTCCTCGTCGAAGACCTTGAAGAAACATGGTGGAGGCAGCATCGTACTCAAAGAGGATGGCGAGGGCGCCTTCCACGCGGCAGACTCGAGCAACCTCGCCCCTGCCTCGGGTCATGAAGATCTTGCCTGGGGAGATGGCTTCAACCTCCACGCCAGTCGTCGGGGCATCTCAGTCGGTGTGCTGCAGCCAAAGCTCGAGGGGGCCCCTCGGCGGCATCTCGGCGGAGAAGAACTGCGGAAAGCAAATCCAAGTGCGCGGAGGCATCGCCGCCCACATCACGAGTTCATGCACGGAGTCCACGTCGTGGGCTCCTGGGGCGACGGCGTGCGTCACCACGGCGCGGATACTATGGCCACGGTGTGGGCGGCGCCGCTCGCCGCTTCTCCCTCAGGAGCCCTCGGCTTGGGCATACAAAGGCAGCGGATACCCGGGAGGTGGCTGCTCGCACCAAGGCCTCGACACCTATGGTCTCACGACTACGTCGTGGCGGTGGGCCAGCCTCTTCTTCAGCGGAACTGGCCCGGGCACGTGGCGGGGGGGTTTTCCCTAATCTGTGGTCGGGAACCTCCGTATTGGCACCATGGGTGTCACTACTAACAATGAAGCAAGGGAGAAGAAGTGAGCGGAGCAGGAAGAGATGAGCGACGGGGGATCTTCTCCCCTCCTCATTTATAGCGGGAGAAGGCCAACCAGCGGTCTGCGCGATCATAGGTAATGATGATTTTTCTCTGCATGCAGCAGGGACACGTCAAGTCGGGCAGTTACCGAGGTAGCATGGGGAAGCGGAGACACCTATGTCCAATCAATCGCCACGCGTCAGACGGGCCCACGGTGCTCCGCACTTGTCCTTTGGCTTCACCCAGAAGCCAAGTCCGAGCGTGCCTTGGGCCCGAGGGCTACTGTCGGCGTCCTGGGAATGGGGGTCTCCAGACTTGCCTGCCTGCGGCCCGCGGTGTGGCTCCACCAGCAGCCCTGTACGGCCCATCTTCACAAGTGAACACTCAAGACCATCGCGAGGGGCCAAGCCTCGCGAGGTGGACAACGCAAGATCTCCTCGGGGGCGGCCTCACCAGGCTGGCTCATGAGGGGCGGAGAGATCAATGCAAGGGGCACCTCGCGAGGTTCCTATGACGCAAGCCATGACGGCCTGGGCCAGGCAGGAGCCAGGCGGGCGCCAGCGCGCGCAATGTCCTCGTTTCCCCTTTGGTGCTAAAGAGGCAAGCCTAGGCGAGGAGTCCCGAGGCATCAGGCAAAGGTTTCCATATCAGTGCAACGAGACCAAGACCAGCAGGACGGCAGGACGATGGTCACATAATTTGCAGCCCATTTGCTAATTCTTAAGGAATTTATTACAACCCATTTTCTGCCCAAGACCACGGTCAAAAAGTTGAACCTTATTTTTCATATTTCGCTGGAGTCCGAACTGGTTTAATCCAGAAATGATAAACTTATTTTTTAAGAACTTATTGATTTTCCAAATAAAATATCATTTTGTTTTTGTAAGACAATAAGACGTGGGACAATTGAGTTGGTTTTAGGGAAAACAAGTGGTAAGAAAATCAGCGCTGGGAGGGAAAACAACAATAACAAAATAAGGATGTAGAGAAGAAAAGGGAACTCTATGTATTTTCAATATATTAATACGTGTATATGAACTAGTAAAACTATAGGTAGAGATTAGAAAATGGAAGTAGGACATGGCGTTTCAAGAGGAAAATAGAACTGGGCTGTGTATTTGATTCAGTAAAAAAACTGACTGCGGATGTTATAAGACAAAATATAACTAATTGAGGAGGACATCAATACCATTGTTACACTCACATCCCCTACTGCTACATATACTGGACCAATTACTAGAGCTCGCGCATGCCAGTAAAAGGGATGAACACTGTTGCGAGACCAAGCATGGAGATGATGGCATGCGCAAGGGGAACAAGAACGGAGTTACAAGTGATGATTTCAGGATTTTGAAGCCACCATAATGAGTGCATGAAGCCTTGGACGAAATATACAAGATGTCACTTCATAAAGTTCGTCCAAAGGCTATTCTAGGTGTTGCGTCACCTTATTATTGGGCCAGGCCCATGTAATTTCAAAATACTTAAGTATAGTTTGTTTTTACAGTCCGTATGTATGGGGAAACAAGAGTTAGGATTGGTTTCGGACCCCTCCTCCAAGGGCCACGAATTCCCCCCTCTTCCTCCATATATACAACCCTTAGGGCGTCGTTTAGACTTTGGGTTTTTGTATAGATTAAATGTTCACCATAGCTGCAACTTCGCGTACTTCGTTTGTGTTCAATGACCAGACCAAGACGTCACAGAACCCCACTTGATCAATAAAGCTTTTCTCTTATATTCACAATATCCAGATTGCAATCTTAGTTTCTTGCTTGATCTTTGTTTGCTTGCGGGAAATAGACCCTCGTGATCAGGCTGATCTTGCCCCGGCGTGGTCAATAAACTCTCGGAGTTGGTTTAGCGATTGCTAAGGCGCGACGTCCTGGCATGTTCGTAGTCAGATCCTCAAAGTCTACTCCATCAAAAATGATAGCCACCATCTCATCGAAAGACGGGACACCTTTGCCTCTATCACAAAGGCTGGCGGGCCAGAGGCCAGTTGATACCCGCTAGATCTTTGTGCCCCGTTGTCGTCATGGGCTGGGCCTGTTAAAAACAAAACCAAGTCGGAGCAGTCTACAACCCAGTTGAAACTTGCTCAGCCTACAAAAGCAGTATACTTGTTCGATCCCAGTTATTGGTCTGTACTTGCAGAATTCTCTCGTTTATTTAGTAAGTTGAAAACTTCGTAGGTTTCACCCTCTCAGACGTCAGCATTATTGTTCCATCGTGATAATAAGTGCATGCACTTGCTTGCGTACGGCCATGGACCTGCTGGTTCCACTGATGATCTTCATGCAAATTAGATGGTTTTCAGTGAAAGCGGACTAAATTCATTGCATTTTACATATTTATTTTCATTATGGAATATTTTTACATATTCCAACTAATAATATCGAACTAGGCGTTTTTTAGTCCATGGGAGGCGCTTCACGATCAAGGTCGCGACACTTAACTATTCTGGAAGGCCGAAATTCATCGCTCCTCTCTTTTAACAATTGCAATTGGGCTTGGCATGCCACTGCCCAGTTCTGACGTGCTGCGTCCAAGTATCATCTTGTGAAACCGGATGGATCCCCTGCGTACTTCGAATATGTAAATTTTTTGGAGAACTGGGAATTCGAACGACATGTGCTTATCCTACCCATCAAATAAAAGTCAGGTGCCTGAAAATTCGTTTCAAAACAAATGATTCAGATTTATATCCACGTCGACCCTCGACATGATGGTTGGAAGCAAATGCTATGTTCATACCGAAAGATCCTTAACAACAATACCAACTTGTAGACGACCATGTAGTACAAGTACCAATACCAAACTAACTTATAATCTTTTTAGTCCTGGCCCTAGTGTTCATCTGGTAGAAAATCTTGCAAGGAACCAGCTCCTACTCCTTCTCTTGGTCCAGGTCCCCGAGGTGGTAGTGGTGTATCACCCAGTTTATCCTCTCCTGGTCGAAGTTCTTGTTGTTGTGCAGCACCATAACCTTTTTGCTGCCCGTCTGCGGGCCGTTGAACATCACCGACAAGGTATTACCGGTCTTGTGCCACATAGCGTGCATGCCAGACTCCGACTGTATCTTGCAACGAGTCCGCGTGCCCCTTTTGAATGCCCAGAGTTGCACTGGAAGAAATGCTTGCTTAGACCACTCACTGTGATACCTGTAGTATTGTCGAATACAGGTTTTAGTGTATGTATTTGGCATTTTTTAATAACATCTTTGGCGTGTTGCAGTCACTTGTTTCACTTTTCATTAACTATCAAATTTTTATTGCTTCACTAGGTCCGCATCTAAAAAGAAAAAATAGAACTATAAACAAAGGAATATGTTTGTGCAAGTAGACGGCCGATCGGTGTCTCACCTCGAAGTTTCTCAGGATGGGTGTAGGATATGTCGTGCTTGCTGTTGATGGTTGGTATGAACAAATCAATGAGAGGGTGAGATCTCGCGCTGTCAGCACTCACTTTGGCCTCGAGGTGCTCGATCATCTCCTTATCCGTGGGATCGAACTTAGGTGAGTTAGGATGCACTTGATCCTAGAAAGGTATCTATCCTTCAAACTAACTACAATACATAATATCTAACAAAAGAGGGCCATGCTACAGCAGCAGGATACATGGCTTAGTCTAGATATCACTACGAATCAAGTTGTGTATATTTGCTATTGGCATGAACCACATTGCCGCATGTCGGGTTTGCAAAAGCTATTCATCGCATGGAAGCTTGATGCCTTTCACACACTAAAGATTATCTGGCAACAAGTTTTGTCGACGAATCTCTGGATGTGGTGATTCATGAAACCCGTTGTACAATATTGAAACACAGTTCCCCCTGGCGAATGGAAGTTGCATAGCACGGTAATCATCACCGGTGATATGATCGATGATTTGTTGGATGATCGGATAATTGAGCCCGAGGAACATGCAGTGGTTGCCGAGGCTGTAAACCCGCCTCTAGTTGAATACGCCTGGGCCAACAGAACTGGGATCTTTCTTGAACACGAAGCAGCATAGCCATCACAGTCACGAACGCCCCAGGCATTGTACTACATGTGGTTTGATGAAATGGTTTGGTCAATTTGGTACGTGCGAATGAGCATCAAATGACCGCCATCAGTTGAATGAGCGATAAACCACTACCCATTGACTCTTGTATTTCCAGGTCCTAGAATAATGAAGGCCAGCGCATTTGCGTCTACTGAAACAAATCAAATTGGAGACCAAAAGGAAGAGTATGTGTGGAATTAAGATTATTATAACAGTGACACATATCATAGACACAGAATTGCAATGTCGTGGTCATAATCATACCCCAAGTTAAAAAAATTAAGCCAATGGCTTTCATATTCTAGCAATATGTCATGGTTCAAACATCATGTAACAATGAGAGGAAAACAACTATGACAGGGCCTACAAAAATTCTACCATAGCAGTTACTACTGTTCTCATACCAAATCTAAACAATAACATGTGTGGTTATAAAAATGTTGGAAATGAGAGTAACACATAGCAATCTTGAGGTTATACTCATAATATCTGTTCTAACAATCATTGGGTGCCAATTGTTCTCATATCAACTCTAACAATAACACGTGTGGCCATAAAAATATAGGAAATGAGAGGAACATATAGCAATTATGTGGTTATAGACATACTATCTATTCTAAATTTCTAACAATCAACAGGCAGTCGTATTCATAAGGTAAAGATGAGATGAGATAGAACAATTACACGACGATAGATTCCACCAGTATAGGCAGCCAATCTGTGCATCGACCGCGTAAACAATGCCATCGTGCACTATAGAATCAGACAGAAATGGAGGCTCAACAGGATTGAGATGAGCCATAACCATGTATGGGAACCGGTTTCCAGATAGTCTAATCCCGAGTTGAACAAGGCAATGAGCTTGTAATCCATGTAGTCTTCTGATGGTGTGGGCACTTCGCAGATTACAACCTTCAGAAAACGGAGGTCGCACCAAAAGCCCGACGCATCTCCTGCGTAGTAGGAAGGAGTGTCCTGCGGGCCGGCGGTATCCAACGATGGAAGGGTGATCTCTCGCTAGGTGTAGATATCCACGAGATGCCACAGACTACCAGATTGGTGGATGAGGACGATCCAATTGTCCTTCATGCCCTCCCAGTAGTGCTCGCGCATGAAGGACAGGTGTACGGGTAGTGATAGCATGTCGAGGGCACCATGACAACCTTCGTAGGATCGTCAATGTAACATCCCAAAATTCTAAATTTTGGAATGTTATAATAAATAGATAGTAATGATTGACAGTTTGATTGATTGTGTGAAGTTGAGTGAAATTTGAAACTTTTGAAAGTTAAATGAGAGGGAATAACAGGAATTTCCCAAACTTTCATTTTTGCATTTATGATCTCGGTGAATTCAAATTCTTTTCAAATACAAAACACTAGAGAGAAGATGACATGAATTCCTCCATTTAAATAAATGAAAAGGGTTTTGAAAATATTTGAATTTTATTTGGAAATATTTTCCAATTCAGAAAGTTTAAGCAACTCAATGATTTTCATGAGAGAAGATAAAATGACTTCTTCAAAACATATGAAATATGAGTTGGAGGTTTAAAAGGATCAAATTTAAAGTCCTTTTGAAATTATTTTTAATTTGGCGTTATTTGGTTTTTATTCAAATTATTTTTCTCCAAAAAAATATATGGAAAATAGGGTAAAATGATTCACTACATTAGAAAATGGGAGAAAAATGGGTTTGAAATTATTTTGGTATTTTTAAAGTTATTTTTATTGTATTTTATTAGAGCAGAAGCACTCTTTGCTTTATTTTAATTTTTGTGGATTTTATTTGATGCTAGAAAAATGTTCATGTTGTAGAAAATCTTTTTCTGAATATTTTGATATATTATATGCCTATATAATGTTTTTATTTATTTTGCTTTTATTATTTTTCATTTGCCTGTGTTAAAAAAAACTTTTCCACCGACTGGGCCGGCCCAGCTCCCAGGCAAGGCTACGGCCCAGCCCACGTCGCCTATCGCCACCGTCCCCGAGCGGGACTCCGCTCAGGAGTCCGCCGCCGCCATGGATGCCATCCTCGCCGCGGACTCCTCGCGCCGCCTCTCCCTTGCCCCTTTCCCACGCCTTCGAGGCCACCCCTCCATAAATAGCCCGCCCCGGCCCCGCCTTCTCTCTCCTCGCAGGAGCCGCCGCCTGCCCTGCATCTCGCGCCGGCGCCGCACAATCGCTGCCGCCCGCTTGCGATCGTTACCGCCGCTGCCTCTCCTCCGCCATCTCAGCGTTGCCGTGCCGCTGCCGCCGCGCCACGACCACCGTGCCGCTCTCCACCGCCTAAGCCGCCGCCTCGCTGCCGCGCCGGAGCCGCCGTCTCGCTGCGCCGCCCTCATTGGAGTTAACTTCCGCCGCCACCGGTTTATTCACCCGAGCCGGTATAAACCGCCGAAACCCGCCACGGTTCTTTTCTAGTTCGGTTTTTCGTTTTAGATTGGTTTAATTTTATTAGGTTAGTTTAATTAGCGATCATTTGTTCGTTTAGATCTGTTAGTGAACGTTTTCGTTCGTTAGGTTCTGTTAGCGAGCGTTCGCTCGATAGAATTTTCCTTTTCTTTTTATCTTCTGTCAGGGACCTAGTTGTAGTTGTTTTGTTTACAGATATACCCCTGTTTTTCAAACTAGCACAACTTTTTATTCGTTTGTCAAAATTCAACGAAACCAACGCCCACTTCTGCGTTATGATCCCCTCTATCCAGTTAATCAACTTGAACATGTTTTTGAAAGTCTAAAATTTCAATTCAAACAGATTTGTATTTGAACTTCGTTTGATCGTAATTTGAGTTTTATAACTCCGATTCAGTTGTTTCTTTTTGCAAACCGAAGCTCTTGACCTAAACTTTCTGATAAGGCCAAATCCACATAATTTTGGCACTGACATAAATTGTTTTATGTTGCAAGAGTTGTTTGCTTGGTTTTGATGTTTTCCGAATTGTCTTCTTCGTTCTTTCGATCTTTTGAATGATTGCTTATGTGTGGTTACTATTGCTTGCTCACAATAGATTGACTGGAGTGTGACAAGTAGAACTATCAAGAGTTATGAGTGCAAATCATCTTATATGGTTAGGACTTGATAATATGTTTGTATTGGGAAGTAGTTGATGAGGTAGGAACCTATTGTCCTTCATTCAATCCTTGGGAGTTACTTTTACGTTATTCTCATACTGCTCTGCTAAGCTCGTAGACGTGGATTGGTTGAGTGATTCATGACAGATGTGAGAGTTATTACTTAATGGTTAACTTAAGGTGGCTACTTTAATACACATCTGTGTCGAATGGTAGGGGCACCCTGGAGCACCCAGTGGTTTGCCCGGGCACCTGGAGAACCCAGTGTTTGCCCAAGGGGATCCCGGAGGACCAGTGTGATCACCCTATGGAATGCCACCTAGGCTTAAAGGGATCATAAGATTATTCATGCTAGAAACTTCTGTGTGCAGCCACAAGCTATTATGGGATCTAGCATAGTTGAGTATGTAGCATGACCTCTTTCAGTGGTGGGCTAGCAGATGTAGGGGAAAGTAGGTATAACTGTCCACCCAGAGTAAAGAGTTAATGTTTCTGAAAGACTGTGTCTCGGTCATCCGTTTCTCAAACACCATGCAGTGTGAGAAATCCAACGGAGGAGATCGGGTCTTGTGGGGAAAAGTGTGCAAACCTCTGCAGAGTGTACAAACTAATCGTGATTAGCCGTGTCCCCGGTTATGGACATCTTGAGTATGTGGTTCTTGAATTATCAAGTTGATCTCATCACTCTAATTAATTAATTTGTTGGGTTGATGATTATTAATTTGGGATTGAGTTCGAGGAACCTTCTCATGTTTTTCAACCAACTTTGTAGTTAAATAAAATATATTCCTTTGCAGTAGGGAAAAATTGGCTTTGTGCAAAAAACATTATTACCATAGAGCTTTTCCACCAGCCAAATATGCATGTAGTGATAGTCATTATTCATTATTATTATATGGTGTGAATTTGCCAGTACATTCAATGTCTCATGTTGCAGGATTCTTACGACGAGTAAGTGATACGTTAGGGTTACGATTTGTACACTCAACTTTGCCGTTGGTGTTGATGGGAATCCACAACCTTGTTCTTACTTCCGCTATTTGGATTGAGGTAATAGTATTTACGTTACTATATGCATGTGATTTACCTCTGTTATAAATCCTCGAGTACTGTGTGTGTCAGCATACCGATCCAGGGATGACACTTAAGCACAAAGACTTGACCGTCTGAGGTTGGGTCGCTACAAGATGGTATCAGAGCACATGTTGGCTGTAGGACGTGACCCCTAGAAACTGTCAAGCCCATAGGAAACAATTTTCTCTAAAATTTTATTTTCAAAAAGATCTCTTACCTCTCTTCTTTTTTGAGCTTTATCAAATTTTCCCTTTTAGTTAGACTATACCCTTTCCCCTTTTGACCACACGAAGATTCAACTCATGAGACTATTCCAAGAAGTACAAGATATCGGACAACTAAGACCACTTCGGAATGAAGAGGATTTTACCGTGCATTGTAATTATGGAAACTACAACTGTTGAAGACTCTGAAGACTAGGAAAATTTGAAGGCTCTGAGGAATTCCCAGATTGGTATGACCTAGGAAAGCTACCCATATGGAACTTATCAGGCTATGGAAGCTGTCAATACCTGAGATCAAGGTGTGTTGGAGAAAAGAGGAAAGCTACCCATATGGAACTTGTCAGGCTATGGAAGCTGTCAATACCTGAGATCAAGGTGTGTTGGAGAAAAGATCCTAACATGGAGCGTGAAAATTCAAAGTTTTTTCAAGAAAACCCTAAGGCAGGAGATATCAACTATGGAATGATAGCTCATGGGAATGACAAGGGAAGAAACAGAGCTATCCATGATGTTATTGCCCGCTTATGGAATTGTCACTGTGCTAAGTTAAGCATGCTTTTCTTTGGAAGGATTGGAGGACAAGAAAGCTGATGGAGTACCTATCAGCAAGACGAAGTTTTAACCTTATCGCCAGGATCTGGAGTGTTACATCAAGAAGTTTAGGGTGGACCTTTAGGAAATCTTATTTGACAAGGAAGCATTTCATGAAGAACTTCGGACCAGAAGCTGATAGTAGCTAAACTTGAGGAGCAAAACCTCGAGATATTGGAGATTCATCAAGAACTGAAGGATAGTAGGACCATATTTTATGCCAAGGATATTGAAACCCAGAAGTTTGGAACGCAACTCTAGGAATATTAAAGGATGTCACGAGAGACTTCGCGACAACAGAGATGATCTGGCAAAAGAACTTGAGAAGGACAAGCACGATCGGAAGAAGCCATCGGAGACCTGTGCAAGACTTGAAGAGTTTGGTGACTTTGCAGATTTATTGACCATTAGAAGACCAAACCCCTGTTATATACCTACGTTAGATGCAACGTTTGTGAGCTATCATTCGTTTTATGTTTTTTTTACAGCCACAAATAAAATCTGTCTTTTCAAAACTTTCGTTTGTATTGTGTGTATCCCTCTCTATCTCTCTCGTCTCACCCCAAAAACTATGGACCAATAGGGGATGAATGGAGATGAGCATATATTTTCTGGACCGATGAGTCAATTGGAGACGGACCGATGGATTCATAACATGGAAGATCATATGGAGAATAACCCTATAGTCGGAAAGGATATGACCTAGCATGCTCTTCAGTGCTTTGAAACAGGTGCTGCTACTTGGTGGAGGATGTATCAAACCATCAATGGATGGCAAGCATTAACCACTTGGAAAGAATTTAAGTTGACTTTGCCAAAGTCCCGGCTTGTGTCCCAGAAGGTGAAGCCTTATGGAAAGGATATGAAGAAACATTGCACATGCAAGCTCTATGGAGAAATAGGACACAACCATAAGGAACACAAGGATGAATGCCCTAATTGTGAAGAAAGTCGCCCAGCTGAAGAATGCCCGACTAGGTAGATTATTTGTTTCTTGTGTGAAGGGACTACCCACTACCCTGCTCAGTGTCACAATCACCCCATGGTACAACAAACCATACAGCAGAAGAAAGAAGCAATGAAAGGAGCCGTCATGGAAATTTTAGAAGAACTCGTGATGAAGGAAAAGGTGGAGAACACACCCAAAGAGGACTCAATTAAACCCTGCACCAAGTCGTTCTATTCATGTGGAGAAGAAGGACACATCTCCCAGAATTGTCGGAATGGCGACCTAGTAGCATTCCTGATAGAGGAAGTAGAGTATGACCCGCAGGAGATAGAAGCCCTGATTAGAACGGAAAAGTCCATGAAGAGAAGTAGATTGGATTCCAAGAAGAACCTGAGTCATATCGCCTGTTTCAGGTGCAAGGAGTCAGGGCACTACTTCAGCTATTGCTCAAAAAGGAAGCCGAGGACCCAAGGAGGCTATGTAGTCATAAGGAAACCACGAGACTTGTTGGAAGTAATATGGTTCTACTGAAATGAAGCAGGGCACTTTGCCAGAGATTGTCCCAAGGAGGAGGAGACTTGTGATAATTAGTTGTGTCTGTGAGCAGTATAGTAGCAGTAGTGAGAACATTTATTTTATATTGAGGGTTGAGTTGAGGCATGTAATGGAAATGCAGAAGATTGTAATAATTGGAGAATCAATAAAGTTAGCATCATTGGTACTGATTTGGATTTTATGAAGAAAGATTTTCGAGGATATGAGAATTTCGTTCTATGGAAGAATTGGAGCATTTTAATGGTGGTAGTACCCTGTGAGAACACTTGAACCCTAGAGAAGATAATGATATTCCATGGAGTGGATGTTGGACAAGATAAGTACGAGTTTTATCTCGATATGTTGGATACCCCAAGAATATGAAGGGATGAAGTACTATTGGATATAAAGGAGGTAGAAGGTTGGTTTTGGAGTAATTTTAACTCCATGATGAGTTTGAGTAATCACGTCTTAGTTTGGTGCCAATAGAAGGAAGAGAGACAGTAAAATTGGATGATTTTAAGTATGCTAGGAAGCTGGATGTTGGAATAATGATTAGTTTCCCCAATGATGAATTCAATGTTTACAAGTGATGTGATGGGCCATAACCCACAGGCCCCAGGACCTGCCAAGAAGCCAGCACACTCTTGCTGAAGGAAAAACCCTGGAAGAGGATACGCCTTTATCAACAGACGATCTTATAGGATTACGCAAAACCTGAGAGATGTGAAGGAATGATAGATGTTTTGTGTGGCTTGCAGAATCCATGGATTTATCTGAACTTTGTTCATCGACAAGAGAACTTCTGCAATCCTTGTGAGGATGACCGAGTGTTAGAATGCGAGATTCGCTAAACCGTACACAAGGTAATGATTTGGGTGCGGGATGGATTGATCACCATACCGACTTACTCTTATTATTCGCCTTGCTATATGGGATGGTAAATCTGAGTGACTTTCCTATAGTAGCGTGACAATGATCAAAACCTTTTTTAAACCCTAGAATGGTATAAGTATTTTTCCCTTGTACAAGGCAGCTGTTGCCAACCGTAGGATATGCGGTGAGGTTCAACCCAGACCCATTTCCGGCAGGAGAAACCATAAATGGTTGACCACCATGAGATATCGATAGTTGATTAGTATTGGCGCCAGACCCGTCAGCTAAGAAGACCCAGTCTCGGAATAACCTTACTAAGATGAAAGGACAGAAGAATTGAGATAAAGGTTATGCCACTACCGGAAGAGCCCAGAGAAGGAATTTTCTGTCAACGATAAGGAAGGAGTATATAAAGTTTGATGGAAACATAACCATGTTCTAAGGGTGGTAGCACCCCAGACCCCCTGTGATGATCGATGGATTTTGAGAAGACCCCAAACCTAACCTATTTCTTTCTAGCATGTCCGAATCTCGAGGACGAGATTCATTTTAAGGGTGGTAGGTTTGTAACATCCCAAAATTCTAAATTTTGGAATGTTATAATAAATAGATAGTTATGATTGATTGTTCGATTGATTGTGTGAAGTTGAGTGAAATTTGAAACTTTTGAAAGTTAAATGACAGGGAATAAAAGGACTTTCCCAAACTTACATTTTTGCATTTATGATCTCTGTGAGTTCAAATTCTTTTCAAATACAAAACCCTAGAGAGAAGATGACATGACTTCTTCCGTTTAAATAAATGAAAAGGGTTTTGTAAAGATTTGATTTTTATTTTTAAATATTTTCCAACTCAGAAACTTTAAGCAACTCAATGATTTTCATGAGAGAAGATAAAATGAGTTCTTCAAAACATATGAAATATGAGTTGGAGGTTTAAAAGGATAAAATTTAAAGTCCTTTTGAAATTATTTTTAATTTGGCGTTATTTGGTTTTTATTGAAATTATTTTTCTCCAAAAATAAAATATATGGAAATTAGCGTAAAATGATTCTCTACATTAGAAAATGGGAGAAAAATGGGTTTGAAATTATTTTGGTATTTTTATAGTGATTTTTATTGGATTTTATTAGAGCAGAAGCACTCTTTGCTTTATTTTAGTTTTTATGGATTTTATTTGATGCTAGAAAAATGCTAACGTTGTAGAAAATCTTTTTTAAAATATTTTGATATATTACATGCCTATATAATATTTTTATTTATTTTGCTTTTATTATTTTTCATTTGCCTATGTTTTTTAAAAAAAACTTTTCCACCGATCGATCGACGGCCCAGTGTGAGCCGTGCCACAGCCTCACGCCGCTTATCGCCACTGCCCCGAAGCGGACTCCACCGCCGCCATGGACTCCGTCCTCGCCGCGGACTCCTCGCGCCGCCTCTCCCTTGCCCCTCTCCCACGCCTCCGAGGCCACCCCCTCTATAAATAGCCCGCCCCGGCCCCGCCTTCTCTCCCCTCGTAGAAGCCGCCGCCTGCCCCGCATCTCGCGCCACCGTCGCACAGTCGCCGCCACCGCCGCTGCCTCTCCTCCGCCTTCCCGTGTCACGCCGCCTTGCCATACCGATCTTTGCACGCGCTGCCACCACCACCGCGCTGCTCTCCGCCGCCGAAGCCGCCGCCTCGCTGCCGCACTGGAGCCGCCGTCTCGCCGCGCCGCCCTCACCGGAGTTAGCCACCGCCGCCGCCGGTTTATTCGCCCGAGTCGGTATAAACCGCCGAAACCCGCCCCGGTTCTTTTCTGGTTCGGTTTTTCGTTTTAGATCGGTTAAATTTTATTACGTTAGTTTAATTAGCGATCGTTCATTCGTTTAGATCTGTTAGTGAAAGTTTTCGTTCGTTAGGTTCTGTTAGCGAGCGTTCCCTTGATAGAATTTTCCTTTTCTTATTATTTTCTTTCAGGGACCTAGTTTTAGTTGTTTTATTTACAGATTGGCCCCTGTTTTTCAAACTAGCACGACTTTTTACTCAGTTGTCCAAATTCAACGAAACCAACGCCCACTTCTTCGTTATGATCCCCTCTATCCAGTGAATCAACTTTAACATCTTTTTGAAAGTTTAAAATTTCAATTCAAACAGATTTGTATTTGAACTTCGTTTGATCGTAATTTGAGTTTTATAACTCCGATTCAGTTGATTCTTTTTGCAAATCGAAGCTCTTGACCTAATCTTTCCGATAAGGCCAAATCCACATGATTTTGGCACATTTAGAAATTTTTTTATGTTGCAAGAGTTATGTGCTTGGTTTTGATGTTTTCCGAATTGTCTTCTTCGTTCTTTCCGATCTTTTGAATGATTGCTTATGTGTGGTTACTATAGCTTGCTCACGATAGATTGAGCGGAGTGTGACGAGTAGAACTATCAGGTGTTATGAGTGCAAATCATCTTCATCAACAGTACAAGCCATGTTCACACTTTGATCATATCCCTTTCATACCCAGTTTTTATGCATTAGTTTCAACCCTCGAACACTGCATGGTTAGGACTTGATAACATGTGGGTATTGGTAAGTAGTTGATGAGGTAGGAGTCCTGGATGCAAACCTTGGGAGTTACTTTTAAATTATGCTCATACTGCTCTGCTAAGCTCGTAGATGTGGATTGGTTGAGTGATTCATGACAGATGTGACAGTTATTACTTAATGGTTAACTTAAGGTGGCTACTTTAATACACATCTGGTGGAATGGTAGGGGCACCCTGGAGCACCCAGTGGTTTGCCCGGGCACCTGGAGAACCCAGTGCTTGCCCAAGGGGATCCTGGAGGACCCGTGTGATCACCCTATGGAATGCCACCCAGGCTCAAAAGTATGATAAGATTATTCATGCTAGAATCTTCCTTGTGCAGCTACAAGCTATTATGGGCTCTAACATAGTTGAGTATGTTGCATGACCTCTTTCAGTGGTGGGCTAGCAGACGTAGGGGAAAGTAGGTGTAACTGTCCACCCAGAGTAAATAGTTAATATTTCTGAAAGACTATGTCTCGGTCATCCATTTCTCAAACACCATGTAGTGCGAGAAATCCAACGGTGGAGATCGGGTCTTGTGGGGAGAAGTGCGCAAACCTTTACAGAGTGTACAAACTAATCATGATTAGCCATGTCCCCGGTTATGGAAATCTTGAGTATCTGGTTCTTGAATTATCATGTTGATCTCATCAATCTAATTAATTAATTTGTTGGGTTGATGATTATTAATTTGGGATTGAGTTGGAGGAACCTTCTCAATGTTTTTCAACCAACTTTGTAGTTAAATAAAATATATTCCTTTGCAGTAGGGAAAAATTGGCTTTTCGCAAAAAAATTATAACCATAGAGCTTTTCCACCAGCCAAATATGCATGTAGTGATAGTTATTATTCATCATTATCCTATGGTGTGAATTTGCCAGTACATTCAATGTACTGACTTACATGGCTGCAACGTCTCATGTTGCAGGATTCTTACGACGAGTAAGTGATAAGTTAGGGTTATGATTTCTACACGCAATTTTGCCATTGGTGTTGATTGGAATCCACAACCTTGTTGTTACTTCCGCTATTTGGATTGAGGTAATAGTATTTACGTTACTTTATACATGTGATTTACCTCTGTTATAAATCTTTGAGTACTGTGTTTGTCAGCACACCGATCCAGGGATGACACTTAAGCAAAGAGACTTGACCATCTGAGGTCGGTTCGCTACAGTCAAGTCGGTGTCTGGGCCACCTGCGAGGATCGGGCGTCAGCAAGCAGGGTGTGTTGAAAAGGGTAGGCTGGTTGCAGACGAGTAGACGATACAAAGACACTGAGCATGCGGCCAGAGGCACAGTGCTGAGCAGGTCCATACAATTATAGATCTGCTCCAAGAGAACATTAGGGAGGGAATCCCAATCGCGGCTCTACGTATCAATCGGTTTTGCCATAGGGTTTTTAGGGCGTTGAGTGATTAGGGTCTTCGGTGCCTCCGAGCGAGCGGGGAAATGGTTTCGGGCGGGCGAGCAAAGAAGATGTCGTGTGTTGGCGAGCAGTGAGCGGGTTGATATGGTACGCGCGAGATAACAAGGAAGATGGCACGGGCGGGCAAGCAGTGAGCGGGGGGAAATGGTGTGCGGTGATTGTCGGATTTCGGGTTCCGGCAAAACCCTTAAGGTTCGAACACTGGGGTGCGCGCGACAATCTCCCCCTACCGAATCATGCCCTCAGCCTCATCGCGTTCTCAAGGCCTAGCTCGACAAACCTGCAACACAAGAGACACGAGACTTATACTGGTTCAGGCCACTGTTGTGGTGTAATACCCTACTCTAGTGTGGTGTGGTGGATTGCCTCTGGGCTGATGATGAACAGTACAAGGGGAAGAACAGCCTCCTGAGGAGAGGTGTTCTTGTGCTTGGTGAGCTTGTGTGCGTGAGGATGGATCTAGTCCAAGACGAAGTGATCCCTATGGTGGTGGCTAGTCCTATTTATAGAGGCCCTGGTCCTCTCCCCAAATATTGAGCGGGAAGGGAGCCAACAACGGCAAAATTCGAAGGGAGACAACTAGTACAAGCTATCCTGACTAAAGGGGGTCTTCTCCTGCCAAAGGCTCTGGTGGTGACGCCATCTTGGGCTCCATGGTGACCTCCATCCTGCCGTCCTGCTGGCCTTGGTCTCATTGCACCGATATGGAAACCTTTGCCTGAGGTCTCGAGACTCCTCGCCTGCGCTTGCCCCTTTAGCACCAAACAGGAAATGAGGACACTGTGCGCGCTGGCGCCCGCCTAGCCTTGGTCATCACGGCTGACATCGTAGGAACCTCACGAGGTTCCCCTTGCCTTGATCTCTCCGCCCCTTTTGAGCCAGCCTGGCAAGGCAGCTCCCGAGGAGGTCTTGTGTCATACGCCTCGTGAGGCTTGGCCCCTCGCGAGTGTCTTGAGTGTTTGTTGGTGAACATGGGCCGTACAGGGCCGCTGGTGGAGCCACGCCATGGGCCGCAGGCAGGCAAGTCTGGGGGCCCCCATTCCCAGGATGCAGACAGTAGCCCCCAGGCCTAAGGCGCGCTCGAACTTGGCTTCGAGGCGAAACCAAAGGGCAAGTGCGAAGCACGGCGGGCCCCAACAGCCTACGGCTTTGGTCGACGCCTGGTGATTGATTGGACGTGGGCGTCTCCGCTTCCCCATGCTACCTCGGCAACTGCCCAACTTGACGAGTCCCTGCTGGATGCAAGGGAAAACAATCATTACCTGTGATCATGGGGATCGCCAATTGGCCTTCTCCTGCTATAAATGAGGAGGGGGAAGAGACCCCATTCCTCATCTCTTCTTGCTCCACTCGCTTCTTCTTCCTCGCTCCATAGCTAGCAGCGACCCCCATGGCGCCTACGAAGAGGTTCTCGGCCGCGGAGAAGGGGAAGGCTCGCTAAGAGGGGCCCGGCTGCCTGCCGCCCAAGCGTGGGTTTGGCCGTCCCCGTAAGCACGCCGCGACCCCCGCCGCGGCTCCTCGCTGCCACGGCGGTGCCTCTTCTGGTGGTGGGGCTCGTCCAGATCGTGGCAGCCCCGTCGATGAGGAAAGGCGCGCCATGGTCGCATGGCCTCCTCGGTCGTGCTTCCACTTGGCGGAGGTGCTGCTAGAGTTTGTTGTTTGGTCGGAGAATCCGGCCAGCACCTGGCTTCAGCTCATGCGCTTCTTCGCCAGCGAGCTGCCGGCCACAGTTCCAGGCGGGCTCTGGCTGCAGGCGGACAACTGCTGTAGCTAAGCTTCGTGGGTCGCGGTTGAGATCTCCGTTGCTGGCAACGTGGCTCTGGCCCGCGGCTGGCATACGTTTGCCCGCGCGCGCGGCCTAGGCAGGCGGTGCACCCTCCAGTTCAAGTACGACGGCAACATGACCCTCTACCTGCGGGTGTTCAGAGAAGACAGACGCTGCGTCGGGTGTTGCACTGAGGACAACGATGGCGACGAGGTTCTTGGCGACGGTCGAGATGAGTGTGAGGATGATCTTACGCCCAACTACGGCGGTTCTCCCTCCGGCGACAGCTCCAGCAGTGGCGGCTACGACCAGCCGTCGCGCTCGCTTCGAAGGTGGCAGCAGGTCTTCTAGCCGCCGCGCCCCAGTGAAGCGCGAGGAAGGGTCCAGCTGAGCTTAGGAGGGCACCATGGGTCCATCCTCACGGGCTGCTGCAGGGGCACGCGCCGCTTTTTTTTGTTCTTCCTTTCCTTCCTGCATTAAGAGAGAGACGAGTATGCGGCCCCGCAGGGGTGTGCAACAAACTATGATTTCCAAGTTGTTATGCTATGTTTATCGTTCCTCTGTTGTGTCACAGTATCAGTGTTTTACATAGGCGCGTAGAAATAACTTAGCTTGAGGTGCTTGAAGTAGCTTCTACCTCACGAGGCGCGCATTTCTCAGTACCTGGCGAGGCCTCCTCGACTTGGGGAGGGTCTGCAAAAAATTGTTAGAAAACTTTTGTTCTTCCGAGCCCTGGTCGCAGGTGCTGCCGGCTACGATCCCGCGCTTCGTATCGCGGTACCCGAGGGGCACGGATTGAGAGGGGTGCACCAGCTTGCGGCTCGAACGAGGGTGCCTCGCGAAAAAACAGGCGAGACGCTCACGAGGGCATGAGGGCACCTATCTAGCCCCCTCGCGAGGGACGCGCGAGAGAGTACATGTCAAACAAAGAACCGAAGGCAGAAACAGAGGCAGAAGGCGATGGGACAAGACTGACAAGGAACACCAGAAAGAAAATTTTGATTAAAGAGGGGAAAGCCAACTACGGAAAACAAATGAAAAGCCACGTCCGGCTCCTAGTCTAGTCTTCTTGTCTTCTCACCAGCGTGGAGCTAAGTGATGCCACTAGGACATGGGAGGGAGCCCCAGAGGCCCGAGGGCGGCACTCCTGACACTCCGGGGCGTGTACAGCCCCACTCATTATTACGTTAGAGTTTCACAAGTGGAGACCTTCACAGGCACTGGGCCTTCTTCACAGGCTCTGGGCCTTTCTTCATGGGTAGAACTTCCGGAGGTGCTGGATGTTCCAGGTGTTCTAGATGGGTACCCTGTCCTGCGTCTCCAGGCGCGCGGCGCCAGGCTCAGAGACATGGGCGACCCTAAACGGGCCCTAACACATGGGTGAGAGCTTATGCAACCCTTCCCTAGAGACCACCCGCCTTAGGATGAGGTCACGCACCTCGAGCATCCTGGAGCGAACGCTGCGGCAGTGGTACCGTCGCAGCGCCTGCTGATATCTTGCCGCCCGTAGCGTGGCTTCACGGCGGCGTTCCTCCCCCAGCACGAGGTCCATCCCCCGAAGGTGTCCTGCTGCGCCTCATCAAATGCCAGGACCCATGCAGAGCGATGCCTGGCCTCGTGAGGGAGAACCGCTTCTGCTCCGTAGACGAGGAAGAATGGGGTCTCGCTTGTTAGCTTGGTCGCGGTGGTGCGGATGGACCACAACACGGACTGAGCTCGTCGTTCCAGCCCCTGCCGCAGGCCTCGAGCTTCTTCTTGAAGGTCCTGGTCTTGAGGCCTCTCAGGACCTCCTCGTTGGCGTGTTCGGCCTGACCATTGCTCCGAGGGTGTGCCACCGAAGCATGGCCGATCTGCATTCCAAGGTTAGCACAATATGTCTTGAAGAGATTGCTAGTGAACTGCGAGCCGTTATTGGTGATGATGCGGTTGGGGACCCCAAACCGGCTTGCGAGTCCCTTGAAGAACTTGACCGCAGAGCCAGTCGGGATGGTGCGGACGACTTCTACCTCCGCCCACTTGGTGAACTTGTCGATGGCGACGTAGAGGTAGCGGTAGCCCCCAGGCGCTCGTGGGAACGGGCCCAAGATATCCAGCCCCCAGACCGCGATCGGCCAGGAGAGTGGGATGGTCTGGAGGCCCTGATCCGGCTGATGGATTTGCTTGGCGTGGAAATAACAGGCCTCACAGGACTTCACTAGCTCTGTCGCGTCGTTGAGTGCCGAAGGCCAGTAGAATACACTGCGAAACACCTTGCCGACGAGGGTCCGTGATGACAAGTGGTCGCCGCAGTCCCCGCCGTGTATGTCGGCTAGCGGCTCTTTCCCCTGCTCCCTGGAGATGCAACGCAGGGAAACGTCATTTAGCTGCTACCTGTATAACTCACCGTCCTGGATGCAGTATGTCGTGGCCTGTCGGGCCACACACTCCGCATACTCCTCCTTTTCCAGCAGCGTCCCTTGTGTCAGGTATTCCTTGAATTCCTTGGTCCAGCACCCCTCCTGAGGCTCGAGCGCCAAGAGCAAGCGCGCTCCCTGTGTCGGGTCGCAGGCCGGGGCTCCCGAGGAAGGTGGTTGAGGGAGCTCCTCCCAAGGAAGCACTATCCTTGAAAGTGGCGGTGTTGCCGATGGTTTGAAGAGCCGCTCCTCGAAGACGCCAGGCTCTTGGGGTAGCCGGTTGGATGCCCTTCTGGCGATGTCTTCGGCTTCCTTGTTGGTGCCACGGGGCACATGCTGCAATTCCAGGCCCAGGAACCGCTTCTCCATCTTGCGTACCTCCGTGAGGTACGCCTCCATGTGCTCGTCTTTCGGCTCATGTACCTTGTTGGAGAAGTTGACGAGGAGCTGCGAGTCGCCCTTGATGGTGAGGCGCTTCACCCCCAGGGCCATCGCAGCCTTGAGGCCAGCTATGAGGCCTTCTTACTCTGCTATGTTGTTGGAGACCTTCTCGCCCTGCTGGAAGCATAGCTGCACAGCGTAGTAAAGCTTGTCCTAAGTGGGTGAGATGAGCACTTCTCCAGCCCCCACGCCCTGGCGCGCAAAGGTGCCATCGAAATACATAACCTAGCCGTCTGGCACTTCACTCCCCGGCGAGAGGGACCGATCCTCGCCTTCTTCAAGCCCTGGGGCGTCCGTCCATTCTGCCATGAAATCACCAAGCGCGGATCCCTTGATGACCCTGGTTGTGCTGAACTCCAACGGAAATGCCTGCAACTTGATGTTCCACTCAGTGACTCTCCCGGCAGAGTTGGGGCTCCTGAGCACCCTCTCCAATGGGTAGGCCGAGATGACCTTGATGGGGTGACCTTGAAAGTAGTGTCGCACCTTGCGCGAGCCCACCAAGAGCGCGAGCAGGAGCTTCTGAGGCATGGGGTAACACGCCCTCGTGTCCCGCAACACCATGCTGACGAAATACACAGGGTGCTCGACGAGGGCTGGTGCATTGACGAGGCTCGCGGCTTCAGGAGGTTGGGCGCCTCCTGAGACAACGAAACCCCAAAGCCTGGTTGCTTGTTGGGGCTTCCGCAGGCCCAAGTGCCCCGTCTTGTTGAGCCTAGTCCTTTGATGATGTCGCCATAGCCCTCACGGGGCCCTCTGGGTCTTGCTCCGCCACGGCTGAGGGAGCGGCTTGGTGCGACGCATCCCTGACCCGGCGCTCCTCCCGGACCGCCACCAGAGCTGCGCTGGCGGAGTAAGGGGTGGCGGCAAGGTACATCACCAGGGGCTCGAGAGGCCGGGGCGCCACCATCACTTGAGGGCTGGTCAGGTATCTCTTGAGGTCTTGAAACGCTTGGTCCGCCTCCGGGGTCCACTCAAATGGGCCCTTCTTCTTCATCAGCTTGAAGAATGGTAGGGCGCGCTCTCCCAGCTTGGAGATGAAACGCCCCAACGCAGTCACGCGAACGGCAAGCCTCTGCATCTCCTTGAGGGTTTGTGGTGGACTCGTGTCTTCGATTGCCTTGACCTTCTCTGGGTTCGCCTCGATCCCTCTATGGGACACGAGGAATCCCAGCAGCTTGCCGGAAGGGACTCCAAACACGCATTTCTCCGGGTTGACCCGCAAGTCCACTCGGCGCAGGCTTTCGAAGGTCTCCTCCATGTCCTGAATTAAAGTTCTCGCCCCCCGAGACTTCACCACAATGTCATCGACGTAGGCTTCAGCGTTCCCCCCGAGCTGCCGACCCAGGGGGATGTGCATCAGTCGTTGGAAGGTCGCACCCGTGTTGCACATCCCGAAAGGCATGCAAGTGTAGCAGTATACTCCGCACGGGGTTAGGAAGGCCGTCTTCTTGACATCTTCTACTGCCGTCTTGATCTGGTGGTAGCCTGAGAACGCATCCAGGAAGCACAGCAGGTTGCACTCGGCAGTGGAGTCGATGATTTGGTTGATGCGTGGATGCGGGAACGGATCTTGGTGGCAGGCCTTGTTGAGCTTGGTGAAGTCGACACACATGCGCTCCTTTCTGCCTTTCTTGGGCACAACGAAGGGGATTGCCAACTATTCAGGGTACCGGACCTCGTGAATGACACATGCTGCCTCTAGCTTGCTGGTTTCTTGGATGATGAACGACTGCTTCTTGGTGGACTGCCGCCGCGCCCTCTACTTCACAAGGCGTACATTGGGGCACACCTTCAGGTGATGCTCAATCACTCCCAGCTGATCGGGCTCCCAGGGGAATACTTCCTTGTTTGCGCGCAAGAACTTCACTAGTGCCTCTTCTTGATCGGGATCGAGGTTGGAACCTATGGTGATGTTGGCCCCCGAGGACCCATCTTCCTCGACCGGCACCTACTTGGTTTCCGCCCGGTCTTGAGTGAACAACTGCTTCTTCTTGGTTGGTGCGGCTTCTTTAACCTTGGAGGCGTCCGCGTCAGCCGGTTGCACCGCCGCGGCGGTCTTGAGGGCAAGCTTGAGTACCGCCAGAGCCTCCTTAGTATCTCCCACTATGGTGAGGACGTCCTTGATCCTAGGCATCTGCATGAGGTTGTAGGCCGGATGGGTCGCTGCCATGAACTGAGCCAGAGCCAGGTACCCGAGAATAGCGTTGTACGAGAGGCCGATGTGGGCGATATCGAAGTCGATCAACTCAGTGTGGTAGTTGTCGCGGGTGCCGAAGGTCACGAGAAGACGGATCTGCCCCAGGGGGCTAGAGGGGCCGCCGCTGACGCCGGAGAAGGGCTTGCTAGGGTGGAGCCGCTCGAGTGGTACGTGAAGTAGGCTGAAGGCCTCCACCGAGAGCATGTTGAGGCTGGCGCCTCCGTCGATGAGGGTCTTGGTGACGGCTACATGGCAGATGGTGGGCGTGCAAAGCATTGGGAGCACGCCCGAGCCGTTGGTGGTGATGGGGTGATCTCCCGAGTCGAAGGTCAGGTCGGCCTTGGGTGCCACCCACTCCCGGGGGAGCCCCCTGCCGCACGGAAACGGCGCTGATCTGGCGAAAGAACGGCTTGGCGTGGCGGTCCGAGGGCGGCGCTTGCGAACCGCCGAGGAGGGCTATGACCACATGGGGCGCCGGTACCATGAAGCGCGCGGCGAAGAGGCCGCGCAACTCCTCCCAAGATGCCACCTTGGATCCGGGGAGGTTGAGCAGCCAGGCACGCGGCACGCCAGTGAGGGCCATGGGATGTCAGTTGTCCATGACATTGTCGTCGCCCCCGGCCTTAAGGACGGCCTCCTCGTATGCCAGCAGGAAATCCACCGGGTTCGCCGCGCCGTCGTAGTGCGGTGGCATCTCTGGCTTGAACTTGGGCAGCCACTGCACCTGTCGTAAGGCGAGGGCCATGGCTCGGAGCCCACTGGCCCCACCGATGGCATCAGTTGTTGGAGCGGGAAGCGCGGCGCCTACCATGGGGGCAAAATGCGGTGGTGGCGAAGCGCAGATCGACGGGAGGAAAGCTTTGGCGCATCCCCTACCTGGCGCGCCAAATGTCGGGTTTCGGGTTCCGACAAAACCCTTGAGGTTCGAACACTGGGGTGCGCGCGAAGATCTCCCCCTACCGAATCACGCCCTCAGCCTCACCGAGATCTCAAGGCCTAGCTCGACGAACCCGCAACACAAGAGACACGAGATTTATACTTGTTCGGGCCACCGTTGTGGTATAATACCCTACTCCATTGTGGTGTGGTGGATTGCCTCTGGGGCTGATGATGAACAATACAAGGGGAAGAACAGCCTCCCGAGGAGAGATGTTCTTGTGCTTGGTGAACTTGTGTGGATGAGGATGGATCTAGTCCAAGACGAGGTGATCCCTATGGTGGTGGCTAGTCCTATTTATAGAGGCCCTGGTCCTCTCCCCAAATATTGAGCGGGAAGGGAGCCAACAACGGCCAAATTCGAAGGGAGACAACTAGTACAAGATATCCTGACTAAAGGTGGTCTTCGCCTACCAAGGGCTCTGGTGGTGACGCCGTCTTGGGCTCCACGGTGACCTTTGTCCTGCCTTCCTGCTGGTCTTCGTCTCGTTGCACCGATACGGAAACCTTTTCCTAAGGCCTCGGGACTCCTCGCCTGCGCTTGCCCCTTTAGCACCAAAGAGGAAATGAGGACACTGCTCGTTGGCGCCCGCATGACACCCGCCTGCGTTAGTCGTCACGGCTGACGTCGTAGGAACCTCGCGGTGTTCCCCTTGCCTTGATCTCTCCGTCCCTCGTGAGCCAGCATGGCAAGGCAGCTCCCGAGGAGGTCTTGTGTCGTCCGCCTCGTGAGGCTTGGCCCCTCGCGAGGGTCTTGAGTGTTTGCTGGTGAAGATGGGTCGTACAGGGCCGCTGGTGGAGCCACGCCGTGGGCCGCAGGTAGGCAAGTCTGGGGACCCCCGTTCCCAGGACACCGACAATGATAACCCACAAGAATAGGGGATCACGACTGTTTTCGAGGCTAGAGTATTTAGCCCAAATTTATAGATTCGACACAAGGGGAGCCAAAGAATATTTGAAGGTATTAGCAGCTGAGTTGTCAATTCAACCACACCTGGAGATTCATTATCTGCAGCAAAGTGATTAGTAGCACAGTAATATGATAATTTTGATAGTAGTAACAGAGCAATGATAACGGTAATAGTGATAGCGATAATTTTGTAGCAAGCTATAATGTTGATGATAGGAGTAGTAACTTAGCAGAACAACATAAGATAAATTCGTAGGCATTGGATCGGTGACTTGTTGGATGATACTCATCATGAGACAATTATAACCTAGGGCGATATGGCACTACCTCCAGTTCGTCAATATAATGTAGGCATGTATTCCATATATAGTCATACGTGCTTATGAAAGAACTTGCATGACATCTTTTGTCCTACCCTCTCGTGGCAGCGGGGTCCATATTGGAAACTAAGGGATATTCAGGCCTCCTTTTAATACAGAACCCGAACAAAGCATTAACATATAGTGAATCATGAACTCCCCAAACTACGGTAATCACCGGAAGAAGTCCTGGTTATTGTCACTCCGGGGTTACCGGAACATACCACGTAGTAGGTGATTATAACTTGCAAGATCGAATCTAGAACATGGATATAATGGTGATAACATAAACTTTTCAGATCTGAGTTCATGGCACACAATGTTGGGATCTACGGTAGGGTGCGCCGACTGCAAATTAAAAATTCCTACGCGCAGAACATCCAGGAACATGCTACGGGAGATGGATCACAGTTCGTTACCACTAGACGCGCAATGCCGTGCGGCGGAAGAAGAGTTGGGGCAGCGTATCTGCGTGGATCGCCTCCTCCTCGTCCGATCTCCCTCGAATAGTCGGTCGTCCGATCCTACGTACGAGTTCACTGGAGCGGCGCAAGTGCACCGCCTCTAACGGTATCCGCGCCTGCAGGAGGAACACCGTGCGGCGGACTGCTAGGTTCGGTCACACAGTCGGTGGCGAGGGGAGGTGGCTATTCGCAACACATGCAAACCCTGGTCGCAGCACCGAAGCGATCAACCGCATGAGTGTGCCGCACCTCCACTTTATATAGGCATCCGTCGCAGGCTCAACACTTGGGCCTTGCACGGACCCTAAAGCCCAAAGTCTACTCGGTCACGTTCCTAGTCCAGTTCGGATCACATCCGAACAGTGTCCTACAACCGACCTTGTAGGTTCCTTCCCTTAAGAGCGCGACCCCTTAGGTTCAAGTCGGCTTGGTCACAGTTCAGATCACCTCCGACCTGCACGGTTGGTAGCGGCCTCTAGCAAGGCGTGCCGACCACCAAGCAGACTATGAAGCTGGTTAGGCGAACCTGTACAGCGTTTCACACTTCTGTTCCCTTTGCCACATGATATATGTTGTCAGGCTCAAGGCGAGACTGTCATCCTTGTGCTAGCGCGACCTCTTTCTCGTTCCAGTGATACCGATCACAAACCAGATTATCTCATAATCCTTGTCGCATGGCCATGCTTATCCTGGTCGGATCACACGAGGGGCCTAGAGTATATCTCTCCTGATCGGAGGGGAAAATCCCATCTTGCTCGACCATGTCTTGTAGCATGGGACTGGACAAACCCGAAACCTACCTTTGTAACTACCCAGTCAGGGAGTAGCGTTTGGTCGGCCCAAAGCAAGTCTGTCACCATCCAGAGTACATGCGTCAACTCAGGTCTTAGGACATAGAACGTATGTTGTACTAGAGACTCACAGATGAAATATCGCTGCGTCTCATAGTTGGGTTTGTCCGACTCAGACCTTATCTCGACTAGGGGTCCAACTACGTCGAATCCGACTAGACCTTTCCAAGTCCATATTATCCGGTTAGCATCCAATGCTTCATGGCTAGTGAGACCAAGCCATCGACCGTGTCATATTCTAGTCTAGTCGGCTGCGCGTCCACACAACCCTTTCAACTAGGGACCTTTTAGGACAGTCATCATGCAATACATAGTCCCACAAACAAGTCACGTACTTGCTGATACACATCATTGATAATGTCCAAGGACTATCTTTATTCATAAACACATAGGAAATATCATCATACATGATTGCCTCTAGGGCATATCTCCAACAGTCGGGCCCAAAGTGACAAGTATTAAGCATGGCAAAGTCATAGCAACAACAATCTTAGAACATAGTGGATACTAGGGATCAAGCCCTAACAAAATTAACTCGATTACATGATGAATCTCATCCAACTCCTCACCGACCAGCGAGCCTACGAAGGAATTACTCACTCCCGGTGGGGAGCATCATGGAATTGGCGATGGAGAAGGGTTGATGATGACGAAGAACGGAGATCCCCCTCTCCGGAGCCCCAAACGAACTCCAGATCTGCCATCCCGATGAAGAACAGGAGGTGACGGCGGCTCCGTCTCGTGGATCGCGATAATTATTTCTCCCTTATTTTTTCTGGAATAATGTGATTTTATAGCGTCGGAATCAGGGTCTGCAGGCCACCAGGTAGGGACAACCCACCTGGGCACGCCAGGAGAGGGGGCGTGCCCTGGTGGGTTGTGCCCACCCAGGGGCCCCTCTCCGGTAGGTCTTGGCTCCAGAAATTCTTATATATTATATAAAAATTCCTTGCAAAGTTTTGTTGCATTCCCAGAACTTTTATTTCTGCACAAAAACAACACCATGGTAGTTCTACTGAAAACAATGTCAGTCCGGGTTAGTTTCATTCAAATTATGCAAATTAGAGTCCAAAACAAGAGGAAAAGCATTAGGAAAAGTAGATACATTGGAGACGTATCGACTCCCCCAAGCTTAAACCTTTGCTTGTCCTCAAGCAATTTAGTTGATAAACTGCAAGTGAAAAATGAAAACTTTTATGAACTCTTTTGCTATTGTTTGCATAAATAAGCTTAAACAACACCCAGGTTTTCAGCCACATTGTAACTAACCATGTCGACAATAACTCCTAAAAATTATAATGACTCATATCAATGACATAATCAGCTAGCGAGCAATAATAAGATATCTCAAACAGCAACACGTTGTCAAAACAACCATGATATAATATGACAATAATGGTATCTCGCTAGCCCTTTCTGAGACCGCAAAACATAAATGCAGAGCACCTCCAAAGTTCAAGCAGCGATTAAACATTCTAATTCATGGTAGAAATGATCCAGTCATGATGCACCCAACATTATCTACACACAATGCATAAGTCATGACAGTTGTGCTCTCAGGTTCTGGCATTTGTCTTTAGAAGGTGATGACACAACATAAAAGTAAATAGATAGTCCCTTCGCAGAGGGAAGCAGTGATTTGCAGAGTTCCAAGAGCTCAATTTTTGAAATGGAGGTGAATGATATTTTGAGACATGCACACTTCTCATTTACTTCACGACCATCAGTTATCAATATCTTCCTTGCTAAGCACGCTAGTGGCGGTTCCAAAGTGATAAAAATAAAGGTTTTGACTCCATTGGGAGTTTTTGTTTGATTATTTCAGATATTAACTCTTTTTAAGTTTGCAGTTTGGGACTGGGCATCCCTATTACCGCCCTTTTCTCGTGTGATGGTGAGTGAATAAACACTCATCCTGAGAATAACCCGCTTAGTATGGAAGATACCGACCACCTCCTGTCGTTCCATGAACGATCCAGGCACACAAAAGGGATATTTATTTAGAAGTTTTTAGAGGTGGCACATGCAAATTTACATAGGACGGCAGGGTAATACCGCATAGAGGTAGGTATGGTGGACTCATCTGGAATAACTTTTGTGTTCATGGTTTTTGATGTACAAGCAGAATTCCCACTTAGTACAGGCGAAGGCTATCAGTTAGATTCAGAAGCGGCCAGCCAAAGAGCAACAACGGTCATAACCATGCATTATGCATAAGTAACATTGGACACTAGCATGAGTAGGATATGAACACCATGAACATAAATATCATAGAGGCTATGTTGGTTTTGATTCAACTACATGCATGAACATATGCCAAGTCAAGCCCCTCGAACATTCAGAGGAGGATACCACATCATCAAACTACATCAAAATCTTTTTAGCACAATGTTGATATACAAGATAAATCATTATCCACTCCCAGCTACTTATGCATGGAATGAGAAACTATAATCTCTAATTGTCATTGCAAACATGTTTAATCATAATGGGCTGAATCATGGATACTAGGTTAAACATATTTACACAAACAGAACAAGTCGAGTTCATACCCGTTTCTCTCTGCCATGGCTAGTTCATCGAATGTCGTCATTATTGCTTTTCACTTACACGACCGAACGATATGAAAATAATAATAGCGCAAGAGTGCCGTGGACTAAGCTGGAATCTGCAAACATTTGATTCAACGGGAGAGGAGAAGGTAAAATGTGCCCTTTATTAGTTCAACAATTATTCATATGAGAGCCACTCAACATTTTCATCGTGGTCTTCTCCTCGGTACAACTCGAATAAAAGGAAAAGAAGTTCAGAGCAACACACTGAAATACTTTTGGAGTTTTTGTTTTTCTTGAACAAGCAAATAAAAGGGAAAAGCCAAAACGAGAAAACTATTTACACGGGAAAGCTCCCAACAAGCAAAAGAAGAATATGGAAATCTTTTTGGGTTTTCTTTTTAGTGCTACTACTAATCAGGCATAGAAAGTGAACTAGCTACAAGTAATTTTTTTTGGTATTTCTAAAGTTTTTCAAACACACAAGAAGAAAGCAAGAAAATAAATCTAAGCATCGATGATACAATGAAAAAGTGTGAACACCGACTAATGGAATAAGTGAACATGAATGTTAAGTCGGTAGAAAACACGTACTCCCCCAAGCTTAGGCTTTTGGCCTAACTTGGTAGTCGATCAGTAGCCTGGAGGGTAGTAGGGGTGCTGAGGAGCGGGCATCCACTCATCCCACTGCTCAGGCTCCTCCTTTGCTGCCTCCATAGCAGCCTGAGCGTTCCGGTAGGCGATGATGTCTGTAGGCATGATCTTATATCTGCCGCTGGCAACAGAATCAAACAAAACAAGAGCAGGCAACGAACTAATATCACGAGTTTCAATGATAAAGACAAGGTTATCAGGAATAGGAATGTTAGGATAATCTCGTGCAAGAAAATGATGGTGTTCCATGGCTGCACGGTCTTGGTAAACCTTGGTCAGAGGGTAATCATGAGGGTGTATCTCAACATTAAAGTAAGCCATGAAATGAGTAGCGTAAATCCCACAATGTATTTTACCCTGGGATTTATTAAGATGGAGGCGACGAGCCACAATAGCTCCCAAGCTATAAGTGTTGTCACCCTCTAATGCATGACGTAAAACAGCAAGGTATGGTGAACTAAGTGCACCCACCTTCTCCCTAGCAAGCAAGCATTTTGCAATGAAAAGTGCAAAGTAATGAACAACAGGAAAATACAAGCCAACAACAGTGGTAGCTGACACTCCTCTATCATCCCCCACTGTCAAAGTGCGATAAAAGGCCTCAAACCCAGCCGGCCTCTTACAGGAACGGGGTGTGCGGCCATTCACACGACCGTACTTCCGCCATTCTTGGAGGATGGAGATCACTATCAGATGACTCCCCAATAACACCCTTGGAGTTCTTCTTGGAGCCAAACTTCCTAAAGATATTGATGGTTTTCCTATGAACAAAACTCTGAAATTTATTATCCCACAAATGTTTTTCAACAAAACTTCACAAAACCGATACCAACTACTCATAGGGATGCATAGAGGCCAAAACAAGCATTCAAACCATTTAGAACTCTAAGAATTTAACATGCAAGCACATCTACAGCAGCACCAAGAGTAGCTAATTATTCAAAATATAAACCACTAAAACAAAAACTAATTGGACAAACGGTGTAGTCACATACCAAGGAACAATCCCCCAAAACAATTTCGGAAACGGAGCTTCGAGCAAAGAGACCAAAATCCGCGGGTTTGAGGGCAAGAACACGGGAGAGAGACCAAGGGAGATTTTTTCTAGAGGTGAGTGATGATGTGGGACGAAGAGATAAGTGAGGGGGGCCCACGTGGGGACCACAACCCACCAGGGCGCGCCTGGGGGTCCTGGCGCGCCCAAGTGGGTTGTGCCCACCTGGTGCACCTCCCTCTGATATTATTTGCACCAGAAATTCATAAAAAAAATCGTATTAAATTTTCAGAGCATTCTGAGAACTTCTGCTTTTGGGTCATTTTTTATTGCACGGGAAATTCAGAAAATAGAAAAAACATGGCATTTTATTTATTTTAACTAATAAAAACAGAAAAAAAGTAGGGACAGACGATAGTGCTTACTAAATTCATCAACTTCATACCTCTCAAAAATGATCCATTAATAAGGTTGATCAAGTCTTAGTAACAACCACTTTCGATTAGCATGAAACCGAAGAACTTTCGTAAATCACTAAGTTACCTCAATGGGGATATGAATGTCCCCAACAATAAGCATTTCATATTTATTTTTGACAGTAGGTAGAGGTATTTGAAAACTTCCAATAGTGATTGTCGGAGATTTTTCAATAACATTAATACCATTCACTTGGAATTGGTTCTTCGGAAAGTGCACCGTATGCTCATTACCATTGATATGAAAAGTGACCTTGATTATTGCAATTAATAACAGCCCCTGCAGTATTCAAGAAGGGTCTACCAAGGATAATCGACATATTGTCGTCCTCGGGCATCTGAAGTATAACAAAGTGAGTCAAAATAGTAATATTAGCAACAACAACGGGCACATCCTCACAGATACCGATAGGTATGGCAGTTGATTTGTCAGCCATTTGCAAAGATATTTTAGTAGGTGTGAGGTTATTCAAATCAAGTCTTCTATATAAAGAGAAATGCATAACACTAACACCAGCTCCTAAATCACACAAAGCATTTTGTACATAATTCTTCTTGATGGAGCAAGGTATAGTTGGTATTCCAGGATCTCCATGTTTTTTAGGTACTCCATCTTTAAAATTATAATTAGCAAGCATAGTGGAGATTTCAGCTTCTGGCATTTTTCTCTTATTAGTGATGATGTCTTTCATATACTTTGCATAAGGAGGCATTTTCAAGATATCGCTTGTTTAGCACGCAAAAAGACTGGCCTCAGCATTTCAGCAAAGCGTTCAAATTCTTCATCATCTTTCTTTTCAGTTGACTTGGGTGGAAAAGGCATAGGTTTTTGAACCGACAGTTCTCTTTCTTTACCGTGTTTTCTAGCAATGAAGTCTCTTTTGTCATACCTTTTATTCTTAGGTTGTGGGTCATTAAGACCGACAGGTGGTTCTATCTCAACATCTGGTTCTTTTCCATTATTTGGTTGAGAGTCTTCATGAACCTCATCATTATCTTTTTCATTATCACTAGGTTAGTGTTCATTACCATATTGAGTTTCAGCATCTGAGATAGAAGTAGCAGTACATTACCATTATCAGGAGGTTTTTCTATTTCAGGTTCACTAGAAGTATGCAAAGTCCTATCATTTTTCTTTTTCTTTTTATTTCTAGAAGGACTAGGTGCATCAGTGTTAACTCTTTGTGAATCTTGTTCTATTATTTTTGGGTGTCCCTCAGGATAAAGTGGTTCCTGAGTCATTTTACCCCCTCTAGTTGCAACTCTAACAACAAAGTCATGTATATTATGATTCATTTCATCAAGCAATTCTCTTTGAGATTTAGCAACTTGTTCTAACTGAGTTTGAACCATAGAAGCATGCTTTCCAACACCTCTAACATCATTTGATATTCTAATTAACAAGTCACTCAAGCGAGCAATCATATCAGAATTATAGTTCAATTGTTTCATAACATTTGCATTGAAGTGATCTTGTTTTCTAATATAGTTTCCAAACTCATAAAGGCATTGGCTAGGATGCATATTGTGAGGATTGTCATTATCATTGAACTTCATTATAGAATTTACCTCTACCACCATAGGTAGTTGTGGTGTATTAAGCCCATGTATTCCTTCAATAGGAGGTAAATTTTGAACATCCTCAGCTTTAATACTTTTTCCTTCATAGATTTCTTTGCCTCTTGCATATCTTCAGGACTCAGATATAATATAACCCTCTTCTTCGGAGTGGGTTTAGCCAGTGGTTCAGGAAGAGTCCAATCATCATAAATTTTCAATATGTTATTCAATAATTCTTCAGCTTTTCCAACAGTTCGTTCCCTGAAAACACAACCAGCACAACTATCTAGGAAGTCCCTAGAAGCATCGGTTAGTCCATTATAGAAGATATCAAGTATTTCATTTTTCTTAAGATGATGATGAGGCAAAGCATTAAGTAACTGGCAAATCCTCCCCCAAGCTTGTGGGATATTCTCTTCTTTAGTTTGAACAAAGTTAAGTATTTCCTGCAAGGCAGCTTGTTTCTTATGAGCAGGAAAATATTTTTCAAGAAGTAATAAATCATATTCTGGGGACTACGCACACAACTAGGAGCAAGAGTATTGTACCAAGCTTTAGCATCACCCTTTAATGAGAAAGGAAATAATTTTAGAATAAAGTAGTAGCGAGTTTTCTCATCATGAGTAAACATCGTGGCTATATCATTCAACTTAGTAAGATGTGCCACAACAGTTTCAGTTTCATAACCATGGAAAGGACAAGATTCAACCAAAGTAATTAACTCTGGGTCGACATAGAATTCATAATCCTTATCATCAATAAATATAGGTGAAGTAGCGAACTTAGGATCACATTTCATTCTAGCATTCAGAGATTTTTCTTTATACTTGTATAATAATTTCTCTGGATCATCTCTATCCTTACAAGCAAGAATATCTCTAGTTGTTTCTTCACTCATAACATAACCTTCCGTTACCTTAGGCAACTCATATCTAGGAAGGCTAGTTCTAGTAGGTGTTTTAGGAGATTCAGTTTCAAGCTCATCATCAGATTCAACAACATCATGTTGTATTACTCTAGCAATTTGTTCATCAAGAAATTCACCAAGTGGCACATCATCATTAGCAAGCAAGGTACTAGCATCATCATAAGCATTATCCATAGCAGAAGTAGCATCATCAATAACTTGTGACATATCAGAATTGATAGCATGTGGTGGTGTTGCAAGTTTACTCATAATAGAAGGTGAATCTAAAGCAGAACTGGATGGCAGTTCCTTACCTCCCCTCGTCCTTCAAGGAAAATATCTTAATCTTAGGATCCTTCTGATTCTTCATAGTGATAATATGATAATAATCCCAAGTGACTCAACAAATATAGCTATGCTCCCCGGCAACGGCGCCAGAAAAGGGTCTTGATAACCCACAAGTATAGGGGATCGCATAGCAGTTTTCGAGGGTAGAGTATTCAACCCAAATTTGTAGATTCGACATAAGGGGAGCCAAAGAATATTTGAAGGTATTAGCAGCTGAGTTGTCAATTCAACCACACCTGGAGATTAATTATCTGTAGCAAAGTGATCAGTAGCATAGTAATATGATAGTTTTGATAGTAGTAACAGTAGCAACAGTAACGGTAACAGTGATAGTAGTAATTTTGTAGCAAGTGTAACATTGATGATAGCAGTAGTAACTTAGCAGAACAACATAAGATAAATTCGTAGGCATTGGATCGATGACTAGTTGGATGATATTCATCATGAGACATTATAACCTAGGGCGATACGACACTAGCTCCAGTACGTCAATATAATGTAGGCATGTATTCCGTATATAGTCATACGTGCTTATGAAAGAACTTGCATGACGTATTTTGTCCTACCCTCCCGTGGTAGCGGGGTCCATATTAGAAACTAATGGATATTAAGGCCTCCTTTTAATAGAGAACCGGAACAAAGCATTAACACATAGTGAATACATGAACTGCTCAAACTACGGTAATCACTCGAAGAAGTCCCGGTTATTGTCACTCTGGGGTTACCGGATCATAACACGCAGTAGGTGACTATAACTTGCAAGATTGGATCTAGAACATGGTTATAATGGTGATAACATAAACGGTTGAGATTTGAGTTCATGGCACCTGGGCCCAAAGTGACAATCATTAAGCATGGCAAAGTCATCGCAACATCAATCTTAGAACTTAGTGGATACTAGGGATCAAGCCCTAACAAAACTAACTCCATTACATGATGAATCTCATCCAACTCCTCATCGACCAGCGAGCCTACGAAGGAATTACTCAATCTAGTTGGGGAGCATCATGGAATTGGCGATGGAGAAGGGTCCGTGATGACGAAGAACGAAGATCCCCCTCTCCGAAGCCCTAAACGGACTCTAGATCTGCCCTCCTGATGAAGAACAGGAGGTGACTCCGGCTCCGTCTCATGGATCGTGATAATTCGTTCTCCTTGATTTTTTCTGGAATAATGTGATTTTATAGCGTCAGAATCAGGGTCTGCGGTGCCACCAGGTGGGGACAACCCACCTGGGCGCGCCAGGAGAGGGGGAGTGCCCTGGTGGGTTGTGCCCACCCAGGACCCCCTCTCCGGTAGGTCTTGGCTCCAGAAATTCTTATATATTGTAGAAAAATTCCTCGCAAAGTTACGTTCCATTATGAGAAATTTTATTTCTGCACAAAAACAACACCATGGTAGTTCTGCTGAAAACAGCGTCAGTCCGGGGTTAGTTTCATTCAAATCAGGGAAATTTGAGTCCAAAACAAGAGGAAAAGCATTAGGAAAAGTAGATACGTTGGAGACATATCACGCGGCCGAGATGGGGAAGAGAGGAGGAAGAAGAGGGAAAGATGGGGACGAAAGTGCATTAAATCTCAATTTTACTAGTACTACAACCAGGATATATCGTCCTTTGGAGTGTAAATAGTTAAGCCGATGACATGTGGGTCTACCTCAAGAGGACCCATATGTCAGTTAATGGAAGAGAGTGGTGCGTAGGCATATCTGCGGAAGCGGGCTCCACTGGCAAACATGATGGCAGTACTGGGTAAGGCTGATTTAGTAACACCAACACGCTAGTTCAGCTTATTAATTAAGTGTCCCATCTGCTGCAGCGTGTATTGTCACTTCACTATGAAGACTAGTTGAATAGTTCTCTCTGACCGAGATGGGGAATAATGGATCGCCAAGACTTCCTATCTACAGTATCCCTATGCCTCTACTCTCATCCTGTCCAACAAGATGAAACATTGGCCAAGGCACCAGCGCCAATAATGTAGGAGTATTAGTAGTATTTTGTGTCAAACTTTGACCATCTATTTAACTAATGAAATGTTAATGCATCTCACCAAAAATCATATCATTGGATTCGTATTTGTACATAGTTTTTAATGGAATAGTTTTTTATGACATGCATTAACACTTTGTTAGTTAAATTTACGGTCAAAATTTTACACTAAGTACGAAGGGGACCGTTAAACCAAGACGGACGTTTATATACAGGTCAAAAAAACAATCATCAACCAAGGTAGTAGTCAATGATGAGTGCCCGAAGAATTTTTTTCTGTAAGTACTCAATAATTGGCTCGTTTTCCTCAAGAAAATTGTGTTTACGAACGTATTAATTGGAATGCATGCGTGAGGAACAAATGACCAGAACTTTTACACGCATTGGTGAGTCTTCTCTTAATTGTTGCATGCATCGTTTTAATGAAGCTTGAAATATGAACATGTCAACGGGAGGGAGTAAAAGCCTCATGCATGCATGCATGCATGCATGCAACATGCAATAGTCACACGTACACATGCACGCACACAACACTCACGCATCCATGTGGCACATAGCACTCGACGCAAGACACACGCTCACGCTCAAGTGCTCAACCTACTCCCTCCGTCCGTGAAAGATTGTACATATAGAGATTTACACATTGACCAAGAGGAACCAGAACTTCATGGCATAATTAACGCCCAAAAGTAGCAGACTTATATGTGCATGCGAACATTGAGAGAAGAAGATTAAATGTAGGTTGTTGCATGTTGTAATTAAGGATAGACATGTGGCCTATAGCTAGAGCACAAGTTGATGCATTAGTCAATCAATTTTAATTAGATTAAAGGTTAAGTGCATTGAAAGTGTAGATGTACACTCTTTGTTGGAAAATTTTCTAATGCTAGATGTACAGTTTTTCACGCACTGAGGGAGTACACGTGCATGCACTCACATACACATCCAGGGTGGTTCACGTGCAAGGGTTGGACTCCTGTTGCACCTACGTAAAGTTTTGTTTAACTGATTTCTTTCCTCTGCCAACTGATAGGTGGGACCCAAAAACCAAGTGTCAATTTAACCAGTCAACAAAGTGTCGCGTCGACTATGTGGCTAGTCAGTAGGGTGAAATACGGTGCTCTATGGTGAGCTAGTGACCGTATAATCACCGCAAAACTATATAGTGACCGTAATGAGCGTATGGTTACATACGTTGACCGCCAGTGTATTTTCTCGTTTCAAATTAAGGCATATTAACCGAAAAGGATGCAGTATGGAATAGTACTGCTTTGATGTGTCCAGTCAACTCGCTGAACATGGAGAAGCTTGCTTACTACGTCTCCCTCACCCACGCGTGGTGGCTCACGGGACGAGGAGAAGCTTGCTTACTATGTATGCCTATGCCCTCCCCCTCGCCCACGCGCGATGGCTCATAGTACGAGTAGAGGGTTTTGACTATAGCGCCCTCTCCCTTGCCCTCACGGTGGACGTGCATCAGTTCATTAGGTATCAGATTGCCAGAAGCATATTGTACTGTAGTACCATAATTGTTGGACCTTCCGACGAGGCGAAGACCCAAGTGCAAGGTTCATAGGAGTACGAACTGTTGAACCTCCCGAAGAGGCAAAGAGCCAAGCAGAAGGTTTTTTAGGAGTTGTCGTCCTATTAGGAGTACTACAACTATAGCGAACGATGCTATTGTATGATGCCGCCACATCACCTATATCCGGAGCTATGCCACCTTTTTTGACACAGAGCGTGTTGGAGCTTGTGCAACAGCCACACAAGTTGCACGTACACATAACACATTTATTAGTAATATATTCTAAATTAAAAAGGCTAGTATGCCACACAAGTTCATCTCCACTTCATGTGATAAATTTGTGCATGACTAGTCTACATATATTCACAGCGCTACCATTCACAATTTACCATACTCCTCTTACACATTATAGATGGGCTCCATGTCCTCCTCCAGGTTCCAGTACCAGGTGTTCTTCATGGATGGCATGATCCATAGCGGTGGGCAACAGGAATCATTGCCGCAACTTTCTAGTCTGGTTCCACATGATGGAGACCCATCCAAGCTGAAGCGACATAATCAGGGATAGCGTGTCCCAACATGTCGTTCATCGGGCGATGCGCACTGAAGACACAACCATGCTTCATGAACGACAGGCCTTCGGTGTCGTTCACGGAAGGTGGCATCCGCTTCACAATGCGGTAGTTGTCCCCAATGAAAAACGAGTACTCTCTAAGAGTGTTCCTCGGCACCCACATAGCACCACGGGGATCGAACTCGGCGTTGTTCATGCGGTACACGCGGCATCTCAGATCTGGACACATGGTGACGTACATGGTCAAGGTCCATGCATAATAATGTTGTGCTCAAATATGGCGGTGAGTAATATTGTGCAGCAAATAGTACTACTCCGGTATAGAGGAAGTAAAATAACCGGCTTTTTATATATAACCACTCTTGGCTACATGGATGAGATAGTAAGACATGCAAAAACAAAAAATGATGGGACCTAGTGGGTTCAAGTCTTCAAGGGCCTAGCTAGCTATACCCGTCCTCCAAGGTAAAAAAGTACTAGTACCAGTAAGTAGTACTACAAAGAAAGAGAAGGCGAGAGGGTTAAAAATATAATTCTAAATTGTAGTACTAGTACAGTAAAAATGTCCCAGTCAAGAAAAGAAAATAACTAACAAGTACTGCTACTCTAACACACAACAATGAGAAACTGGAATACCTGGGTAGATGGTGACGGTCCGATCGTGGTAGATCGTGTGACCATGTTGCACATCGGTGGTACCATGGGTAACGACTACTAAGATAGTAGATCCCAATATGCCAAAGTCAGCTACAAGGTTCTAGGTTAGACCGAATCGCGGATGCAAATGCACATCCAGGATCGGCGATCTTATTTTGATCGGGGGATGACTGGTCCCGGTAAAATAATGGAGTACCGTTAGAGATGCAAATGATGGTTTGTGCATTCCGTTTGTAATCTCCCGTACCGTAGGATGACAACCAGATGAAACAAGTCCGCTGGCTTGTCACCACGAAGATGCGGCCTACATGGCACACGGCGTCTTTGAACGTGTAGGGGTACAAATCTGCCGCGACCAACATGTGCCAGCCTCTGCCGTTACTGCCTCTTGTATTGATGGCAATCCATATGTCGACCACCGCGATGAGATAGTAATCGTCGTAGCCACGTCGCTTTGTCGGCGGGTCCACAATTATCATCTTCTTCAATCTCATGTATGCATCATCATACGTATTCAAGCCCAACTAGTTCGGAAGGCCGATCCAAATGGTGGAGAAGGGGTCTACGGGAAGGGCCGCACTACTGTGGATGTTGTACAAAATGATGGTCGTATCCGGTCGGAGGTATGCAGGCCAATCTTCATTGGCACCAACCAAGACCTATATATAAGACGGTGGGCAGCGAAGAAATTACTGGATGGAATAACTAAGTACTATATTTAGAATATACACTACATGATTAGACTCCATGACTGACCTGCTCATCGGACAAAATCTGACTACCTCTCAACGTCGGCAACTCTATCGGAGTCAACGTGGCCAGGGAGCGGTGGACTGTTCGATGGATTGTCCCATAGAATAACCTTCTCCTCGAGGACACATGGAAGACCAACAAACATGGCCTTTTCCCAAGCCTGTTTAAGAACCGTCTTAAAAAAGTTGGTGCAGGAAGAACCAAGTCTTGCAGCACTGAGGACGTCGGAGCGGCATGCTATTTCTCCCAGAGGATCATTGTCCAAGGTCTCCCAGCCCCGGCGAGGAGGAGAACCGCCTGGAGAATCCATGGGAGCAGCAACGAACTGCCTTGGTTCTTCGGGGGAGGGGACTGGCGAGGAGGTGATAAGAGCGTAACCGCAGGGCCTCGTCCCTTCGCTAAGGAAATTATGTGGGCAAGCATAGTGATAGTGCCTCGTGCCCCGCGATAATGAGGCTATTATTTACTACGTAGTACTATAGCAGTATGTCGGTGTACTAAAGTAGGGGTACCTTAGTACCCCGAACTTGTGCACGGGCAGTCGCAGCGTCCCCGCGGCAAGCCTCGCCGGGCGTCCGCCAAGACCCTCCGCAGCCATTCTGAAGGCAAGACCCGACAAGAGGAGCTTCCGGGAGGGCCTCTCTGAAACGCAGACAAAGGCCCCGACAAGAGGAGCTTGTCGGGAAGGCCACCTGTGCACGCAGAAGACAAGGCCCGGCAAGAGGAGCTTGCGGGAAGGCCCGAGCGCGACAAGCCTCCGGGCGCGACAAGACCGGCCGCGGCAAGGCGCTTGCCGTGGCATGCAACTCCTCTCCGTCTCCGCTCCAGCTCACCCAGCGACGTGTCGCCATGGGACCGTTCCATGGGCGCGTGTCGAGCGGCTGTGCAGCCAGCGAAGAGCAGCGATAAGCGGCGCTGACAGGCTCGCCATCGTGGCGAGCGGAGGCGCACCTGACGGTCTTTGTTACACTGTTTGGGCGACAACGACAGGCATTTATTGCTTTCGTCCCTTGCCATCAGAGTTAGGTATTTTGCACTGTACACTGTTCAAGTAGGTGTACCAACTCCTATTTTTACATTCGTACCCCCGCCTATGTTGCCACCTGTCGGAGACCCCTTGAGCATATAAAAGGAGGACCGAGTGCAACGTAGAAAGCGTTCGGTTCGGTTCCGTTCCGTTCAGTTCAGTTGGCCAGGTTCGTCTCGTGGGGTTCATTCGACCCACTCGAGACAAGATAGACTCACGCTAGGTTTTGTAGCCCTCGTTGCTCCCTAGCAATAACACAATAGATCAAACAAGCAGCAGTAGGAGTTTTATCTCTCCGGAGAGCTCCGAAGCTGGGTAAACCGCTCGTGTGCATCCCCTCGATCCGCTCTTCGTGCGACCTCCGCCCCCCTCCGAACCACGAAGGGGCCTGCTCCGCCGGCCCCATAGGTGTCCGCGGGTACGATCAGCCTCCCCGACATCTCTGGCACGCCAGGTAGGGGGCGTCGAGGCCGTGTGAATCCGATCCGGTGTTCACACGGGCAACGTCATCAACATCTTCCTCAACATGCCACCAAAGAAGAAGGCTTCGGCGGCAGCAGAGCCGTCCGCGTCGTACCCACCCTCACCGCAGCAAACGGGTGGTGGTGCAGACGCTGGCGGAGGAACGTGCGCCGACGAAGGTGCTCGCGACGTTGCCAAGTCCAGGGACAAGGCACCGCAGACCTCAGCGTCCGCGCATCCCCCGCGTCCATCTCAGGAGACGCGAGACCAACAACGTCATGGCGTTCACAACGCCATACGTTCGTTGGATCGAGACCCTTAAGACCAGCATGCGGCGCCAACATGCTGGCACTAGTGAGATCTGGTCGCCCGGACGGGCGCTGCTCCTTCTAACGTGGTTAGAAGTCCGGCGTGTCCGCTCCTCGCACCGTTCTCCAATGCCGCCTACTACTCCAGCGAAGCTCTGGCGAGAGCTCAATCGCTCCTCGACTACCCTCCAACGGCCGACAAGGTCGACGGTGGAGGCCACTATCGAGCCTCACCGGCTTTGCCAACGGCGACGCTCCGCGGCAACCAACACCATCGTTGCTGCGGCGAGACGACAAGGCACGAGCCGGTGGCGACGAGACTGTCGGAGGTGCAACCACCGTGCACTCTCCGCCAAGAAGGCCAAGGTCGCCGACTCACCGGATCCACCTCGACATCGACTCCACTGCGTCGTCGGATCCGCGAGCTCGCCGCGATCAGCACCAAGTTCTTCATGAGCGACAACAAGAGGACGCTCGAACTCGCATCGAGCGCCGAAGGGAAGCGCGACGTCAATCCGACAAGCGCTGGGCCTTCTGTTGACATGCACGCGCCGGAGGGGCAGGCGACTTGCCGTACGGTAGGTTGCCCTGCGTTCACTCGTGAGCTGCGGCAAGTCGATGGCCCAGCGGAAAAACTTCAAACCAGGCGTGCGGAGAAGTATGATGGCGGGACGCACCCGTAGGAGTTCCTCAGCATCTACACCATCACGGTGCAGGCTGCGGGGGACGGGGCGACAAGATCTCGCCAACTACTTCCGCTTCGTGCTCAAGCCCAACGTCAGATCTTGGCTCATGCACTTGCCGGACAGCTCCATATCCTCTTGGGTAGACATGTGCCATCAGTTTGTTGGCGCCTTCACAGGTGGCCACAAACCTCATGGCCAAGAGAGTGACCTTCACTTGCTCGCCCAGAAGAAATGAGAGTCCCTGCGCAAGTTCATTCAGAGATTCAGCCGTGTGCACTACAACATCCCAGACGTCCACCCCGCCGCGGTGATCAGCGCATTTCATTAGAATGTGCGGAACCGCAGGATGAGGGAGGAGATGGCGATGAGCAAAGTCAAGGACGTCGCCGAGCTGTACGCCTTGGCATAAGTGTGCACGCGCTGAGGAAGGGAGGAGACTCCCAGGAGAGAATGCAGAAGCAGGATCTGACAGTGATGACACCGCCCCGGCAAAGAAGGGCCGACGGCGAGGCAACAGGAAGAAGAAAAGCAGAGAAGTGCTAGCTGTCGAGCAGTCCGGCAACGGAGGCGGCGACAAGAACGCCAAGGCTGGTGGCTCCGGCAAGGAGGTTTCCGCTGACGCCAACCACCAGTCGGTGGCGGCCGCCGACAAGTAGGACAGCTCCGGCAAGCAGTATTGCAAGATCCACCGCACCATGGGCCACGACCTCCAGAGCTGCAAGAAAGTCGAGCAGCTTGTCGAGCAGCCGAGAGCTGAGTACGAGCGGCGCGACAAGGAGAAGGCCCAGGAAGGTGCTGGGGGAGCAAGCAAGAAACGTCCCGGCCGGGGAGGACGCCGCGGCAAAGTCAAGCAGCGACAAGGGGTTCGACCTCGCGGCGGCCGCGACATGGATGAAGATGATGATGACGTCGATGATATGGAGGACGCATTTACGCCGATGAGCAGGAGTTTCAGAAAGCCACAGAGGTTCTCTGCGTTGACGGAGGTGCTTCCCTGCATACCTCCCACCGCCAACTCAAGCAATGGATGCGGGAGGTCAATGTAGTGGAACCATCCGTAGAGTCGCGCAAGCCTCTGAAGTGGTCCAAAGACGCCTATCATTTTTGATATTGAGGACCACCCTGATCGCATAGCTGCGGTCGGGTGCTTGCCGATGTTGGTCTCTCCAACCATCCGCAACCTCAAGGTCACAAAATGTTAGTTGACGGCGGGCCGGCTTGAATCTGATCTCCTCCGCGGTGCTCGAAGCTTCAAATCCACGACGGCGAGCTCGAAGAGACCGGAACCTTCCAAGGAATCAACCCGGAAGGAGCAAGCCGAAGGGAAGATTACGTTGCGGTCACATTTGGCGTGAGCTGAACTTCAGAGATCGAGAGGGTTACGTTTGGCGTCGCCGATTTCCCATTGCCTTACAATGGGATACTTGGCCGTCCAAAGACTCGCCAAGTTCATGGCAGCCTCTCACTACGCCTACAACCTACTCAAGATGCCAGGGCCCGATAAGCGTCATCTCTGTCCATGGCGACAAAAAGGATGCCCTTATCTGTGCCGACAAGATCTACCGGGATGCAGCCGCGACAGGTCGCCCAACACTTGCCGCTGAAGCTCCACAGGGGAAGAAGACCAAGTCCAAGTCCGGCAAGGGCTCGATGCTCACTCCGGCAAGCGCACCTCTTCGAGTGCTGCGCTACCGTCGAGGACGCACCATCGAGCTCCACCGGCAAGTGCAAGAAGATGGTGGCTCCGCCAAGACCAAGAAGGTGCCCGCCAAGGAGGACGGCGCTGGTGGTACCTTCACCATCAGTGCCTCTCTCGACCCCAAATAGGAAGGCGCGCTCGTTGCTTTCCTGCGGGCGAATGTCGACATGTTTGCATGGCAACCGTCTGATATCCCCGGTGTTCCCAGGAAAGTGATTGAGCACCGCCTGGCCGTTTGTCCTCATGCGCGGCCCGTCAAGCAAAAAGTCAGGAAGCAAGCAGTGGAGCGCCAAGAATTCATAGCGGAAGAGATCAAGAAACTGGAAGCAGCAGGCCTTGTCAGAGGAGTGCTCCATCCTACGTGGTTGGCCAATCCTGTAGTCGTGCGCAAGGCAAATGGGAAATGGATACTTTGTATTGACTTCACGGATGTTAATAAAGCTTGTCCCAAAGATCCATTTCCCTTGCCGCGCATTGACCAGATATTCGACTCCACGGCTGGATGTGATTTGCTTTCGTTTCTTGATGCATACTGAGGATACCATCAGATCTTCATGGCTGAAGAAGATGAAGAGAAGACCGCATTCATCACACCATGTGGCACATACTGTTTCATACGGATGCCTTTCGGTTTGAAGAATGCTGGTTCAACATTTGCAAGGGTAGTCCATGACGCTTTTGAGCCGCAAATGCATGTAAATATAAAGCCTACATGGATGACATAGTGGTCAAGAACAAGGACAAAGCAACTTTGGTTCAAGATTTGACGAGACCTTTGCAAATCTGCGCAAGATCAACCTCAAGCTCAACCCCGAGAAGTGCGTGTTTGGAGTCCCTTCCGGCAAGCTTCTCGGGTTCTTCGTGTCTCAGCAAGGAATTGAAGCTAATCCCGACAAGATCAAGGCCATTGAACAAATTGAAGCACCAAAGCGCGTCAAGGATGTACGAAGACTTGCCGGTTGCGTGGTCTGCTGAGCGCGCCCTGCCATTTTTCAAGATTTTGAAAAAGGCGGGTCCAGTAAAATGGACTCCCGAAGCGGAGGCTGCGCTGCAGGACTTGAAGAGATACCTGTCCTCCACTCCAACACTTGTCGCACCTAGGCCACAAGAGAAGTTGCTGCTATATATAGCGGCAACCAATCAAGTGGTTAGTGTTGTGTTAGTGGCGGAGAGGGAGGCGGATGATGAGCCAGCGACCACGACAAACACATCCAGCGACAAGCAGGGGGCTTCACCGACAAGCTCTGGTCCCGACAAGGATGAGTCCGCGCAGACACGCGAACAGATGCAGAAAAGGATGGTGCAGCGCCTAGTCTACTTTGTCAGCTCCCTCCTGCAAGGGGCTAGGTCGAGGTATTCTGGTGTGCAGAAATTGCTTTTCGGCCTCCTCATGGCCTCGAGAAAGCTGCGCCATTACTTCCAAGCACATGAGATCACAGTCGTCACTCGCTTTCCCCTGAAGAGGATACTGCAGAATCCAGAAGCGACAGGCAGGATTGTCGAGTGGGCACTGGAGCTGTCAAGCTTTGGTATCAAGTTTGAAAGCACATCAACTATCCAAAGCAGAGCATTGGCAGAATTCATAGCAGAATGGACGCCAACGCCAGATGAAGAGATTCCGGAGACGAGCATTCCCGTCAAAGAAGCAAGCAAAGAGTGGCTGATGTACTTTGATGGTGCCTTCTCGCTGCAAAGCGCCGGTGCGGCGTCTTGCTTATCGCACCCACCGGAGAGCACCTCAAGCACGTCGTCCGGATGCACTTTCCCAAGGAGCAAGCAACAAACAATACTGCAGTATGAAGGTTTGCTTGCCGGTCTTAGGATCACAGATGGACCTTGGGATCAAGAAGCTTATCCTCGAGGTGACTCTCAACCTGCGTCCGCCAAGTCAACAAAGATTACGAGTCCGTTGATGGAAGCCTACGTTGATGAAGTGAGGAAGCTAGAAGAGCACTTTGACGGCCCGCAAATGGAACATGTTCCAAGAGCTCGAGAATGATATTCTTGACGGCCTATCAAAGTGCGCTGCGCTTAAGTTACACAATGGAACCAGGGATCTTTGTGCTCAAGCTGACTCAACCAACCGTAACACCATCAACAGACAGAGCAAGAAGAGGAAGTTGGCCTCTGGTGACTACTTTCCGACGGAGCTTCTGAAGCCGTCGTTGCAAAAGGTCCCCAAGATCAACACCAACAAGATCTTTGAGGAGCAGTCTGCTCCGACAGGACCCTGTGGTTTGTTTCGTTGAAGCAAAGGCTCCCGACAAGTCTTGCTCCGGCAAGCTTGTCGGGGAGCATCAAGCTCCGGCAGGGACGCAGGTTCTTGCCGTAGAAGCTGATGTTCCCGCAGCAGCAGATGTGCCTTTAGTCCTTGTTGTCGAGCCACAAGCTCCAACATGGGCGCAGCAGATTGTCCATTTCCTTGGTGGAGAACTTCCGAAGAGCAGGAAGAAGCGGAAAGAGTAGCCCAGCAGTCAAGTATGTACCAGTTTGTCGACTGACATACTGCAGAAGAAGACTCAACGGTGTGAAATTGAAGTGTATTCCTGTGGAAGATGGACAAAAGCTGTTGGCGAGAGATACATGGAGGCATATGTGGTCACCACATTGGCAAGAAGAGCACTTGCCGCAAAGCTTTCCGGCAAGGTTTCTTCGGCCGACAGCCCTCCGGGATGCAACTGCACAAGTAACCAAGTGTGAAGCGTGCAGTTCCATTCCAAACAGATACACCAGCCAGCTCAAGCTCTCCAGACGATCCCTTTATCCTGGCCATTTTCGATTACGGGGGCTCGACATCCTCGGCCCCTTCCCCGAGCTGTCGGGGCTTTGAGTACCTGACGTCGCCATCGACAAGTTCACAAAGTGGCGGAAGTGGAAGCAGTGAGGAAGGTGACAACACAGTCAGCAGTCAAGTTCTTCAGGTCGATTGTTTGCCGTTTCGGAATCCCTAACAGGATCATCACCGACAACGGCACACAATTTACGAGTCGCACCTTCATGCAGTACGTCCAAGACCTTGGCGCCAAGGTCTGCTTCGCTTCCGTTGCTCACCCGAGAAGCAACGGTCAAGCAGAGAGGGCAAATGCTGAAGTGCTGCGCGGGCTCAAGACCAGAACTTTCGACAGGCTGCACAAGTGCGGAAGAAACTGGATCGAGGAGCTGCCGGTGGTTCTTTGGTCGATCAGGACGACGCCAAATCGAGCCAACGCCGTGCACCCTTTGCTCTAGTCTATGGAGCAGAGGCAGTTCTCCCCACGGAACTCGTGATACGGATCGCCTCGAGTACTCGCTTATGATGAGCTTGAGCAAGAGCAGCTGCGACAAGATGACGCTGCTCCTCGAGGAGGATCGTCTTCAGTCATTGGCGAGCAGCCGCTACAAACAAGCCCGCCTCGCTACCATAGCCGCAGGGTTAATGCCAGAAGTCTCGAGGAAGGCGACCTTGTTCTTAGGCGCATTTAGTCCGCCAAGAATTCAAACAAGTTGACGCCAAAGTGGGAAGGCCCTTATCGGGTGAAACGAGTCACTAGGCCTGGCGCTGTCCGCCTTGAGACCGAAGATGGCATTCCGGTGAGCAACTCCTGGAACATTGAGCATCTTCGTAAGTTTTAGCCATAGGGCGCGGTTGTCGGAATCTGTTTCGGCAACCACCTTTTGTACAAGTCTTGCCGCTGTTGCATGTAATCCTTCGTACAAAGCCGGGCGCAGACCCCGTGCATCAGTAAAGCTCGTGTGTTGCGCACGACTTGTCAAGTTCATGCTTTCATCAATTTATTGCATGCTTTGGCTAACACTTTGTGCAGCAATCACACCCGGTAAGCAGAATCGAGCCGCTAGGCTCCATAACGTTATTTCCTCTTCTTTTTCTTCTCTCAAAGAAAGGAAGGCTCCCTCGCGCACAAGTTAACCAGGGGGGAGGAGGAGATAATACTATGGACCAGGCACAGCTCGAGGAAGTTTCACCTCATCGGGAAGCGAGAAACAGAAAAGCTAAGTTGCCAAAGTTTGAGCAATCAATTTTTAAGTTTTCAAGTTATCTTCCTCGAACGATAGTACTTTGTATGGAAAACCTGTGCGCAGAGGAACCGAATCGTGACTGGTCGCGCCCTTACTTTGTTTCGAGTCCGCTCAACAACTTAAGTGAGCTGCGGCTAGTCCGCGACAAGGTTGCTTGTCGGTAGCGACCCTGCCAAAGAAGCTGAAGTTCCGCTTTTCGGCGCTTCGCGGCAAGGGTGCCTGCACCGGCAAGTTTCCCTGAAAAGCGTAGGGCAATAACGTACAAAGGAAGAAATCAAATAGAGGAAATAACATTGCATCGATCGATTCAGATCAGTAATAAATTTGTAAAGTTATCTTCCTTGAACGACCGCGCTTTGTATGAAAGACCCGTGCGCGGAGGAACCAAATCGTGACTGGTCGCGCCCTTACTTTGTTTCGAGTCCGCTCAACAACCTAAGTGAGCTGCGGCTAGTCCGCGACAAGGTTGCTTGTCGGTAGCGACCCCGCCGGCAGGCTGCTGAAGTTCCGCACTCGGCGCTCGCGGCAAGGGTGCCTGCGCCGGCAAGTTTCCCTGAAAAGCGTAGGGTAATAACATACAAAGCCAAGAGTCGAGTAAAGGAAGTAACGTAGCAGATGTTGCCCAGAATAAAGTTATGTTATGAAAATAACTTATCGCGGCACTGGCTAAATCATTCTCAGAACTGAAATAACAGCGAAGAGGAGAAGAAGGGCGCGCTGGTACCCAAGCCCCGGCAAGCCAGAGTTGCCGGGGGCTGCGGCAAGCCAGAGTTGTCGGGGCTGCAGCAAGCGGAGTTGCGGGGCTGCGACAAGCAGAGTTGCGGGAGCTGCGGCAAGCCGAGTTGCGGGAGCTGCTGCGGCAAGCTAGAGTTGCCGAAATTTGAGATATCGAGATAAGCCCTTCGTCCTTTTTCAAGCGTCCCTCTTTCATTAAAAACATTCTACTCGGATACAATCCGTGGGGAATGAAAAACATGAAAGATAGGATTACAAGCTTTAAATGCGGATAAGGCCCGAAGGCTTACAAATTAAAAAGATAAGATGCCCGTAATCCCTTTCCTGTCCCTCTTTTCAGGAGATAGGTCAAGGAGGCGAGAAGGGCAAAAGAAACGCCTAGACGAGCTACGGGTGCCAGAAGGCACCAAGAGAAATCAGGAGCTCCCGAGGGCTTGACGGAGATGGCAGCGCCGAAGCGGGGGCTCAAGGCGGGCGGCGGGGCGTCAAGACGCTTGTCGAGGGCACTCGCCCTCGTGCTCCGACTCTGACGGCCTTGTCGCCATCCCTCTTCCCTTCCGCAGCCTCCCACGCCATCGCCCAGGAGAGGCGACCCGGGAGTTCAGGAGCCGGCAGCGGATGATGGGAGTCGCGGTGGCGACGAAGCGGCGCCCGAGCAACTAGTCGGGCCCGCCAACCTCGCTCGTCGTCGCTGTCGCTCTCCTCCTCGTCACTCTCGCTCGAGGGGGAATCTTCGCTGTCGGAGGAGCTATCCACGCAGCACTTCGCCCGAGTACCAAGATCCCCGAAGACCTTGAAGGAGAGGAGATCACCCTCCATTAACTTAAAATGGAGGGTAAACCCCGCCCTCAGGCTGTGGATGCGGGTGAACGTCTTCCACCCACGATCGAGATACATCATATTAGGGGCTGGGAATACAATACGGACTCGCATGCCGCTGACTCCATAGCCCCTCATGTGCAATCTCAGTGTCTCGGGCGGATCCGATTCCATCGTGCTCGCAAACGGAGCTGGAAGCCGGAGGCGGCGACGAGGCGCCCGGCGCAGCCTGACGAAGAACTCGCAAGGGTCGTCCCGGTATGGACCGCCGAGGGAGGAACCGCCGGGCGGAAGCGGAGGCGGCGCGCCGCCCGTCCGCCTCTTCCCGGCGCCTCGACCTCGTCCACGACCTCGCCCCTCCCTCTTCCTCTTGGGGCTGGCTCTACCGCCCGGGCGTGGGGTTGGGAGGAGGCTGTCTAGTGGCGACCCTCGCCGCCACCGATGAAGAACCAAGGTCCCTTTTCTCCATGGCGAATGAGAGAAAGGGAGCAGAAACGAGGAAAGAAGGAGATGGGAGAGTGCGGGCCTGCGCTCCCCTTCCGCCTTTTAAGGAAGCAAGGTGGGGCTCGGCTGCCCTTTCGACAAATCAGGGCATGGGAAGAGCAGGGAATCGGGTCCGACCTGCTGCCTCTGCTCGTAACGGCCCAGTTTCCCACTTCCACCGTCCGTGACCCCAAGAGCATGGGAACCACGTGGCGGGGATGCAGAACTGAGGCGACGGGTGGAGCGACCCGCCGCCCACTTCCCCACGACGCCCGCAATTGACGCGTGCCGTTCACGGGGGGATGCGGCGGATCTGAGTGGGTTTGGTTTGGACCTGTGCCGCGTGCCCGTGCCTGTTTTGGGCTGGCCCAACAGCCTTCGGCACCGTGTATGGCCCAGATCCGCGGGCTCTGTCGGTGTACTAAAGTAGGGGTACCTTAGTACCCCGAACTTGTCTGCACGGCAGTCGCAGCGCCCCTGCAAGCCTCGGGCCAAGGCCCGCCAAGACCCTCCGCAGCCATTCGAAGGCAAGACCCCGACAAGAGGAGCTTGCCGGGAAGGCCTCTCAGGCACAGACAAGGCCCCGACAAGAGGAGCTTGTCGGGAAGGCCCTCGTGCACGCAGAGGACAAGGCCCCGGCAAGAGGAGCTTGCCGGGAAGGCCCGGAGCGCGACAAGCCTCCGGGCGCGACAAGGATTCGGCCGCGGCAAGGCGCTTGCCGCGGCATGCAACTCCTCTCCGTCTCCGCTCCAGCTCACCCAGCGACGTGTCGCCATGGGACCGTTCCATGGACGCGTCGGCGGTGTGCAGCCAGCGGAGAGCAGCGATAAGCGGCGGCGACAGGCTCGCCATCGTGGCGGCGGAGGCGCACTGACGGTCTGTTACCTTTGTTTGGGCGACAACGACATGCATTTATTGCTTTTGTCCCTTGCCATCGAGTTAGGTATTTTGCACTGCACCTTTGTTCAAGTAGGTGTACCAACTCCTGTTTTTACATTCGTACCCCGCCTATGTTGCCACCGCCGGAGACCCTTGAGCATATAAAAGGAGGCCCGAGTGCAACGTGAAAGGGTTCCGTTCGATTCAGTTGGCGAGTTCGTCTCGTGGGGTTCATTCGACCCACTCGAGATCGAGATAGACTCACGCTAGGTTTTGTAGCCCTCGTTGCTCCCTAGCAAGAACACAATAGATCAAACAAGCAGCGGTAGGAGTTTTATCTCTCGGAGAGCTCGAAGCTGGGTAAACCGCTTCGTGTGCATCGCCTCGATCCGCTCTTCGTGCGACCTCCGCCCCCCTCCGAACCACAAAGGGGCCTGCTCCGCCGGCCCCATAGGTGTCCGTGGGTACGATCAGCCTCCCCGACACAGTAGTAGTACTACTTTCTCAACTAGTAGTGCGATGTACTGTACTTCTATAGTACACCAGTTTTGAACTCTTGAATCTCAAGGCCAAGGAGCTACAGTTGCAAGTGGAGGGTACTACTGTTCTCTAGAACCATTGTTGTACTATCAATGCAGGGAAAGTACGCCTGCGTGGTGCGTACTCTTAGATGATCTATTCAAGCACGTAGCTGGCCTACTCAGCAGCTCCTCTCTCACACACACTAGCAGCCTGTTTATCAGCGACGGTTACTGCGGGGGCAGAACATTTGAGTTCTTTGATACAGCGAGACTAGGCTTTTCGCTTCCATTTGTGGAGGTGTAATGAATCTCATCGAACTTTTTTAGTTCCTTCTTTATGAATGAGACGAGGCAAAGGTTTTGCCTCTGTTTCAAAACAAAAAAATCACATCAAGTGGAATTTCTTTTATAGAGCCGATAATGGAGCGAAGTCCATGCGTGCAACGCCATAAGCTACAGAGTAGTAGAGTAGCACTTTACATACTAAGCCATATTGCACAGTTCCCAATGTGGTTCATGTCATAATAGCACTGCTCCACCCATCGAGCTAAACAAGCTTAGTTGTAAAAATTCAAATATGATATTATGCTTTTTTTGCGGGTGAAATATGATATTATGCTCATATTAGTAAAACTAAGACATGTTTAATTGGTCAACTAAATGTTCCTACTTTAGTTTCTAAATGCATGTGAGCCACATATGGAGAGACCGGAAGGAATAGTATTACTCTGTGCGCTCTGGTTCATCATGGGTGGGCAACAGACATTGTATAGAAAGACTTGTAATACCTTCAATCTGCTTGCTCTTCTGTTCTTCTTTAACATGATCCTCTTCTCTTCTTTAATAAGTATGTTTCTTGTTGGTAAGAGTAGCAGAGACATTTGCGGTCAACTGGTCAGGTCGAGTTGTTCTTCCTTAGTATAGGTCAGGTCAACTTGTTCTTCTTTACTATATGTTGAAGCTGTCATTTGCGAAGTATCATCACTTCTGGAGCTCTCATATTTTGAGTAGTAGGCCACATTATATTAATTCCCACACCAAATTACAACATGCATGGCATCTCTCAGAAGAATTGCAGAGATAGCACAAAGGGGTTTACAGGGAGCAGTATTGGATTAGAATCACTTCTGCATTACAAACATAATCTCACTTGTTTCTATGTTTTCATGCATGTCAGGTACTGAACATGGTCAAAATGAATATGAGAATGGGCGCACGAGAGGAATATTGCGGAACAATCCACTGGCTAACAAACTTGGCATGGTGGAGGATGGCCTATGTTATTCACCCATCAAGGTGCTTGCTCTAACTTGGCAAGGTTGTATTGGTCGCACATATTTTGCATATGACCTCTTGCATTACTTCAACTTTGTTACACCCACATCTCCTTAGTTTAAGCATCATATATGAGTATATGCCATACCTATCCATTTTCTGTACCTATTCCATGTGTCATTATAGTATGTTTTTCCAGTCAAATGTTGTTCTTTCTTAATAGATGTCCAAAAGGAAGAGGGTGAGTGCAGATCCTCAAGGAGTACAAACTAGGTATTTGGAAAAGGTAGTGATACATGTTAAATTGGATAGATCAGCAGCCACAGAAAACACACGCCCAACTGTACACCACTTTACCCCTACTCCACTGGCCAAACCCCTATTAGAACTTTAGAGAGCCTAGCGCCAGGTATTGTCTATGATATCAATTCAAAATTTGAACTCCTAAATTTCTGCATGTGCCTTACCTTCTCTCTTGTATGAAAACTAATTTCAGATGAATCTCCTTGCTCCAAGGATCATAGTATCTCACAGCAATACTGGGCACTACATTGCTCTTGTCAATACCTCTTGCTCTTTGTCAACATACTTGCACTCATTGTTGTTGGATTATATATGTAGCATCACTATAAATGTTCGCTTCTTTATCCTCCCTTTGCTCAAAATTATAATATCTATATTTATTCTTAGATAAATGTAGAATTAACACAATGGTGATGAAGTTTGGGATTCCTCATGTAAGTACCTATTGTCATGTAGTCCCTCTGTATCGAATTAATTGTTGCTTAATTAGATGTATTTAGAACTTAATAGTGCTAGATGCATCCATTTGGGCGACAAGTAATAACGGGCGGTTGCGGTATTACCGTACTTGCATTGCGAGATAGTTGATCTCTAGCATTACTCTGCATCTTATCCGCCCTGCTCTCCACTTTCTCCAAATTATCAGATCTACATTTACTCTTACCAAAATGTTGAATAAAGCCAATGCCACTGCACACACTCGTGTCTGCATTCCTCTTGTCAGTACCTTTTGCCTTGTAACGTTGTACTTAATTAATTGCTATTTGATTATGTATCATCACTCTGCACCCGAGCTTCATTATCCTCTATTTCTTCCAATATTATTTGATCTATATTTACTCTTTACAAAATGTAGAATAATGGCAACACTTATAAAGAGGTTTCTTTGGGGAACTTATTGAATTGTCCTTCCATCGACATGGATAAGGGCTTTGTCCAGCCCGTGTTAACATGTAATGTAAGTTCATCCTTCTCAAGCCTTCAAACTTTGTTGTAGTATAGATTTGGATAGGCATCATTTCCTCCACTGCTGTTTACTTTGGTGTTTACATCTGATTGGATGTTTGGAATAACTACCATTCTTAAATTGTAGTTGTAAAAAGATGTTCCTTATGCAGAACATATCCATTTATTTGCTTATATAATTGTGAAACCTATTATGTGTCTCCATGTTTCTCTTTCAGAGTCGTATCTCTTATGCCAGGCAGAACTTTAGGGAAGATAGTGAGCCAAACCATCTTGAAGAGAGCGAGATGACCCCAAAGGTCCTGTCTTGATGAAGACAGTGAGTTGAAGCTACTCACCAGCAGCTATTAGACAACCTCTGTGGAGTTGCTGCCTCAATCAGTTTGACTTCTACATTCTCAACTTAAAGCGGAAAGGCTTGCTTTAACTCAGCTCCGACTTGATGTCAATGATGCAATGAAGATCTCAGAGGACTGCTTTGCGGGCTTTCGTGCTATACAGCTAGGGATAGAGCATATATCGTTAACACAACTGAGGTCTCATCAGCTTGTTCGGTTGCTTGCGGTGCACATCCCGGCCAGGCCTAATGCCTTCTGAAGTGCTCTCAGTTTTGTATATTCCTGTTTCGGCGCGTTTATATGCACTGGTGGCGACCTTTGATGCCCAGTATATGTAATCTGCGGTCACAATGCGCTTTATTATCACCAGTGGCGAACTTTGATGCCTAGTGGATGTAATACACCGTAATTTCTTTATTGTATAGTCTAGGTTTATTCTTGGTCGGTATGCTTTGATTTAGGCCGTCTTTAGGCCGGCCCATTACTCGCTATATATGGGCCAAAACATGGGCCTATAATCATCTTGGGCCATTAGCAGGTCTAAACGTATAGTAGGTTTCCGCCTTTAACAGGCTGACTAAAGTTCTGGCCAGCTGGGCCAGAGAATACCATAGGCTTTTAACAGGCTAAAAACTAGACTGGGCTAGCGTTGAGCTAAAAAATTCACGGGCCGAAACTGCCTAAGGCCCATGTTTGGCCCAAATTGTACGAGCCGTTAATACGCCAAAATATATCTCGGCCTCTGTTTGGCCCAATAAAATTATGGGCTTTAAGCAGGCCGGTATCAATGTGGGTCGTAGGCCCAACAATGGAAAATCCCCATTGGTCGGGGCTGTTAATGGGTTATCGGATCCAAACTGGAACCCGATAGCTTAACAGTTTCCCGTTACATTGGATGCCATGTGTCGGTTACCCTTGAAGAAAGCACTTCCATGACGCGCCATTTATCATCATGGAAGTGGACACTTCTGTGATGATAATTTTGGTGATGTCATGGAACACTTCTACAACAACACAGGTATGACTATGTTGATTCTGTCATAAAATCTTCATGGATATACATGCATGATAGAAAACGTGACCTACTGTGACAAAAACGTATCATCACGGAAGTGTATTTTTTTGTAGTGCATCACAAAGCACCTCTCCCATTGCAAGAAAAACCAATCTAGTTGGCCAAACCAAATCGATAGATCGGAGAGAAATACAAAGTTGTCTTAATAATGAATAAAAGAGTTCAAGGAATACTCAAATAATATTCATAAATAATCTGATCATAAATCGACAATTCATCGGATCTCAACAAACACACCGCAAAAGAAGATTACATCAAATAGATCTCCAAGAAAACCGAGGAGAACATTGTATTGAAGATAAAAGAGAGAGAGGAAGACATCTAGCTACTAGCTATGGACCCGAAGCTCTATGGTAAACCACTCATATATCATCGGATGGGCAGCAAGGTTGGTGTAGAGGCCCTCCGTGATCGAATCCCCCTTCGTTGGAGTGCCGGAAAAGGCCCCAAGATGGGATCTCACGAGAACAGAAGCTTGCAGCGGCAGAAGAGTCTTTTTGGTGTGCCCTCTGGCATATGGGGAATATTTGGGTATTTATAGAGCAGAGATTAAGGTTAGAAGAGCTGCGAGGGGACCATAGGCCTAGGGGTGCGCCCCTAGGTCTTGTGGCTCCCTCGTGGGTCTTCTGGCCTCTTCCCCAAGCTTCGTGGTTGCCTTCTGGTCCAAGAAAAATCCTCAAACAATTTTGTTCTGTTTGGTATTGATTTTCTATAAAAGACAAAAACTGGGATAAAAATAACAACTGGCACTGGGCACTAGGTTAATATGTTAGTCCCAAAAACTGATCAAAAAATAGCATATTAATGCATATAAAACATCTAAGATGGATAATATAATAGCATGGAACAATAAAAAATTATAGATACGTTGGAGACGTATCAAGCATCCCAAAGCTTAATTCCTGCTCGTCCCTGAGTAGGTAAATGGTAAAAATAGAAATTTTGATGTGGAATGCTACCGAACATATTTATCAATGTAATTTTTATTATTGTGGCATGAATGTTTAGATCCATAAGAGTCAAAACAAAAGTTAATATTAACATAAGAAAATAATACTTCAAGCATACTAATAAAGCAGTCATGTCTTCTCAAAACATCATGGCTAAAGAAAGTTATCCCTATAAAATCATATAATCTTGTCATTCTCTATCTTCATCGCACAAAGTATTTATCATGCACAACCCCAATGACAAGCCAAGGAATTGTTTCATACTTTTAATGTTCTCAAGGTTTTTCAACTTTCACGCAATACATGCGCATGAGGCATGGATATAGCACTATAGGTGGAATAGAGTATGGTGGAGGTTGTGAGGAGAAGACAAAAATGTTAAAGTTTCACATACTCTAGGAAAATTAATGGACTATGGAGATGTCCATCAATTGATATCGATGCATGTGAGTAGGGATTGCCATCCAACAGATGCACTAGAGCTATAAGTGTATGAAAGCTCAAAAGAAAACTAAGTGGGTGTGCATCCAACTTGCTTCCTCACAATGACCTAGGGTAATTTGAGGAAGCCCATCATTGGAATATACAAGCCAAGTTCTATAATGAAAAATTCCCACTAGTATATGAAAGTGATAAAATAGGAGACTCTCTATTATGAAGAACATGGTGCTATTTTTGAATCACAACTGTGGAAAACGATAGTAGCATTGTCCCTTCTCTCTTTTTCTCTCATTAATGTTTTCCTTTTTTTCTTTTTGGGCTCGTTGCCCACTTTTTTTAATTTTAAGTCTGGAGTCTCATCCCAACTTGTGAGGGAATCACAGCTTCCATCATCCTTTCCTCACATGGGACAATGCTCTAATAATGATGATCATCACACTTTTATTTACTTACAACTCAAAATTTACAACTCTATACTAGAACAAAGATATGACTCTACATGAATGCCTCCGGCGGTGTGCCGGGATGTGCAATGCTCTAGCCTGACATGTATAAAAATATGAATGCTGGCCAAGCCACAAATACTATGTCAACTATATGATTACGCAAAGCAATATGACAGTGGTGGTATTTGTCATAAAAAACAAAATGGTGGAAGTTGCATGGAAATATACCTCGGAATGTCTATGGATATGCCATAATAGGTAGGTATGGTGGCTATTTTGAGGAAGGGTATATGGAGGGTTTAATGCACCGGCGAAAGTTGCGCGGTACTAGAGAGGCTAGCAATGGTGGAAGGATGAGAGTGCGTATAATCCATTGACTAAACATTAGCCATAAAGAACTCACATACTTATTGTGAAAATTTATTAGCCATCAAAGCAAAGTACTAACATGCATGCTCCTAGGGGTATAGATTTGTATGAAAAGACCATCGCTCCTCCCCGACCGCCACTCATAAGGAAGACATTCAAAAATAAATCATACTCTAACTTCATCGCATAATGATAGACCATATGTGCATGCTTCGGGAATCACAAACCTCACAATTATTTCTACTAATCCACAATTACTCTCTAGCATGACTCTAATATTACCATATTTATATCTCAAAGAAAATGCAAGGAATCAAACTTCTCATATATTCAATGCTCTTTATGAATGTTTTTATTATATTCCTCTTGGATACCCATCATATTAGGAAAAAATTCATAACCTAAGCAAATTGCCATACTATTTTTAAGACTCCCAAAATAATATAAATGAAGCATGAGAGTTCATCAATTTCTACAAAATAAAACCACCGTCGTGCTCTAAAAAGATATAAGTGAAGCACTAGAGCAACTACCTAGCTCAAAAGATATAAGTGAAGGACATAGAGTATTCTAATAAATTCACGATTAATGTGTGTCCCTCTCAAAAGGTGTGTACAGAAAGGATGATTGTGGCAAACTAAATAGCAAATACTCATATAATACAAGACACTCCAAGCAAAACACATATCATGTGGTGAATAAAAATATAGCCTCAAGTAAATTTACCAATGGATTGACGACAAAAGAGGGGATGCCATTCAAGGCATCCCTAATCTTAGATGCTTGGTTGTCCTTGAATATATACCTTGGGGTGCCTTGGGCATACCCAAGATTAGGCTCTTGCCACTCCTTATTAAATAGTCCATCAAATCTGTACCCAAAATTTGAAAATTCACAACACAAAACTTCAACAAAAAACCCGTGAGATCCGTTAGTATGATAAAACAAATCTCCACTTTTAGGTACTGTTGTGAACTGATTCCAATTTTATATTTGTCTTATATCTACTATATTCTAACTTCTCCATGGTTCATACCCCCCGATAATACCCATAGATTCATCAAAATAAGCAAACAGCACATCGAAAACAGAATTTGTCAAAACAAGAATAGTCTGTAAAGACCCGAATATTAGTCATACTTATGTATCTTCGAAAATTCTGAAAAAATTAGGAAAACTGAGGTACTTCATATATCAATCTTTTGTAAAACATTCAGAATTTTTCCACACTCCTGTGAATTTTAACAATTCAGTTACTGGACGCAACCGTTTATGTTTTTCAGCAAAATCAACTCAATTATCACCATAGATCATCCCAAAGGTCTTACTTGGCTCAAACACTAATTGAAACACTAAAACACAATTATTACAGAAGTAATATTGTGTATTCTCATAAAAACAAAAAATAAAAATATTGGGTTGTGATGAGGACATCAATACCATTGTTACACCCGCAGCCCCTGCTATTATACTTATTGGACCGATTACTAGAGCTCGGGCACGCCAGTTAAATTACCAGGTTCTTTCGTTTCTTGGTAATGAGTTTAATGTTCATAAGAATATGGTGCTGCCTAAATTAGATACATTTGTTTTGCTTACAAATGAAGGGCCTAGCTTGGAGAAGGATGAACATTGGAGCAAGAACAAGCATGGAGTTGATGGCATGCGCAAGGGAAACAAGAACAGAGTTTCAAGTGATGATTTCAGGACTTTGAAGCCACTATAATGAGTGCACGAAGCCTTGGATTAAATATACAAGATGCCACTTCATAATTTTTGTCCAGAGGCTATTCTAGGTGCTGCGTCACGTTATTATTGGGCCAGACCCATGTAATTTTGAAATAATTGAATATAGGTTGTTTTTAGAGTCTGTATGTGTGGGGAAAAAAGAGTTAGGGTTGGTTTCGAACCCCTCCTCCAAGGGCCACAAAATCCCCCCATCTTCCTCCATATATACAGCCCTTAAGGCATCGGTTAGACTTTGGGTTTTGCTTAGATTAAAAGTTCGCCGTAGCTGCAACTTCGCGTACTTCGTTTGTGTTCAACGACCAGACAAAGGCATCACAAAAACCCACCTTAATTAATAAATCTTTCATGTTATATTCGCAATATCCATATTGCAATCTCAGTTTCTTGCTTGTTCTTTGTTTGCTCGCAGGAAACAGACCCTCATGGTCAGGTAGATGGTGCTCCGGCGTGGTCAATAACCTCTCGGAGTTGGTTTAGCAATTGCTAAGGTGCGACGTCCTCATACGTTCGTAGTCGGATCGTTAAAGTATACTCCACCATAAACGATAGCCACCATCTCATCGAAAGACGGGACACCTTTGCCTCTATCAAGTGGTATCAGATTTCCAAGTTGCTCGGTGAGATTTTATAGCTTTTCGTAGTTTAGATCGAGTCTGTTCTTCATACCTATTATCCATGAAAAAGAAAAAAAATTGGGGTTAGTTCATCCTATCCGAACCAGTCTGAGCCTTTGCATAGTTTTTTCAGTATTTTGCTTTGTTGAATTTGCGGCTGCATCTCGTATCAAGTTGCTGGTCTTAGCGTCTAGTCTTTTAGAGTTTCGAGTTCTGGTCATAAGTTGTAACGCTGCCACCACACCGTCATTATCGCCCCTGCCATCTACCACCACCGCTTATCCGCCACCGCTCTGAATCCATATCAATATGCCATCACTAATCCGTATCCATATACCACCACCGATTCGTATCCATATACCACCACCGCTGCCATATACCACCACTGTTGCCATATCCTAGCACCATATATCCACCACCAATCCGAGTTCTTTCATATTAGGTTTGTTTTCGAGATCCATCTAATTTCCGATTCGTGTTTCCTTGCCTGAGTAGGTTTCAAAGAAAAAGAGTCTAGAGACCACCGGGCAGTTTTTAGGCCAAAATTTTGGCCACCGAAAATATTTTTCCCCTATTCTATATTTAGGCTTTTCTGAGTCTTTTGAGACACTCGCCATCATAGTGATTTTTTGTCGCACTTTTTCATCGTCGCTCCCCTGATTTCTGAAAAAAAATTGTCAAAAAAATTCCATGCCCATCCTGTCATTGTGACCTAGGAAGAGTTTTGAGACACTCGCAATTATAGTGATTTTTTGCAAAAAAAGAGGAGTGCAAAAAAAAGAGCGCCAAAAAAACAGAGCAAAGAAAAAAAAATTCAGAGTGTGCTTTTCCCTTGTTGACGTGCAGCGATGTGATGTTGCTAGTGTTCTAGGCTCGCGTCTCTAGAACGGTCTAGCCTAGGACCAGCACAGTACCATTGTTGAGCGTTTATTCAAGTTTGCATCTCTGAATTGATTATTGCTAATCTTTTTGCTACCATATTATAAGCCTTCCTAGCTCCACATAAATCTACGTCGTATGTTTGACTCTCCCTGGTAATCACTCTATCCAAGCTTTGAGAGTTTTGACTATAGCGGTTGCCGATCACCGCCTACTGCTGGGTAAGAACTGGTAAGAATTTGAGATTTGCTTGATGAATTTGTGACACCCACCACCACCACTAGTTACTAGTCTGTAGGATCATATTCTTGTGTGTTTCTATTGCTACTAACCGTGGCAGGATCACAGACCGACGAGATTGACTGGGAGAACTTGATGAACAATGAGCTTCATGATAAGTTTCAGCAAATGATGAGTGGACAGGGGCAAGATGTGCTAAACCGATTTGAAGAGGCCATGGAGAAGATAGATGGCATGGAGAAGAAATCCGAAACAAAGCTCGATAACAAGTTTACTGAATTGCTTTCGTGTTTTCCACCACCACCGTCGGCTGCACCTGTCGCACCTCTACAACAACAACAACAACAACAACAACAACAACAAGAACAACAACAACAACAACAAGAACAAGAACAACAACAACAACAACAAAAACAACAACAACAACAACAACAACAACAACAACAACAACAACAACAACAACAACAACAACAACAACAACAACAACAACAACAACAACAACAACAACAACAACAACAACAACAACAACAACAACAACAACAACAACAACAACAACAACAACAACAACAACAACAACAACAACAACAACAATAACAACAACAACAACAACAACAACAACAACAACAACAACAACGTTGCCTTCCAAATCAAGTGGGACGAGCAGTGTGCGTTTCCCTTGAGCCTGGTCAAAATTCTGGTGCCGCTGTTGATGCTTATGTAGCTCCTGCTGCTACTGCGGAGGTGGAGAACCATTACAAGGATGAGCTTGATCAAACTCAAAACTGCGTGCAACCACCAACACCACTACCACCAGTTCGTCCTCATGCATATCATCGCAGTGGTAGGGCTGCACCACCACCTGAGGTATGAGATCATGACCATCTTCCTAAATTAAAATTGAATATTCCACTATTTGAGGGTAGATATGTTCCTGATATATATCTTACTTGGGAGTTAGAAACTGAACAACGTTTTACATGTTTACAATATCCTGAGGAGCGACGTGTTCCTGCTGCTGTTTGTGCTTTCACTAGTTTTGCATGTGTTTGGTGGTCTGAATATTGTAGATTATATCCTATTCCAGCTACTTGGCCTACTTTTGAAAATTGCGATGCACACTTGCTGGGTTCCACCATACTATCAACGTGAATTGCTTCAAAAATTGCAGCATTTGAGACAAGGAAAAAATTCCGTAGAAGAATATTTTCAGGAATTACAAACTGGTATGATTAGATGTGTTATTGTTGAGGGTAATGAAGCTATGCTTACACGTTTTATTGGTGTACTAAATAAAGAGATTCAGACCATTCTAGAGTATAAGTAATATAATAATATCACTCGTTTATTCCATCTTGCTTGCAAAGCTGAACAAGAAGTGCAGGATCAACAGGCATTGGCGCGAACTAACTTTTCTGCAGGTCGACCATCATCATGGACACCGCATGCATCCTCTACTTCCACATGTTCTGCTACACCAGCACCTCCATTAGCTGCCACCTCCAACCATGATACAAGAAAGCAGGCACAACCACCACTATCTTCCAAGAGCGCACCTTTTGGGCCTGCATAGAGCTCTTCTTCATCCATGGCATGAACAGGGCAACCACATGATATTATTTGTCGTTGTTGCAAGGGTGGAGGTCATTATGCGAGAGAATGCCCATCTAACCATGTGATGTTTGTTACTGAGGATGGTGGGTATGAGTCCGCTAGTGACTATGATGAGGAGACTTTGGCTCTTATTACAAGTGAAGAACACGGTGGAGATGATTCTGATCATGAGACGCAATACATGGCTGTTGAAGATGCTAACATGTATGAATGTTTAGTTGCTCAATGTGTTTTGAGTGTGCAGGTTACACAAGCTGAGCAAAATCAGAGGCATAATTTGTTCCATACAAAGGGAGTTGTGAAGGAACGTTCTATTCGTGTCATCATAGATGGAGGGAGCTGTAACAACTTGGCTAGCATGGAGATGGTGGAGAAGCTTTCTCTCACCACAAGACCGCATCCACATCCTTACTACATCCAATGGTTCAACAACAGCGGCAAGGTTAAGGTAACACGTACTATTCGTGTGCATTTAGTATCTCTACATATGCTGATTATGTTGATTGTGATGTCATACCCATGCTAGCATGTTCCTTATTACTTGGTAGACCATGTCAATTTGATAAAAATTATGTACACCATGGTAGAAACAATCAGTATACTCTTGTTCATAAGTATAAAAATATTACTTTGCTTCCTATGACTCCTGATTCCATTTTGAAATATTATATTAATAGAGCTAATAAAGCAAAACAGGAGAAAAATAAGACTGAAAATCAGATTGTGGCAAAAGAATTTGAGAAACAAATGAAACATAATAATAAACCATCTAGTGTTGCTTCTGAAATTAAATTGAACAGTGCAAGTTTACTTGCCAAAAAATTTGATATTGATGAGCTAGATTTCAGCAAATCTGTTTGCTATGCTTTTGTGTGCAAAGAGGCATTATTTTCATTCGAGGACGTGCCTTCCTCTTTGCCCCCTGCTTTCACTAACATTTTGCAGGAGTTTGCTGATGTGTTTCCACAAGACGTGCCACCGGGATTACCACCTATTCGAGGGATTGAGCATCAAATTGACTTAATTCCCGATGCATCGCTACCCAACTGTGCCCCATACCGTACCAATCCAGAGGAGACGAAGGAGATTATGCGTCAAGTACATGAGCTGCTCGACAAAGGTTATATACGTGAATCTCTTAGTCCTTGTGTTGTTCCTATTATACTAGTGCCTAAAAAGGATGGTATGTTGCATATGTGTGTTGATTGTAGAGATATTAATAATATTACTATTCGTTATCGTGATCCTATTCCTAGGCTAGATGATATTCTTGATGAATTGAGTGTCTCTACAATATTCTCCAAAGTTGATTTGCGTAGTGGATACCATCAAATTCGTATGAAATTGGGAGATGAATGGAAAATAACATTTAAAACTAAGTTTGGTTTATATGAGTGGTTAGTCATGCCTTTTGGGTTAACTAATGCACCTAGTACTTTTATGAGACTAATGAACGAAGTTTTACGTGCTTTCATTGGACGATTTGTGGTAGTCTATTTTGATGATATACTGATTTATAACAAAGTGTTGGAAGAACACTTGGAACATTTATGTGTTGTTTTTATTGTTGTACGTGATGCACGTTTGTTTGGTAACCTTGGGAAGTGCACCTTTTGCACTGACCAAGTATCTTTTCTTGGTTATGTTGTTACTCCACAGGGAGTTGGAGTTGATAAACCCAAGATTAAAGCTATTGAGAATTGGCCGCAGCCCAAAATGGTCACACAAGTGAGGAGTTTTCTTGGACTCATTGGTTTCTATAGGTGTTTTCTGAGAGATTTTAGCACCATTGCTGCACCTCTCAATGAGGTTACAAAGAAGGATGTGCCTTTTGTTTGGGGTACCGCACATGAAGGAGCCTTCACGGTATTGAAAGATAAGTTGACACATGCTCCTTTACTCCAACTTCCTAATTTTAATTAGACTTTTGAGCTTGAATGTGATGCTAGTGGAATTGGATTAGGAGGTGTGTTATTACAAGATGGCAAACCGGTTGCATACTTTTCTGAAAAATTGAGTGGGCCTAGTCTGAACTATTCTACTTATGATAAAGAATTATATGCTCTTGTTCGGACCTTAGAAACCTGGCAACATTATTTATGGCCCAAAGAATTTGTTATACATTCTGATCATGAATCATTGAAACATATTAAAAGTCAAGCAAAACTGAATCGTAGACATGCTAAATGGGTTGAATTCATTGAGACTTTCCCTTTTGTCATTAAACACAAGAAGGGTAAAGAAAATGTTATTGCTAATGCATTGTCTCTTTGTTATACTATGCTTTCACAACTTGACTTTAAAATATTTCGTTTGGAGACCATCAAAGATCAATATGTGCATGATGCTGAATTTAAAGATGTATTGCAGAATTGTAAAGAAGGTAGAACCTGGAACAAGTTCGTCGTTAACAATGGACTTGTGTTTCGTCCTAACAAGCTATGCATTCCAGCTAGCTCCGTTCGTATTTTGTTGTTGCAGGAGGCACATGGAGGAGGATTAATGGGGCACTTTGGCGTGAAGAAGACGGAAGATATACTTGCTACACATTTCTTTCGGCCAAAGATGAGACGGGATGTTGAGCGTTTTGTTGCTCGCTGCCCTACATGCCAAAAAGCTAAGTCACGACTCAATCCTCATGGTTTACATATGCCTTTGCGTGTACCTAGTGTTCCTTGGGAGGATATATCTATGGACTTTGTTTTAGGTTTACCTCGAAAAAGAAGGGGAGGGATAGCATATTTGTTGTCGTGGATAGGTTCTCGAAAATGTCACACTTTATACCATGTCATAAAAGCGATGATGTTGTTAATGTTGCTGATTTGTTCTTTCGTGAAATTATCCGCTTGCATGGTGTGCCAAATACTATTGTTTCAAATCGTGATACTAAATTTTTTAGCCACTTTTGGAGATGTTTTTGGGCTAAGTTGGGGACTAAACTGCTTTTTAGTACTACTTGTCACACCCAAACTGATGGACAAACTGAAGTAGTCAATAGAACATTGTCTACTATGCTTAGGGCTATTTTGAAGAATAATAAGAAAATGTGGGAAGAATGCTTACCTCGTATTGAATTTGCTTATAATCGTTCGTTGCATTCTACTACTAAGATGTGCCCTTTTGAAATTGTGTATGGTTTCCTACCTCGTGAACCTATTGATTTGTTGCCTCTTCCATCTTCGGAGGAGGTTAATTTTGATGCTAAACAACGTGCAGAATTGATCCTAAAAATGCATGAGTTAACTAAGGAAAACATTGAGCGTATGAATGATAAATACAAACTTGCTGGAGATAAGGGTAGAAAACATATTGTGTTTGCACCTGGAGATCTTGTTTGGTTACATGTGCGTAAGGATATATTTCCTAATTTGTGCAAATCAAAGCTAATGCCACATGCTGATGGTCCTTTTAAGGTGTTAGATAAAATAAATGATAATGCATATAAACTTGAGCTACCTACAGATTTTGGGGTTAGTCCCACTTTTAACATTGTAGATTTGAAGCCTTATTTGGGTAAGGAAGATGAGCTTCCGTCGAGGATGACTTCATTTCAAGAAGGGGAGGATGATGAGGACATCAATACCATTGTGACACCCACAACCCCTGCTACTATACATATTGGACCGATTACTAGAGCTCGCGCACGCCAATTAAATTACCAGGTACTTTCGTTTCTTGGTAATGATTCTAATGTTCATGAGAATATGACGCTGCCTCTATTGGATACATTTGTTTTGCTTACAAATGAAGAGTCTAGCTTGGAGAAGGATGGACATTGGAGCAAAAACAAGCATGGAGTTGATGGCATACGCAAGGGAAACAAGAACAGAGTTTCAAATGATGATTTCAGGACTTTAAAGCCACCATAATGAGTGCACTATAACACCCCCAGTGTCATGCTATAGTAATCCCCTGTTGATGGTGCCATGTCATCATGTTACTGTTGCTAATCTTCACTTGATCCAAATCACAATTCAAATTCAAATCCAATCTAAAGTCAAAAATTCATATTTTTCACACATGAAATCTAAAATGTTCATCTTGTGGCAAATAATCCATAACAAATATTGGTGGTGAACCAACATTTTTGCAAGGTGCTTAAATGGCCTAAACCAATTAAAGCAGTGGCTAAGACAATAGATTAAATGCCTTTTCAACTTATAAAAGTTGCAAACTATTTCAAAAGCCCCACAATCTTTTTATTGCAGTGCCAACTATTGCAATGTAATTATGTAGCCAAGTCCCACATTTTACAGAATCCTTTTTGGCAACTCAAATATGGCAAAACATTTTCTATAAAAAGAAAAGAGCAGAAGAAAATGAAAAAGGGGAAAAGGGAGAGAACCCCCAGCCCCGTTTGGGCCTCAGCCAACCAGCCGGCCTAGCGCCTCCCCCGAGGTCGATCCCCTCCTTTCCTTCTGTTCGACCGACCGAGGCACCGCCGCCCGTTCCCGCTGGACCCGGCACGGCACCCCACACTGCCACATCGCCGGCGAGGGGATAAGGGCAGCCCCGACGCCTCGGCTTCCCTCCTCACTCTCCCACTCCCCATTGCACTCCCTCTCCGCCTCCCCGCTCAGATCCCCTTCCCCCACGCGCTGCAGCTTCTCCTCTCCGCCATGGCCTCGTCACCGTGAATCCCGCGACCACCGTCGCCCTTTCACCACTCCGACAAGTCCGGGAGCTCCATCGTGCTCCGCCTCTTCTTCCTCGACACTAGATTGGGACCGGGAGCGCCACCGCCGTCGCATTCTTTCTCTTCCTCATCTATGGCCACCACGCGACCTCGCCATCGATCCGCTCCATCGGTTCTCCTCGAGCCCGCTGCATAGACCCCACGCTCCCGCGGTGAGCTCATGCGCCGAACGTGCAGTTCCCTACCCCTCTAGTCATGCGTAGCCCGTGCTTCGGTGTTAGGCCGCACCCTACACCGCCTGGCCTCATCGCCGACGTAGCCACGACGACCATAAGGTCTCGTGCATGCCACCATTGCACTCGCCACACTGCGTAGGCCCTGCCTCGCTCTTTAGATTGTTCGGTCTCGTGCTGTTTTGCCGTCACCATAGATTGCCCGAAGCACCTCGCCACCGCCGAGCTCGTAGCGCTCAGTTCCGACCACCGCAGCACCTCGGTGCCGCCACTCGACGCGGCTCTCTATCTGCGTCTGAACGCCGCTGCCGCTCACCTCCGCTCCGGCTCGCGCACAGCCGCCCGGGCCTGCTCATGCGCGCACATCGCCCGCGTTCCCGTCGCATCTCACTGGCCCCGGCAGCGCGCGGCCGCTTCCCCCCCACTGCTTGTGCCGCTGCTCCTGCCGGTGGCTTGCGCGTGCCCACCGCTCTTGGCCGGGACTAGCACGCCAGCCGCCCTCAGGCACGGACTCACCTAGACCACGCTTGGTCGCCACCTTTGCCGCCTCCTTTGCTCGACGCCGGTGCCGCCTCAGGGCGCCCCAGCTGCTGTTGCGGCCACCCCTAGGCGCAGCTCGCCGCCCCCGACCGAACGCACCACCCCGGGCGTCAAATGGACGCCGGGCGATGAATCCCGATGGCCACGCGAGCCCTCCGCCGCGAACAGGGCTCACCAGAGCTCACTTCGGCGCCGGTGCCGACGTGGCCAACCAGGGCCACCCCTCCGGGTCACTGCCTAGTGGCCCCAGGGGCCCTGCTGGCCCTGTTGACCCAGTCAATGGCTGACTGGGTAGCACCCAGTCACTGCCTATGGGTCCCGCGCGGACCCGTTGACTGGTCAGCCGGCCGCTGATGCATTGATGACGCCTTGCTGACGTCATTTTTTCTTTTCTGTCGATTTAAAGTAAATAAATAAATCCAGAAAATGGTTTAATCTTTGAAAATTCATAGAAAAGAAACCCTAGCTCGGATCGAAAAACTTTCTACATGAAAGTTGCTCAGAAAAATCCAATGAATCCGAATACGCTTTCGGTTCATCTGTCACATGCCCCTAGCATGATGAACATGGAACATTCCTGATGTGGAGCATCCCAAGGTCATCCCCATGGAGCTACCTACGTCTCCCACGTCACAACTTGGACCTATGACAAGAGCCCGAGCGAAGGCTATTGAAGATAAGGTCAACTCGCTCCTTTCTGAACTACCACCTTCGACACATGAGCCATGGCTACTACCTCAAACGAAAACACTATGTGTGCTCAGGTACTTGGAGGAAAGCCATGGAACATCTACATCCAATGGACAAGACGGCGAGGACACCAAGTGCAAAGGACAAGAAGAAAGGCTGCCTTGGAAGCTACACCCACCGGACGACCGGCCCAGCCTGGACGTCCGGCCCCTGAAGGTCACGCCAGCCCAAGGAACTTAGGCTAACGAAAGCTACAGCTGCCGTACGTCCGACCAGGACCGGACGTCCGACATCTCCTAGGCTCCGGACGACCGAACCCCTCCGGATGACCGACGCTACGCCAACAGAACGAAATCTACGGAAATCCGAGAATCTCCGGATGGCCGTCACATCTTTCACAGAGCCTAATTTACGGAAGTCCGAAGATCTACGGACGTTCGGACCTCCGCGAGCCTCCGGATGACTGATACCTTACGGATGTCCGATCCCTGGCTGTGTCTAGTTACGGGCTGAGGCCCATGAAACCCTTCACTTCGCCCCCATTTGCACTAAGACTATAAATAGATCTCCTCCCCCTCCTCCTAGTTTGGATTATCATTGGTTTAGCTCATATGTGAGATAGTGCTTTGCTCATCCATTACGGATCTACTCCATGAGAGAGACCATGGCCCCTCTATGGAGAAGATCCCCCTTGGATTCAAGATCCCCTCTTGGGTGGCCCCATCAAAACCTCCTCTGGGCGAAGAACCGGTTACCTTTGTATTGTCCTTTGTTATCCGTGGATCGTGACTCAATTTTGTTGGTTTGAGAGTTCTTCTTGTGTTTTCCCTTGTGTTTTCCCATGTGTTTCCCCGTGTGTTCTTCGTGTTCTTAGTTGGGATCCGCTCCTTTCGTGAAAGATTGGCCATATAGGGTTCCACCCTACATCATCTTCGTATCATGAGCCACGTTGATCACGATTTCGGAGCCTCCCCGTTGTGTTTTCTAGCCTTGTTTTGTTGATTTCGTCCCAAAATAGAAAATCCCCCACAAAATAGCCCCAATTTTTTTTGATTTCTTGGTGTGATGAAGTTTTGTTGGATTTGATCCATGGATTTGGTTTGCCACGAGTGGATCTAGCTTTTTCCCTTCTTCTCCACCATTTCCATCCACAAAATCGCCCGGATTCGACGAATTTCGACCTCTCCTCGTCGAACCCTAGTTGTTCATCCCGTGCCCGAAATTGCCCAGGCACTGGACATCCGACAGTTTCCGGACATCCGACGACCGGACGACCGTAATGCCCCGGACGTCCGTACTTCCTTGAAGAAACTGAACCCTCCCCCCCAACCCGAAAATTTTCAACCACTGTCCCACTTCCGCATACGCATCCGCATACCACCACCAGTTCCGGATAACACCACCAAAGCCTTCCCGCTACCAACTCCAACAATTTTGTCACATTTTACTTTGAGAATTTGAGTAGCGGTTCCCATGTCCTATTGTGTTTCGGCTATCTAGGTATGGTTCGACATCAACATCACCGCCGCTCATTTTTGCAATGGACTCGTCATCAACGGTAACCTCATCTTAGTATCGTGATATCATCATACATTCTTGCCATTGCATTGATATCCCCATAGACCATGTTTGCGTACCATACCCATCGATACTAGCCTTTGAGTATTGCCAGCAACGTGACTTGTGCACATTAGTGATCATACTTCCCATAGCATACATACCATATCATCATGGTGCATATCTTGGTATCATCTTTTGTGTCACAAGGTTGTCATCGCATACACAATTGCTATCTTGGTTAGTGAAGTTTTGCATGAGAAAAGAGGTCCAACGAGAAAGAGCCAAACAAGCTTTTAAGCAAAAGGAAAAGATAAGCAAAGAGCTTATAAGCAAGAACATAGCATCATACAACATTAAGATTGTCATACTCGATCATCTTGGATCATATCACCAGAATACCATACATATAGCATACTTGGGATAGAAGTAGTTGCATTTTTTCTTAGTAGGTTGTGCACAAGTTCGTATCTGCCAATTGTGCACTCGTGCTAGTCTCTCTAGTGTTGTGAAACAAGAGCATTTTCGTGGATTCCACATTTTGGCTCATTCCTTGGACGATACCACTTATCTATTGGTCTATGAGGGAGTCCCATACTAGGGGGTGTCCGGATAGCCATACTATCATCACGGCCGGACTCCAAGACTATGAAGATACAAGATTGAAGACTTCGTCCCGTGTCCGGATGGGACTTTCCTTGGCGTGGAAGGCAATCTTGGCGATACGGATATGTAGATCTCCTACCATTGTAACCGACTACTGTGTAACCCTAACCTATCCGGTGTCTATATAAACCGGAGGGTTTTAGTCCGTGGGGACGAACAACAATCATACCATAGGGTAGCTTCTAGGGTTTAGCCTCCTTGATCTCGTGGTAGATCTACTCTTGTACTGCCCATATCATCAATATTAATCAAGCAGGAGTAGGTATTACCTCCATCGAGAGGGCCCGAACCTGGGTAAAAACATCGTGTCCCTTGTCTCCTGTTACCATCCGCCTAGACGCGATTCGGGACCCCCTACCCGAGATCCGCGGTTTTGACACCGACATTGGTGCTTTCATTGAGAGTTCCTCTGTAGCCGTCACCGATAGGCCCGATGGCTCCTTCGATCATCAACAACGGCAGCGGTCCGGTGAGACTTTTCTCCCGGACAGATCTTCGTGGTTCGGCGGCTTTACCTGCGGGCAATTCGCAGCCATCTGGAGCAGATCGAAAGCTACGCCCTGGCCATCAGGTCAGATTTGGAAGTTTGAACTATCACGGTCGATATCGCGGAGACTTGATCTTCGACGGATTCGAGCCGCAATAGCGTGCCGCGACTGCTTCGATGGGCATGATCTAGCTCTGCAGCCGAGCGATTGCCACAGAAGCCGCACCAGCATCCGCTCTGACCCTTAATCCGGAGCCGGATTCCCCGATCGAGGACGAGTGGTTGGACACCGCCTCGGGGGATATAATCTCTACGTCGATTGAGCCGAACTCCATCCCTGTCCTTTGTGAAGACCTCGACTCCAGGGTGCCGGACTCCGAACCCTCCGCGCCCCTGCCAATCGGATCCGATTGGGCGCCGGTCATGGAGTTCACGGCCGCGGACATCTTTCAGCACTCGCCCTTTGGCGACATCCTGAATTCACTAAAGTCTCTCTCTTTATCCGGAGAGCCTGGCGGACTACGGTCGGGAAGGTTGGGATGCGGACGATGAAGAAATTCAACGCCCACCCACCACCCACTTCGTAGCCAATCGCCGAAAGCTTACACGGCGTGCTCGATTTCGACTCAAGACATCGACGGTATGGACGTCGATGTTGGTGACAACAATGAACCAGCACCTTTAGGATGCTGGACAACCTCATCCCACGATGTTTACATGGTGGATACACCTAAAGGAAATGAAGACGAGGAACAACGGGACGCTACGAAGGATAAATCCCTCGAAAAGCAGTCAAAACGGCAACGTAAACGCCGAACAAAGTCCCTCCTCAACAAAGACCCAGCCATACAGCAGGGCGAACCGGTGGACAACGAACAAGACAACTTGGATAGACAATCTATCCCCGGCGAACACAACAGTCCGGACGATCTCACGTCGGACAAACTATTGGAGAAAAATGACCTCCAGAAAAGGCTCAAATGCCATCGGCAGTAGCTGAAAAAGCAAGCGGAAGCTCAAAACAGCGGAAGATGCACTCAGGATCGAGATGGAGCAAAGTATTCACCCTTGAACAAATCTGGCTGACGATCGCGAAGAAAGAAACTACCGAAAAGAAAGCTACTGCCCGAATTGACGAGGAGGCCTTAGAGCCCCCACAATTAAAAAGTAAGAAGGCCACCCGGTCGGATGGGCGACCCCACGGCAAAAGAGAGGCGGGAATGGCGCCGCACACAAGCCAATATGCGATCCGCATAAGGATTCACATCAAGAGGATGGCCCAGTTAGGTCCATCTATGGGCCAAGAAAGCAGGCTCGTCAAAGCAATGCAATGCGCCAAAATTCCGAAGATCACGGCACACCCAAATATAGGGGCGCCACACACCCCCTATGTTTCACCGATGAGTCTTTGGATCATGAATTTTCAGCGGGATTCAAACCGTAAATATAGAGGCATCTGACGGAACAACAGACCCGAGATGCGGATCGAGGATTACATCCTCCACATACACATGGCTAGAGGAGACGATCTCCACGCCATAAAATACTTACCCCTTAAACTCAAAGGGCCAGCTCGGCATTGGCTTAAAAGCCTCCCCGAAAATACCATTGGAAGCTGGGGAGAGCTCGAGGATGCATTTCGTGCAAATTTTCAGGGACTTATGTCCGCCCTCCGGATGTAGAGCGATCTAAGTCACATAACTCAACAGCCCGGAGAGTCAGCCGGAAATTCTGGAACAGGTTCCTTACTAAAAGAACCAAATAGTCGATTGTCCAGGACGCTGAAGCCTTAGCAGATTTCAAACACAGCGTCACGAGACGAATGGCTCGCCAGACACCTCGGCCAAGAAAAGCCAAGAACAATGGCCGCATTAACAAGCCTCATGACCCGCTTTTGCGCGGGAGAGGATAGCTGGCTAGCAAGGTGCAGCACCAGTGACCCAAGTACATCCGAAATTAGGGATGGAAATGGGAAACCACGGCGCAACAAGGATCAGCGCCGGATTAAAAGGAACAGTCCAAAGAGCACGGCAGTCAACGCCGGATTCAAAAGCTCACGGCAGAACAACAAAAAACAGCCCCTTAAGGACAATAGCGATGAGCTATCCAACTTCAACAAAACCTTGGACAAGATATGTCAAATCCACAGTACTCACAGGAGGCACGCTAACCATACCCACGAAATTTGTTGGGTATTCAAACAGTCACGTGAGTGAGCGCCCGAACACAAGGGCTCGACACACCAAGTGAAGATGACGGCAGCACCACAAGCGAGCCGGAAAACAAAAAACTTTCCCACAGGAGGTTAAAACAGTAAACTCACTTCACGTGATCAAAGGGAAAAACAGAGCGGCGCCCACTAAAAGGCGTGCCGCACACTGTTTGTCAAAACCGATCACCTTCGACCATCAGGACTATTCCAAAAATATCCGGAACGCAGGATGGACTGCCTTGATATTGGATCCTATAATCGACGGATTCCAATTTACACAAGTCCTCATGGATGGCAGGAGTGACATAAACCTGATATATCAGGACACAATCCGCAGGATGGGGATAAACCCAACCAAAATTCGCCGTAGCAACACCTCCTTTAAAGGAGTAATGCCAAGCTCATATGCCCATTGTACGGGCACCATGCTGCTAGAAGTTGTGTTTGGTTCATCCGACAACTTCCGTCGCGAAAGGTTACTCTTCCATGTCGCCCCGTTTAAAAGTAGCCATCAAGCACTATTGGGACGCGAAGCTTTCGCCCGCTTTAACGCATAATACCGCATTATGCATCTCTAACACTTAAAATGCCGGTCCACGCGGCATCATCTCGTTAAAAGGAAGTATTAAGTGTTACTCGAGCACGGAAGAAACGGAGACTGCCTTGACAGCCCCACGGCTATCCGGCTCTGCTAGGCAAAGAACATGAATTGGTCATTCAAACCCGGACACGGCTAGGCGAGTCCGGTGCCTACTAATGACATACCCCCATACGAGGGGCCGCATGCATGTATAACAAGAGACAATAAAGCTCAATTTTATTCACATCTTTGAACGGTACTCTGTTTATTTAATATTAAGTACATCTTTCGCACGATCCTTTTTCTTTTAAACTAAGTTCCTCTCTTTTACAGATGAACAACATGCTACACCCGTCCAGGATACGGCTGCGCGGAGACACAGGCGCAGGCGTGCGATGAGACCCGTTGCAAGGATTCTTTTCGATTAAGACCTGCGTAAACCTTTTCACTATCTCTTGTTGATATACATCCCCGGTTCCTTAATATAACCGAGGGCGAGGCTGGTGCTTTGGCATTGGCCGCACCAGAATTTTTATGCGTGCACTGGACACGGGGGCTTAGGGCATTATTCTGCCCATTTTCATAAAGACCGAATACCTTAGGGAGTATTGGCGTCTCGAGTTAGGCCTTATATGCATCAGCTCGAATCATGTCTTTGGTCAAATGTTGGGTTGCCCGGCTCTCGTGTTTTGCTGCCTTACGTTCCGTTTTCACGGCTAACGCGGCACCGGAGAACTAATACGATTGTGCCCCGATTCGTGGCGAGCACCTCAAAGAGAGAAAGCCGAAAACTGACTGTCATGATATAGCGAGAGACTGGTCAACCACTCGATGACTCTCTGGAATGTTTAGGATTCCTCCGCATTAATGAAGGACCGGTTTTCGGTCAGGCACATACGCACTTTTGAATTCAGGAGAGTGCGGTGCCCCGAGGGCTATATAGTAGCCCCACCCTCGAACTCCTATGGCTAAGTGAAAGTGATAAAGCATTATAGTCCGGTTGCCTGGTTTGCTACGCTATCACCTCCTTAACAGGACCAAGACGTTGGATTAAGTGTGAAAAATCGCTTTCTTTCCAAACACCCCCGCACTATGTGCGTGGGGGCTGAAGCCAAGGACTGCCATCTTTCAGGTTATATATACATATACATAAATGTCCGCACAGGGAGTAGTTTGCTACTTGAACGCACAAGTATAAAAAGCTCTTATATTATATTAAAACATTGTTTTCACAAATCATACATGTCATTTAAACAAAATATCCTTCGAGCACTGCGTCTTTATTAAACGAGCGCCCGACAGGACTTCTTCAAAGTAGTGCTCGGCAGGTGCTCGGCTTCTGTCCGAATCTTGGGATGCAACGTCGGTGGCCTTCATCTACGCCGGTATATGCGGACACGGGCGAGCCATCCGCGCCCCCTCAATACACGTCGATCGCTTCATTGCGTCGTCTGTGATACCGCACCAAGGAACTGCTGCACTAAACCAAAATAGCTCTTAATTTGGGTCCGCTTGACCACAAGTGAGTCAAGACATGCTTCATAGCAAATCCGGACGATCGATTCAGCTCGTCCCATTCGCCAACCGATCAGCCCGGTAGCGAAGGGCGCTCGGAATATGGAATTGCGACCAATATAGCTCTTCCTTGGTGCCCCTTACGGCCCCGGAAGTGCTCAACCGCATCCATGGCGCTTCGCCGCCAAGTCCAGATAAGCATCCTCCGAACTCCACAACTTATCTAACTGAGCATACTTTGGATCCGTATATTTCCTCCGCAGCAGAAACGGTTTTCGAGCCGCAATTGCCCCAGCCTGACTCAGCTCCTCTTTGGCATCTCTCAAAGCCGACTGGGCATTCTTGGATTCGGCGGCATCCTTTTTTTAGGCCCTCTTGTTCCACTTGACGTTCTTTTTCAAGAACCTCGCAGCGATCGGTAGTATTCCTCAACTTTTTGGCCATATCGGCCATCTCCTCTTCTTGGCGGTGAGCAGCCCGTTTAGCTTCTAGCTCTTCGTCCGCCTTTAAAGCGCCGCATTACTAATTCTGGCTTGCTCTTTCGCTCGGCGAGTTACGCCCTTGAGTCTTCCACGGCAGCGGCACCATCTGCATTAAGCATATGAATAGTAAGACATGGGCGTCAAGCTCCCTTACCAGGTGTCCGCATAGAAGTCGCATACCTCCGGACGCCACGCCACCTGTTTAGGAGCGGCAATATGTTAAAACTGAGAATTTGATCCTCGGCACGTCGTCAATTTTGACAACATACCGAGTCTCAGGGGCTACTATCTATACATGGCGCATTTTATATGCATAACTGTCAGAAGGTACATTATTTTTTGCGTACCTCAAACCCCGTCAGTAAGCTTCTGACGGCTTCGTGCAATCCGCTCTCCACGGATGCAATTCTTTCAATCATCGTACCCATTAGAGCACGGTGATCTTCTGAGGTAGCCGCTCGCCCGAGCAGATCCTTCAGCTCCTCCGACAGCACACCACTTGGCGCCGGACCTTCCGGCCCGGACAGGGAACCCTCGCGGCGACACCTCCGGGTCATCCGCTTCACATGAGGGTGCGACGGGTGGGCGTTTAAGCTCTCCATCATCTCGGAAGAAGATCCCCCGAAGACGAGCTCTGCTGAGAAGGGCTGAGGTCCGAACTACAAGGTATAATTTCGGTTATCTTCATAAATAAATACAGGGATGTTCCTTATTTACAAGACCCCTTCTTTATACTTACGGCTCGCTGGAGGGTCGATCCCCTTGGGGAAATAGTGTGGCTGGGTTACTTCCCAGCGCCGGACTCTTCGACGAAGATTCCCTTCCCCTCATTGAGGCCTTGACCTCCGGATCTTCCGAAGCAGTCCTCTTCTCTCCTCGAAAGACGGGACTTTTAATCCCTCCTTCCTTGATAGCCTCCTTCGTGGAGGCAGTCGCTTCCCCGCTCCCCCCTTCACCTTCTTCAAAAGGCGCTACCTTCAACATCTTGGTCAGCATGGGATCCGGCATGGTCTCTGGGAGGGAACCGGACACCTTATTAACTTTGCCTTGGCTATCCACTCCTGTTCAAGAAACGGCTCCTTTAAAGGGCATATATATATAATAAATGAATGAACAGCTTGTCCGGTTACAGGACTACTTACTTTGAGTATCTGGGCGATTGCAGCTTAGTCCTGCGTCCTCGGTCAAGTCCGGACACTTCTCTTGTGATCCGAAGAACAGTTTATACATCTCCACGGGCGTCGTGCCCATAATTTTGGAGAGCTCGTGGTCCCTCCGGATTGAATTCCCACAGGCAGAGGGGGCGACGTTTGCAGGGCTGAAGGCGCCGGATCACCATAACCTGCGCCACTCCAACTAGATTGATCCCTCTTTCCTGGAGGTCTCGAATACGGCCCTGCAGCAGGGGAACGTCCTTGGACGGCCCCCAGTCGAGCCCCTTGTTGACCCATGATGCCAGCCGCTGTGGTGGAACTGAGCGGAAGGCAGGGAGCGCCGCCCATTTGGTGCCCACAGGGAGCGGTGATATAAAACCACTCCCGTTCACGACAAACCAAGCTCCTCTTGAAAAGAGCCCTCGGCCACGGAGCATCAGCACATTTGCTTATGACCACCCTCCGCTTTCTGCTTGTTGCCCCTTGAGCATCTTTGGCTCCACCTTGAAGGTCTTGAGCCACAATCCAAAGTGGGGGGGTAATATGGAGGAAGGCCTCACATACGACAATGAATGACGAGATATGGAGGATGGACTCTGGATTCAAGTAATGGAAATCAAGCCCATAATAAAACATGAGCCCTCGCACAAAGGGATCTGTCGATAAGCCTAAACCCCGATGGAAGTGAGACACGAACACTACGTTCTCGCCGGGCTCGGGAGTGGGAATGACCTGCCCTGGGGCAGGTAGCCTATGCGAGATCTCGCCGGTTAGATACCTGGCGTCTCGCAGCTTTAGCACCTCTTCTTCTGTGACGGAGGAAGACATCCATCGGCCGTGCTGGTCAGAGCGGACATCGTCGAAGGTCCGGCGCTGAATCTGAAGCTTTGGGTGTTGGAACTCGAAGCGCGAGGCGAACTCGATAGAGGGTGTAAAAAGGAGAGGGCCTTGGTCTCGTTATAAAGAGGTTGGATACCAAGAACCAACCCCGTGGTCGACTAGGACTCACCTTTGATAGAGGAGGCGTGCCAACGGGCATGGTTGGGTTACCCACGTCCGTATTGATGAGAATCCCGGGATAAGGGGGCACGATCTATGCTTTAATAAGGCGTACCAAGGGAACCGCCTCGCTAAACACGCTGAGGTGGAACAGTAAAAAACAATTCATATAAAGGCCTGGCCGTGGTGTGATGTCACGCCGCGTAATACGTCAGCAGATCTGTGCAAAAATTATTCTCTCTACGGTGTTATGTGGAACTTGTTTTGCAGAGCCGGACACTATCCTTGTGTTCAAAACCTTCTATGAAGTATTCGGAGGAGGAACCCGCCTCGCAATGCCGAAGACAATCAACGCGCGGACTCGTCGTCATTGAAGCCTGGTTAAGGGAGACTCTTTGAGGAGTCCCGGACTAGGGGTGTCCGGATAGCGGACTATCGTCACGGCGGACTCCAAGACTATGAAGATACAAGATTGAAGACTTCGTCCCGTGTCCGGATGGGACTTTCCTTGGCATGGAAGGCAAGCTTGGCGATACGGATATGTAGATCTCCTACCATTGTAACCGACTCTATGTAACCCTAACCTATCCGGTGTCTCTATAAACCGGAGGGTTTTAGTCCCAGAGGCGAACAACAATCATACCATAAGCTAGCTTCTAGGGTTTAGCCTCCTTGATCTCGTGGTAGATCTACTCTTTTACTACCCATATCATCAATATTAATCAAGCAGGAGTAGGGTATTACCTCCATCGAGAGGGCCCGAACCTGGGTAAAAACATCGTGTCCCTTGTCTCCTGTTACCATCCGCCTAGACGCACAGTTCGGGACCCCCTACCTGAGATCCGCCGGTTTTGACACCGACAGTCTACTTGTTGCATTTGCAAATTTGTGAATCTTTTCCAACATTATTGAGTCTCATTAACAATTGCATCAAATTTTGTGCCACCATCCTAGCCAATCTCCACCATAAGCTTTTACTTGTGTAGGTGTGAGAAACCGACAAGAATTGGTACCAATTGTGCTATTTCCTTGTTACACATTGAGTGATCATCGATCCATCTTCATCATCGGTCAAGGTACATTTGGTATAAGTTCTTCTCTTTCTCCCACTCACATATTTGCTTGAAATGATGGATTGGCCAAGTACTTCTACAAACCCACTCTTCCTTGAGCAAGACGACGATCCGAACAACTACGTCACCAAGCTACACCTATTTGGACCGCAACGAGCGTTGCATGAAGAGCAACTAGCAATGATCGACCGCATCGACAACCTCGCTACCGACTTGCGACTCTTCGAGCAACGCACAAGAGACTACTTCGACAACAAGCTAGACGAACACAAGCATGAGAATGACAGAAGAATGGACGAGATTAGTGCCTTGTTGGTCAACTGCTCTTCTACCACTTCGTCCTACTCAAGAAGGAGCCGCTCAAGTCGACACTCTGATGACACTATCTCCGGATCAAGTACCCCGACATCGAATACTCTTTGTCGTGCCGTGCGTCAAGATCGTCAAGCCAACCGCAATCCTCTATACGACACCGACTCTCGAGAGCATCGACATCGTCAAAACCAAGCTACATTCGCGCAAGCCCAAGAACGGCAACATCAACGCCAACAAGAACAAGAGGGGCGAGCGCCTCAACACCAAGATGCACGAGATGCCGAGGCAAAACACCAAGAACAACAACTTTGTGAAGCTCAAGCACTTGAGGCGCAATGTGCCCTCCGGGATTCAAGTCGAGCCGTAGCCAATCGAGGCCGCCAAGCTCGTGAGCACCAAGAAGTGCTTCACGATGAGGTTCAAAAAAGGATTTATCAATCACGTGTGCATCGTCATGCTCCTCGTCCAGATCGACAAGCGCCTCCTCAAGCTATACAAGAACCTCAAGTTCGCCAAGATAATGAAGACAATGGAAATCCTCCAAGACAAGAGCAACATGAGGACGACAACCCTCATCGCCAAGAGCAACATGAGTTTGTCAATCCTCCACGACACGGGCGTCATCATCCGCGACCCCAACACAATGAAGAACAATGGTATGGCAATCTAAAGTTCACCGGAAGCAATGACTCCCAAAAGTACATATCATGGGCATTGAAGGTTGACAAAATTTTCCGCTTGCACAACTATGAAGAAGAGAAGAAGCCGCCCATGAGGGGCCAGGTTACGCAAAGAGGGATTCATCAGAAGAAGCCCAAGACCAAGCGTGAAGATGGCGGTTCAATAAAGGGTCTAAAGCCCACAGACAACTTAAGGCCCGTAGCGGTAAACCGCCATAATGGCATGACTTGTATCGTAAGGTAGAATTAACTAGTCACCGAGCCGGACACTGTTTATGAGCTGGTCGGGACTCTGTAGGCCGGAGGGCGTCAACCCGTGTATATAAGGGGACGACCCGCTGGCGGCTTAGGGCAATAAACAACTCATCGAAAGCCGGGCATAGCGTATCTCGCTCCCTGGTCATCGAAACATCAAGCAATACCAACCCAACTAGACGTAGGCCTTACCTTCACCGTAAGGGGCCGAACTAGTATAAACCTCTCGTGTCCTTTGTCCTGATTAACCCCTTTAAGCTTCCTAGTTGCGATGGTTCCACGACTAAGTCCTTGCAAGAGGACATCTGTCGTGACAAAACCACAACAGTTGGCGCCCACCGTGGGGCCAGCGCGTGGTGGATTTGAGTTCTTGAAGGGCAGCTTCGAAGGGATCAAGGGATACGCAGTGGGCCGGATGACCAAGGTTCGTCACGGCAAGATCTACATCGAAAACGAAGGCTGGGGCCCCGACACTGACTCAATTGAGTACGAGTACCGGGTCCCCTTCGGCGGAATCCATGTCTTCATCATCCGGATTGGTGAGCCGGGCCCTGAGCCGGACAACTGCACCGACCTCGTCGAGACGGCTCAGCGTGCGGGATCCGCCCGAGTTCAACCCGGCATGAAGCGTGCCTTCGTGGGCTGCATCCGCGGAGAGGAACTTTCTAAAGGATCTGAAGATGATGGTGAGACGGCCGTCCTCTCTGATGGTGATTCGTCCGCCGGTTCAACAGATTCGCTGTATCAAGTACAGGTGGGCATGCTTGGGGGCTGTTCCGACGGCTCTAGTATTCCGGACTCTTATGAGCCGCCAAGCTGGGCAGGAGTCTTCATGGCTGGTACTCAACCCGGTCAAAACTCAACGGCTGCAACAGCAATAACGTCCGGGTCAGGAGCGGCCGGGGCAGGAGGCCCTGTGCGCCCGCCGGCTCAGGTGCTGATGGATCTTATGGATAAGTTGACGACCTTGTTAACCGCCACGGTTATTCCTGCAAATCAAGATGAGCATAACACGAAGGTGGCAAAGGTACGTGAGGAGATAGCTTGGGCCAAGGAAGCCTTGGCAGCTGAGGACACCAGGTTAGCTACAGAGCGGACGGCTTTGGATGCACGGGCGCAGCGACTCCAGTAGAGGCTTTTCAGCTTAATATGAGCCTGAACGCATCTAATGAGGTGATGAGGAGGAGGCACCAGAAAACTCAATCCCGTTTGCCTCCGGTTTACGACCCTCGGAACCTTTTTGCTACACCCAGTGCCGGTCCTAGCAACCCACCCGAAGCAAATCAGTTTATGACGGCCGGCCCGGAAGGACCGGCTCAGCCTCGAGAGATGGCACCTCCTCATGGGAGTATGGCCCCGCCCCGCTATGTACCAATACCACCGGGTCATTTTTCCAACCCCATGGAGAACTTAATCGCACCATCGGCGCGTTTGGCGGCTCTCCCAGTTGACGGTGATGATCCGACGGCGGTGGAGACCCGAAGGATCAGAGACCTCGTCCAGGCAGCCCTAGCTCAGCAAGAAACTTATTCTTACAGCCGGGACAGGATTAATTCAACTCCTCTGCCTTGGTTAGCTCCGGCTCGTCAAAACCGGAGTCCGAGTTACAGCAGGCACATGGAGTCAGAAGCTTTGTCAAGCAACGCCCAGCGCCGTAACCCGCCCGGTGGATATAACCCGGTGTAGGACCGGATACGTCAGGAGGACGAGCGGGCGGCTTAGCTAGCGGCTCAACAAGCGGCTCATCAGGACCTTCCAGATTATCCCACGACTTCCGTTGAGGCGGGAGTGGCTACCAGAACCGGCGGAGTTCCTTGCTTAGTGACGGCTTGACGCAATGTACGTTTACCCAAGGAAATCAAGGGACCTCGGAAGGTGCCGAATTACACGGCCGACTTGCAGCCCGGGGTGGATCGAAAGTTATGAGATGGCCATGGAGCTGTTGGAGGTTAGTGATGCGGCAATGGCTAAGTACTTCACCATGATGTTAGATGGAACGACCCGATCTTGGTTAAAGGGCTTGCCACCCAATTCCATTAGCTCATGGGCAGAACTGAAAGCCCGATTCATCCAGAACTTCAAAGACACTTGCAAGCAATCATTGTCAATTGTGTACCTAACAAATTGTAAGCAGGAGAAAGGCGAATGCACGACTCGTTGGGTACGCCGGGTCAAGGAGATAATACATTAAATCGACAAGATGGATGCTGCGATTCTACTGATCCTCATGTTGGAGAAGAATTTCCGCTTTGAGCCGCTGAGACAGAAATTGGGGCGCCTTAAGCGTGATTGCAATGATATGGGTACGCTGATGGTAGATTTATTCAAATATGCTGATTCTGATTGTACCAAGGATCCCGCGTCTGATGAGGAAAAGACAGGGAAGGGAAAGAAGAACGGCAATGGAAAGGGTCAGTAGCATAACCCAACGAATCTAGGAGGCAATAAGCGTAAGGCTGAGGGTAACCCGGAGTTTGTAGCCAACACCAATGCACAGGTAACAATCAAAGACGTAAGGGCAAGCCGCCCCCTCGGTCTGGCGGGTCAGGCCCATCTCTTGAGCAGTTACTCAATGAGCCTTGCCCGGGACACGGCACCCGGGAACGACCTGCCACTCACTTATGGAAAGACCGCGCGATCATGAAGGCTTTCAAGAATTCCAACATGTTTGATGGCAATCATGGGTCGGGCGGCGGCTCAAGAGCCGGCGGCTTTCATGGCCCGGGCGGCGGTTCAAGTTCCGGCTTTCAAGGAAATCAAGGCGGCTATAATCAACAACAGTCTGGCCAAGGGGGACAGCAGCAGCAGCGGCAGTCAGGTTATCAAAGCCACCCGAAGCAGCTCAATGGTGGGCGGTATCATGTGTTCACCACTAATTTGTGCAAACGTGACCAGAAGGTTCATAAGAGGGCCGTGAATTCTGTTAAGCCGGCGGTTCCCCGTTATTTGAGGTGGTCAGAACAGCCCATTATCTGGAGCTGGGAAGATCACCCCCTCCGGGTTGATAATCTGGGTCAGTTGGCCTTGGTGGTAGCACCTCAGGTTGGTGGATATAAATTCACTAAGGTACTCATGGACGGAGGTAGCAGCATCAATATCCTCTATTATGAGACCTTTCGCCGCATGGGATTGACTGATAAGGACTTGAGGACGCCCAACACTTTCTTTCATGGAGTGGTGCCTGGTAAGTCGGCTTACCCAGTTGGCAAGATTGAACTGGAAGTGGCCTTTGGAGATGAGTATGATTCTAGAGCTGAGAAATTAACTTTTGAGGTGGTCAAAATCAAGAGTCCATATCATGCTCTATTTGGTCGGCCGGCTTATGCCAAGTTCATGGCACGGCCATGTTATGTTTATCTGGAGCTTAAGATGCCGGGTCACAAGGGCACCATCACCTTGCATGGAAGTCGAAAGGTAGCCCTGGAATATGAGGAAGGCGACGCGGCTTATGCTGAGTCTGTTTGTGCAGCAGAGGAGCTGAAGTTTTATCATGACAATGTTGACCCGGCGGATATGACCTCTCTAAAGAAGCCAACCACCGAGAATGACCCGGCGATGAAGTTTAAGTCAATTCTTTGAAACAAAGCTTGTTGATTTTACTCCAGGCGATTCATCTAAGCAGTTCAGTATCAGTACCAATTTGGATCCTAAATAGGAAAGCGCGCTCATCGAATTCATGCGTGAGAACCGGGACATCTTTGCGTGGAAACCTTCTGACATGCCGGGTGTACCGAGAGAACTCACTGAGCACACTCTCAATATTGATCCGAAGTATAAGCCGGTCAGGTAGTTTCTTCGACGGTTCAACGAAGAGAGACGGAAAGCTATTGGAGAGGAAGTCGCCCGGCTCTTAGCGGCTGGGTTTATTGTGGAGGTTTTTCACCCGGAGTAGTTGGCTAACCAGGTGCTTGTGCTCAAGAAGAATGGCACCTGGCGGATGTGTGTGGATTACACGGACTTAAATAAGGCTTGTCCGGCTGATCCCTTTGCTCTACCCTGTATTGATCAAATCATTGATGCTACGTCTGGTTGCGAGCATTTGAGATTTTTGGATGCTTACTCTGGTTATCATCATATCAAAATGGTAGTTAAAGACCAGGAGAAGACAACTTTCATTACTCCATTTGGAGCCTTCTGCTATGTATCTATGCCGTTTGGGCTCAAGAGTGCCCAGGCGACTTATCAGCGGTGTGTACAGAACTGTATCCACCATCAGATTGGGCGCAATGTTCATGCTTATGTGGATGACATCGTGGTGAAGTGCAGAGAGAAGGAAACCTTGATATCTGATTTGAAGGAAACTTTTGATAATCCCGGGTTTATAAGATGATGCTTAACCCGGCAAAGTGTGTGTTTGGTGTACCTGCAGGCAAGCTCTTGGGTTTCCTGGTTTCAAACAGAGGCATTGAAGCTAATTCGGAGAAGATCAAGGCAATTACTTCTTTGGTTAAACCGGCGTGCATCAATGATGTTCAACGACTGGCGGGTCGTGTTGCAGCTTTAAGCCGGTTCATAAGTCGGTTAGGTGAGAAGGCCCTACCGCTGTATCAGATGATGAAGAAAACAAACACTTTTGTCTGGAGTGATGCTACTAATACTGCCTTTGAAGATTTAAAGAGACAGTTGTCTGAGCCGCCGGTCCTTGCGGCTCCCATTGATAAAGAGCCGTTGCTGTTATATGTGGCTGCTAACTCACGATGCTGTCAATGTTGCCATCGTGGTGGAGCGTAAGGAGGCTGGCAAAGAGCATCCGGTTCAACAGCCTGTTTATTACATCAGTGAGGTGCTCATAGAGTCCAAGCAAAGGTATCCGCATTGGCAGAAGCTTGTTTATGGAGTGTTTATGGCAAGCCGGAAGCTCAAACAGTACTTCCAAGGTCATCCTATAACTGTGGTAAGTTCTGCCCCCTTGGGAGACATCATCCAGAATAGGGAAGCCACAGGACGAATCGCCAAGTGGGCCATTGAGCTTGGGCCTCATGATTTGAAGTACATTCCACGTACTGCTGTTAAGTCTCAAGCCTTGGTGGACTTTATTAATGATTGGACAGAGTTACAGGCGCTTGAGGAGAAGCCAGATAACACATATGGGACCATTCACTTTGATGGGTCCAGGTAGTTGGAAGGCTCGGGGGCTGGAGTGGTTTTAACTTCCCCCCGAGGTGACAAATTTTGTTATGTGCTCTCGCTTATGTTTCCTTGAACTAACAATGCAGCTGAGTATGAGGCCTTACTCCATGGTTTCAGGATGGCCAAAGAGATGAATTTGAGCCGGGTAAGGTGTTTGGGTGACTCAGATCTTGTAGCTCAACAAGTATCAGGCAAGTGGGATTCTAAGGATCCCTTAATGGCGGCTTACCGTCGTGAAGTTGATGCTGTGGCTGGGCACTTCAAAGGTTATCAAGTGGAGCACATTGATCGAAGGAAGAATGAGGCAGCTTATGCTTTAATCCGGTTGGGTTCTCAGCGTAAGCCGGTGCCGCCTAACTCCTTTCTCGATGTTTTGCATAATCCTTCTGTCAAGATACCTACAGAGGAAGAACTAGCAGTGCCAGACCCGGAGGCACAGCTGGTGGCAGCCCTGCACATCATCCCGGATTGGACAGTGCCATATTTGGCCTATATGACCCGGGGAGAGTTGCCTGAGGATGAGACTTTGGCGAGACAAATCATCAGGAGATCCAAATTTATGGCGGTTGTTCATCACGAGTTACATCACCGCAGTGTTACTGGGGCGTTTCAACGTTGTGTGTCGCCTGCGGAGGGTCAGGAGATACTTCGTGACATCCATGAAGGAGACTGTTGTCATCATGCTGGCTCAAAATCTCTTGTGGCCAAGGCTTTCCGTCATGGTTTCTATTGGCTGGCGGCTCATGCTGATGCGGAGGATCTGGTTAGCAAATGTGATGGATGTCAAAAATTCTCACAACGAGCTCATGTGCCGGCTCAAGAATTGAGGATGATTCCAATTACTAGGCCGTTTGTAGTTTGGGGGCTTGACATGGTTGGACCTTTCAAGAGGTCTAAGGATAAAAAGACACACCTCCTAGTGGCAGTCGATAAGTTTACAAAGTGAGTCGAGGCAGAGCCTGTCAGTAAGTGTGATGCAGCCACGGCGGTTCAGTTCATGAAAAAGGTGATCTTTCGTTTTGGTTTTCCACACAGCATCATAACTGATAATGGCACTAATCTATCCAAAGGTGCCATGGAAGAGTTCTGTCAACGGGAGCATACCTGGCTTGATGTTTCGGCTGTTGCTCATCCTCAATCCAATGGTCAAGCAGAGAGAGCTAATCAGGAGATCTTGAAGGGTATCAAACCCCGGCTCTTGGTCCCCTTACAGCGAACTCCGGGTTGTTGGGTGGAGGAGCTACCCTCTGTACTGTGGAGCATCAACACTACGCCTAACAGATCTACAGGTTATACACCTTTCTTCATGGTGTACGGAGTGGAGGCAGTCCTGCCAAGTGACATCCGCAAGACGACTCACCCAGCGTGGCGGCTTATGTTGAGGCTGATAACTTGAAAAAGCTCGTCCAGATGCACTTGACTAGTTGGATGAGGAGCGAGACTTGGCAATAGCCCGCTCAGCTATTTACCAAAGAAGACTGTGCCGCTATCACCGCGCCGCGGGTTAGAAGCGAGCCTTTCAGAAGGCGACTTAGTGCTCCGGCTCATCCAGGATCGATCGATATGCACAAGCTATCCTCCTTGGGAAGGACCCTTTGTGGTCGCAAGAATCTGAACAACGGGTCATACTACCTCATCGATGTTCGAGAGCACAAAGACTCATGTAAGTCGGAGGAAGAGACCCGCCGGCCATGGAACATCGCTCATCTTCGGCCTTACTATACTTGAGCCACCGGTTCTCAAGATGTATATATTTTAAAACAGTATATATTATATAAAGCAATAAAGCTCAAAGGTTTATATGTCTTCTTTATCAGCTGGTGGAAACAACCAACAGGGAGCGGATCATATCTGAATCCGGCTTTCCCTTTGGTCCAGCTTATGATCATATCTGAATCTAGCCATGATCACTTGGGGGCTTCCTGTTCAAACATAGGTCGTATTCCAACCAAAGAGAACATAGCTGTCGATACCCACTTGATCGGCATACTGCCAAACCCACTTGGGGGCTTCTTGATCATATCTGAATCATAGCTTAACCTGTTTGGGTCTGACGTGGATCGTATTTGAATCAACATCATTAAACAACTCTTATGGTCACTTGGGGGCTTCCTGTTCAAACATAGGTCGTATTCGAACCAAAGAGAACATAGCTGTCGATACCCACTTGATCGGCATCGCCAAAGCCACTGGGGGCTATATGATCATATCCGAATCTTAGCTTAACCCCTTTGGAACGCTTCACTGATCGTATTCGAATCAGAGGCCTTTGAAATTAAAATCTATTATTCATTGTACTTTGTAAAGTGTAAAGGGCCAGGTGAACAATATATGTGCCAACTTTCAGGAGTTAAACCGACGAGAATAACAAAAAGATTGCAGGTATGCTATTGTGATAATAATCATAAACCGGCTTTTATATGATGTTTTGGTTCGTACTCCGGGTTATCAATACTTTATGTGACCCCGGATGTGATAAGTCGACAAGGGAATTCTGTTTGTTTTATATGCAGCATAAGGCAAGCAAGTTTTTAACATCAAGAAAGGTCAACATAAGCTGGAAGCATATAGTGATGGCGGCTTACGAAAGTATTAAGCGCCACAAACATGCACGAAGGCATGACAAAGTTGAGAGGTTTTTCTATCCTATTACAAGACTCCCCGAGTCTGAATAATGAAGCATTGTTTTCACAAAGTCATAAATGCCTGGCGGTTCACTCCTTTGGTGGGCTTGAAGATTCCGGGTTATCCTTCTCCGCCTCTCCGTCTGCTGCCCTGTCCTGGAAGGTTGACGAGGCCTAGTCAATGCCACTTAAGGCTTCAAACTCAGCTTCATCATCTATTAAACCGGCTGGGTCAACTTCAGGGGCAAAGGTGTGCTTATGAGTTGGAGGGATCAGGCTGACGTCATCATAATGAGGTGTTGGAATTCTTCGGTTCTCGCTGTCATAGCCCGGCTGATACTTGGTAAGGTCAATATCGTTCCCAATGATAGTAGCAACAGGGCGTACGACTTTCACAAAAGCGGTAAAGTCTGTCTCGTCGAATGAAGAGCCGTCTTCCTTCAAGCTGGGATATCCAAGAGCAATGTCTGCCAGGTCTAATTCTGGAAGCAACACCTTGGCCCGCCTCAAGGCAGCTATAGCCCCGGTTCTGGCAGATGCCCGTCTTAGCTCTTGAATCCGCTGAGGTAGCACGGCAAAACGCTTTAGCACATCTTGCAGGAGATGGGGAACGTCATTTGATAAAGCCACAATGGCCAAAGCACGTTGTGACCCGGTGTCTGATTGCTCCACCAGAGTGTAAACCGCCTTGACTTGATCAACATGTTCTGCTTGAGGTTTGTGCTCCTGGGTCCTGCGTTCATAAACATAAGGTGAGCCGGAGATGACAATTAAAATAGTCATCAAAGGAAGGATTGCAATATTCAATGTTATATATAATAACTAACCAAAGATTGCTCTGACCATTTGAGATATCTGGCGCTTTAAGCCGGACAGCTCGGCTATTGCTTCTGCAAGTGACGTTTATGCTGTCTCGGCCCGGGTCACCAGTGAGGCCTTCTCGTCAGCCCAGATTTTCTTCTCCACATCAAAATTCTTCTTCAACTTCTCTTGTTCAGAGACACTAAATTCAAATTTGGAGTTGGCCTTTTGAATTTCAAGTTCTTGAGCTGCCAGGCGGCTCTTCAGGTAAGCAATCTCCGACTCAAATTGACTTGTTGTGGCCTGCATTGATGCCGGGTTATAGTCAGAATCATGGTAAGATATCATTAAGTCCCAAGCACTTTGCAAGCAAAGGTACTTGACACTTGGGGGCTAATGTATGCTGAAGAAATTTCATGTACAATGCCAGTTCATGGGAAATTAAGTCCCAAGAACTTTGCAAGCAAAGATACTTGACACTTGGGGGCTAATGTGTATTGCAAATTCAAGGTATCATGTTACAACCGGGCTAAATATCTTCATATAAACCGGGCAAGGCAGTGCTAAGCAGGTTTCTAAAGTCTACAGCATATTCATTCATAAGCAATAGACTTGGGGGCTAATATAGTAAGTATGATTAAAGAAAGTAGCATAAGTTATACCTCAGATTTGTGCTGTATTTGCTTCACCATGTTAATCTCCAGGTCACGGCTCCTATGTACTTGATTGATATAGCCAGAGATTATATCTCCAATGCTCAAATGAGTATAGTCAGCGATGTCTAACTTGGCCTTTCGGCGCTCCAAAAGTTCCTCCTTGGCAGAGCACTTGGCAAGGACGATGGGCTGACCCGGTTCAACAAACTCAGTCTTCAGAATTTCAACTTCTGGATCAATTGTATTGGTCGGGCTAGGAGCTTCCGGGTTATCAGAGCTGTTGAGAGTATCTTCGGCGGGTGGATCAGAGGTCGGTAATCGGAATATCGAGGCCGGTTCAAAGGGCGGTGATGGGTAGAAGCTGTCGAGGCGGCTATGCCAAGCTCTGGTTCAGTCACGGCCGGGTCTTGGGACGGCTTGCTCTTCTTTTCCCTCTTACTGGTTTTCACTTTTACGCTGTGGACAAAGGCAGAAGGATGAGTACAAAAGCAAGAGTAAAGTAAAACATAAGGTAAACAAAATTATAATACCCAGGGGCAGTTTTGAAAGCCGGCATGTTAGATTGCATAGACTCGCCGGAGGAAGGAGAGGTATCCTGATAATTTGAGTCAGATGAATTGAGAGATTGACGAATTAAACCCGCCAAAGGGTAAACAGAACGTAAGTCGGAGATAACCTCAGCCCGACGCTTACTGGTTACATCAGGTAAGACGGAGGAGAGCTCTATATCCTTGCTGGTCCAGGTCTGCCTCCGGCTTTCAAATTGCTATTGCTTCGAAAGAAATTGAGGATCTTGGTAAGCCAAAGGATCTGAAAATCTTACTTTCCTGGTTACTCTTCGAATTTTCTGACGGGCAGGGGCTCGGAGTCGGAGGAGATTATAGTTACCTCTTCGTCGACGGCTTGGATATTCCCCATGTCTTCCTGAAAAGGTTTAAATATCAGCAAAGTAATGATAAAGAGTCAAGGGAGTTAAAGGTTACCTCTTCTTCATCATCATCGGTATCGTCAAGTTTCAACAGGTTTGAAGCGCTTGGCTTCCTCTTCTTCGAAGTTCCAGTCTTGGCGGCTTTCCTTTCGGCTCTTTTCGCCGCACTGGCTTGTTTGGCCACCTCATGGTTATACTTGACCTTCCAGAAGTTATCATCGGCCTGTGAAAAATAATAAGGAGTTATGAGTAAAGCAAGGTGTAATATAGTGAAGAGTATTCATTGAGATTGATGGCTTACTGCAGGGGCCGGGTTCTTCTGCAGAAAGGAAGTAAGCCAAAGGCATTACTAGTCACCGTGCCCTCTTTCAGCAATGTCTGAGTCGTAGCCTCTACCACATCATCTGGTAAGTCGTCGGGACTATGTCGCAGTGGGTCATTCTTTTCGCCGGAGTAAATGCACATTAAGCCGGGGCGGTGGCTTAACGGAATCAGCCGCCAAGCGACCCAGACTCGAACCAGATCAATGCCATCCAAGCCATTTCCCAAAAGAGCTTTGATTTTACTAATGTTGGGAGCAAGTGGCAGACGTTCAACAACAGGTAGTTTATCTCGCAGAGGGTGGTTGGATTCAAGGCGCAAGGCGCGGAAGCCGGGTAGAGGATTTTCATCAGCCGGAGAAGTATCTTGGCAGTAGAACCACGTCTGATTCCAATCCTTTGGATGACTTGGCAGTTCAGCATAAGGAAAAAGGCAGTCTCTCTGTCGTTGAATCGAGATGCCACCAAGTTCCAGACTGGGCCCGTTGGCGCGTTCATTCTGCCGGTTTAAGTAAAACAATTCTCTGAATAAAAGTAAGCTGGGTTCTTCCCCAATGTACACCTCACAGAAGACTTGGAAGTTGCAAATATTTGACACGGAATTGGGCACGATATCTTGAGGTCTGAGGTCGAAGAAATGTAAAACATCCCTGAAGAATTTTGAACCGGGTGGAGTGAAGCCCCGGTTCATATGATCAGTAAACACGATCACATCCCCTTCCTTAGGTTGAGGCTTCTCCTCTTACGGGTTAGGAGCACGATAAGACATGACCTCTCTCTTGGGCAAATGGCCGGATTTCACAAAGTCAGACCAAGTGCTTTACAGAATGATGGATTTGACCCGATTGCAGGTGTCACAGGAGCTTTGGGAGCCTTGGGTGCCATTGTATAAATTGAAGCCTATGACAAAATAACAAGTTCCGGTTCATATTTAACCCGGAGGAAAGCATTTTAAGTTTATTCAAAATGGCGGCTTAAGAAGGGGCCTAATGACATATGGGTAACTATGCGGTAATATTTAAACTGTTACAGGTATCAAAGGCACTTAAATTTCTTAAGTCGCCAGAACAAGCAAGACTGACGATCGGTGTTGTCTTAAACCGGCCGTATGGTTAAACAGATTCAACAGATGCAGTTTTTGGCTAAGTGTGGAACAAACAAGTTTCACAGTTTACAGAAATTATTTTGGATCAAATGGTTGCTCTGAAAAGAAAAATTTCTAGACCTAAAAACCAGGGCAGAGAAGTTCATCTACTCGAAGGAGGCCTTTAAACAAGGAAAAGGAGATTTGTTTATATTCAAGATGGGAGCGGAACAGCCACCGCAGTAGTTCTAACTATCTAAAGATCGAAAAGGAGCACTGGAGGGGAAGATTATCAAGGGTTTGCAACTGGCGGCGATGAACACCGACGAACTTGGGAGGCCGTAATGCAGATCTAAAAGCAGGGAAAGAGAAGGACTTATGGATGCAGAGCTGTTGCAGTGGTCCGTCGCGCTTCTCTGGTCAAGTTAGGTTGATGCAGCGGCCTGAGTTGGAGAAGACGAGGAGATCTGCGGCGGCGGTGGCGGCAGAGCTCGAGCGCCAGAGAAACAGTGCGAGGAGGAAGATGACCGAAGAAGGAGAATGGGAAAGACCTAGGTCGCACTCAATTCTAAGGGAAAGCCGGCTGAGACGGCGCAAGAAACGAGGAGGCCAACATCATTATCCAGCGGCCCCGAATCCAGAATGATCAGTAAAGGCAAAAGATCCGTTGGAGGATATGACGGAATAAAATATGAATTTAATTGAGGATGACGTCACAGCGGGTTAACCCGGATCCAGAGGATGACATCACGGCGGGTTAAAACCTTTGAACAGACAGAAGACTGAAGGTTTATTTTTAAGGTATTTTAAGATTGACATGAATAGGTTCAAATTAATTTGGGGCCTAATGTTGGGGATATAACTATTTGTGTAAGCCGCCCATGAAGGGCCGGGTTACGCAAAGAGGGATTCATCAGAAGAAACCCAAGACCAAGCGTGAAGATGGCGGTTCAATAAAGGGTCTAAAGCCGACATGCGACTTAAGGCCTGTTGCGGGAAACCGCCATGATGGCATGACTTGTATCGTAAGGTAGAATTAACTAGTCACCGAGCCGGACACTGTTTGTGAGCTGGCCGGGACTCTGTAGGCCGCAGGGCGTCAACCCGTGTATGTAAGGGGACGACCCGCTGGCGGCTTAGGGCAAGAAACAACTCATCGAAGGCCGGGCATATCATATCTTGCTCCTTGGTCATCGAAACATCAAGCAATACCAACCCAACTAGATGTAGGCCTTACCTTCACCGTAAGGGGCTGAACTAGTATAAACCTCTCCTGTCCTTTGTCCTGATTAACCCCTTTAAGCTTCCTAGTTGCGATGGCTCCACGACTAAGTCCTTGCAAGAGGACATCTGCCGTGACAAAACCATGACACATCCCTTGAGTTCCAAGACTATGTCCTCATTTGGTGGGAATAAGTCAATGAGCACCGAGAGGCAAAAGGTGAAACACCAATCACAGCTTGCGCGCAAATGAAGGATGTCATGAGAGCATGTTTCGTGCCTACCTACTACAACCGCGACCTCTTCAAGAAACTCCAACTCCTCAAACAAGGAACCAAGAGCGTTGAAGAGCACTACAAGGAAATGGAGATTGACATGATATGAGCCAATGTCACGGAAGATGATGAGCAAACTATGGCACGTTTCTTGAATGGACTCAATCATCCTATCAAGAAGATCGTCGACTTCCAAGCATACTCGAACCTCATCGAGCTAGTACATCAAGCTACCAAGGCAAAACGTCAAGTGCAAGATGACTTCAAATATGCCAAGTTCTCATCCAAGTCCTATGGTTTCTCTAACTCTCAAGCTTCAACGACTCCAACAACTTCTACCTGAACCAAGCCATCTACAAGCAATGGCGACAAGTCAAGTTACAAGAAAACTTCGACAACCTCAAGTCGTCCTCCTACTACAAGCAACTTCAAGCCGAGAGCTTCATCATCATCTACCCCAACCGATGAGACCATCAAGATAAGTTCCTTCAAATGCTTCACATGCGGCGGCCAAGGCCACAAGTCCTTTGAGTGTACAAACAAGCGCACCATGATCCTCAACGACGAAGGAACCTATGACTCCATGAGTGAAGGAGAAATGGAAGCCCTTGACCAAGTGGCCATGCACCGGCAAGTGAATGAAGACGAAGAAGATCAAGTATTTTGTGACAAAGATTCAAGCCCCGCTCTTGTTGTCTCCAAGGTCTTGACTCTTCAACATCAACAAGACGAAGACCAAAGATGCCACATGTTCCACACCAAGGCCGGCATCAATGGAAGGTCCGTCAAGGTCATCATCAATGGAGGGAGTTTCCATAACTTAGCGAGTGAAGAACTAAGCTCCAACCTCCATTTGGTCAAGATGAAGCACCCGCACCCCTACAAGGTTCAATGGCTAAGCGACACCGGCACCATCCAAGTCGAGCATAGGGTACAAGTTTCTTTCAAGATCAGAGCTTACGAAGACACTTTGGAGTGTGATGTCCTTCTGATGACCGTTTGCCACCTCCTTCTTGGACATCCATGAAAATTTGACCGAGGTCTCATCCACAACGGGCGTACAAACCACTATAGCTTCAAGATGAAATGAAAGGAGTATGTGCTACGACCTATGGCTCCAAGCCAAGTGATCACCGACAAGCAAGCCACCCATCGTGGAGAGAATAGTGAGAGAGTGAACCACCAAAAAGAGAGTGAGTGCCACAAGCCCAAATTGAGTGCCTCCACGATGAGCGACAAGAAGAACTTAGTCCTCTTTTCCACCAAACGTAGATGCGAGAAGTGTATGAGAACCCATCAAGTGTCATGCACTAAGTCTTTTTGTGCAAGGACGAGGCACCAAAAACTAACACCTCTCACAATCTACCTTTGGTGTTATCTTCTCTATTACAGGAATTCCAAGATGTTTTCCTCGACGAGCTACCTCTGGGTCTACCTCCAATACGAGGCATCGAGCATCGCATCGACCTCATCCCTGGAGCACCTCTTCCAAACAAGGCCCCATACTGCGTCAACCCCGAAGAAACCAAAGAAATACAAAGGCAAGTAAAGCATCTCATAGATCATGGACATGTGCATCCAAGTTTGAGTCCTTGTGCAGTACCGATCATTCTTGTGCCAAAAAGAGACGGTAGCTTTCACATGTGTTCCGATTATAGACCTATCAATGCTATCATCGTTCGCTATAGGTACCGCATTCCACGCTTTGATGATATGCTAGATGAACTTAGTGGTGCCACTATTTTCTCCAAAATTGATCTTAAAAGTGGTTACTATCAAATACGCATACAAGAGGGTGATGAATGGAAAACCGCTTTCAAAACAAAGTTTGGTTTGTATGAGTGGTTAGTCATGCCTATGGGTTTATCGGAAGCACCCGGTACTTTCATGCGTCTTATGCATTATGTGTTTTGCCCTTACATTGGTGAGTTTGTTGTGGTCTACTTCGATGATATCCTTGTTTTTAGCAAATCTCTCAAAGATCATGTCACCCACCTTCGAACCATGCTACAAACTCTTCGAAAAGAGCGTCTTGATGCTAATATGGAAAACTGCCTTTTTGGTGTTGATAAGCTTGTTTTCTTGGGTTTTATAGTATCTTATAAAGGTGTTCATGTTGATGAATCTACGATCAATGCTATTAAAACTTGGCCCCAACCAACCAATTTGCAACAAGTGCGTAGTTTCCTTGGTTTAGCCGGTTCCTACCATAGGTTTCTGGAGGATTTTAGCACCATTGCTTCACCTTTGCATCCTTTGAGTAAGAAAAATGAACCGTTTGTTTGGGGAACATCCCAAGACACCACTTTCAATGAGCTTAAGAATTTGCTTACTCATGCTCCCGTGCTTGCATTAACAACTTTGAAAAACCTTTTGAAATTCATTACAATGCTAGTGGTAATGGCATAGGAGGTGTGTTAACGCAAGAGAAGCGCCCCATAGCATACTTTAGCGAAAAACTTTCCGGAGCGCAACTCAATTACCGCATCTATGACAAAGAGCTATATGCTTTAGTGCGAGTTTTGCGTGAATGGGAACATTATCTCCGCCCTCATGAATTTATCATCCATACCGATCATGAAATGCTTAAATACCTTAAGGGTCAAACTAAGTTGAACAAGCGTCATGCTAAGTGGAGTGAATTTATTGAGTCTTTTACTTATGTCATCAAGTATATTAGAGGTAAGGAAAATGTTGTGGAGGATGCCCTTTCCCGTATATGCATGCATCTTACTCAACTTGAATTGAATGTCATTGGCTTTGAGCACATAAAAGACTTATATGCGCATGACCCTACTTTTGCTATTCCGTATCCAAAGTGCTTGACGCATCCATCTTGGGAACGCTATTACATCAAAGATGGTTATCTTATGAGAGCTAACAAACTTTGCATCCTCCAGTCTTCTCTTCGTTTGTTGCTTTTGCAAGAATCTCATGGAGGAGGACTAATGGGACACTTTGGACGCGACAAGACCCTTGCTACGCTCTCCAAGAACTATTTTTGGCCCAAGATGTTCCGTGACGTCAACCGCTTCACCAACCGATGCTCTACATGTCGCAAAGCTAAGTCTAAAGCTCAATCTCATGGCCTATATATGCCTCTTCCAATTTCGTACCAACCATGGAAAGATATTAGCATGGATTTTGTGCTTGGTTTGCCTAGAACTAGAAATGGCAAGGACTCCGTTTTCATTGTTGTGGATTGATTCTCCAAAATGGCTCATTTCATTCCTTGCAACAAGATAGATGATGCTTCACATGTTGCCAATCTCTTTTGTAGGGAAATCTTGCGCCTTCACGGAGTGCCAAAGACGATTGTCTCGGACCACGATGTCAAGTTCTTGAATTACTTTTGCAAGACTTTATGCGCCAAGCTCGAAATCAAGCTACTATTCTCCACCGCATACCATCTTCAAACCGACGGCCAAACGGAGGTGACGAACTGTACACTCTCCACTCTACTACGCGTGTTGATAAAGAAGAACATCAAGGAGTGGGAGGAGTTCCTACCTATCGCCGAGTATGCCTACAACCGTGCAAGACATACGACTACCGGCAAGTCCCCTTTCGAGGTCATCTACGGCTTCAACCCGTGGTCCCCATTGGACATTCTTCCTCTACCACTACAAGAGCGCATCAACATGGACGTGAGTGCTTGAGTGAACTACCTCAAGAAAATGCATGAAGATACAAGGCACACCATCGAGCGCCAAGTACAACGACTCGTGACCAAGCTCAACGTCAACAAGCAACCCATGATATTCAACATTGGAGATCTTGTGTGGCTACACCTTCACAAGGACCGCTTCCCCAATGAACGCAAGTCCAAACCTCCACCATGAGCCGATGGACCCTTCAAGGTGCTACCACGCTACAACAACAGCGCTTACAAGATTGACCTCCCACGCGACAAGTACAACATAAGCAACGTCTTCAACGTAAAGGATCTTTCGCCCTACCATGGTGATGAAGATTTCAATTCGAGGTCGGATCTTTCCCAAGGGAGGGGAGATGATGCGGAGCATCCCAAGATCATCCCATGGACCTACCTACGTCTCCCACGACACCACTTGGACCTATGACAAGAGCCCGAGCGAAGGCTATCGAAGATAAGGTGAACTCGCTCCTTTCCGAACTACCACCTTCGACACATGAGCCGTGGCTACTACCTTAAACGGAAACACTACGTGTGCTCAGGTACTTGGAGGAAATCCACGGAACATCTACATCCAATGGGCAAGACGACGAGGACACCAAGTGCGGAGGACAAGAAGAAAGGCTGCCTCGAAAGCTACAGCCACCGGACGTCCAGACCCTGAAGGTCATGCCAGCCCAATGAACTCAGGCCAACGAAAGCTACAGCGGCCGGACGTCCGACCAGGACCGGACATCCAACATCTCCCAGGCTCCGGACGGCGGAACCCCTCCGGACGACCGACGCTACGCCAACAGAACAAAATCTAGGGAAATCTGAGGATCTCCGGACGACCGACACATCCTTCACAGAGCCTAATTTACGGAAGTTTGAAGATCTACGGACTTCCGGACCTCCGCGAGCCTCCGGACGACCGACACTTTACGGACGTCCGATCCCTGGCTGTGTCCAGTTACGGGCCGAGGCCCATGTACCCCTTCACTTCGCCCACATTTGCACTAAGACTATAAATAGACCTCCTCCTCCTCCTCCTAGTTAGGGTCAGTATTGGTTTAGCTCATATGTGAGATAGAGCTTTGCTCATCCATTACGGATCTACTCCACGAGAGAGACCGCGGCCCCTCTATGAAGAAGATACCCCTTGGATTCAAGACCCCCTCTTGGGTGGCCCCATCAAGACCTCCTCTAGGATAAGAACCGGTTACCTTTGTATCATCCTTTGTTGATTGTTGATCTTGTATCTCCTCTCGTGTTCCGAGGATCTAGCACATGTGTGACTTAATCTTGTTGGTTTGAGAGTTCTTCTTGTGTTTTCTCTTGTGTTTCCCTGTGTGTTCTTCGTGTTCTTAGTTGGGATCCGCTCCTCTCGTGAAAGATCGGCCGTATAGGGTTCCACCCTACATCAATTCCCCCTTCGGTCATCTGTTTGACACAGGTCCGGAACCGGGAGTACATTCCTGGTTGAATTCCCCCTTCACCTATTTTCGTGCAGTACTACGATAGGTTGACCCTAGTTCTGCATATCGTCTTGTCATGCTTAGTGTTGCATATGGTTGCTTATATTTACTGTTTCTTCCCCGTCTTCTCTCCTGCAGACCACGAGGCCGATGATGCCCCGATGATCGACTATGTCGACAACGACACTTCTTCCTTTTTTAGTAGAGCTTCCAGGCAAGCCCCCCCTTTGATTATTCTCATATCGCCCATTGTATTCTCTTACGCTTGCATTAGATTTTGCTACTGTAATTGATTGCTCCTATTCTGATGCATAGCATGTTTTTGTACCTGCTGTTGTACCTTACCTGTTTATCCTAAACTGTTTAGTATAGGCTGGTTAGAGACCCATCAGTGACCCCCACCTTGTCCCAGTTGCCCCGCTTTATGTTTGATGACTCGCTCAACGTGATCGACGTCCAGGCCCTGACACCGCACATCACTCCCCCTTAGTTGTACGACTGTGCAGAGTTACTATCGATCGCCGAGGGTGGTACCTCCACAACACTTCTGGTGTTAACCCTATAGTGTAGCTATTTGGTCATGGTCATCGAGGGTGATTCCTCATTAACCACTTCCTACACGACTCTCTCATGCAACCCCTCAAGTGTGAAACTCGAGGGTGGTTCCTCCTACGTTCACCTTGATGATTACATCGAGTGGAATCCAGCGAGGGTGATTCCTCGGGGTTTCCCCTTGGTGCTTGGACACACAGATACTTGGACTTTACAACTGTTAATTAGAAAGGCGGGTCAACCATGAGGGGTACCTGCGAGTGATGTGGAGACGGGTTGACCTGGAGGGTACCCGAGAGTTGAATAGGAGGCGTGGCCGGGCATACCTAGCCCTTGCCGCAAGTCCTTGAGACGGGGCAACGGGGTCACATCTTTCATGAGTCTGCTCGTGACCGCACTACCAAGACACTAACGGTTTGGATATTTGATCCGAGTCCTCTGGCCTGATGGCACTAACCATCACGTGGGCATAGTATGGGCGTTCTGCGTCGTATACATCAGCCGAAGCTTAATAGACGTCAGGGACTAAGCGGCGCACGCTGGGATGGACTGCGTAAGCACCTGCCTTTTTTAAGGAGGTAGCTAGGTATGCTCACTGGCCGTGTTCGCAACTTGCAGGAATTCCCGGGGCTATGGCCCATGACCCCTGGGGGCATAGGTTTAGTCCGGCATGCTGACCTCTCTATTAAGCCTAGGTCGGGTTGCGGCGTATCGTTTGGCTGAGGCCGGGAGTGACCTGGGAAAGTGTGTCCGGCCAGAGTTAATCGAGCGTGGTAGGTAAGTTGGTGCACCCCTGCAGGGAAGAAAACATCTATCGATAGCCTGTCCTACGGTCACAGACACTCGGAGTTGTATCCCAGTCGATACAACGAGAACTGGTACTGGATGCTGAGGCATGTAATGGATATGATGGCTCCGGGATTGTTTTCTCGCAGGGAGTCGAGGAAGTGATCTCTGGGCGATGTTACAACATACTTACTAATAATAATATGCCACTCTTATCTCTTCTGATGCTGCAAGATGCTTGGAGCTGCTTGAAGATGCTAGTCTTTGATAGGCTAGGCTTTCCCTGTCGGATTTCGGGTTCCGACAGACCCTCTATGTTCAAACTCTGGGGTGCACGCGGAGATCTCGCCCCTACCTACCTACACTTTGCCGCCTCGCTAGGATCTAAACTATCAAAGGAACAACAGAAGAGACACAGGGTTTATACTGGTTCGGGCCACCATTGTGGAGTAACACCCTACTCCAGTGTGTGGTGTGGTGGATTGCCTCTTGGGCTGCTGATGAACAATACAAGGAAGAACAGCCTCGCGAGGGTCTGTTCTTGGCTGGTGCGATGAACTGCTAGGGGGAGTTCATTCGCTTCTCTCTCTCTCTCTGCGGTTGATCTCTCGATGCGATCTCCAAGATGCCCCTACCCTGTGGGTGGCTAGTCCTATTTATAGGCAGAGGCCCCGGGGCTCTTCCCAAATATTGAGCGGGAAGGGCGCCAACAATTGGCCATTTTGAAGGGGAACGTCTAGTACACTTATCCTGACTAAAGTTGGTCCTCGCCTGCCAAAGGCTCTGGTGGTGATGCCGGCTTGGGCTCCACAATGACTTCCTTCCTGCCATTGCGACGGTCTTGGTCTTGTTGCAATCAAAGCGGATGCCTTTGCTTGATGCTCTCGCTGCGCTTGCCCCTTTGCACCAAAGAGGAAATGAGGACATCACAAGCCGGGCGCCCGCCTGGCGCCCTTGGTCGTCATGGCTTGCGTCATGGGCACCTCATGAGGTTCCCCGCCTTGATCTCTCCGCCTCCTCGCGAGCCAGCCTGACGAGGCCGTTGAGCGAGTCCCGGACTAGGGGGTGTCCGGATAGCCGGACTATCATCACAGCCGGACTCCAAGACTATGAAGATACAAGATTGAAGACTTCGTCCCGTGTCCGGATGGGACTTTCCTTGGCGTGGAAGGCAAGCTTGGCGATACGGATATGTAGATCTCCTACCATTGTAACCGACTGTGTAACCCTAACCTATCTGGTGTCTATATAAACCGGAGGGTTTTAGTCCGTAGGACGAACAACAATCATACCATAGGCTAGCTTCTAGGGTTTAGCCTCCTTGATCTCGTGGTAGATCTACTCTTGTATTACCCATATCATCAATATTTATCAAGCAGGAGTAGGGTATTACCTCCATCGAGAGGGCCCGAACCTGGGTAAAGACATCGTGTCCCTTGTCTCCTGTTACCATCCGCCTAGACGCGATTCGGGACCCCCTACCTGAGATCCGCCTGTTTTGACACCGACATTGGTGTTTTCATTGAGAGTTCCTCTGTGTCGTCACCGATAGGCCCGATGGCTCCTTCGATCATCAACAACGACGCGGTCCAGGGTGAGACTTTTCTCCCCGGACAGATCTTCGTGTTTGGCGGCTTTGCACTGCGGGCCAATTCGCTTGGCCATCTGGAGCAGATCGAAAGCTACGCCCCTGGCCATCAGGTCAGATTTGGAAGTTTGAACTATACGGCCGATATCCGTGGAGACTTGATCTTCGACGTATTCGAGCCGCAGCCAAGCATGCCACACTATTTCGATGGGCATTATCTAGCTCTGCAGCCGAACAGTGCCCTGGGAGCCGCACCAGTATCCGCTCCGACCCTTAATCCGGAGCCGGATACCCCGACCAAGGACGAGTGGTTGGACACCGCCTTGGGGGCTATAATCTCTACGGCGATTGGGCCAAACTCCATTCCTGTCCTTTGCGAAGACCTCGACTCCAGGGTGCCGGACTCCTCTCCGGACTCCGAACCCTCCGCGCCCCTGCCAATCGGATCCGATTGGGCGCCGGTCATGGAGTTCACGGTCATGACATCTTTCAAAGACTCGCCCTTTGGCGACATCCTGAATTCACTAAAGTCTCTCTTTATCCGGAGAGCCCTGGCGGACTACGGTCGGAAGGTTGGGATGCGAGCGATGAAGAAATTCAACGCCCACCCACCACCCACTTCAGAGCCACTGCCGAAAGCTTACACGGCGTGCTCGATTTCGACTCAAGACATCGACGGTATGGACGGCGATGTAGGAGACAACAATGAACCAGCACCTATAGGATGTCGGACAACCTCATCCCACGATGTATACATGGTGGATACACCTAAAGGAAATGAAGACGAGGAACAACGGGACGCTACGAAGGATAAATCCCTCGAAAATCAGTCAAAACGGCAACGTAAACGCCGAACAAAGTCCCGCCTCAACAAAGACCCAGCCATAGAGCAGGGCGAACCGGTGGACAACGAACAAGACAACTTGGATAAACAAACTGTCCCCGGCAAAGACAACAGTCCGGACGATCTCACGCCGGACAAACTATTGAAGCAAAATGACCTCCAGAAGAGGCTCGCTGCCATCACTGCTGTACAGAGCCTGAAAAAAGCGTATGGAAGCTCAAAACAGCGGAAGATGCACTCAGGATTAGATGGAGCAAAGTATTCAGCACCACAGACAAGTACGGCGACAGTCGCCGAACAAAGAGCTACCCGAAAAGAAAGCTACTGCCCGAATTCGACGAGGAGGCCTTAGAGCCCCCACAATTAAAAAGTAAGAAGGCCACCCGGTCGGATGGACGACCCCATGGCAAAAAGAGAGCGGCGAATGGCGTCGTACACATGCCAATATGCGATCTGCATACGGATTCACATCAAAAGGATGGCCCAGTTAGGTCCATCTATGGGCCAAGAAAGCAGGCTCGTCAAAGCAATGCAATACGCCAAAATTCCGAAGATCACGGCACACCCAAATATAGGGGCGCCACACACCCTATGTTTCACCGATGAGGTTACGGATCATGAATTTCCAGCAGGATTCAAACCCGTAAACATAGAGGCATACGACGGAACAACAGACCCTGGAGTCTGGATCGAGGACTACATCCTCCACATACACATGGCTAGAGGAGACGATCTCCACGCCATAAAATACTTACCCCTTAAACTCAAAGGGCCAGCTCGGCATTGGCTTAAAAGCCTCCCCGAAAATACCATTGGAAGCTGGGGAGAGCTCGAGGATGCATTTCGGGCAAATTTTCAGGGGACTCATGTACGCCCTCCGGATGCAGACAATCTAAGTCACATAACTCAACAGCCCGGAGAGTCAGCCCGAAAATTCTAGAACAAGTTCCTTACTAAAAAGAACCAAATAGTCGACTGTCCGGATGCCGAAGCCTTAGCAGCTTTAAAACACAACGTCCGAGACGAATGGCTCGCCAGACACCTCGGCCAAGAAAAGCCAAGAACAATGGCCGCATTAACAAGCCTCATGACCCGCTTTTGCGCGGGAGAGGATAGCTGGCTAGCAAGGTGCAGCACCAGCGACCCAAGTACATCCGAAATTAGGGATGGAAATGGAAACCACGGCGCAACAAGGACCAGCGCGGATTAAAAGGAATAGTCCAAAGAGCACGGCTACCAACACCGGATTCAAAAGCTCACGGCAGAACAACAAAAAACTGCCCCTTAAGGACAATAGCGATGAGCTATCCAACTTCAACAAAACCTTGGACAAGATATGTCAAATCCACAGTACTCCTGGGAGGCCTACTAACCATACCCACAGAAATTGTTGGGTCTTCAAACAGTCCGGCAGACTGAACGCCGAACACAAGGGGCTCGACACACCAAGTGAAGATGACGACGAGCACCACAAGCAGAGCCCCGGAAAACAAAAAACTTTCCCACAGGAGGTTAAAACAGTAAACTCACTTCACGTGATCAAAGGGAAAAACAGAGCGGCGCCCACTAAAAGGCGCGCCGCACACTGGTTGTCAAAACCAATCACCTTCGACCATCAGGACTATTCCAAAAATATCCGGAACGCAGGATGGACTACCTTGATATTGGATCCTATAATCGACGGAATTCCAATTTACACAAGTCCTCATGGATGGCGGGAGTGACATAAACCTGATATATCAGGACACAATCCGCAGGATGGGGATAAACCCAACCAAAATTTGCCGTAGCAACACCTCCTTTAAAGGAGTAATGCCAGGCCCATATGCCCATTGTACGGGCTCCATACTGCTAGAAGTTGCGTTTGGTTCATCCGACAACTTCCGTCGCGAAAGGTTACTCTTCCATGTCGCCCCGTTTAAAAGTAGCCATCAAGCACTATTGGGACGCGAAGCTTTTGCCCGCTTTAACGCATTACCACATTATGCATATCTAACACTTAAAATGCCCGGTCCACGCGGCATCATCTCGTTAAAAGGAAGTATTAAGTGTTACTCGAGCACGAAAGAACGGGAGACTGCCTTGACAGCCCCACAGCTATCCGGCTCTGCTAGGCAAAGAACCTGAATTGGTCATTCAAACCCCGGACACGGCTAGACGAGTCTGGCGCCTACTAGCGGCATACCCCCATACGAGGGGCCGCATGCATGTATAACAAGAGACAATAAAACTCAATTTTATTCACTTCTTTGAACCGTACTCTGTTTATTTAATTTTAAGTACGTCTTTCGCACGATCCTTTTTCTTTTAAACTAAGTTCCTCTCTTTTATAGATGAACAACGTGCTACACCCGTATAGGATACGGCACAACGGAGACACAGGCGCAGACGTGCAGTAGGGACCCGTTGCAAGGATTCTTTTCAGATTAAGACCCTGCGTAAACCTTCTTCACTGTCTCTTGTTGATATACATCCCCCCGGTTCCTTAATATAACCGAGGGGGAGGCTGGTGCTTTGGCATTGGCCGCACCAGAATTTTTATGGCGATACTGGACACGAGGGCTTAGGGCATTATTCTGCCCATTTTCATAAAGACCGAATACCTTAGGGAGTATTCAGCGTCTCGAGTTAGGCCTTATATGCATCAGCTCCGTATCATGTCTTTGGTCAAATGTTGGGTTCCCGGCTCTGTGTTTTGCTGCCTTACGTTCCTGCTTTCACGGCTAACGCGGCACCGGAGAACTACCGCGACAGTTGCCCGGTTCGCCGGGCGAGCACCTCAAAGAGAGAAAGCCAAAACTGACTGTCATGATATAGCGAGAGACTGGTCAACCACTCGATGACTCACTGGAATGTTTAGGATTCCTCCGCATTAACCAAGGACCGGTTTTCAGTCAGGCACATACGCACCCCGAATTCAGGAGAGTGCGGTGCCACCAGGGGCTATATAGTAGCCCCACCCTCAAACTCCTATGGCTAAGTGAAAGTGATAAAGCATTATTGTCCGGTTGCCTGGTTTGCTACGCTATCACCTCCTTAACAGGACCAAGACGTTGGATTAAGTGTGAAAAAGTGCTTTCTTTGCAAACACCCCGCACTATGTGCGTGAAATGAAGCCAAGGACTGCCATCTTCGTGTTATATATACATATACATAAACGGCCGCACAGGGAGTAGTTTGCTACTTGAACACACAAGTATAAAAAGCTCTTATATTATATTAAAACATTGTTTTCACCAATCATACATGTCATTTAAACATAGTATCCTTCGAGCACTGCGTCTATATTAAAGGAGCGCCCGGCAGGACTTCTTCAAAGTAGTGCTCGGCAGGTACTCGGCTTCTGTCCGAATCTTGGGATGCAACGTCGGTGGCCTTCATCTCTGCCCAGCATTTCTTGACACGGGCCAGAGCCATCCGCGCCCCCTCAATACATGCCGATCGCTTCATTGCGTCGATACGCGGTACCGCACCAAGGAACTGCTGCACTAAACCAAAATAGCACTTCGGCTGGGGTCCGCCCGGCCACAAGTGAGTCAAGACATGCTTCATGGCAAATCCGGACAGTCGATTCAGCTCGGCCCATTCGCCAACCGATCGGTCGTGGCAGAGGACGCCCGGACTATGGAATTGCGACCAATATAGCACTTCCTTTGGTGCCCCTTCCGCCCGGAAGTGGTCAACCGCGTCCATAGCCGCTGCCAAGTCCAGATAAGCATCCTCCGAACTCCACAACTTATCTAACTGAGCATACTTTGGATCCGTATATTTCCTCCACAGCAGAAACGGTTTTCCAGCCGCAATTGCACCAGCCTGACTCAGCTCCTCCTTGGCAGCTCTCAAAGCCGACTGGGCATTCTTGGATTCGGCGGCGGCCTTTCTTAGGCCCTCTGGTTCCACATGACGTTCTTTTTCAAGAACCTCGCAGCGATCGGTAGTATTCCTCAACTTTTTGGCCATATTGGCCATCTCCTCTTTGCTTCGGCAGTGAGCAGCCCGTTCAGCTTCTAGCTCTTCGGCCGCCTTTAAAGCGGCCGCATTAGTAATTCTGGCTTGCTCTTTCACTCAGGCGAGTTCTGCCCGCAGCTCTTCCACGACAGCGGCACCATCGGCATGAAGCATACGAATAGTAAGACATGGGCGTCAAGCTCCCTTACCAGGTGTCCGCATAGAAGTCGCATACCTTGTGACTCATCAAACCGTTTATTGACCAGCACGATGTCCGCATCCGCCTCGTCAAGTTGCCGCTTTAGTTCGGCATATTCATCAGTCCGGCTGGCATCCGGACGCCCCGCCACCTGTTTAGGAGTGGCGATATGTTAAAACTGAGAATTTGATCCTCGTCACGTCGTCAATTTTGACAACATACCGAGTCTCTGGGGCTACTATCTATACATGGCGCATTTTATATGCATAACTGTCAGAAGGTACATTATTTTTTGCGTACCTCAAACCCCGTCTGTAAGCTTCTGACGGCTTCGTGCAATCCGCTCTCCGCGGATGCAATTCTTTCAATCCTGCACTCCATTAGAGCACGGTGATCTTCTGAGATAGCCGCTTGCCCGAGAAGATCCTTCAGCTCCTCCGACCGCACACCACTTGGCGCCGGACCTTCCGGCCCCGCCGGACTTGGGGGAACCCTCCGCGACGACACCTCCGGGCCGTCCGCTTCACATGAGGGTGTGACAGGTGGAGGCGTTTCCTCTCCATCATCTCGGAAGAAGATCCCCCGAAGACGAGCTCTGCTGAGAAGGGCTGAGGTCCGAACTACAAGGTACAATTTCAGTTATCTTCATAAATAGATACAGGGATGTTCCTCATTTACAAGACCCCTTCTTTTTACTTACGGCTCGCTGGAGGGCTGATCCCCTTGGGGAAATAGTGCGGCTGGGTTACTTCCCATCGCCGAACTCTCCGACGAAGATTCCCTTCCCCTCTTTGAGGCCTTGACCTCCGGATCTTCCGAAGGAGTCCTCTTCTCTCCTCAAAAGACGGGACTTTTAATCCCTCCTTCCTTGATAGCCTCCTTCGTGGAGGCAGTCGCTTCCCCGCTCCCCCCTTCGCCTTCTTCAAAAGGCGCGACTTTCAACATCTTGGTCAACATGGGATCCGACGTGGTCTCTGGGAGGGGAGCCGGACACCTTATTAACTCTGCCTTGGCTATCCACTCCTGTTCAAGAAACGGCTCCTTTAAAGGGCATATATATAAAATAAATGAATGAACAACTTGTCCGGTTACAGGACTACTTACTTGAGTATCTGGGCTATTGCAGCTTAGTCCTGCGTCCTCGGTCAAGTCCGATCCGAAGAACAGTTTATACATCTCCACGGGCGTCGTGCCCATAAAATTTTGGAGAGATCGTGGTCCCTCCGGATTGACTTCCCACACGCGGAGGGGCAACGTTTGCAGGGCTGAAGGCGCCGGATCACCATAACCTGTGCCACTGCAACCAGATTGATCCCTCTTTCCTGGAGGTCTCGAATACGACACTGCAGCAGGGGAACGTCCTTGGACGGCCCCCAGTCGAGCCCCTTGTTGACCCATGATGCCAGCCGCTGTGGTGGACCTGAGCGGAGGGCAGGGAGCACCGCCCATTTGGTGCCCTTGGGAGCGGTGATATAAAACCAATCCCGTTGCCACAAACCAAGCTCCTCTTGAAAAGAGCCCTCGGGCTACGGAGCATCAGCACGTTTGCTTATGACCGCCCCTCCGCACTCTACTTGTTGCCCCTTGATCATCTTTGGCTCCACCTTGAAGGTCTTGAGCCACAATCCAAAGTGGGGGGTAATACGGAGGAAGGCCTCACATACGACAATGAATGACGAGATATGGAGGATGGACTCCGGATTCAAGTCATGGAAATCAAGCCCATAATAAAACATGAGCCCCCGCACAAAGGGATCCATCGAGAAGCCTAAACCCCGACGGAAGTGAGACACGAACACCACGTTCTCGCCGGGCTCGGGAGTGGGAATGACCTGCCACAGGGCAGGTAGCCTATGCGAGATCTCGCGGTTAGATACTGGCGTCTCGCAGCTTTAGCACCTCTTCTTACGTGACGGAGGAAGACATCCATCGGCCGTGCTGGTCGGAGCCGGACATCGTCGAAGGTCCGAAGCGCTGAATCTGAAGCTTTCGGTGTTGGAACTCGGCGCCGAGGCGAACTTCGATAGAGGGTGTAAAAGGAGAGGGCCTTGGTCTCGTTATAAAGAGGTTGGATACCAAGAGCCCACCCAAAGGGTCGACTAGGACTCGCCTTTGATAGAGGAGGCGTGCTAACGGGCAGTTGGGTTACCCACGTCCGCATTGATGAGAATCCGGGATAAGGGGGCACGATCTATGCTTTAATAAAGGCGTGCCAAGGAAACCGCCTCGCTAAACACGCTGAGGTGGAACAGTAAAAATGATTCATATAAAGGCACGGCCGTGGTGTGATGTCACGCAGCTGCGAGAATACGTCCGCCAGATCTGTGCAAAATTATTCTTTCTACGGTGTTATGTGGAACTTATTTTGCGAGCCAGACACCGTCCCTTGTGTTCAAAACCTTCTATGAAGTATTCGTAGGAGGAACCCGCCTCGCAATGTCAAGACAATCAATGCGCCCGGACTCGTCGTCATTGAAGCCTGGTTCGAGGGCTACCAAGGGAGTCCCGGACTAGGGGTGTCCGGATAGCGGACTATCGTCACGGCCGGACTCCAAGACTATGAAGATACAAGATTGAAGACTTCGTCCCGTGTCCGGATGGGACTTTCCTTGGCGTGGAAGGCAAGCTTGGCGTCTGGATATGTAGATCTCCTACCATTGTAACCGACTACTGTGTAACCTAACCTATCCGGTGTCTATATACACGGAGGGTTTTAGTCCGTGGGGCGAACAACAATCATACCATAGGCTAGCTTCTAGGGTTTAGCCTCCTTGATCTCGTGGTAGATCTACTCTTGTACCACCCATATCATCAATATTAATCAAGCAGGAGTAGGGTATTACCTCCATCGAGAGGGCCCTAACCTGGGTAAAAACATCGTAACCCTTGTCTCCTATTACCATAAGCCTAGACGCACAGTTCGGGACCCCCTACCCGAGATCCGCCAGTTTTGACACCGACAGCCGTGCTTGAGGAAGTTTCCTGTCGTTCGCCCCGCGAGGCTTGGCCCCTCGCGAGGGTCTTGAGCTTTTGTTGGTGAAGATAGGCCGTGCTGGGCCACCCCTTGAGCCACGCCGCAGGCCGCAGGCAGGCAAGTCTAGGTACCCCCGTTCGCAGAACGCCGACAATAGTCCCCGGGCCCAAGGCGCGCCTGGACTTGGCTGAGCAGAGAAGCGAAGGGGCAAGTGCGAAGCGCCACGGGCCCTTACAGCCTGCGGCCCTGGGCGCCGCGTGGCGGTTGATTGGATGTGGGCCCCTTTAGTAACTGCGTGAATCGACAAAAGTGTGGCACCCGTCTAGGCTTTGCCTCCTTTGCCTCCTCCGGTCATTGCCTAGATCCCCTTTCTTGCGCCTTTCCTTCCTGCCTCCGAAATCTCCAGATCTACTCCGACCGCGTGCCCTAGCAAGACATGGCGCCTCGCCAGACCCCGGCCGGAGCTTGGTACTCACCCGCCTTGGACTCGCCGAACGTGTCGGAGAAGGGCCTTGCCCGGGTGCGCCGGATGGTGGCGGCGCAAGGCAACGACGGGGCAGCGGTGCTCAGGGCCTGCTTCGCCCTTCCCGAGGGCCAAGGAAGCACCTTGTATCCGCTCTTCGTGAGCGCCATTTCTGCTGGTCTGGTGCCTCCCTTTTCTGAGTTCTTCTTTTCTGTCCTCCGCCATTACAAACTGCAAGCTCTTTACCTCCACCCCAACTTTGTTCTTCTTCTGGCGATCTTCGCCTACTACTATGAGGCTCACGTCGGGGTGCAGCCCTCAGTGGCCTTGCTGCGCCACTACTTCTACCTCCGGACCTCTCGCGGGCCCATCTCAAGGCGTCTTGTGAGCTTTGTCACGTATGGCAGCTCCAACGCCATCTCGAAGCCCGGGAAGAGGATTGAGGGCTTCAGGAGAAAGTGGGTCATGGTAGATGCTAGGCGCATCAACCCTCGGCTGATTCTGCCCACGGAGCACACCACGACTTCCGATGATTGGTCTCGCGCGGAACTCGTGGATCCCCGCGTGAAGCCGGTGCTGGAGAAGATGAACGCGGACCTGTGGCCGGGCAACATGGCAACGGCGAAGCTGACCGGTGCGTCGCTCCTGAGGGAGTTCCTGGAGCACCAGGTGGCCCCACTTCGTCAGTACTCGCTTCCGCTGTGGAGGCCCCGCCCGAGCCCCGCAGTCTTGGCCGATGAAGATCTGGCCGCGGTCCTCCAATCTTTGGTCGGGGGAGACGTGGCGAGGCTGGAGGGCGCTCCTGTACCCATGTTCCTTCGAAATGATTGGGAGCAGGCGGTGGACTCCATGCCCGTCTTCAATGGGGACGGGCCCGTGCCCGCGGAGGTTCCCGAGGACCTGGCGGCCCTAGCAACGGTGAACGTGTCCTCCGGTGACTCCAGTGAAGAGGAGGAAGAAGAGGAGAGGGAAGAGGGGCCTGACTCCGAGGCGACCGACGGGGAGTCGAGAGCGCCCCTCCCCCGGCGCAGGTCCCGCTCTCTCCGCCTCTTGCCGAGCGACGACGAGGATGGCGATGAGTGGGGCGACGAGAGCTTGCCCCCGATCCCGAAGAAGGACAGGACTGGGCCGGTCCCCCGCGGGTCTGCCCCGGCTCCGAGGCGATCCGCGGACGTGCCTCCTGCCCCCGGGCCTCTTGAGGCTGATACCTGCAGCTGGCTCTCGGGCTGCAAGTACGGCCAGAGGTTGCTCGAGCCCGCGAGCGATGACCAGTAAGTGCTTGATTCTTGTTTTTTTCCTTGCTTTTGTCACTGAGGCTTGATATCTGTATCCTTGGCTAGGCTGGCGCCCACGGCGAAGAAGCTGAAGGGAGCTCCCGAGGCTTTGTCTGGGGCGGCGCCTCCGCCCGCGAAAGAAGGTGATGGCAAGACAAGGGCCTCTCCTGCCCGGTCATCCTGGCGAGGCTTGGCAGGGCTAGCTGGGGCGAGCTCAGCCCCCATGGCCCAAGCGACTCCTGAGGTACCTTGCCTGATGCCACTGCCGCAGCTGTTGGGGCGCAGAAGGCCCTGCCTCAGGATGTTGTGGTTACGCTGCCGTCTTCTCCTCCTACTCCACCAACTGCTGTCTCCCCGACTCCTCCCACCGGATCTTCTTCTGCTTTGGCTGGAATCGGCTGCACAAAGATCTTACAGGCGCCGACCCACGATGTCTACTACACAACCTTCTTCTTGTAGACGTTGTTGGGCCTGCAAGTGCACAGGTTTGTAGGATGAGAAAATTTCCCTCAAGTGGATGACTTAAGGTTTATCAATCCATGGGAGGCGTAGATGAAGATGGTCTCTCTCAAACAACCCTGCAACCAAATAACAAAAAGTCTCTTGTGTCCCCAACACACCCAATACAATGGTAAATTGTATAGGTGCACTAGTTCGGCGAAGAGATGGTGATACAAGTGCAATATAGATAGTAGATATAGGTTTTTGTAAACTGAAAATATAAAAACAGCAAGGTAACTAAGGATAAAAGTGAGCGTAAATGGTATTGCAATGATAGGAAACAAGGCCTAGGGTTCATACTTTCACTTGTGCAAGTTCTCTCAACAATAATAACATAGATAGAACATATGACAATCCCTCAACATGCAACAAAGAGTCACTACAAAGACACTAATAGCGGAGAACAAACGTAGAGATTATGGTCAGGTATGAAACCACCACAAAGTTATTCTTTCGGATCAATCTATAAAAGAGTACGTACTAGAATAACACCTTAAGATACAAATCAACCAAAACCCTGATGTCACCTAGATACTCCATTGTCACCTCAAGTATCCATGGGCATGATTATACGATATGCATCACACAATCTCAGATTCATCCAACCAACATAAAAGTACTTCAAAGAGTGCCCCAAAGTTTCTATCGGAGAGTCAAGAACGTGTGCCAACCCCTATGCATAGGTTCCCAATGTCACGAAACCCGCAAGTTGATCACCAAAACATAAATCAAAGACATACATCAAGTGTTCTCATAAAGACTCAATCCAATAAGATAACTTCAAAGGGGAAACTCAATTCATCACAAGAGAGTAGAGGGGGAGAAACATCATAAGATCCAACTACAATAGCAAAGCTCGGGATACATCAAGATCGTGCCATAGAGCACGAGAGAGAACACGAGAGAGAGAGAGAGAGAGATCAAACACATAGTTACTGGTACATACCCTCAGCCCCAAGGGTGAACTACTCCCTCCTCGTCATGGAGAGCGTCGGGATGATGAAGATGGTCATGGGAGATGGATCCCTCCTCAGGCAGGTACCGGAAAGGGTCCCGATTGGTTTTTGGTGGTTACGGAGGCTTGCGGTAGCGGAACTCCCGATCTATCTTCTATTCTGGAAGTTTTAGGGTACGTAGGTATATATGGGTGAAAGGAGTACGTCGGTGGAGCTACGGGGGCCCCACGAGGCAGGGGGCGCGCCCGGGGGGTGGGCGCGCCCCCACCCTCGTGAGCACCTCCCGTATCTTCTGACGTGGAGTCCAAGTCCATCAGGTGGGTTTTCTTTCAAAAATAACTTCTCCAGTTGATTTCGTTCCGTTTTGACTCCGTCTGACATTCCTTTTCCTCGAAACACTGAAATAGGCATAAAACAGCAAATCTGGGTTGGGCCTCCGGTTAATAGGTTAGTCCCAAAAATAATATAAAAGTGGATAATAAAGCCCAATATTGCCTAAAACAGTAGATAAAGTAGCATGGAGCAATCAAAAATTATAGATACGTTGGAGATGTATCAAGCATCCCCAAGCTTAATTCCTGCTCGTCCTCGAGTAGGTAAATGATAAAAAAGAATTTTTGATGCGGAGTGCTACTTGGCATAATTTCAATGTAATTCTTCTTAATTGTGATATGAATATTCAGATCCGAAAGATTCAAGACAAAAGTTTATATTGACATAAAAATAATAATACTTCAAGCATACTAACTAAGCAATTATGTCTTCTCAAAATAGCATTGCAAAAGGAAGTTCATCCCTACAAAATCATATAGTTAGGCTATGCTTCATTTTCGTCACACAAATATGTTCCCAATGTCTGTACCCCCGATGACAAGCCAAGAAATTGTTTCATACTTAAATAATCTCAAACTTTTTCAACCTTCACGCAATACATGAGCGTGAGCCATGGATATAGCACTATGGGTGGAATAGAATATGATGATGGGGATTGTGTGGAGAAGACAAAAAAGGAGAAAGTCTCACATCAACGAGGCTAATCAATGAGCTATGGAGATGCCCAACGATTGATGTTAATGCAAGGAGTAGGGATTTCCATGCAACAGATGCACTAGAGCTATGAATGCTCAACAAAAGAAAACTAGTGGGTGTGCATCCAACTTGCTTGCTCATGAAGACCTAGGGCATTTTGAGGAAGCCCATCGTAGGAATATGCAAGCCAAGTTCTATAACGAAAAATTCCCACTAGTATAAAAAGACAACTTATGAGACTCACTATATGAAAGACATGGTGCTACTTTGAAGCACAATATATGAGACTCACTACATGAAGAACAAGGTGCTACTTTGAAGCACAATATATGATACTCACTACATGAAGAACAAGGTGCTACCTTGAAGCACAAGTGTGGAAAAAGAGATAGTAGCATTGCCCTTTTTATTTATTTTCTTTTTTTTGGGCCTTTCTTTTTTTTGGCCTTTCTTCTTTTTTGGGCCTTTCTTTTTTTTGGCCTTTCTCTTTTTTTGGGACAATGCTCTATTGAATGATGATCATCACACTTCTATTTATTTACAACATAAGGATTACAACTCGAAACTAGAACAAGGTATGACTCTATATGAATGCCTCCGTGATGTGTACGGGATGGTGCAATGAATCAAGAGTGACATGTAAGAAAAATAATGCGTGGTGGCTTTGCCACAAATACGATGTCAACTACATGATCATGCAATGGCAATATGACAAAAGTAAAGTATGTCATCATGATGATGAACGGAACGGTGGAAAGTTGCATGGCAATATATCTCGGAATGTCTATGGAAATGCCATAATAGGTAGGTATGGTGGCTGTTTTGAGGAAGATATAAGGAGGTTTATGTGTGATAGAGCGTGTCGTATCACGGGGTTTGGATGCACCGCCAAGTTTGGACCAACTCTCAAGGTGAGAAAGGGCAATGCACGGCAATCAAGAGGCTAGCAAAGGCGAAAAAGATAAAAGTGCGTATAATCCATGGACTCAACATTAGTCAAAAGAACTCATATACTTATTGCAAAAATTTAGAAGTCATCAAAAATCAAGTACTACGCGCATGCTCCTAGGGGGATAGATTGGTAGGAAAAGACCATCGCTCGTCCCCGACCGCCACTCATAAGGATGCACAAGACAGGTACACTTCATGTTTCAAATTTGTAACACAAATTTAACCATACGTGCATGCTACGAGACTTGCTAATTTCAACACAAGCATTTCTCAAATTCACAATTACTCAACTAGCACGACTTTGATATTATCACCTCCATATCTCAAACAATTATCAAGCATCAAACTTTTCTTAGTATTCAACACACTCATAAGAATTCTTACAGATCTTGTATGCTTAGCATATTAGGATTATTTAAGAAAATTACCATGCTATTTAAGACTCTCAAAATAATATAAGTGAACCATGATAGTTCATCTATTTCTTCAAAATAAAACCACTACCATGCTCTAAAAGATATAAGTGAAGCACTAGAGCAAATGACAAACTACTCCGAAAGATATAAGTGAAGATCAATGAGTAGTCGAATAATTATAAAACTATGTGAAGACTCTTCCACATTTAAGAATTTCAGATCTTGATACTTTATTCAAACAGCAAGCAAATCTAAATAAAACTACATTGCAAGGATAGCACAACTCATGTGAAGAAGCAAAAACTTAGGCTCAACCGATACTAACCGACAGTTGTTGAAGAAGAAAGGTGGGATGCCTACCGGGGCATCCCCAAGCTTAGATGCTTGAGACTTCTTGAAATATTATCTTGGGGTGCCTTTGGCATCCCCAAGCTTGAGCTTTTGTGTCTCCTTAATTCCTCTCATATCACGGTTTCTCTTTTTATCAAAAGCTTCATTCACAACAAACTCAACAAGAACTCGTGAGATAGGTTAGTATAAACCAATGCAAAACCTTATCATTTCCTACTGTAACAAATCACTAACATTATTATTCCACATTACATACTAAATGCCTCTGCATATTTAATACTCCTATCCTTAAATAGAATCATTAAACAAGCAAACATATGCAGACAATGCAAACATAACAGCAATCTGCCAAAACAGTACAGTTTGTAAAGAATGCAAGAGTATCAATACTTCCCTGACTCCAAAAATTATGAAATATAATTCCCACTGTAAATTTATCAGAGCTCAGTATGCAAAAATATTCAACATTATAACACTCTCTGACTTTTCTAGAGAATTTTTGCAACAGCGGTAAACTTTCTGTTTTCAAACAGCAATATGTATAGTAGCAAAATAAGCATGGAAAAGGCTATCCTTGACTTTTTTATCGAAACTAGAGATGCAAAACATTATTCTAACTAACATCAAGAAAAAACTAACAAAATAAAATGACTCTCCAAGCAAAACACATATCAGGTGGTTAATAAAAATATAGCTCCAAGTAAAGTTACCGATGAACGAAGACGAAAGAGGGGATGCCTTCCGGGGCATCCCCAAGCTTAGGCTCTTGCTTGTCCTTGAATATTACCTTGGGGTGCCTTGGGAATCACCAATATTAGGCTCTTGCCACTCCTTATTCCATAGTCCATCGAATCTTTACCCAAAACTTGAAAACTTCACAACACAAAACTTAACAGAAAACTCGTAAGCTCCGTTAGCGAAAGAAAACAAAACACCGCTTCAAGGTACTGTAATGAACTCATTATTTATTTATATTGGTGTTAAACCTACTGTATTCCAACTTCTCTATGGTTTATAAACTATTTTACTAGCCATAGATTCATCAAAATAAGCATACAACACACGAAAAACAGAATCTGTCAAGAACAGAACAGTCTGTAGTAATCTGTAACTAACGCAAACTTCTGTAACTTAAAAAATTATAAAATAAATTGGTGGACCTGAGGAATTTGTCTAGTAATCATCTGCAAAAAGAATCAACTAAATAGCACTCCCCAGTAAAACGTTCTAGCTAATCTCGTGAGCGCTAAAGTTTCTGTTTTTTTACAGCATGATCATAAAGACTTCACCCAAGTCTTCCCAAAGGTTCTACTTGGCACAAACACTAAATTACACACAAAACCACATCTAAACAGAAGCTAGATGGATTATTTATTCCTAAACAGAACCAAAAATCAAGAAACTAAAATAAAATTGGGTTGCCTCCCAACAAGCGCTCTCGTTTAACGCCCCTAGCTAGGCATTATGATTTCAATGATGCTCACATAAAAGATAAGAGTTGAAACATAAAGAGAGCATCATGAAGAATATGACTAGCACATTTAAGTCTAACCCACTTCCTATGCATAGGGATTTTATGAGCAAACGACTTATGGGAACGAGAATCATCTTGCATAGGAAGGTAAAAGAAACATAACTTCAAGATTTTAAGCACATAGAGATGAAACTTGATATTATTGCAATTCCTACAAGCATATGTTCCTCCCTCATAATAATTTTCAGTAGCACCATGAATGAATTAAACAATATAACCAGCACCTAAAGCATTCTTTTCATGATCTACAAGCATAGAAAATTTACTACTCTCCACATAAGCAAAATTCTTCTCATGAATAATAGTGGGAGCAAACTCAACAAAATAACTATCATGATTGAGAATTAAGATCAAGATGACAAGTTTCATGGTTATCATTATTCTTTAAAGCATACGTGTCATCACAATAATCATCATAGATAGGAGGCATGCTTTCATCATAATAAATTTGCTCATCAAAGCTTGAGGGACAAAAAATATCATCATCATCAAACATAGCTTCCCCAAGCTTGTGGCTTTGCATATCATTAGCATCATGGATATTCAAGGAATTCATACTAACAACATTGCAATCATGCTCATCATTCACATATTTTATGCCAAGCATTCTATGTAATTCTTTTCTAGCACTTGAGCACAATTTTCCTTCCCATCATTTTCACGAAAGACATTAAAAAGATGAAGCATATGAGGTACTCTCAATTCCATTTTTTGTAGTTTTATTTTATAAACTAGACTAGTGCTAAAACAAGGAACAAAAAATTCGATTGCAAGATCTAAAGATATACCTTCACTTACCTAGCCTCCCCGGCAACGGCGCTAGAGAAGAGCTTGATGTCTACTACACAACCTTCTTCTTGTAGACGTTGTTGGGCCTGCAAGTGCACAGTTTTGTAGGACAGTAGCAAATTTCCCTCAAGTGGATGACCTAAGGTTTATCAATCCATGGGAGGCGTAGGATGAAGATGGTCTCTCTCAAACAACCCTGCAACCAAATAACAAAAAGTCTCTTGTGTCCCAACACACCCAATACAAGGGTAAATTGTATAGGTGCACTAGTTCGGCGAACAGATGGTGATACAAGTGCAATATAGATAGTAGATATAGGTTTTTGTAAACTGAAAATATAAAAACAGCAAGGTAACTAAGGATAAAAGTGAGTGTAAACGGTATTGCAATGATAGGAAACAAGGCCTAGGGTTCATACTTTCACTAGTGCAAGTTCTCTCAACAATAATAACATAGATAGAACATATGACAATCCCTAAACATGCAACAAAGAGTCACTCCAAAGACACTAATAGCGGAGAACAAACGTAGAGATTATGGTTGTGTACGAAACCACCACAAAGTTATTCTTTCGGATCAATCTATAAAAGAGTTCGTACTAGAATAACACCTTAAGATACAAATAAACCATAACCCTAATGTCACCTAGATACTCCATTGTCACCTCAAGTATCCGTGGGCATGATTAGACGATATGCATCACACAATCTCAGATTCATCCAACCAACATAAAAGTACTTCAAAGAGTGCCCCAAAGTTTCTATCGGAGAGTCAAGAACGTGTGCCAACCCCTATGCATAGGTTCCCAATGTCACGAAACCCGCAAGTTGATCACCAAAACATGCATCAAAGACATACATCAAGTGTTCTCATAAAGACTCAATCCAATAAGATAACTTCAAAGGGGAAACTCAATTCATCACAAGAGAGTAGAGGGGGAGAAACATCATCAACTACAATAGGAAAGCTCGGGATACATCAAGATCGTGCCATAGAGCACGAGAGAGAACACGAGAGAGAGAGAGAGATCAAACACATAGCTACTGGTACATACCCTCAGCCCCGAGGGTGAACTACTCCCTCCTCATCATGGAGAGCGCCGGGATGATGAAGATGGCCACCGGAGATGGATCCCCCCTCCGGCAGGGTACCGGAAAGGGGTCCCGATTGGTTTTTGGTGGCTACAGAGGCTTGCGGCGGCGGAACTCCCGATCTATCTTCTGTTCTGGAAGTTTTAGGGTACGTAGGTATATATGGGTGAAAGGAGTACGTCGGTGGAGCTACGGGGGCCCCACGAGGCAGGGGGCGCGCCCAGGGGGGTGGGCGCGCCCCCACCCTCGTGAGCACCTCCCATATCTTCTGACATGAAGTCCAAGTCCATCAGGTGGGTTTCCTTCCAAAAATAACTTCTCTAGTTGATTTCGTTACGTTTTGACTCCGTCTGATATTCCTTTTCCTCGAAACACTGAAATAGGCATAAAACAACAAATCTGGGCCGGGCCTCCGATTAATAGGTTAGTCCCAAAAATAATATAAAAGTGGATAATAAAGCCCAATATTGCCTAAAACAGTAGATAAAGTAGCATGGAGCAATCAAAAATTATAGATACGTTGCAGACGTATCAACCCCCGCTTGGTGGCCGGGCGCTTGGAGCTGGCCTTTGGCTGGGTTCGCTCTGACGCTTCGATTCGAGCGACGCTGGTTCAGGCCGCAACGGCTTGTGACGAGGAGAGCCATGACGTCCTTGGGGCGAAGGCTGCTCGCGACGCCGCCTTGGGGGAGGTAGCGGATGTCCGAGGTCGCTGCAAGGCGCTCAAGAGCGAGCTGCAGGGCCTGCGTGACCAGCTTGCCAAGGAGGCCCGCATTCGCCAAGAGAAGGAGGAAGACATGAAGGCTCACGAGGCGGCCGTCAAGGACCGGGACGCCAAGCTTAACAAGCGCCGTGACCGCCTGGGTGCGCTGGAGCAGGAGTTGGAGGCGGAGAGGGTCGAGCTGGACGGCAAGGCGCGGGTCCTCGCCGAGGACCGCATGGCCTTCGCGGAGATGGAGGTGAAGGCTCGCACCTTGCTGAGGCTGCTTTACGATAGCGGCCTGGAAAGCCCGCTGGCCGGCGCCGAGGACGGCCCTGCCAAGCTGCTCCCCTTCCTGATCCGCGCCCTTGAAGATGTCACCCTTGGCCTTGGTCCTATAGCTGAGGCCGAGGCGCGTGTCCTGTCTTCCGCGGCGCTGGCGCGCGTCCTTACCCACGTCTACCTTCGCGATCCCGACGTTGACCTCGACAGCCTGCTGGAGCCCGTGAGCGGCGAGCTTGCCGCTGCCGCTGCTGAGGCCGTGAAGGGTCGAGCGGAGGCTCTGCTGGCGAAGTTCCGAGCCTTCAGCACCAAGCCGAAGCGAGGCGCTGCCGGTCCTGAGGCTTCACGAGGCGAACCCGCCCAGCGCAGCTCCGCCGTCAACAAGTGACTCCTTTATGGCTCTTGTTCTGCTTTCAGCTCCTGCAACATGCATCATGCCTCGGGGAGGCGTTTAAACTTGCGTTTGGTGTTGTGACAACAGTTATGGACTATAATATTTGCTTTTGAATTTCTTGAGATTTGCGCTTTTCCTTCCTACTTGCTTGTGTTCTACATCGGCAGAGCCCGGCCCCGCGCATACCTCAGCCGCCATTAGCCCTGACCGGAAACCAGGACGGGACAAAGGACTGAGGGGCTACGTGACAAGTTAGGCTCCTGAGTCGCGATGCTCAGGAGTCCCCCTTGGCGCACGAACAGCAAGTAGGGAGGCGAGATGTGTGGGTGAATTTACCATTCTACGTCTGCAGAGCCCGGCCCCGCGCATACCTCAACCGCCGTTAGCCTTTCGGAACTAAGGAGTGAGGGGCTACGTGACCAGTTAGGCTCCTGAGTCACGATGCTCAGGAGTCCCCCTTGACGTTCAAATGGCCTTCGTACCTTGGCTCCGCTCGGGGAGGGACGTGCGACGAACCAGGCCCGAGGTGCCTGGCTGGGTAGTGTGCGTCTGGGCGTGACCCAGGCGTAGCCCCCGTGCCCAGCCCCCTCACGCGGCACTCCCAAGGGGAGGCTTTGCGATGAGGCCAGACATTGAGCTCTGGGCTCCCTGAGGTTGATGCGGTCGGGGGCCACCCTCAGTTGTTTATCACCAGCGCGGAGCATAGCGCTTCTGTATGTGTACGGGCATAGCCGCTCCTCGGCAGTGTCGTCAGCCAGCGCGGAGCATGGTGCTTCCACTGGTGCGTGGGATGGGCTCCTCCCTCGGCCCGGGGAGCGCAGGCGTGTCTGACCCGCACGACCCGTGGGCTGGCACGGTAGGGCTCGACGAGGTGTATCTGGGCACCCGTGAGCCAGCGCGGGACTCACGGGGCCCTACCTCAACGCGGGTTGCGCCTGGCACTGGGCCTTAACTTGTGACGTGTTCCTGCAAATTTGGTTAGATGCTGACGCTCTACGTCCTCGGGCCCCGGCCCTCGAGCGAGTCTCAGCCGTCGCTGGTATGCCAGGTCGTGATGTCGTGGAGAAGGCCAGAGGGTGAGGGCTGGAGAGCCAAGAGGAGCCCATGAGTCGCGATGCTCAGGTACCCCACCTTTAACGTGCAAGCGGCTGACATGGGGGAAGACGGGGTGCCGTGGACAGGCATCAAATAACAATCGTGATGGGTCGAACGCATGACCCGAAATAAACGCGAGAGGGGTACATGCCGCTGGGTCTGGCCCGAGCGACTTGGGGATGATGCAGCCCGAGGGGCGCCCCCAACAAAGTAAGCTAGGAACATGAAATAAAAGGGATACATGCCGCAGGGACGGACCCACGCGGCCTGGGAATGATGCAGCCCTGTGGGGAGCTCCCAGCTGGAAATGAAACTTGAAGGATGTCACCTGATAACGTTGAAGACGAAAGGATGCTGAAGTAGCGGATGCCGTGGGCTGCGGAAGCCGACCTTCACGAGCCCCCAGGCCCAGGAGCCTCGGGAGGCTCCAGAGGCGCTGGTAGCTCCTCGCGGACCATCTCCATCTCCGCCTGGACTGCGGCACGCCTGGCCTCTTGAGCCTCCAGGATGTTCCTCATGAGGCGCTGGCGCGTGGTCGCCGCGTTCCGCACACCGTAGGGCATGCGAACATAGCTGTGGGGTGGACCTTCGCAGCGCCCACGCGTGAGGGCCAGAAGGGCTCCTGAGAGGCGGCTCGGTTGAGCCTTGGTATGTCGATGCAGACGCACAGCCCACCATCCTCGCTTGGATGGGGAGCTACGGCGGGTAAGCGGCGGCTGCCACTCATGACTCTTGACTCCTGCAGCTCACAGAATGATCTGGTGATGAACTCCCCGAGGGTTTGGCCCTCCTTGCCTTGCTCCTTCACGAGGGAAACGTGCTTTGAAATACGCCTCCAAGTGGTGCCCAAGCGCCTGCCTCATGACCTTAGCAAGGTCGGTGGCCCTCCAGGAGAGAGCCCCCGAGCCTTGCTTGAGGAGGGCGTCGGGCGCGCCTTCCTATGCGACAGAAGGAGGTGACCCCTGAACAGGCACGGACCCTGAGGGGCCTGCCTCCCGAGGGGTCAGGCCTGACGATGTCTTCTTCTTCTTGGGGGCAGTCTCGGGGAGCCTCCCGCTCCTGCGATCTGGGTCTTCAAGTGAAGCAGCTTGAAAAGCTCGCTCCAGAGAGCACACAACGTCTCTCTCTTCGCAAGGCACCGTGATGACTCCGCCGCTTCCTGGCATCTTGAGGACGTTGTATCCAGAGCTGGGTACCCGAGGATGGCATTGTATGGCAGGCGAATGTGGGCGACATCGAAGTCGATGAGCTCGGTGCGGTAGTTGTCGCGCGCCCCGAAGGTTACGGGGAGGCGGACCTGCCCAATTGGGACTGTGGAGCCATCAGTGACTCCGGAGAAAGGCTTGGTTGGCTGAAGCTGATTGTAAGGCACTTGGAGATTGTTGAATGTTTCTACGGACATGACATTGAGCCCTGCTCCGCCATCGATGAGGGTTCTGGTGACTTGCACGTTGCTGATGATTGGGGAACAAAGCATCGGGAGGGCTCCGGCTGTGGCCGTGCACTTGAGCTGATCCACTGAGCTGAACGTGATGGCGCACGCTGACCACCTGAGCGGGCGCGTGGCCTCGAGCTTCGGGAGGACAGCATTTACTTCGCGGGCGAACTGCTTGAAGATGCGTTGAGAGGCTGGGTGTCGGTGTAAAAACCGGCGGATCTCAGGTAGGGGGTCCCGAACTGTGCGTCTAGGCGGATGGTAACAGGAGACAAGGGACACGATATTTTTACCCAGGTTCGGGCCCTCTCGATGGAGGTAAAACCCTACTCCTGCTTGATTAATATTGATGATATGGGTAGTACAAGAGTTGATCTACCACGGATCAAGGAGGCTAAACCCTAGAAGCTAGCCTATGGTATGATTGTTGTTAGTCCCACGGACTAAAACCCTCCGGTTTATATAGACACCGGATAGGGTTAGGGTTACACAGAGTCGGTTACAATGGTAGGAGATCTACATATCCGTATCGCCAAGCTTGCCTTCAACACCAAGGAAAGTCCCATCCGGACACAGGACGAAGTCTTCAATCTTGTATCTTCATAGTCCAGGAGTCCGACCAACGGTGATAGTTCGGCTATCCGGACACCCCCTAATGCAGGACTCCCTCAGTAGCCCCTGAACCAGGCTTCAATGACGACGAGTCCGGCGCTCATATTTTCTTCAGCATTGCAAGGCGGGTTCCTCTTCCGAATACTTCATAGAAGATTTTGAACACAAGGATAGTGTCTGGCTCTACAAAACAAGTTCCACATACTACCATAGAGAGAATAACTTTTGCACAGATCTGCTGACGTATTCCGCGACGTGACATCACACCACGGCCAGGCCTTCATATGAATCGTTTTCTTGTTCCACCTCGGTAGCGTTTAGCGAGGCAGTTTCCTTGGCACGTCTTATCAAAGCGGAGATTGTGCCCCCTTATTCCGGGATTCTCATCAATACAGACGTGGGTAACCCAGCCGCGCCATTGATTATGGCGCTTGGGAGATAAGCGAGTTTTACCAGGCTGGCGGGGGACGCATAGCTTCGTCCGTCCATATAAGGGGATAAGGGTCCACCTTTTCACCTACGCCTTCTTCCTCCTTTGCTCATCCATTTCCGCGTACTCGAGCTCCAGCGCCCAAGTCCGCACATCCCACCTCAACCTTCTCCAACTATGTCCGGAGCGGGAGGCAAGTGGATGGCCTCCTCCGTCACGGAGGGGCACATCAAAAAGCTGCGGAAGGCCGGATACTTGTCCAGCGACATCGCGCACCGGCTACCCGACGAGGGGCAGCTCATTCCCACCCCCAGGCCCCATGAGAGGGTGGTGTTCCTCACCCACTTCCTCCGCGGACTAGGTTTTCCACTTCACCCATTTGTCCGGGGGCTCATGTTCTACTACGGCCTGGATTTCCACGATCTGGCCCCGTACTTCATCCTCAACATCTCAGCGTTTATCGTTGTCTGCGAGGCCTTCCTCTGCATCCAGCCCCACTTTGGCTTATGGCTGAAGACCTTCAATGTCAAGCCGAAGATAGTGGGCGGCCGCCAAGCGGAGTGCGGAGGTGCCATGGTTGGCAAGATGGCCAAAGTCCTATGGCCCGAGGGCTCCTTTGTGGAGACCATAAAGGGTTGGCAATTGGGGTGGTTCTACATCACCGAGCCGCGTGACTCTCAATGGGCGGCGACCCCCGAATTCCGATCTGGCTCCCCCACACGGCTCACGTCATGGAAAGAGACGGGCCTAATGTGGGGTGATTCGAAAGAGCTGTCCGGACTCCAAACCTACGTCTGGAACCTGGTGGACAAGAATCTCAAGCTTGTCAATGTAATCCAGGTAATGCTCATCCGCCGGATTCTCCCATGCCAGCAACGGGCCTTCAAATTGTGGGAGTTCGATCCGGCACAACACCAAACTCTGAAAAGGCTCTTCGACACTACGTACAAAGATGCCTAGAAGGTGCTGTTCAAGGGCGCCGAGGCTCCCACATCCGCTACCGAAGATCGCGGATTCAGCTCGCAGCGTCAAGCCAGCGAGGTAAGGTATTTTACCCTTTATGGGACTCTTTTTTCATAGTTTGACTCTATGCGGGATCTAAAACTCCCTAAACTTTGACATGACTGGCTGAAAACATCCGGACAGATTAACTGTCCGGCCCCCTTGCCAGAAAACCCAGCGGACGCCCGATTAACGGGGCTGCTGGCTCCGGCACCTCACGTGGTGCCGGAGAAGAAGGCCAAGAAGGAGGCCACGGGAACTCGAAGGAGCTCCCGGCGCCAGGTGCTGTCGGACTCATCGTCCGATGACTCTGAGGTGGAATCCTCCTCCGAGGACGAGGAGGAGAAAAAAGAAGCCTCTCCCACAGTGGGGGGAGAGAAGAAAAGGAAGGCCGCCCCGACAGGGGAGGCCGAAGGGTCCAAGAAAGAAAGGACCCTTCCTCCAGACTTCTCCACCAACGCCGACAGCGACGAGGGGGAGTGGCCAACAAGGGCCAAGCCCCCTGGAGAGATCCTAAGTGTCCTGACTTCGGAATAGTTCATGACTTTTTATTTGTCGCATAGTGTCTTCTAAAGCCGAATATAACCATGTAGCCCGCCCAAGGACGAGCTCGCCGCTTCGTCGAGCGGCTCCCTGGGTTCGTCGGATGTGAATAGCACTTCACTTCCGACCGCCTCCTCTCCTTGTGTCGCTGACGACACCGCGGTGGAGTCCCAAAAGGGGCCCAGCCAGGAGGAGGTGGTCCTGGAGGCGCCGCAAGGCGACCTCCCGGACTCTGGGCGCAAAGGGGGCGAAACCCCAGAGGGCTCTAAGTATGGCCCTATGCCGGACTCCGTACCGGAACCTTCAGTTGTTCCGAAGTGCCGCAAGCGGCCCCTTCGCAAGAAGGGTAAGACTGCGACGCCCATGACCTCCGTCCATCCGGAGGGATCGGATAGCTTGCTGGAGGCGCTTAACGGCGCCTCCATCGACGAGGAGCACCGCACTGTTATGAGTGTGGTGATCCAGAAAGTTCAGTCCGCCAAGAGCGGGCTGACTGAAGCCTGTACCAGCCTTCTAACAGGCTTTGAGGTAAGTTTAGAATATGTAAAAATATTATCGCATAGATAGTAGCCCTGATGCTTAGTTCGGTGTTCGGAAATAAAAGCCGGACTAAGGATCTAAAAGATATACACAGGAGTCTAACATAAGTATGTCAATATGGGAATGCAGTGTCAGCTGCTGACCTCTACCGCACTGACTGCGGAGTTCAATGCATTGAAGCAGAGCCTCGAGCGGTCCGAGAACGAGCTCGGCCTTGCCAAGAAGCAGCTCGAGGACAAGGAAGGTAAGTAATACCTTATTAAAGAAATACCTTATAGAAAGGATTTGGTTGCAAAATTGACAGGACTAACGTGGGTATTGTGGGGGCCACGAACGAGCTGGCGACCCTGAAGGAAGCGGTGTCCGCGGCCGAAAGCAGAGCAGCCGCGGAGCGCGCCGAGCGAGAGAAGTAGGAGGCGCGGGTGGCGGAGGTGCGGCAAGAGCTCCAGGCTCTTGTGAAAAAACACGAGAGTTTGGAGCATGACTCTAAGACTCGAATGTCCGAGCTCGCCTCGGCTCTTGAGAGTGCCAAAGCTGCTAAGGCCGAAGCCCAAAAAGCCCTCCAGGAAATTGAATCATTAAAGAAGATAGCGGCGGGTAAGGCATTCTTTATGCAAAGCAAGCATGTGAAAGTGAATTACCTATTACTTACCCGAATCCGGAGCTCGCCAGAGCATTCGCAGATCTGCCCGTGGTGTAATACGATGCTTTGCCGCGTTCTACCGCGCCAAGGAGGGGAGCTCGACGGAGAAGGTGTTCTGGTCTCGGTATGTCTGAGGCCGAACATCAGTGCCTCGAGCGACCAGCTGAAGCAGCTGGTCGAGCTCCACAAGGTCGCCGAACAGGCCATGAAGGGCCTCATAGTTCGGCTGTGGCCATTAGAAGCCATGCCTAGGAGCTACTTCGGGCTAGTGCGGCGGCTTGTGGACGCCTGTCCATGGATTGGAGTCATCAAGCGCTCTGTCTGCATTGAAGGTGCCCGTCGGGCCCTTGCCCGTGCTAAAGTGCACTGGGGCAAGCTGGATGCGCAGAAGCTTGTGACGGACGGGCCACCGAAGGGCAAGGAGCATCGCAAGCCCGAAATGTACTATGAGGGCGTCCTGAAGGGTGCCCGCCGTATAGCGGGTGAATGCTCCAAAGATGTAATTTTTGAATAGACTCGCATTTGTTATCCTATACGCTGAAAACTTGTTCATATGCGCTAAGCAACGCTTGTGAATTTATAATATTACCTTCTGTGCGGCCGTTTATCAAATTTGAGAGATGGCAAGTCGTTGGCTTCAGCCCCCATGCCACGAAAGTCTTTGGGGTGTTCGATAAACTTGAGCGCTCTTGTTCCCATTCTTGGGTCCTTCGAGGAGGCGCTCAATGCAACGAACAAGGCAACCGGACTTATAGTGCTTGAACACTCTCACTTAGCCATAGAATTCTATAATTTAAATTTGGTGAAGCCTTGTATTCGGAAGACCGAGTTCGGGGCGCTATCCACGCCTTGGCCGGACAATGCCGACTCCTCGCTCTAACCGGCATAAGTCTTTAGGGACCCGAAAAAACCTCTCGAACAGCGACCGGCTCTCATACTATCATGACGGTCAGTTTTAGCTTTCTCCACTGAGGTGCTCAACCTAGCTCAACCGGGGCACAATCCCAGTGGTTCTCCCAGTGCTACCTTAGCCGATATAACGGAACGTAAGGTACCAAAACATGGGAGACGGGTGAGGGAGTCCTGAACTATGGGGTGTTCGGATAGTCGGATTATCGTCACGGCCGAACTCCAAGACTATGAAGATACAAGATTGAACACTTCGTCCCGTGTCCGGATGGGACTTTCCTAGGCGTGGAAGGCAAGCTTGGCGATACGGATATGTAGATCTCCTACCATTGTAACCGACTCTGTGTAACCCTAGCTAACCTATCCGGTGTCTATATAAACCAGAGGGTTTTAGTCCGTAGGACGAACAACAATCATACCATAGGCTAGCTTCTAGGGTTTAGCCTCCTTGATCTCGTGGTAGATCTACTCTTGTACTACCCATATCATCAATATTAATAGAGCAGGAGTAGGGTATTACCTCCATCGAGAGGTCCCGAACCTGGGTAAAAACATCGTGTCCCTTGTCTCCTGTTACCATCCGCCTAGACGCACAGTTCGGGCCTCCCTACCTGAGATCCGCCGGTTTTGAACGGCTAGACGAGTCTGGCGCCTACTAGCGCATACCCCCATACGAGGGGCCGCATGCATGTATAACAAGAGACAATAAAAGCTCAATTTTATTCACTTCTTCGAACCGTACTCTGTTTATTTAATATTAAGTACATCTTTCGCACGATCCCTTTATCTTTTAAACTAAGTTCCTCTCTTTTCCAGATGAACAACGTGCTACACCCGTCCAGGATACGGCACAACGGAGACACAGGCGCAGACGTGCAGTAGGGACCCATTCCAAGGATTCTTTTTGGATTAAGACCCTGCGTAAACCTTTTTTCACTGTCTCTTGTTGATATACATCCCCTCGGTTCCTTAATATAACCGAGGAGGAGGCTGGTGCTTTGGCATTGGCCGCACCAGAATTTTTGCGCGTACCCGGACACAAGGGGCTTAGGGCATTATTCTTCCCATTTTCATAAAGACCGAATACCTTAGGGAGTATTCGGCGTCTCGAGTTAGGCCTTATATGCATCAGCTCCGAATCATGTCTTTGGTCAAATATTGGGTTGCCCGGCTCCTGTGTTTTGCTGCCTTACGTTCCGTTTTCACGGCTAACGCGGCACCAGGAGAACTACTGCGATTGTGCCCCGGTTCGGCCGGGCGAGCACCTCAGTAGAGAAAGCCGAAAACTGACTATTATGATATAGCGAGAGACTGGTCAACCACTCAATGACTCACTGGAATGTTTAGGATTCCTCCTCATTAATGAAGGACCGGTTTTCGGTCAGGCACATACGCACCCCGAATTCGGGTGAGTGCGGTGCCCCCAGGGGCTATATAGTAGCACCACCCTCGAACTCCTATGGCTAAGTGAAAGTGATAAAGCATTATAGTCTGGTTGCCTAGTTTGCTACGCTATCACCTCCCAAGACGTTGGATTAAGTGTGAAAAAGCGCTTTCTTTGCAAACACCCCCGCACTATGTGCGTGGGGGCTGAAGCCAAGGACTGCCATCTTTCAGGTTATATATACATATACATAAACGGCCGCCTGAGGGAGTAGTTTGCTACTTGAACGTACAAGAATAAAAAGCTCTTATATTATATTAAAACATTGTTTTCACAAATCATACATGTCATTTAAACATAATATCCTTCAAGCACTGCGTCTCTATTAAACGAGCGCCCGGCAGGACTTCTTCAAAGTAGTGCTCGGCAGGTACTCGGCTTCTGTCCGAATTTTGGGATGCAACATTGGTGGCATTCATCTCTGCCTAGTATGTCTTGACACGAGCCAGAGCCATCCGCGCCCCGTCAATACACGCCGATCGCTTCATTGCGTCGATACGCGATACCGCACCAAGGAACTGCTGCACTAAACCAAAATAGCTCTTCGGCTGGGGTCCGCCCGGCCACGAGTGAGTCAAGACATGCTTCATGGCAAATCCGGACAGTCGATTCAGCTCGGCCCATTCGGCCAACCGATCGGTCAGCGGCAGAGGACGCTCCAGACTATGGAATTGCGACCAATATAGCTCTTTCCTTTGGTGCCCCTTCTGGCCCCGGAAATGCTCAACCTTTGGTGCCCCTGGGAGCGGTGATATAAAACCACTCACGTTGCCACAAACCAAGCTCCTCTTGAAAAGAGCCCTCGGGCCACGGAGCATTAGCACATTTGCTTATGACCGCCCCTCCGCACTCTGCTTGTTGCCCCTTGATCATCTTTGGGTCCACCTTGAAGGTCTTGAGCCACAATCCCAAGTGGGGGGTAATATGGAGGAAGGCCTCACATACGACAATGAATGACGAGATATGGAGGATGGACTCCAGATTCAAGTCATGGAAATCAAGCCCATAATAAAACATCAGCCCCCCCACAAAGGGATCCGTCGAGAAGCCTAAACCCCGACGGAAGTGAGACACGAACACCACGTTCTCGCCGGGCTCGGGAGTGGGAATGACCTGCCCTGCGGCAGGTAGCCTATGCGAGATCTCGCCGGTTAGATACCTGGCGTCTCGCAGCTTTAGCACCTCTTCTTCTGTGACGGAGGAAGACATCCATCGGCCGTGCTGGTCGGAGCCGGACATCGTCGAAGGTCCGAAGCGCCTGAATCTGAAGCTTTGGGTGTTGGAACTCGAAGCGCGAGGCGAACTCGATAGAGGGTGTAAAAAGGAGAGGGCCTTGGTCTCGTTATAAAGAAGTTGGATACCAAGAGCCCACCCCGTGGTCGACTAGGACTCGCCTTTGATAGAGGAGGTGTGCCAACGGGCACGGTTGGGTTACCCACGCCCGCATTGATGAGAATCCCGGGATAAGGGGGCACGATCTATGCTTTAATAAGGCGTGCCAAGGAAACCGCCTCGCTAAACACGCTGAGGTGGAATAGTAAAAATGATTCATATAAAGGCCTGGCCGTGGTGTGATGTCACGCCGCGGAATACGTCAGCAGATCTGTGCAAAAATTATTCTCTCTACGGTGTTATGTGGAACTTGTTTTGCAGAGCCGGACACTATCCTTGTGTTCAAAACCTTCTATGAAGTATTCGGAGGAGGAACCCGCCGCATAATGCGAAGACAATCAACGTTCGGACTCGTCGTCATTGAAGCCTGGTTCATGGGCTCTTGAGGAGTCCCGGACTAGGGGTGTCCGGATAGCCGGACTATCGTCACGGCCGGACTCCAAGACTATGAAGATACAAGATTGAAGACTTCGTCCCGTGTCCGGATGGGACTTTCCTTGGCGTGGAAGGCAAGCTTGGCGTCTGAATATGTAGATCTCCTACCATTGTAACCGACTACGTGTAACCCTAACCTATCCGGTGTCTATATAAACCGGAGGGTTTTAGTCCGTAGGGATCGAACAACAATCATACCATAGGCTAGCTTCTAGGGTTTAGCCTCCTTGATCTCGTGGTAGATCTACTCTTGTACTACCCATATCATCAATATTAATCAAGCAGGAGTAGGGTATTACCTCCATCGAGAGGGCCCGAACCTGGGTAAAAACATCGTGTCCCTTGACTCCTGTTACCATCCGCCTAGACGCACAGTTCTGGACCCCTACCCGAGATCCGCCGGTTTTGACACCGACACCGGGCAAACCCAACTATTGACCCAAGACATGATTCAGAGCCGATGCATATAATGCTATAATTTCGGGGTGCCGCACTTGTGAAAGTGTTCGGACTTATCACACCATACTTTTGGGGTACTTAAGCCCCTGGTGTATTGGCCGTACCAAAGTGTCTGGTGCGACATGTCATGAAATGAACATATATATAGATAAAGAAAGGAGTGCAATAATAGGCAGAAGCTATGTATTGTTTATTCAAAAAGGTACTACAATGGAAGCAGAACGATACAAATAGTGCGATAAGCAACGGATGGGACTATTTAACATGTCCCCCTCCAGGGGTAAGCTGCGGGATGGTATGTAAAACAGGTATAATGCTTGTAGTAGAGACCACCTGGACACTCGACGTAGCTACGCTTCCCACGGCTGTTGCATCGTGAGTTCGGCAATTCTAGTGCGGACAAGACTTCTGAAAACGGAGTCCTAAAAGTAAGAAAAAAGAAGAAAGAAAAGAATGACACAATCGGGAGCCCACAGTGCGGTTGAGCCGCATGCAGGCGTCTGTGGTCGTGCCCCTCCCTTAGGCCCATGGTATCTCCAGAGCGTAGTTATGTCGCAGCGTAATCTTTGGTTCGCGTTTCGCGAGGGCTGGGGTTGGGGCCAGATTGCTACGCATGCTCTGGTCATGCCAGGCGGTCTTGTTGTAGGTTACTCCGGGCGCGCTTGACGGTGGCCGGACGTTTAATAGACGGACTCGAGAATTGCTGTGAGAGGCTGCTTTGCACCTCCGCCGCGAGGGCCGCTGTGTGCTCCTCCGTTCGAGAGAAGGCGTTCGGTGTTTCCATTGACCGTGATTACTCCTCGAGGGCCTGGCATCTTGAGCTTGAGGTATGCGTATCGGCACCGCATTGAACTTTGCAAATGCGGTTCGTCCGAGCAGTGTGTGATAGTCGCTGTGGAACAGGACTATGTCGAAGATTAACTCTTCGCTTCGGAAGTTATCCGGGGATCCGAAGACCACTTCGAGTGTAACTGAGCCTGTACAATTGGCCTCTACACCTGGAATGACGCCTTTAAAGGTCGTCTTTGTGGGTTTAATCCTTGAGGGGTCTATGCCCATTTTGTGCACTGTATATTGATAAAGCAGGTTCAGGCTGCTACCGCCGTCCATCAGGACTCTAGTGAGGTGAAATCCGTCGATGATTGGGTCAAGAACCAATGCGCCGAATCTGCCGTGGCGGTTGCTAGTGGGGTGGTCCCTTCGATCAAAGGTGATCGGGCAGGAGGACCATGGGTTGAACTTCGGGGCGACTGGCTCCATCACATATACGTCCCTTAGTGCACGCTTCCGCTCCCTTTTGGGTATGTGGGTTTCGTATATCATGTTCACCGTCCGCACTTGTGGGGGGAAGCCCTTCTGTCCTCTATTGTTCATCGGCTGGGGCTCCTCCTCGTCATCACTATGCAGCCCCTTGTCATTGAGTTCGGCATTTAACTTGCCTGCCTGTTTGAAGACCCAACAATCCCTGTTGGTGTGGTTGGCTGGTTTTTCGGGGGCGCCATGTATTTGGCACGAGCGATCGAGTATTCGGTCTAGATTGGACGGGCCCTGAGTATTTCTTATGAACGGCTTTTTCCGCTGACCGGGTTTAGAGCCTCACGAATCCGGCATTAATCGCCGTATCTTCGGCATTATCACCGTTAACGCGGCGCTTGTGCTTATTGCGACGCGACACCGCCATTGCTGTCCTTGGTATCCGAACTACCAGGGTTTTTGGTCAAGTTGTTGCTACGAGCTAGGCAGTTGTCCTCTCCCGCGCAAAAGTGGGTCATGAGCATTGTGAGGGCTGCCATGGATTTCGGCTTTTCCTGTCCTAGGTGCCGGGCAAGCCACTCGTCGCGGATGTTATGTTTAAAGGCTGCAAGGGCCTCTGCATCCGGACAGTCAACAATTTGATTTTTCTTGGTTAGGAACCGTGTCCAAAATTGTCTAGCCGATTCTTCTGGCTGCTGAATTATGTGGCCGAGGTCATCGGCGTCTGGTGGTCGCACGTATGTGCCCTGGAAGTTATCAAGGAATGCGGCTTCCAGGTCCTCCCAACAACCAATTGATTCTACTGGCAAGCTGTTGAGCCAATGCCGAGCTGGTCCTTTAAGTTTGAGTGGGAGGTATTTGATGGCGTGTAGATCATCGCCGCGGGCCATGTGGATATGGAGGAGGTAGTCCTCGATCCAAACCGCGGGATCTGTTGTGCCATCGTGTGATTCGATGTTTACGGGTTTGAAACCCTCGGGGAATTGATGATCCATTACTTCGTCTGTGAAGCATAGTGGGTGTGCGGCGCCTCTGTATTGAGCTATATCACGACGCAGCTCAAATGAGCCTTGGGTACTGTGTTCGGCCCGACCGGAATTGCTGTATCCGACGTGACGGTTATCATCACGTGTCGTGGGGCACCCACGCGATCCGTAGATTGATCTTGTTTGCCTTGCCTTGTCCTCCAATATGTCTCGCAGGTCTGGCGCGTTTCCCCGTGCCTTGGTACTTTTCGAGCGACGTCGGAGTGCGGCTTGAATGGAGGGTCTAGAGTCCTCTCTGTCGCGACCACGGGGTGGCCGGTCGGCCACATCATGCGTTGGTGATGTAGGTTTGGGTGCTGCTTCCGCTAATTGGGGTAGCAGCCTGCATTTGGGGTATCTCTTGGAGGGGTGTTCGAGTTCATACTCTTCGTGTCGCGACCGGTTTTCCGGGTATTAATTTCCAGAAAATGGCCCTTGTGCTCACCAGCCCCAGGATTACTGTTAGCTAATGAGGCACCAACATGATACAGAAATTCCAAGCAAAATACAAAATAGGCAGTACAAGACCATTCTGGCCCGTGAGTACAACAAATGGTTTCTAGTGGTTGATGGCGGAAGCGGTTTGTGGATCATTAGCGTCTATGGGACTCCATTTCCCACAGGAACAGCTGACCAGGGTAACTCCTATCTTCGCGAGGTTGCTATCACCATTGCTTAGGTTCCGGGGCTGCCATCACGGTCTCTCCTCTCCGTGCAAGAATTCTGGCCAAGACAATAGCCAGGGACAAGCCAGTGAGTACTTTGAATGTACTCGCAAACATTATGAACATGGGTATAATATAACCAACGGTAATCGTGTTCTGAAATATTTTATGATCACAAAGTCAATCACCAAATAAAATCTCTGATGCATGCAAGCAGGTTATTAATATGCAATAACAGAGTAACAATAAAATGCACCAATCGAATTATCCGAGCGACGCCTCAAAAGCTTAGTAAACAACGAGCATGCCACAGTCGGGCGTCTGAGCGACACAACATAAAGGGCTTATTAAGTAAATAAATAACAAGCATGCCATAGTCGGGCGTCTCAGCGACACCACATAAAGGGCTTATAAAGTAAATAAATAACAAGCATGTTACGGTCAGGCGTCTCAAATGACACCACATAAAGGGCTTATAAAGTAAATAAATAACAAGCATGCCACGATCAGGCGTCTCGGCGACACCACATAAAGGGCTTATAAAATAAGCACGATGAATATCCAGAGGTAGAACCATCCCAGGTATACTCGATAATTCCAATATTATAAGGGGTTAGTCTACAGCAAAATAATAATCATGATCATCACAAGTCACAAGTCGTGATCCCAGTTCTGGTTAACAGTTTCTCCTCCGAAGACCGACACTAAGACCGACACTTGACCCATCCCAGACTGTCGTCCTTAACCATGGACACGGCTATTCGAATAGATTTAACCTCTGCAGAGGGTGTACTCTTTACCCACGAGTAACGGATTCGTTTAGTCCATCGGGACTAATTCCGTCTACGGCCTTTTAATTGAAAACACACCTATCCGCACACACCAACCTAACTTACCGGTGTTTGGAATCACCCACGACACCCGTTAAGCGAAACTCTAAGTGGGGAGGCTACAACCTCGACGTAACATGGGATCACAAAATTTATACCGCGCGCAAACTAGGGGAGCTACCCCTTCGGCTACAACCGAAACACCCATGCTCCCGGACCAGGTGGCATGCCTACCGAAGGCCTCTGGTATCTTCCACCATGGCCTCTCTGTATGGTTTGTGCTAGGAAAGGGGTTGACAACTTACTGAACCGTACCCTACCTACGGCAGGGACAAGTGGTAGCACGAAACAAGTATGGGGGTTACCAGAACAAGACTCGATCTATGGTCGACTCAGGAGGTTTAAATATTCCCTGCATGATTAGCATAACAATATATACTTCAACCAACAGACAGAATCACCACGCGACATCCCCCCTCATGCCATACCGGACACGACCGTCTCGACGGAGGGCTAGGGACAAGACTGTGTCTACCCAAGACAGGGGCTTTTCCAGATTCCCTTCCGGTATGCATGAAAGGCATATGACGGTGATTACCATCACGACCATATCAAACTCCAATATCATGAAATCATCAATACGCACTCATGAGTAGGAACATATCATCACATAAAATGACGTATACCCCGTGTCGAGGTGGTGTTGTCACCGTGTCAAATAACACACACAATATTATGCCAGGGTTTAGAATGCTTGCCTTCAAGTCATGGGGAGGCAAGGTGCATTCCAAAACTCTTGAAAGCCTTCTCCTCTCTCCAAAAATCCTATTTAAAAAATATTTTTGAATCAACATATAGTTTAAAAACAGTACCAAAGGTTGTCCGATTTTTTTTGCAATAATTCTTAAAATAAACTAGACAATATTTGAGAGTTAGGAAAATGAATCAACTCATTTGGAGTTTTATTTTAAAAGATATAGCCAGTCAAAGTTTAGTCAAATATCTGGTTTTAAAAAATAAAACAGAAAAGAAAAGAAAACGATTCGAATATACGTACACGTCGAACACGTACTCTGGCTTTACGTCTCCACTTATCCTGCGTGGACAGGCATTTGCCACTGACAGTGGGTCCGGGGGACCCACTGGTCAGGTTTGACCGGTCTTCCTTCCCTCCTTCTCCTCTGCCCGAGCGGGACGGGACTCCGGCGATGCTCGCCGGTGAACGGCGACACCGTTCGCGAAACCGGGGCCATCCGCGGGCTCAGGGGGTCAAGGCAGTCCTATCGGTGGTGGTTGGGTCGATGGGGGTGGAGGGAGTCACCGTCGACGAGCTTCGCGGCGGCTGGTGGTTTCGAGAGCAAGGTGAACTTGGGGCTACGGTGGCTCTCCGTCGCGGCCGGGGTGTTGGGTGGCTTCGCAAGACGAAGTGGAATCGTTTGGTGGTGTTGGGAGGGCCGGGGAGGCTCTGGTTGTGATGAACGGAGCCGGGAGGCGGCGGTGGCCGAACTGGCCGGAGACGGGGAAGGCGGCCTTCCCGGGGTGCTTGCTGGCTACGGGAGCCCTAATGGGTTGGCTTGGGGTCGCCTGAGTGCTTGGAGAGGTGCGGGGCTCCTTAAATAGGCGGCCGAGGTCGGTTTCCCGCGGCAGTGGATAAGGACGCCGGCGAACCGCCTCTCTGTTGCGGCAGGGCGTCGTGGCGCCGACGAGTGCTAGCAAACGAGCAAGGGGATAAGTTTGGACTGCTCAAGGGGTAGCTGGCGTGCGGCTGTTGCTTGGGCGGCACCGACCGCGGCAGGGGCTCACTACGGACGCCGGCGTGCCGCCAAGGGGCTCTGACGGCGGTGCTGTAGGGCACCGAGGGCTGCTTGGCGTGTTCTGGTGAGTGGTCGAGCGTGTGGCGCGGCTCTGCAGAGCGGGCAAGAAACCAGGGGCGCGACACGGCGGCTCGGTGCACGCGCGTGCAAAACGTGCGCTCTGGGCGCGCCCAGAGCACGCACGCAACATGCTCGACAGAATGCCAAGGTGATCTAGAGCGCTCGGGTGAGGCTGGCAACTAACAGGACCAGGCTAGGGTTTGTAAGAAAGCAAATGGACATGTGTGTTAGGCCAGGAGACCAAGCTTGCAATTCTAACTAAAAACCATGTGAAAACTGGCCATGCACACAAGGTGTTTGGCAAAATGCCAAGGGCATCTAGGCATTTCTTGGAGTGGTCATAATCTCTAGATTGGGGTCTCTTTAGGTGAAGGTGGTGGTGGCCAGGTTAGTTTGTCAAGGGAAGAAACTTGCTAGTGCAAATATTTGAGAAAATCAGTTTGTGGCAGAAACTAAAGATTGCCATCTCATGGGCCAAAAATATTCCAATGGTTTCATGCTCTTGGTCTTAAGGGTTTAGCAGGGAGGACTACAAGTAGGAAAAGGAATCATGAATAAAGGAGCAACTTAAAATGTGGTTGTTGTACAAATCATCAAGTTGGACCAGAATGGAAAAGAGGTTGATTCACTCAATTTTTTCCAAGAACAAAGCTGGATTTTTGCATAAAGTTAATAATCATACTCCTGTTAACATCCCACAATTTTGGTGGAAGTTTTAAAGAAGTATTGAAATAGGTTGTAGTGCAAAACTGCCCACTGGACCAGATTTGAAAATTAGGTGTAGAACTCAAAATGTACAATGAATGAAATATATTATTGCATAAAAGTGATTTGGAGATATCACATGACATTCTTCAAATTTTGGTTGGAATTTTATATAGATTTCTCAAATGGTTGTAGTTCAAAAAGAGATCCAAAACTAAAGATAAATCACTTTAAGGAATAAAGCTCAGAGAGAAATAATTTTGTAAATAAATCTACTGATTAAGAATTGTTATATTGAGAGAGCATAGAAGTCCAATACATTTTTGGAAAGTTTCCACTTGGGGTAAAACTCCTCAATATTAAAGAAAAGGGGTTCTGAAATCAACAGAAAATCGATAAAGCAAAAGTTTTTAAACTCCTGTCAAATTTTAATAATTAAAAAAATGGTCAAATTTTTGGGGTGTTACAACACTACCCCCTTTAAGAAAAATCTCGTCCTCGAGATTTGCTAAGGATTGTTTTTGAAAATATTACCTCAATACAATTACTTTACTTATGCGGTAAAATGCGGCTACAGTGAGAGGGCAATAAGTGGTGTGAAACTACAGTGTGGGACACTGGCGCTGTGTGGAGAAATCCACGTTTTAGGGAAAAACAAGCGATTTCTATGTTGGACGTAGTAAATTTAGAATAAATTCTAAATTCTAAAATACGTTGGTTGTACCCGGGAGCACAGTGCTCTGTCTGGCTGACAGGTGGACCCAGGGCCCACTGTCGGTATCTCCTTCTTCCTCTGGCTCTCTCTTCTTCCTCTCTCCCGCGCGCTTTCCCGCGCTTTCTCCACCGGCGACATCTAGCGTGTAGGGCATCTAGGCCGTACTGCGGTAGTCTTGTGGCGTGCTAGCTACCCGGCGCGGCGCTCCTGCACCACGCGGTCTGCCTTGTCGGAACTGCTCGCGGACTCGCCTCCGAACACCGGCGATCGGGCGACGAGCGGCGCTGGTGGACTTCGCCCACCGTACACAGATCTCGAGCTATAAAACGACCGCGGTGCTCCTTCTTCTTCTTCTCACCTGGCCTCGCTTCTCCTCCTCCTTCTCCTCCATTACTGCTTACAGGAGCTCGAGACGAGGCTCTAATAGCGGAGGCGGTGCCGGACTGGTACGTGATCCTAGTGTGCGAAGGGCTGGCGGTAGTGTTGGGGCTCTCCGTGCTCTTGTACGCGATGATCCTCGATGATCGCCGTGATGCTGCCGCTCGGGTGCTGGCTCTCCGCGGTGGCGGTGATCACGAGGACTAGGTGTGATGCCAGGTGTTAACTGTTGTCGGTGTGCCAGAGGTGACTAGTATCCGGATGATTATCCACTAAGCTCTCCTTTGGAGGTTGTGGTGCGCTTAGGGAGGTGGTTGGTGAGATGCAACACGGTTACGTGTCTTGCAAGCAGTGTATGAGTCGAGTGGTTGTGGCTCTGCTGCCGTGGTGCTATGTGAATAAAAATAATCCATGTCGTGAGAAGATATGCGAGGTAGCAATACAGGGAAAAGAAGTCTCACTCCAGGATTTTTCGCGAGAGAAATCAGTAAAATTAAGCGTTAAACCGCATCAAAAACTACTCAAATGAATAGAAACGAAATAATTTACTCGCTGCACAACTTCGGGGTACCACGCATAAGTTACAACATATAAATAAATGTAGCCATAAAAAAATAACATCAGTGACGTCTATAATGCAAACGGTAACTGGATGGGGTCCCGAGAAAACGTCTCTGGTACTGGGACACACTCTTCTTCTATCGAGGGAAGTGGATTGACCAGTCGATGTATGTGTCTCTCCTGGTCGGGCCTTAGTGGTCTGCCGATGGCAATCTGAGGATTCAAATCAGTGACACTCTGGAGATAACCCATTACTCGTTGGTTCAAACGTTCTTGAGCGATGACGTACTGGACAAGGCTGGCCAGTACTGGGTCTCTCTCAAATCGTCCACCGGGAAAAAATATTACTTCTCCGGGTGCTGCACGGCTCGGAAAGTAATAATACCCTCGTTCGCTGGCATAGGGTACCGCGAATCAAAGGCGAGCAATCGCTTCGTACGCAGCAGCTTCTATGGCCATATGTGGGGTCGGCATAGATTTCCCCACGAAGGAGACCTCCGTTGGGTCTTGGTTTGAGTTTATGGGAGGGATGTGTACTGCTGCCCAATATTTCAAGGTGGAAGGGGTGATTCTCGATTTGAACAGCTCGTACTGGGGTGGCTGGGTAGGACCCATGGTACTGCAGGTAAAGTCCCACAATATTTTGACAAAACTACCCGGGGTTGCATCTGGGGTTCTCAGATAAATACTAGGGCTTGGCATGGCAAGAAATGGTTGTGAGGGTGGTGCACGAGGTGAGGGGTGCTTGGCAAGGTCACGAGGTGGCCTTCTTATGTAGCATCCGGGCTGGGTTATTTATTGTGGTGAAAGGTAATAAATTTGCCAGTTCAACTCCAAGGGTCGGGGTCAAAGCCACATATACACATATCTCACAAGAGTGACATGGTAATGTGGGTGTCGTCGGGGTTGGTTTTGGTAGCTGTGCCTGGAACAAAAATGCAACAACAGGCTGACACAATTATGCAAGGTTACTATTAAAACAAAGGCACAACAAAAGGATGCGTTTATTTACAAGGTCACACTATTACAAAGCGAGGGTACACTGAGACTCGGCACTACTCGGGTGACTTAGTCTACCTCGTTTATATCCAAACGGGTGTGCCTTGTGGATGTCGAGGCTTCTCCACCGGTCTCACCGTCGGGATTAGCTGGAGGTGGTTGAGGGGCTGCAGGGTCGGGGTGGCGATGATGACCATCGCGGGGATTGTTGGCCACAATCCCGTTGGAGTGTGCTCCCAAAAGGCGACGAAGCACTTCTGGGGTCATCAAAGCACCTTGGTTGAGGGATGGGGCTGACCTCAGGGTCTCGATCGGGTGTCCGAACAGCACGACTAGGTTGTCGGCCTCGGGGTCGTCTTCCCTGCTTGCCGGGGCTCGGCGAACTAGCTCTCCACGAGCTGCGATCAAATCAATGGTGATTTGATCGAACAGTTCCTCTAGTGCTCCTACATAGCGCACTAGGTGCAACAATGCAGGATCCGTCTCGTGATCTCCGTTGGCAACTTGGGGTGGCATGCCATACCCTTCACGTCTGGGGTAGTAGTAGAACGAGCGACAGTTAACTCGGGCGACAAGCGCGAGTTGAACTATAGCCTCTCGAGCAGCTAGCTGGATGGCTTGTGGCTCGAAGGAAGTTGTCCTTCCGGTGAACACAGAGGCGTTACGGCGGCAGACCCCTACCGTAGATGTGTCTGATGGCCTGTAATTGATGGCTCTCACCGCTCATGGGTCCTTGGTACACAACATATTCTGGGGGCTCTTCTAATGCATAGGCGCCACGGGTGAGGTTTGCGAGTATGGTCGCAAAACCTCCAAGGTTGGTTGCTGTGGTCTCATTGTGCACTACGGGGCCAGGCATTATGGCTTGGTTCGGGTAGAGGCTGTGCTGTGCTGGGTTCAGGCTAGTGTGCCCTTTTTATAGAAAAGGGAACGGAGTCTTCCTTCGTACGCTTGCGAATGGGACATATTAGGCGTCGTTCACTGGCGCGTGATTGATAGGCTAAGTTGATAGGTTGGGCACCGACTGTCAAAAGGTGTCAGGCTCACTGTGTGGCTATCTTGCACGAGAAGCTTGGCCGGGGTTTGGTTAAGGTCTGGTGGTTTGGTTAACCTAGGTTTTTCGACCTGGCTAAGACAGGATTAGCCAATGGTCAGCCTGGCTCTGATACCAAGTTTGTCGCGGCCGCTTTTCCGGGTATTAATTTCCAGAAAATGGCCCTTTTGCTCACCAGCCCCAGGATTACTGTTAGCTGATGAGGCACCAACTTGATATAGAAATTCCAAGCAAAATACAAAATAGGCAGTACAAGACCATTCTAGCCTGTGAGTACAACAAATGGTTTCTAGTGGTTGATGGCGGAAGCGGTTTGTGGATCGTTAGCGACTATGGGACTCCATTTCCCATAGGAACAGCCGACCAGGGTAACTCCTATCTTCGCGAGGCTGCTATCACCATTGCTTAGGTTCCGGAGCTGCCATCACGGTCGCTCCTCTCCGCGCAAGAAATCTGGCCAAGACAATAGCCAGGGACAAGCCAGTGAGTACTTTGAATGTACTTGCAAACATTATGAACACGGGTATAATATAACCAACGGTAATCGTGTTCTGAAATATTTTATGATCACAAAGTTAATCACCAAATAAAATCTCTGATGCATGCAAGCAGGTTATTAATATGCAATAACAGAGTAACAATAAAATGCACCAATCGGGTATCTGAAGCGACGCCTCGAAAGCTTAGTAAACAACGAGCATGCCACAGTCGGGCGTCTGAGCGACACAACATAAAGGGCTTATAAAGTAAATAAATAACAAGCATGCCATAGTCGGGCGTCTCAGCGACACCACATAAAGGGCTTACAAAGTAAATAAATAACAAGCATGCCACAGTCGGGCGTCTCAGCGACACCACATAAAGGGCTTATAAAGTAAATAAATAACAAGCATGCCACAGTCGGGCGTCTCAGCGACACCACATAAAGGGCTTATAAAATAAGCACGATGAATATCCAGGAGGTAGAACCATCCCAGGGATACTCGATAATTCCAATATTATAAGGGGTTAGTGTACAGCAAAATAATAATCATGATCATCACAAGTCACAAGTCGTGATCCCAGTTCTGGTTAACAGTTTCTCCTCCGAAGACCGACACTAAGACCGACACTTGACCCATCCCAGACTGTCGTCCTTAACCATGGACACGGCTATTCGAATAGATATAACCTATGCAGAGGGTGTACTCTTTACCCCACGAGTAACGGATTCGTTTAGTCCATCGGGACTAATTCCGTCTACGGCCTTTTAATTGAAAACACACCTATCCGCACACACTAGCCTAACTTACCGGTGTCTGGAATCACCCACGACACCCGTTAAGCGAAACTCTAAGTGGGGAGGCTACAACCTCAACGTAACATGGGATCACAAAATTTATACCGTGCGCAAACTAGGGGAGCTACCCCTTCGGCTACAACCAAAACACCCATGCTCCCGGACCAGGTGGCATGCCTACCGAATGCCTCCGGTATCTTCCACCATGGCCTCTCTGTCCGGTGTGTGCTAGGAAAGGGATTGACAACTTACTGAACCTTACCCTACCTATAGCAGGGAAAAGTGGTAGCACGAAACAAGTATGGGGGTTACCGGAACAAGACTCGATCTATGGTCGACTCAGGAGGTTTAAATATTCCCTGCACGATTAGCATAACAATATATACTTCAACCAACGGACAGAATCACCACGCGACATACCCCCTCATGCCATACCGGACACGACCGTCCCGACGGAGGGCTAGGGACAAGACCGTGTCTACCCAAGACAGAGGCTTTTTCGGATTCCCTTCCGGTATGCATGAAAGGCATATGACAGTGATTACCATCACGACCATATCAAACTCCAATATCATGAAATCATCAATATGCACTCATGAGTAGGAACATATCATCACATAAAATGACGTATACCCCGTGTCGAGGTGGTGTTGTCACCGTGTAAAATAACACACACAATATTATGCCAGGGTTCAGAATGCTTGCCTTCAAGTCGTGGGGAGGGAAGCTGGATTCCAAAACTCTTGAAAGCTTTCTCCTCTGTCTAAAAATCCTATTTAAAAAATCTTTTTGAATCAACATATAGTTTAAAAACAGTACCAAAAGGTTGTCCGATTTTTTTTTGAAATAATTCTTAAAATAAACTAGACAATATTTGAGAGAGGTAGGAAAAAGAATCAACTCATTTGGAGTTTTATTCTAAAAGATATAGCTAGTCAAAGTTTAGTCAAATCTTTGGTTTTAAAAAATAAAACACAAAAGAAAAGAAAACGATTCGAATATACGTACACGTCGAACACGTACTCTGGCTTTCCGTCTCCACTTATCCTGCGTGGACAGGCATGTTCCACTGACAGTGGGTTCGGGGGACCCACTGGTCAGGTTTGACTGGTCTTCCCTCCCTCCTCCTCCTCTGCCCGAGCGGGGCGGGACTCTGGCGATGCTCGCCGGTGAACAGCGACACCGTTCGGGAAACCGAGGCCATCCACGGGCTCACGGGGTCAAGGCGGTCCTACCGGTGGTGGTTGGGTCGATGGGGGCGGAGGGAGTCGCCGTCGACGAGCTTCGCGGAGGCCGGTGGTTTCGAGAGCAAGGTGAACTTGGGGCTACGGTGGCTCTCCGTCGCGGCTGGGGTGTTGGGTGGCTTCGCAAGACGAAGTGGAGTCGTTTGGTGGTGTTGGGAGGGCCGGGGAGGCTCTGGTTGTGATGAACGGAGCCGGGAGGCGGCTGTGGCCGAACTGGCCGGAGATGGGGAAGGCGGCCTTCCCGGGGTGATTGCTTGCTACGGGAGCCCTAATGGGTTGGCTTGGGGTCGCCTGAGTGCTCGGAGAGGTGCGGGGCTCCTTAAATAGGCGGCCGAGGTCGGTTTCCCGCGGCGGTGGATAAGGTCGCCGGCGAACCGCCTCTCTGTTGCGGCAGGGCGTCGTGGCGCCGACGAGTGCTAGCAGACGAGCAAGGGGATAAGTTTGGACTGCTCAAGGGGCAGCTGGCGCGCGGCTGTGGCTTGGGCGGCACCGACCGCGGCAGGGGCTCACTGCGGACGCCGGCGTGCCGCCAAGGGGCTCTGACGGCGGTGCTGTAGGGCACCAGGGGCTGCTTGGCGTGTTCTGGTGAGTGGTCGAGGGTGTGGCGCGGCTCTGCAGAGCGGGCAAGAAACCAGGGGCGCGACACGGCGGCTCGATGCACGCGCGTGCAAAACGTGCGCTCTGGGCGCACCCAGAGCACGCACGCAACATGCTCGACAGAATGCCAAGGTGATCTAGAGCGCTCGGGTGAGGCTGGCAACTAACAGGACCAGGCTAGGGTTTGTAAGAAAGCAAATGGACATGTGGGTTAGGCCAGGAGACCAAGCTTGCAATTCTAACTAAAAACCATGTCAAAACTGGCCATGCACACAAGGTGTTTGGCAAAATGCCAAGGGCACCTAGGCATTTCTTGGAGTGGTCATAATCTCTAGATTGGGGTCTCTTTAGGTGAAGGTGGTGGTGGCCAGGTTAGTTTGTCAAGGGAAGAAACTTGCTAGTGCAAATATTTGAGAAAATCAGTTTGTGGCAGAAACTAAAGACTGCCATCTCATCGGCCAAAAATATTCCAATGGTTTCATGCTCTTGGTCTTAAGGGTTTAGCAGGGAGGACTACAAGTAGGAAAAGGAATCATGAATAAAGGAGCAACTTAAAATGTGGTTGTTGTACAAATCATCAAGTTGGACCAGAATGGAAAAGAGGTTGATTCACTCAAATTTTTCCAAGAACAAAGCTGGGTTTTTGCATAAAGTTAATAATCATACTCCTGTTAACATCCCACAATTTTGGTGGAAGTTTTAAAGAAGTATTTAAATAGGTTGTAGTGCAAAACTGCCCACTGGACCAGATTTGAAAATTAGGTGTAGAACTCAAAATGTACAATGAATGAAATATATTATTGCATAAAAGTGATTTGGAGACATCACATGACATTCTCCAAATTTTGGTTGGAATTTCATATAGATTTCTCAAATGGTTGTAGTTCAAAAAGAGCTCCAAAACTAAAGATAAATCACTTTAAGGAATAAAGCTCAGAGAGAAATAATTTTGTAAATAAATCTACTGATTAAGAATTTTTATATTGAGAGAGCATAGAAGTCCAATACATTTTTGGAAAGTTTCCACTTGGGGTAAAACTCCTCAATATTAAAGAAAAGGGGTTCTGAAATCAACAGAAAATCCAGAAAGAAAAAGTTTTTAAACTCCTGTCAAAATTTTAATAATTAAAACAATGGTCAAATTTTTGGGGTGTTACACTTCGGCTGCAAGGACTTCAGTCCATCTGTCAGCTAGCAGGTCTTGGTCAGCTCTAAGCTGCTGCTGCTTTTTCTTGAGGCTGCTAGCCGTGGCCATAAGCCTGCGTCTGAAACGCTCCTGTTCGGCGGGATCCTTAGGCACGACAAATTCGTCGTCGTCGAGGCTTGCCTCATCTTCGGAGGGAGGCAAATAATTATCGTCCTCCACCTCCCTGTATGCCGCTCTATCATGAGGGTTGTCTTCTCCACCCTCCTGTGCTGAATCATGCTGGAGGGGGTTGTCTTCGGCACTGTCCGGGGTGTTATTATCTCCCGTGCCGGAATCACCATTTTTGCTGTGGCGGGATTTAGAGCGGCGCCGCTAAAGCCGGCGCTTGGGCTGTTTCTTGGAGGGGCCATCCTCCGTTGTTCCATCGTCGTTCCCATCTTTTGGGATGTCCACCATTTATATGTCGTATGACGAGGTGGCCTCCAGTGCCTTGTAGGCGCTGGTTCTTGGTCGTCTCCAGCATCGTCGTCCATACCGTCGATGTCTTCGGATTGGTAGTCGAGCATGTCGGTTAAATCATCGACAGCGGCTACAAAGTGGGTGGTGGGTGGGCGTTGAATTTCTTCGTCGTCCGCATCTCAACCTTCCTGACCGTAGTCCGGCTAGGGCTCTCCTGATAAAAAGAGAGACTTTAGTGAATTCAGGATGTTGCCAAAGGGCGAGTGCTGAAAGATGTCCGCGGCAGTGAACTCCTTGACCGGCGCCCAATCGGATTCGATTTGCAGGGGCGCGGAGGGTTCGGAGTCCGGAGAGGAGTCACGGTCTTCGCAAAGGACAGGGATGGAGTTCGGCTCAATCGCTGTAGAGATCGTAGCCCCCGAGGTGGTGTCCAACCACTCGTCCTCAATCGGGGGAGTCGGCTCCGAGCTAAGGGTCGGAGCGGACGCTGGTGCAGCCTCCAGGGCACTGTTCGGCGGCAGAGCTAGATCATGCCCATCGAGACAAGGCGCGCGCTTGGCTGTGGCTCGAATCCTTCGAAGATCAAGTCTCCGCGGATGTCGGCCGTGTAGTTCAAACTCCCAAATCTGACCTGATGACCAGGGGCATAGCTTTCGACCTGCTCCAGATGGCCAAGTGAATTGGCCCGCAGTGCAAATCCACCGAATACGAAGATCTGTCCGGGGAGAAAAGTCTCACCCTGGACCGCGTCGTTGTTGATGATCGAAGGAGCCATCGGGCCTAATGATGACGACACAGAGGAACTCTCAATGAAAGCACCAATGTCGGTGTCAAAACCGGTGGATCTCGGGTAGGGGGTCCCGAACTGTGCGTCTAGGCAGATGGTAACAGGAGACAAGGGACATGATGTTTTTACCCAGGTTCGGGCCCTCTCGAAGGAGGTAAAACCCTACTCCTACTTGATTAATCTTGATGATATGGGTAGTACAAGAGTAGATCTACCACGAGATCAAGGAGGCTAAACCCAAGAAGCTAGCCTATGGTATGATTGTTGTTCGTCCTACGAACTAAAACCCTCCGGTTTATATAGACACCGGATAGGGTTAGGGTTACACAGAGTCGGTTACAATGGTAGCAGATCTACATATCCGTATCACCAAGCTTGCCTTCCACGCCAAGGAAAGTCCCATCCGGACACGGGACGAAGTCTTCAATCTTGTATCTTCATAGTCCAGGAGTCCGGCCAACGGTCATAGTTCGGCGATCCGGACACCCCCTAATCCAGGAATCCCTCACTGGGGCTTGAGCTCCACCCAGGATGCAAGCGATCGCGCGCGGCTCCTGGAAGCCCCCAGCCCCCTCGTCCTGATGATGGTCCTCATTTCTCCTTGGCTGCGGCGGCAGAGGAGGGAGGCCTGCGTTTCCTTGCAGGCGATCCTCGCGAGGCTGATCCCTCCAGCCTCCCTCGCGAGGCTGATCCTGCCAGCGATCCTCGCGAGGTCGGTCACGCCACCCTTGGCGAGGGCCACGGTCTTCCCAGCGTCCTGCGTTTCTTCCTCCTCCTCGGCCGTAGCCTCGATCGTTGCGGTCGGGGCGTCGAACGATTCTCCCTTCTCGCATGGCTCGGAGCTCTTGACATTCGTTAGTGTTGTGGGCATGGGGGTCATGGTACACACAGTACCGGCCGCCCTTGGAAGACTCGGGCTGATCTCTGCCTCGCTTGGTGTCTGGTTCTGCCGCGGGCACGGCAGCCCCCTTGCGTTTCAGGTCCTTAGCCTTGGACTTCTTCTCTTCTGGGTCTGCGGCTGGTAGCTCGAGGAGGGAAAGGCATCCTTCCTCAGCCCTGGCGCACTTGGTCGCCAAGTTGAACAGCTCCAAGGATGTTCACAGATCTTCATGCATCGCCAGCTCCTCCTTCATCTTGACTTCTCGCACACCGTCGGAGAAGGCTGAGATGATGGCCTCCTCGGTCACCTTGGGAATCTTGAGGCGTGCGTTGTTGAAGCTTGGATGTACTTCTGCAGGGTCTCCCCTGGCTGCTGCTTGATGCGGCGCGTGTCGCTCACGGCAGGAGGCCGATCACGAGTACCTTGGAAGTTGGCGATGAAGCGGGTGCGCATCTCGTCCCAGGAAAAGATCGTGCCAGGAGCCAGGTTCAGGAGCCAGGTGCGGGCCCCATCCTTGAGTGCCATGGGAAACCAGTTCGCCATGACCTTCTCGTCCCCGTTGGCGGCTTCGACGCCCAGCTCGTAGAGCTGGAGGAACTCCGCAGGGTCGGCCGTGCCGTCCTAGCGAGGAGGCAGGTCTGGCTTGAACTTGCCGGGCCACGCGACGCTGCGCAGCTCGGTGGTCAAGGCGCGGCAGCCTGTTATGGCTACGGGAGGCCTTTGGTGACGAAGAGCCTGGTCTTGCGGGTCCCCATGCGCTGCCGCTGGGAGCGGCGCGGTGTCTTGGCGTGCTGGAGCAGGAGCGTGGTCGTGACGAGCCTGTGCGGGAGCACTCGGGCAGCTTCTTAGGGGCGAGGGACCTCTTGACAGCTCTGCTCTTGCTGTGCTGGCGCCGGACGGAGTGGGTTCCGCCCAGGGGCCACGCGCCTTTGGGGCCAAGGCGCCTTCTTGAGGGGAGGCGGCTGAGGCGCCTGGAGCGTCATCGCCCGTGCAGGGCGGGGCGCGGTGCAGCGAGAAGGACGGCGCGGGGGAGCCCCCTGTGGCGCAGACGAGCTCGGCGACGCGGTCGAGCCACTCTTCGTAGACATCATCGACAGGGTGGTAGTGCAGGAGCTCGTTTGCCGCGATGAGCGCAGCTCGAGCCTCCATGGGCGCACGGAGCGCGCGAGACGAAGAACCAGCTGGGGCGAGTGAAGGAGTAGCGGTGCGGCCGTCTCGCCTCACGGACGGATGCTGGGACGATGCTTGCTGCTCGTTCCCCGCCGGGCCGGTGGCGGCGTTGACGGCAGGCGACAGGGAACGATGGGGGCGGCCGCCGACGGGGGCCGTCTGGGCGACGCGGGTAGCGAGAGCGGCTCGGCGCTCGGCGCGGGCCCGACGAGCGTCTGACATAGACGCGATGGGTGGCGACGAACATGGCAGCGGAAGACGGATTCCGGTGCGCCCCTACCAGGCGCGCCAAATGTCGGATTTCGGGTTCTGGCAGACCCTCTAGGTTCGAACTCTGGGGTGCATGCGGAGATCTCGCTCCCTACCTACCTGCACCTTGCCGCCTCGCTAGGATCTAAACTATCAAAGGAACAACACAAGGGACACAGGGTTTATACTGGTTCGGGCCACCATTGTGGTGTAACACCCTACTCAAGTGTGTGGTGTGGTGGATTGCCTCTTGGGCTGGTGATGAACAATACAAGGAAAAACAGCCTCGCGAGGGTCTGTTCTTGGCTGGTGCGATGAACTGCTAGGGGGAGTTCAGCCGCTTCTCTCTCTTTCTCTCTCCGCGGTTGATCTCTCGGTGCGATCTCCAAGATGCCCCTACCCAGTGGGTGGCTAGTCCTATTTATAGGCAGAGGCCCTTGGGCTCTTCCCAAATATTGAGCGGGAAGGGCGCCAACAATTGGCCATTTTGAAGGGGAACGTCTAGTACACTTATCCTGACTAAAGTTGGTCCTCGCCTGTCAAAGGCTCCGTGGTGACGCCCGGCTTGGGATCCACAATGACTTCCTTCCTGCCGCTATGACGGTCTTGGTCTTGTTGCAATCAAAGCGGATGCCTTTGCTTGATGCTATCACCTGCGCTTGCCCCCTTTGCACCAAAGAGGAAATGAGGACACTGCATGGGCTGGCGCCCGCCTGGCGCCCTTGGTCGTCATGGCTTGCATCATGGGCACCTCGTGAGGTACCCCGCCTTGATCTCTCCGCCTCCTCGCGAGCCAGCCTGACTAGGCCGTGCCTGAGGAAGTTTTCTGTCGTCCATCCTGCGAGGCTTGGCCCCTCGCGAGGGTCTTTAGCTTGTGTTGATGAAGATGGGCCGTGCTGGGCCACCCCTTGAGCCATGCCGCAGGCCGCAGGCAGGCAAGTCTGGGTACCCCCGTTCCCAGAACGCCGACATTCCCCTTCTCTTCTGGCATTCTATAGTTCAATCCACAGATACTACCCCTTTTCATTGACACCGATGCATATGTAGTGTAGATCCTTGCTAACGAGTACTTTGGATGAGTACTCACGGTTGCTTTGCTCCCTATTTTCCCCTTTTGCCTTTCTTTCTGGATGTCGCAACCAGATGGTGGAGGCTAGGAACCAGATGCTGCCGTCGACGACGACTACTACTACCACGAGGGTGCTTACTACTACGTGGAGGCCGCCGACCACCGGGAGTAGTTAGGAGGATCCCAGGCAGGAGGCCTTGCCTTTCGATCGATGTTGCTTTTGTGCAAGCCTTATTAAGGCAAACTTGTTTAGATCATGTCTGTACTCAGATATTGTTGCTTCCGCTGACTTTTGTGTATTGGAGCTTAAGTATTCGAGCCCTCGAGGCCCCTGGCTTGTAATATAAAGCTTGTATTATTTTAATTTGATTCTAGAGTTGTGTTGTGATATCTTCCCATGAGTCCTTGATCTTGATCGTACACATTTGCGTGTATGATTAGTGTACGATTGAATGGGGGCCGTCACATGCACGAAGCCGTTGACGAAATATACAAGATGCCACTTCATAATTTTCATCCAGAGTCTATTCTAGGTGCTGCGTCACCTTATTATTGGGCCAGGCCCAAGTAATTTCGAAATACTTGAATATAGGTTGTTTTTAGAGTCCGTATGTGTGGGGAAAAAAGAGTTAGGGTTGGTTTTAGACCCCTCCTCCAAAGGCCACGAAATTCCCCTCTCTTCCTCCATATATATAGCCCTTAGGGCATCGTTTAGACTTGAGGTTTTGTTTATATTAAAAGTTTGCCATATCTGCAACTTCGCGTACTTCATTTCTGTTCAACGACCAGACAGAGACGTCAGAGAACCCCACCTTCATTAACAAAGCTTTTCTCTTATATTCGCAATATCCAGATTGCAACCTCAATTTCTTGCTTGTTCTTCATTTGCTTGCAGGGAACAGACCCTCGTGGTTAGGTTGATCGTGCTCCAGCATGGTCAATAACCTCTTGGAGTTGGTTTAGCGATTGCTAAGGCGTGACGTCCTCGTACGTTCGTAGTCGGATGTCAAAGTCTACTCCTCCATAAACGATATCCACCATCTCATCGAAAGACGGGACACCTTTGCCTCTATCAGGTTGTCTCCCAACGAGCGCTTTTCTTTAAAGCCTTTTAGCTAGGCATTGATAATTTTGAAGATGCTTACATGAAAGATAGCAATTGAAACACGAAAAGAGCATGTGAAAAGCAAGTTTAAGTCTAACATACTTCCTATGCATAGGAATTTTATATGGAAAAAGTTTATCGAGACAAGCAAAACAAGCATATGCAAAAAAGAAGAAAGAAATAATAGCAATCTCAACACAATGAGAGGTAATTTAGTAACATGAAAATTTCTACAACCATATTTCCCTCTCTCGTAATAATTACATCTAGGATCATAATCAAATTCAACAATATAGATATCACATAAAATATTATCTTCATTGATAGAGGCAAAGGTGTCCCGTCTTTCGATGAGATGGTGGCTATCGTTTATGGTGGAGTAGACTTTGACGACCCGACAATGAACGTAAGAGGACGTCGCGCCTTATCAATCGCTAAACCAACTCCGAGAGGTTATTGACCATGCCGGAGCACGATCAACCTGACCACGAGGGTCTGTTTCCTCTGAGCAAACGAAGAACAAGCAAGAAACTAAGATTGCAATCTGGATAATGCGAATATAAGAGAAAAGATTTATTAGTGAAGGTGGGGTTCTGTGATGCCTTTGTCTGATCGTTGAACACAAACGAAGTACGCAAAGTTACAACTATGGCGAACTTTTAATCTAAACAAAACCCATAGTCTAGACGATGCCCTAAGGGCTGTATATATGGAGGAAGAGGGGGGAATTTCATGGCCCTTGGAGGAGGGTTCCGAAACCAACCCTAACTCTTGTTCCCCACACATACGGACTCTAAAATCAGCCTATACTTAAGTGTTTCGAAATTACATGGGCATGGCTCAATAATAAGGTGATGCAACACCTAGAATATCATCTGGATGAAATTTATGAAGTGGCATCTTGTATATTTCGTGCAAGGCTCCATGCAGTCATTATGTTGGCTTCAAAGTCCTGTAATCATCACTTGTAACTCCGTTCTTGTTCCCCTTGCGCATGCCATCATCTCCATGCTTGGTCTTGCTCCAGTGTTCATCCCTCTTATCCGTGCCAGGCCCTTCATTTGTAAGCAAAACAAACGTATCCAATTTAGGCGGCATCATATTCTCATGAACATTAGAATCATTACCAAGAAACGGAAGTACCTGATAATTTAATTGGTGTGTGCGAGCTGTAGTAATTGGTCCAGTATATGTAGCAGTAGGGGTTGTGGGTGTAACAATGGTATTGTTGTCCTCATCATCCTCCCCTTCTTGAAATGAAGTCGTCCTCGACAGAAGCTCATCTTCCTCACCCAAATAAGGCTTCAAATCTACAATGTTAAAAGTGGGACTAAACCCAAAATCTACAGGCAGCTCATGTTTATATGCATTATCATTTATTTTCTCTAACACCTTAAATGGACCATCAACACGTGGCATTAGCTTTGATTTGTGCAATTCAAGAAATGTATCATTACGCAAATATAACCAAACAAGATCTCCAGGTGCAAAGACAACACGTTTTGTACACTTATCTCCAGCAAGTTTATATTTAGCATTCATACACTCAATGTTCTCCTTAGTTACCTCATGCATTTTTAAGATCAATTTAGCATGTTGTTTAGCATCAAAATTAACCTTCTCCGAAGGTGGAAGAGGCAACAAATCAATAGGTGCATGAGGAAGGAAACCATACACAATTTCAAAAGGGCACATCTTAGTAGTAGAATGCAATGAACGATTATAAGAAAATTCAATATGAGGCAAGAATTCTTCCCACATCTTCTTGTTATTCTACAAAGCAACCCTAAGCATAGTAGCCAATGTTCTATTGACTACTTCAGTTTGTCCATCAGTTTGGGGGTACATGTAGTACTAAAAAGCAGTTTAGTCCCCATCTTAGGCCATAAACATCTCCAAAAGTGGCTAAGAAATTTAGTATCATGATCTAAAACAATTGTATTTGGCACACCATGCAAGCGAATAATTTCACGAAAGAACAAATCAGCAACATTAGCAGCACCATCGCTTTTATGACATGGTATAAAGTGTGCCATTTTCGAGAACCTATCCACAACAACAAATATGCTATCCCTCCCCTTCTTTGTTCGAGATAAACCTAAAACAAAGTCCATAGATATATCCTCCCAAGGAACACTAGGTACAGGCAAATGCATATATAAACCATGAGAATCGAGTCGTGACTTAGCATTTTGACATGTAGTGCAGCGAGCAAAAAAATGCTCAACATCTCGTGTCATCTTTGGCCAAAAGAAATGCGAAGCAAGTATATCCCCAGTCTTCTTCATGCCAAAGTGTCCAATTAATCCTCCTCCATGCACCTCCTGCTAAAACAAAAACCGAACGGAGCTAGCTGGAATGCATAGCTTGTTAGCACGAAACACAAATCCATCTTTAACGATGAACTTGTTCCATATTCTCCCTTCCTTACAATTCTACAATACATCTTTAAATTCAGCATCATGCACATATTGATCTTTGATGGTCTCCAAACCAAATATTTTAAAGTCAAGTTGTGAAAGCATAGTATAACGACGATACAATGCATCAGCACTAACATTTTCTTTACCCTTATTGTGTTTAATGACATAAGGGAAAGTCCCAATGAATTCAACCCATTTAGCCTGTCTACGGTTCAGTTTTGCTTGACTTTTAATGTGTTTCAAAGATTCATGATTAGAATGTATAACAAATTCTTTGGGCCTTAAATAATGTTGCCATGTTTCTAAGGTCCGAACAAGAGCATATAATTCTTTATCATTAGTAGAATAGTTCAAACTGGGCCCACTCAACTTTTCAGAAAAGTATGCAATATGTTTGCCATCTTGAAATAAAACACCTCCTAATCCAATTCCACTAGCATCACATTCAAGCTCAAAAGTCTTATTAAAATCTGGAAGTTGGAGTAAAGGAGCATGTGTCAACTTATCTTTCAATACCTTGAAGGCTTCTTCCTATGCTGTACCCCAAAGAAAAGGCACATCCTTCTTTGTAAGCTCATTGAGAAGTACAGCAATGGTGCTGAAATCTCTCACAAAACGCCTATAGAAAGCAGTGAGTCCAAGAAAACTCCTCACTTGTGTGACCGTTTTGGGCTGCGGCCAACTCTCAATAGCTTCAATCTTGGCTTTACCAACTTCAATTCCCTGTGGAGTGACAATATAGCCAAGAAAAGATACTCGGTCGGTGCAAAAGTTGCACTTCCCAAGGTTACCAAATGTTCCTCCAAAGATCTGCTATAAATCAGTATATCATCAAAATAAACTACCAAAAATCGTCGAACGAAAGCATGTAATACTTCGTTCATTAATCTCATGAAAGTACTAGGTGCATTAGTTAACCCAAAAGGCATGACTAACCACTCATATAATCCAAACATAGATTTAAATGTTGTTTTCCATTCACCCCCCAATTTCATACGAATTTGATGGTATCCACTACGCAAATCAACTTTGGATAATATTGTAGAGCCACTCAATTCATCAAGCATATCATCTAGCCTGGGAATAGGATGACGATAACGAATAGTAATATTAGTAATGCCTCTATAATCAACACAAATACGCGATGTACCATCCTTTTTTGGCACTAGAATATTAGGAACATCACAAGGACTAAGGGATTCGTGTATATAACCTTTGTCGAGCAGCTCCTGGACTTGAAGCATAATCTCCTTCATCTCCTCTGGATTGGTAGTGTGGTGCACAGTTGGGTAGCGATGCACCGGGAATTAAGTCAATTTGATGCTCAATCCCTCGAATAGGTGTTAATCCCGGTGGCATGTCTTGTGGAAAGACGTCAGCGAACTCCTGCAAAATGTTAGTAACAGCAGGAGGCAAAGAGGAAGGCATGTCCTCGAATGAAAATAATGCCTCTTTGCACACAAAAGCATAGCAAACAGATTTGCTAAAATCTAGCTCATCAATATCAGATTCTTTGGCAAGTAAACATGCACTTTTCAATTTAATTTCAGAAGCAACACTAGATGGTTTATTATTAGGCTTCATTTGTTGCTCAAATTCTTTTGCCACAATCTGATTTTCACTCTTATTTTTCTCTTGTTTTGCTTTATTAGCTCTATTAATATCATCTTTCGAAATGGAATCAGGAGAAATAGGAACCAAAGTAATATGTTTATCCTTATGAACAAGAGTATGCTGATTGTTTATACCATGGTGTACAATTTTTTTTATCAAATTGCCATGGTCTACCAAGTAATAAGGAACACGCTTGCATGGGTACCACATCACAATCAGCATAATCAGCATATGTAGAGATACTAAAATGCACACGAACAATACGTGTTACCTTAACCTTGCCGTTGTTGTTGAACCATTGGATGTAGTAAGGATGTGGATGTGGTCTTGTGGTGAGAGATAGCTTCTCCACCATCTCCATGCTAGCCAAGTTGTTACAACTCCCTCCATCTATGATGACGCGAACAGAACGTTCCTTCACAACTCCCTTTGTATGGAACAAACTATACCTCTGATTTTTCTCGGGTTGTGTAACCTGCACACTCAAAACACATTGAGCAACTAAACATTCATACCTGTCAGCATCTTCAGTAGACATGTATTGCATCTCATGATCAGAATCATCTCCACCGTGTTCTTTACTTGTAATAAGAGCCAAAGTCACCTCATCATAGTCACTAGCGGACTCATACCCACCATCCTCAGTAACAATCATAGCACGCTTAGATGCGGATACTCTCGCATAATGACCTCCACCCTTGCAACAATGATAGATAATATCATGTGTTTGCCCTATTGATGCCATGGACGAAGAAGAGCTCTGTGCAGGCCCAGAAGGTGTGCTCTTGGTAGATTGTGGTGGTTGTGCCTGCTTTCTTGTATCATGGTTGGAGGTGGCAGCTGACGGAGGTGCCGGTGCAGCAGAACGTGTGGAAGTAGAGGATGCACGCAATGTCCATGATGAAGGTCGACCTGCAGAAAAGTTAGTTCACGCCAGTGCCTGTCGATCCTGCACTTCACGTTCAGCTTTGCAAGCAAGATGGAATAAATGAGTGATATTATTATATTCCTTATACTCTAGAATGGTCTTAATCTCTTTATTTAATCCACCCATAAAGCATGTAGGCATAGCTTCATATTCCTCAACAATACCACATCTAAACATACCAGTTTGTTATTCCTGATAATATTCTTCTACATAATTTTTTCGTTGTCTCAAACGCTACAATTTCTAAAGCAATTCACGTTGATAATATGGTGGAACCCAGTGAGTGTGCATAGCATTTTTCAAAGCAGCCCAAGTAGCTGGAATAGGATATAATCTACAATGTTCAGACCACCAAACACATGCAAAACTAGTGAAAGCACAAACAGCAATGAATATCGCCTCTCTCCTCAGGATATTGTAAACATGTAAAACGTTGTTCAGTTTCTAACTCCCAAGTAAGATAGATATAAGGAACATATCTACCCTGAAATGGTGGAATATTCAATTTTAGTTTAGGAAGATGATCATGATCTCGTACCTCAGGTGGTGGTGCATCCCTACCATTGCGATGATATGCATGAGGATGACCTGGTGGTGGTGGTGCTAGTGGTTGCACGTAGTTCCGATTTTGATCAACCACATCCTCGTAATGGTCCTCCACCTCTACAGTAGCAGCTGGAGCTACAGAAGCATCAACAGTAGGTACAGCGGCACAAGAAGTTTGACCAGGCTCAAGGGGAACACGCAGTGCTTGTCCCACTTGATTTGGAAGGCGATGTTGTTGTTGTAGTTGTTGTAGAGGTGCGACAGGTGCAACGGGCGGTGGTTATGGAAGAGGCGCGAGCATTTCATTAAACTTTATTAGGTTCTACAGTAGGGTGCGTCGACTGCAAAATAAAATTCCTACGCGCGGAACAACCAAGAACATGCTACAGGAGACAGATCACGGTTCCTTACCACTAGACACACAGTGCCGTGCAGCGGAAGAAGAGTTGGGGCAGCGCGTCCGCATGGATCGTCTCCTCCTTGTCCGATCTCCCTCGAGCAGCCAGTCATCGGTTCCCACCTATAGGTTCGCCGGAGCGACGCAAGTTCATCGCCTCTAACGGTATCCGTCCGTGTAGGAGGAACACCGTTCGGCAGACTGCTAGGTCCGATCACACAGTCGGCGGCGAGTGGAGGTGGCTATTCGCAACACATGCAAACCCTAGTGACAGCGCCGAAGCGATCAACCGCATGAGTGTGCGGCACCTCCACTTTATATAGGCGTCCGTCGTAGGCTCAACACTTGGGCCTCATACAGACCCTATATAAAGCCCATAAATCTACTCGGCCACAATCCGAATACAGCTCGCATCACATCCGACCAGTGTCCTCGGATCCGACCTCGTAGGTTCCTTCCCTTAAGCGCATGACCCCTTAGGTTCAAGCCAGCCTGGTCCCGTTCCGGATCACCTCCGAACTGCACAGTTGGTAGCGGCCCCTAGCAAGGCATGTCGAACACCAATCAGACTATGAAGGTGGTTAGGCGAACCTGTACATCTACTTCCATTCCTTTTGCCACACGATATATGTTGTCGGGCTCAAGGCGAGTATGTCATCCTTGTGCTAGCCCAACCTCTTTCTCGTTCCAGTGATGCCGACCACAAACCCGATTATCTCATAATCCTTGTCGCATGGCCATGCTTATCCTGGTCGGATCACACAAGGGGCCCAGAGTATATCTATCATGATCGGAGGGGCAAATCCCATCTTGCTCGACCATGTCTCGCAGCATGGGTCTGGAAAAGCCTGAAACCTACCTTTGTAACTACCCAGTCACGGAGTAGCGTTTGGTCGGCCCAAGAAGGTATGTCACCATCCCGAGTACATGTGCCAGCTCAGGTCTTAGGACATAAAACATATGTTGTACTAGAGACTCATAGATGACATATCGATGCGCCTCATAGTTGGGTCTGTCCGACTCAGACCTTATCTCGAATCGGATCCGACTATGTTGAATCTGACCAAGCCCCTCCAAGTTCATATTATCCGGTTAGCATCCAATGCTCCATGGCAAGTGAGACCAAGCCATCAACCGTGTCATATGCTAGTCTAGTCGGCTGCGTGTCCACAAAACCCATTCGACTAGGGACCTTTTAGGATAGTAATCATACAATGCAAAGTCCCACAAACAAGTCACGTACTTGCTGATATACATCATTGATAATGTCCAAGGACTATCTTTATTCATAAACACATAGGAAATATCATCATACATGATTGCCTCTAGGGCATATCTCCAACGGTCTCCCACTTGCACTAGATTTAATCAAATAGACATCGAATGCCCATAGCTCTAACGTGCCCCTCATGCCTGGATTGTGGAAGCGGTTTAGTCAACAGATCTGCAACATTTGCATCCGTGCGAATTTTGCATAACTCTACATCACCATTCTTTACGATCTTTCGTATGAGGTGATATTTCCGATCTATGTGTCTCACCTTGTGGTGATTCCTCGGGTCCTTGGCTTGTGTGATGGCAGCCGGATTATCACAATAAAGGTCCAACAGTTTTACCGAGGCTGGAAAAATACCAAGATCATCCAGAAAGTTCCGGATCCAAACACCTTCCTTCACAGCTTCACAAGCCGCAATGTATTTTCTGTGGTAGAATCGGCCACCTTATCTTGCTTGGAACTCATCCAACTCACTGCTCCTCCATTCATGACGTATGTGAATCCGGACTGTGATCGACAATCATCTCTATCGGTTTGGAAGCTAGCATCGACGTAACCCCTTACGACGAGCTCTTTCTCACCTCCATAAACTAGGAACATATCTTTAGTCCTTTACAGGTACTTCAAAATAGTCTTTACCGCTGCCCAATGACTCTCACATGGATTGGCCTGGTATCTGCTCGTTAGGCTTATTGCAAAAGCAACATCAGGCCTTGTACATATCATGGCATACATGATGGATCTGATTGCCGAGGCATACATAATCCTACTCATCCTGCTTCGTTCATGAAATGTCAAAGGACTCCGAGTCTGGCTTAGCCTTATACCATGTGAGAGTGGCAAGAACCCTTTCTTCGCCTCACTCATATTGAACCGCTTCAACACTTTATCTATGTACGTGCTCTAGCTTAAGCCGAGCAGCCTCCTCGATCTATCGCTATAGATCTTAATGCCCAAAATATACACTGCCTCACCAAGGTCCTTCATCAAAAACTTGCCATTCAATGACTCCTTGACCGAGTTCAGCATTGAAACATCGTTCCCGATCAACAATATGTCATCCACATACAAGATCAAAAACACTATCGAGTTCCCACTTAACTTCTTGTATAAACAAGCGTTCTCTTCGCTTTTGATGAAACCAAGACCAGTGACAACCTCATCAAAACGAATATTCCAGCTCTGAGATGCTTGCCTCAACCCATAAATGGATCTCTTCAGCTTGCATACCTTACTAGCGCTAGTCGGATCGACAAAACCCTCGGGTTTTATCATACACACGTCCTTGGTTAAATCTCCGTGAAGGAAAGCTGTCTTGACATCCATATGCCATATCTCGTAATCAAAATATGCAGCCATAGCTAGTACGATCCTCACCTACTTCAACATCGCTACCGACGAGTATGTCTCATCGTAGTCAATTCCTTGAACTTGTCCATAACCTTTAGCGACAAGCCGAGCTTTGTGGATCTGAACATTTCCATCCACATCGGTTTTCTTCCTAAACTCCCATTTGCATCCAATGGCTGTTACGCCAGGCGACGGATCAACCAAGTCCTAGACTTGATTCTCATCCATGGACTTTAACTCGGATCTCATGGCCTCTAGCCATGCCTTGGAATCTGGGCTCACCATCGCTTCCGCATACGTGGCCGGCTCATCGCTTTCTTGCAACAATACATCATGCACTCTGCACAGTCTTTCCGACCTCCGTGGTTCTGGTGCCGCTTCCACTACGTGTTCCCTGACTGACTCCGGTATGATCTCATCACCTGCCGAGCCGTCCCCGAGTGGTACTAGAATTTCTTTGAGTCGGACCGTCCTCCCACTGGCCTCCCGACTAAGAAACTCTTTCTCAAGGAATACCCTGTTCCGAGAAACAAACACTTTGTTCTCTTCGCGATAGTAGAAGTTGTATCCCAAGGTTTCCCACGGATATCCCATGAATATGCATTTGTCTGACTTGGGTGTAAGCTTGTCTGACATAATTCGCTTCACAAATGCTTCACAACCCCAAATCTTTAGAACAGACAAACTGGGACTCTTCCCGGTCCACATCTCATGTGGTGTCTTGTCTACGGATTTTGATGGTACCCTGTTAAGTGTGAAAGCTAGAGTTTCTAGAGCGTATCAGCAGAATGACAAGGGTATATCCGATTTGCTCATCATAGATTGAACCATGTCCAACAAGGTATAATTGCTCCGTTCCAATACGCCGTTTCTCTATGGCGTACCCAGAGGTGTGAGTTGAGGTACTATATCTCAGATTTTCAGATGATCATGAAATCCTGGCTCATGTACTCACCTCCACAATATGATCGTAGAAGTTTTATAGTCTTTCCGTGCTGATTCTCAACCTCGTTCTGAAACGCTTTGAACTTTTCAAAGTTTCGGACTTGTGCCTCATCAAATAGATATATACATATCTACTCAAGTCATTGGTAAAAGTCACGAAGTACTGATAGCCACCTCTGGCAGTTGTGCTCATTGGACCACACACATCACTATGTATAAGTTCCAATAGCTCGGACGCCCTCTCGCAACTCTTTGCGAAAGATGATTTAGTCATCTTGCCGAGAAAGCGTGATTCACATGTCTCGAACGACTCAAAGTCGGGCGAAGTTAGGAGCCCATTGATACGTCTCCAACGTATCTATAATTTTTGATTGTTCCATCCTATTATATTATCTATTTTGGATGTTTAATGTGAAATAATATGCTCTTTTATATTATTTTTGGGACTAACCTATTAACCGAAGGCCCACTGCAAGTTGCTGTTGTTTTGCCTATTTCAGTGTTTCGCAGAAAAGGAATATCAAACGAAATCCAAACGGAACGAAACCTTCGCGAGGATATTTCTTGGAACAAACGCAATCCAGGAGACTTGGAGTGGAAGTCAAGGAAGCAACAAAGCGGCCACGAGGCAGGAGGGCGCGCCCAGGCAGGTAGGGGCGCCCCCACCATCTTGGGCCCCTCGTAGCTCCACCGACCTACTTCTTTCGCCTATATATACTCTTATACCCTGAAAACATCCAAGGGAGCCACAAAACCACTTTTCCACCGCCACAACCTTCTGTACCCGTGAGATCCCATCTTGGGGCCTTTTCCGCGTGATCTGCATCGACACCATAGCCTCTCCGATGATGTGTGAGTAATTTACCATAGACCTTCGGGTCCATAGTTATTAGCTAGATGGCTTCTTCTCTCTCTTTGGTTCTCAATACAAAGTTCTCCTCGATGTTCTTGGAGATCTATTCGATGTGATATTTTATGCGGTGTGTTTGTTAAGATTCGATGAATTCTGGGTTTATGATCAAGATTATCTATGAACAATATTTGATTCTTCTCTGAATTCTTATATGCATGATTTGATATCTTTTCCAGTCTCTTCGAATTATCGGTTTAGTTTGGCCTACTAGATTGATCTTTCTTGCAATGGAAGAAGCGGTTAGCTTTGGGTTCAATCTTGCGGTGTTTGATCCCAGTGACACAAAGGGAACCGACACGTATTGTATTGTTGACATCGAGGATAAAAATATGGGGTTTATATCATATTCCTTGAGTTTATCCCTCTACATCATGTCATCTTTCCTAATGCGTTACTCTGTTCTTATGAACTTAATACTCTAGATGCATGCTGGATAGCGGTCGATGTGTGGAGTAATAGTAGTAGATGTAGAATCATTTTGGTCTACTTGACACAGACGTGATGCCTATGTTCATGATCATGCCTAGATATTCTCATAACTATGTGCTTCTCTATCAATTGCTCGGCAGTAATTTGTTCACCCACCGTAATATATGCTATCATGAGAGAAGCCACTAGTGAAACCTATGGCCCCTGGGTCTATTTTACATCATATTAATTTCCCATCAACTAGCTATTTCTGTCGCCGTTTATTTGTCACATCCTAGCTAGTTCATGCATTAGAGTGTTGCATCATGTTTACTTTTCCAGAAACTTGAAATGGGGATGACAGAACCCCCAAAGACCTAATTCTCGAAAACAACTAGGGTTTACTAAAATCATTTTCAATGAACCTGAAATGCCCTTCTAAAAAGTCCACCCTTTTTGTCTTGGGTTAGAACCTCTGACAAAATGGGTTCACAATTTTCTAGGTCATCAGAAGATCATTGAATTAAATCATATGTAACTTGCATTTGGGCATTTAAATGCTAGTAAATATTTTAAATGCCCAAATATTCCCAAACTGAAATGTTCCATGTTGGATATGTTCCATACAGAGAGCATGTGCAGTTTGGTGAATTTTGGAAATGCCTAGGTATTTTTAGAAATGCCACAAACTTGCAGAAATAAAAGAAAACAGAAGATAAAAGGAAAATAACTTACCTGGCCGCAACCCACCAGCCGGCCCACACAGCGGCCAGTATTTGTCTGGCCCGTGCCGACTGCTTCGTCCCCCGCCAGTGCATGGAGGTGACGCCTTGGCGTCTGTGAGCTTCGCCAGCGCCACCTCCTTCCCGCCCGCGCCCCTGGACACCTGGGCGAGCTCCACATCGCCGCCCCGACCCCCAGGACACATCCATTCGCCCCTACCTCTCTCCCTCGCCCTCTCCCGCCATGGTCGACGCACGCGCCGCCGCGAAAGCTCATCGCCGACGTGACTCCGGCCACCCACCGGCCACACCACCATGCTCAACACACTCACCGCATCGTGGGGGACCCGTAGCACCACCGCACGCCCCTTGCCGTGCCCCCTAACGATGAGCCCGAGCTCACCCGAACACCGGCACCCGCACAGCTCGTCACCGGCGACCCCGAGCCCAACTACCACCACCACTCGACGCGGCTTACACCCCGCATCACGTAGACGTGCTCCACCGTCGTTTTGGTCACCGGAGCACGAAACCCGCACCCCACCGCCGCGTCTGGCCTCGCCGGTGGCTAAATGGCGGCGAGTTGACCAGCTGACCGCTGATTGGGTGGGCCCAGTTTGACCCCCTGGGTCACTGACGTGTGGGCCCCAGGCCACTAACTAAACTAAGTTAGTATTAGTTTAACGCTAACTAAACTTAGTTAGTTTATTTGACACTGACAGACGGGACCCATAGGTCAGGGTTGACCTGGACCGTCTCTGTTGACTGATGACGTCACCCTGACGCTTAATCTTGTGTGATAAATCATTCTTCGGAATTATTCTTATACAGGAAATTCTGGAAAATACTACAAACTTCAAAAATTCATAGAAATTAATCTGTAACTCCAAATGCAAAGATTTATATATGAAATTTGATCAGAAAAATCCAATCTTTCCATCTGTACTGGTTGCATGCATGTCAGAACACTTTAACCTTGCTGTTTAGATGAAACAATTAAATGCACTAATATGACCTCTTATTTTGAGTTTGCATTTGAATCCTTGATTCAAATGAACTCAAACCAATCTGTTCTAAGTTGCATTAGCCAAAACACACTCATTTTGCCATGTCATTGCATGCATCATATTGTTGCATACTGCTTTGTGATGATTGTGTTTCGATGTGTTCTTTGTGGTAGGTTCTGCTTCCGAGGATATTCACGAGTATCCAACTGAGGGGCAGTATCCCACTACCACTCTGTCATGCAAGCAACCCATTGATCATTTCGATACAAACCCATCTTATTGCTTCTGCTCTCGTTTACTGCATTAAGACAACGCGTTTCAAACAGCTGTGTGTTGTGGTAGTTGAACCCACTTCCTCTGCATGACCTGTCATTGCCACAGTAACTAGATGAAACCAACTAGCATGTGTAGGAGTTGATTGAGCCATGTTTGTGTTTCCTACCATGCTATGCTTGCATGCTTAGAGTCGTGTCAGGTCTGGCTCATCGGGGTGATGAACTAGAGTGAAAGGTTGTGTCGGTAATAAGAGTGAAGTGTTGAACATGTTTTGGTAAAGGTATCGATGAGAGGCCATGTAGGAGTACATGCTGGGTTGTTTCATTGAGACCGTCCTTAAGAACTGGGATCTGTATGCGTGATTTAAGATTCAGCTACTACCACACATTGGGATCCTTAATTGACTCTCTCGACTTATTAACCACCCCCGTCCTCTGTCTAGGAGTTGCAAGTAGTTTCTGGTGTTTGTAGTTGCTGGAGGCCGTGCGCAGCGCTGACCTTAGGGGTGGGTTGTGATGCAGTAGGCTCGTGGCCAGGAGTAACGAGTCGCCCGTTTGTTGTCTCGGGAACCCTGCACACATCATTTGGGGCCGTTGAGGACACCCCGGCCGGATTTCCTTGCGGATGGAACCCGAATAGGCGATAAACCTGGACTTGGGACTCGTGTGTTTAGTCAGGTCGTGGCCGACACCCTCGCTGGGATTCCGCTTGAAGGTTGTCGAGTACATGTCGTGTAAACGGCGATAACTGGTGGAAGCATGTGTGAAGAAGTACACCCATGCAGGGTATAAAACTATTCGAATAGCCGTGTCCGCGGTAAAGGACTACTTGGTCGCTTATGCAGTTCATAGACAAGTTAATGGTTACTACTAAAAGACTCAAGATAAGTGTGAGTACCGCGGATGGCCCATTCGTAAGATGAAGAGGGAGGATCCACGGTGGAGTATTGTGATGGTGATTAGTGGACTCATGTGCGAAAACTATTTCACAAGTGGTGTCTCGTAGGATAGCTTAGCCAAGAGTCAAAGCTGGCTTGCTGCAATAACTCCACTACCTTTTTGAGAATGTGCATGTATAGTAGGATCTGTTGTAAGACTTGCTGAGTACATTTGTACTCATGTTGCTTTAATTACTATTTTCAGACGACAATGTCGCCCCCTCCGATGGGTTCTATGTAGATCTCGACATTGACGAGTGACTTGCCACCCAGGTGGTGATCTGAGCTTGTGAAGGGCCTATGTAGATAGACAGGCTTCGTCAAGCCTTCTTTCTTTCTAGTGTCTGTACTCAGTCTAGTTTTCTTCCACATGTGCTTGTATGTTTGTATGACTTGAGTGTCAGGTCATGTGACCCCTATCTGTATGAACATGTTATGTATGGCTCTCCGGAGCCTTTAAATAAAGTACTATGAGTTTTAGAGTTTTGTTGTGATGCCATGTTGTATTTACACATATCGAGCATATTGTGTGTATGATTGAAATGCTTGCTATGTGTGGGATCCGACAATCTAGTTGTTTATTCTTTGCAGCCTCTCTTATGGGGAATTGTAGTCTAGTGCTTCCACGAGCCATGGTAGTCCGCTACAGCCCGGTTCACCGGAGTCCTGCTAGCCCAGCACTACTGCTCCGGAACACTTGACTCGCCGGCATGTGTTTCACATCTTTCATGTGTCTGTCCTTTCGAGGAAATGTCACGCGGTGACATCCGGAGTCCTGCCTAGCCTGCTACAGCCCGGTTTCCCGGAGTCCTGTTAGCCCAGTGCTGCAGCCCAGATTCACACGCTGCTGACCGACATGCTCGATGTTGATTCATGTATGCATGTCCCCGTAAGTTAGTGCCGCTTTGGGTTCACGACTAGCCATGTCGGCCTGGGTTCTCTGTCATATGGATGCTAGCGACACTATCATATACGTGAGCCAAAAGGCGCAAACGGTCCTGGGCCATGGTAAGGCGACACCCGTGGGAATACTGTGCGTGGGGCCGCAAAGTGATATGAGGTGTTACAGGCTAGATCGGTGTGACTTAGAATCAGGGTCCTGACATTATTTTACAATCTTTATTTTTCAATCTATACAACAAAAATACCAAAAATATTTATCTTATTATCTTTATCAGATCTCACTTTTCCAAATGGCCATGAAGGGATTGACAACACCTTTATCATGTTGGTTGCAGGGTTCTTGATTGTTTGTGCAGGTACTAGGCGATTTGCGTGTAGTCTCCTACTAGATTGATACCTTGGTTCTCAAAAACGGAGGGAAATACTTATGCTACTTTGATGCATCACCCTTTCCTCTTCAAGGGAAAACCAACGCATGCTCAAGAGGTAGCACCCATCATCATGGAGCTTCTTCATGCGTTTTAGACTAATGTGTCCAAGCCGGCAATGCCAGAAGTATGTCAGATTTATCTCATTAGGCTTATGCCTCTTGACATTCACGTTATAGACCGGTTCCAGTTCTAGATTCAATATAAATAGCCCATCAACAATGGGTGCATAGCTGTGGAACATACCCTTCAAATAAAACGAACAACCATTTCCCTTTAAATTGAATTCATAATCCTGGCTCATCAAACATGTGGCAGAAATAATGTTCCGACTAAGTGTAGAAATGTAATAACAATTATGCAATTCCAAAATAAATCCTGAAGCAAGCTGGAGCTGCATCGTGCCGACCTCCAACGCAGAAACTCTTGCTTTGTTGCCGACCCTGATGTCAATCTCCCCTTGTGCCACATGCCTAGTTCTTACCAGCCCCTGCATCGAGTTGCAAATATGAACAACTGATCCGGTATCATATACCCAAGAGCTACTAGGTATGTCAGCAAGGCAAATGTCTATAACATATGCAAAAAGTGTACCTTTGCCTGACGAAGCATTTCCGGCCTTCTTGCCATGCTCTTCAAGCCACTTGATACAGTTCCTCTTCTAGTGACCGGTCTCCTTGCAATGATAGCAAATGGTCTTCGAGTCCAGTCCAGACTTCAGCGCAGCGGCGGAGGTTACCGTCTCCGTGCCCTTTGCCTTAGCCTTTTTCTTGAACCAACTCTTCTTGAACTTGGCCGATTTCTGCACCATCAACACTTGATGCGTGCCTTTCCTAATATCCTGCTCTGCCACTTTGAGCATCCCATGAAATTAAGTGATCTTCTTATCCATGCCATGCAAACGATAGTTCTAGATGAATGTTCCATAGCTAGACAGAAGAGAACCCAGGACTGCATCAGTAGCTAGCTCATCCAAGAGCAGGAAGCCCAACAGATCCAAAGCTTGCACATATCCGATCATCTTGATCACATGTGGGCTCAGTGGATTACCTTCCTTCAGCTTGCAATCCATCAAGGATCACCAGACGTTGAACCTTTCAGTCCTAGCCTGTGTCTCAAATATGCTCTTGAGACTCTCGATCATATCGTAAGCCTCAACATTTTTGAAATGTTGCTGCAAATCGGGATCCATACAAGCCAGCATTAGACAACTGATCTCCGTTGATTCATCAACGAGTTTCTCGTAGGCATTCTTAGTTGTGGTATTATCATTATTGGTAGGTTCCTCCAAAAGTGGATCCTCTAGAAGATGTTCCTTTTTATCGTGCTTGAGAACAATTCTCTGATTTCTATACCAGGTGGTAAAGTTTGTTCCATTCAGTTTATCCTTTTCCAGAAATGATTTGAATATGCAAAGTTGGGTTGAGCAGGTGGTGCAATTGATTTACAACAGAAAATATGCAATCAATAAGCAATGAGTTTATGTAGAGTAATTCAAGCCTTAAAATAAATACTCCCACTGAAGATGGCATCCGTCCGTAAACTCTCAGTGATTCAGGATCCGACTAGCACATGCGACTAGTGAGCTTCAGCATCACTGCTAGACAAGATGCCTATCTGGTAAGCAACTCCTTGCTAATCGTATCTCTATATGAGTCCTGTCGGTCGGGAAGGTATCTCATACCCCGGCCCCCAACATTCTCTGCCACACGGCCCAAAACCGTTTTGATAGCCTTGTCAAGTTAACCTAATGCAGTGCATGTCCGTGTCCGACACGAGCCCTTCAGTTCAAGGATACGTAGCAGCACCCCAATTTTACAAGCCCACTACTAGACATACTTGACGTGCGAAGGTGCAACATAGGGAATGGCATATTGCTTGATATTAACGAGGGATCTTTCTACCATTCTAACATGCATAGAAAACAAGAAGCATACCAATCACAAATAAACATATATGTGAAATAGTATGGCTCCTTCATGGACATTTTTCCAGGTCGGCTCCGACTCCGATGACCATCTAGGAACCCCATCTTGTTTGTCACGCCGGGACGCCAAGCCACCAACCTGATCTCTATAATCCAACTACTACAACCAGTAATGAATTTTACATAGTGACAAGTCGACACGCAGGTCGTTATACAATAAACACTTTGGCTCCTGCCGGCTGATAAACATGACACGTAGGCCATGTATAATTTACACACATGCATCACATACACATGAGCCATACTATTAACATCAAACCTTGCAAAATAAAGTTATGCATAGAATCGCATTCTACCGGTTTGAGTGATCATGTACAAAATACAAGGTGCTACGCACACGGCGGTCCCTATCACATCTGAACTCTGATCACGCCGAATTTTCCGATCTGACCGATCTCATCGATCATCGCGAGTCTGATTCGGATTTACGTTTCACTGTTAACCCCGATGGTGGATACCGACCGGTATGAGAAGGTTGTGTCACGACCTCATCGATTCCGATCATCAGAAACATAGCCACATCGATCCCCTTGTGCAGTTGATCTCATCAACCGTGCACACAGCCGATCTTATCAACGACAACAGATCTCATCTGTCGCCTCCACATATCAAATATGCATACAATCTGAATCCAAATCCTATAGCAGAGGCTCTCATACCACTGTTGGGTTCTACGGTTGGGTGCGTCGACTTCAAATTAAAATTCCTACGCGCAGAACAACCAAGAACATGCTAAGGGAGATGGATCACGGTTCGTTACCACTAGATGCGCAGTGCCGTGCAGTGGAAGAAGAGTTGGGGCAGTGAGTCCGCGTGGATCGTCTCCTCCTTGTCCGATCTCCCTCGAACAGCCAGTCGTCGGTTCCCACGTACAGGTTCGTTGGACCGGCGCAAGTGCACTGCCTCTAACGGTATCCGTGCGTGCCGGAGGAACACCATGCGGCGGACTGCTAGGTCCGATCACACAGTCGGCAGCGAGTGGAGGTGGCTATTCGCAACACATGCAAACCCTAGTGACAGCGCCGAAGCGATCAACCGCATGAGTGTGCGGCACCTCCACTTTATATAGGCGTCCGTCGCGGGCTCAACACTTGGGCCTCGCATGGACCCTATATAAAGCCCATAAGTCTACTCGGCCACAACCCGAATACAGCTCGGATCACATCCGACCAGTGTCCTCGGATCCGACCTCGTAGGTTCCTTCCCTTAAGCGTGAGACCCCTTAGGTTCAAGCCGGCCTGGTCGCAATTCAGATCACCTCCGAACTGCACAGTTTGTAGCGGCCCCTAGCAAGGCATGCTGAACACTAAGTAGACTATGAAGCTGGTTAGGCGAACCTGTACGTCATACTTCCATTCGTTTTGCGACACGATGTATGTTGTCGGGATGAAGGCGAGTCTGTCATCCTTGTGCTAGCCCGACCTCTTTCTCGTTCATGTGATGCCGACCACAAACCGTATTATCTCATAATCCTTGTCGCATGGCCATGCTTATCCTGGTCGGATGACACGAGGGGCCCAGAGTATATCTCTCCTGATCGGAGGGGCAAATCCCATCTTGCTCGACCATGTGTCGTAGCATGGGTCTGGACAAGCCTGAAACCTACTTTTGTAGTCACGGAGTAGCGTTTGGTCGACACAAAGCAGGTCTGTCACCATCCTGAGTACATGCGCCAGCTCAGGTCTTAGGAAATAGAACATATGTTGTACTAGAGACTCACAGATGACTTATTGATGTGTCTCATAGTTGGGTCTGTACGACTCTGACCTTATCTCGACTCGGATCCGACTATTTCAAATCCGACCAGTCCCTCCAAGTCCATATTATCCGGTTAGCGTCCGATGCTCCATGGCTAGTGAGACCAAGCCATCGACCGTGTCATATGCTAGTCTAGTCGGTTGCGTGTCCACACAACCCTTTCGACTAGGGACCTTTTAGGACAGTAATCATACAATGCATAGTCCCACAAACAAGTCACGTACTTGCTGATATGCATCATTGATAATGTCCGAGGACTATCTTTATTCATAAACACATAGGAAATATCATCATACATGATTGCCTCTAGGGCATATCTCTAACAAACTTGTTATCGAGCTTTGTTTCAAACGCCTTCCCAATGCCATCTATCTTCTCCATGGCCTCTTCAAATATGTTGAGCACATCGTCCACCTGTCCATTCATCATTTGTTGAAACTTATCTTGAAGCTCCTTGTTCGTCAAGTTCTCCCAGACAATCTCGTCGGCTTGTGATCCTGCCATGGTTAGCAGCAATAGAACAGACAAGAATATGATCCTACAGACTTCTAACAAGTGGTCGTGGTGGGTGTCACAAATCCATTAAGCAAATCTCAAAATCTTACAAGTTCTTACCCAGCAGCAGGCGGTGATCGGTAAGCGTTGCAGTCAAAACTCTCAAAGCTTGGATAGAGCGATTACTAGGGAGAGTCAAACGGATGACGTAGATGTATGTGGAGCTAGAAAGGCTTATAATATGGTAGCAAAAAGGGTCAGCAATAATAAATTCAGAGGTGCAAAGTTGAATAAATGCTCAACGATGGTACTGTGCTGGTCCTAGGCTAGACTGTATTAGAGACGCGAGCCTAGAACACGAACAAAATCACGACGCGACACGTAAACAAGGGAAAAGCACACTCTGAAAAAAATCGCAATTTTTTTGGTGCTCTTTTTTTTGCGAAAAATCACTATAATGGTAAGTGTATCAAAACTCCTCTGAAGTCAAACTAACAGGATAGGCACATATTTTTTTTGACAATTTTTTGAGGAAATCAGGGCAGCGACGACGAAAAAGTGCGACAAAAAATCACTACGATGGCGAGTGTCTCAAAAGAATCAGAAAAGCCAAAAAACAGGATAGGGAAAAATATATTCGACTGCCGAAATTTTGGCCTAAAAACAGCCCGGGGGTCTCCAGACTTTTTTTTAACCTACTCAGGCAAAGAAAGACAAATCGGAAAATAGAGGGATCTCAAAAACAAACCTAATATGAAAAGAACTCGGATTGGTGGTGGATATATGGTGGTAGGATATGGTAGCGGTGGTGGGATATGGCACCTTTGGTGGGATATGGCAGCGGTGGTGGTATATGGTAGCGGCGGTATGATATGGCAGTGGTGGTGGGATATGGCAGCGGTGGTGGTATATGGCAGCGTTGGTGGGATATGGTAGCGGTGGTGGGATAGGGCAGCGGTGGTGGTATATGGTAGCAACGATGAAGGTAGTGCGGCGGCGGCGTGAGAAACTGTGACAGAACTCGAAACTCTAAAGGACTAGATGCTAAGACCAGCAACTACACGACGATGCAACCGCAAATTCAACAAAGCAAAACCCTAAAAAGATTATGCAAAGGCTCAGATTGGTTCAGATATGATGAACTAACCCTAATAATTTTTTTTGGGTTTTTCATGGACTGTGGGTATGAAGAACAGACTCGACATAAACTACGAAAAACTGTAAAATCTCACCGAGCAACCTGGAAATCTGATACCACTTGATAGAGGCAAAGGTGTCCCGTCTTTTGATGTGATGGTGGCTATCGTTTATGGTGGAGTAGACTTTGATGATCTGACTACGAACGTACGAGGCCGTCGCACGTTAGCAATCACTAAACCAACTCCGAGAGGTTATTGACCATGCTGGAGCACGATCAACCTGACCACGAGGGTCTATTTCCTGCGAGCAAACGAAGAACTAGCAAAAACTGAGATTGTAATCTGGATATAGCGAATATAAGTGGAAAGCTTTACTAATGAAGGTGGGGTTCTGTGACGCCTCTGTTTGGTCACTGAACACAAACAAAGTACGCGAAGTTGCAGCTATGCGAACTTTTAATCTAAACAAAACCCAAAGTCTAAATGGCGCCCTTAGGGTTGTATATATGGAGGAAGAGGGGGGAATTTCGTGGCCCTTGGATGAGGGGTTCGAAACCAACCCTAACTCTTGTTCCCCACACATACGGACTATAAAAACAACCTATACTTAAGTATTTCGAAATTACATGGTTTTGACCCAATAATAAGGTGACGCAGCACCTAGAATAGCCAATGGACGAAATTTATGAAGTGGCATCTTGTATATTTCGTCCAAGGCTTCATGCACTCATTATGGTGGCTTCAAAGTCCTAAAATCATCACTTGTAACTCCGATCGTGTTCCCCTTGCGCATATCCTCATCTCCATGCTTGGTCTTGCTCCAGTGTTCATCCCTCTTATCCATGCTAGGCCCTTCATTTGTAAGCAAAACAAATGTATCCAATTCAGGTAGCATCATATTGTCATCATTAGAATCATTACCAACAAACCAAAGTACCTGATAATTTAATTGGCGTGCGCGAGCTCTAGTAATTGGTCTAGTAGATGTAGCAGTAGGAGCTGTGGGTGTAACAATGGTATTGATGTCCTTATCACTCATGATCCACATGCAAGCAAAGTTGACACTCTTCCAAAATAGTGGGATTGACATAAATTAAAGTCATTACTTCTCCGAGCCCACTTTTATAAAAAAAATCATAAGATTGATCAATCTCCAAAGTAGTGAGATCATTATTTCATAAAGTTAACACTCTTCCAAACTCACTTTCAATATTATTGCAAACATTATTATCAATATCATATTCATCGTGAGGCTTAAACAAATTTTCAAGATCATAAGGCAATTCACCCCAATCATGATCATTGCAATACGTACTGGACATACCAAAATTAGCATCCCCAAGCTTGGGGTTTTGCATATTATTAGCACAATTTCCATTAATAGTATTTATAATAACATCATTGCAATCATTCTTTTGTTTCAAGGATCTATTGTGTATCACTTCATAAATTTCTTCTTTTAGCAGTTCATCACAATTTTCAAATTCATGAATTTCAATCAAAAGTTCATAAAGATAATCTAGTGCACTCAACTCACCAGCAATTGGTTCACCATAGTTCTATCTTTTAAAAATATTAGCAAGTGGATGAGGATCCCTAGGCCTTTTGCTTTCTGATTTCCAATAAACACGCAATAATACCAAGTGAACAAGCAAAGAAACCAAGTAAGACATAAAGGCAAACCAAAAGGCAAACAGAAAGAAGGCAAATATTTTTGTGTTTTTCTGAAAACATTTTAGAAGTGGGGGAGAGGAAAATGAGAGGCAAGTGGCAAATAATGTAAGTGCAAGAGATGAGAGTTTATGATTGGTACTTGGTAGGCTTCATGTAGAACCACCCCGGCAACGACGCCAGATTTTATTCCTACTACTTGAGCTTGCGTTTGTCGGTGTTCTAGGAACGGGGGTACCCAGACTTGCCTGCCTGCGGCCTCCGGCGTGGCTCAAGGAGTGGCCCAGTACGGCCCATCTTCATCAACGCAAGCTCAAGACCCTCGCGAGGGCCCAAGCCTCGCGGGCCGGACGACAGGAGGCTTCCTCAGGCACGGCCTCGTCAGGCTTGCTCGCGAGGAGGCAGAGAGATCAAGGCGGGGTACCTCATGAGGTGCCCATGAAGCAAGCCATGATGACTGAGGGCGCCAGGCGGGCGCCAGCCCGCGCAGTGTCCTCATTTCCCCTTTGGTGCAAAGGGGGCAAGCGCAGGCAAGGGTATCAAGCAAAGGCAACCATTTCGGTGCAACAAGACCAAGACCAGCAGAACAGCAGGAAGGAGGTCATAGTGGAGCCCAAGCCAGCGTCACCGTCAGAGTCTTTGACAGGCGAGGACCGACTTTAGTCAGGATAAGTGTACTAGATGTTCCCCTTCAAACTGGCCAATTGTTGGCGCCCTTCCCGCTCAATATTTGGGAAGAGGACCAGGGCCTTGCTCTATAAATAGGACTAGCCACCCACAAGGTATGGAGAGGAAAAAAGGGTCGAAACTATCACAACTAGAGGAGAGCGATCGGAGGATCTATCTGATAGAGCCCTAGCAGAAAGAGAGAGAAAGGCGATCGAACTCACCCAAGCAGTTCATTGCACCAGCTCAAGAACAGCCCCCTCGCGAGGCTGCCCTTCCCTTGTATTGTTCATCATCAGCCCTAGAGGCAATCCACCACACCACACACTGGAGTAGGGTATTACACCACAATGGTGGCCTGAACCATATAATCCTCGTGTCCCTTGTGTTGTTCTTTGTGTAGTTTAGATCCTTGCGAGGCGACGAGACATAGGTAGGTTGGAGGTGAGATCTCCGCGTGCACCCCAGAGTTCGTACCTAGAGGGTCTGCCGGGACCCGAAATCCGAAATTTGGCGCGCCAGGTAGTGGTGCACCGGAATACGCCTTCCGCCGCCCTACTTTTCGCCGCCCCTCGCATCCATGTCAGACGCTCGTCGAGCCCACGCCGAGCGTCGGGCCGCTCTCGCCACTCGCGTCGCCCAGACGGCCCCCGTCGGCGGCCACCCCCGCCGTTCCCCGTCGCCCGCCGTCAACGCTGCCACCGGCCCGACGGGGAATGAGCAGCAGGCGTCGTCTCAGCATCCTTCGGTGCGGCTGGAAGGCCGCACTGCCACCCCGTCGCTGGCTCCAGCCGGTTCTTTGTCCCACGCCCGTCGCACTCCTGCGGACGCGCACGCCGCGTTGCTCCTGGCGCGGGAACTCCTGCACTACCGTCCCGTCGACGACCTCTACGACGAGTGGCTCGCCCGCATCACCGAGCTCGTCAGCGCCGCTGGGGCTCCCCTGCGCCATCCCTCTCGCTGCACCACGCCCCGCCTTGCACGGGCGATGAAGCTCCGGGGGCGCCTCAGGCGCCTCCCCCTCAAGAAGGCGCCTTGGCCCCAAGGCGCGTGGCCCCTGGGCGGAACCCACTCTGTCCGGCACCAGCGCAGCAAGAGAAGAGCTGCCAAGAGATCCCTCGTCCCTAAGAAGCTACCTGTGTGCTCCCCGCACCGGCCCGACACGAACGCGCTCCTGCTCCAGCGCATCAAGACCCCGCGCTGGTCCTGGCGGCAGCGCACGGAGACCCCCAAGATCATGCCCTTCGTCACCAAAGGCCTCCCGTGGCCACTGCAGGCTGCCGCGCCTTCACCGCCGAGCTGCGCAGCGTGGCCTGGCCGGGCAAGTTCAAGCCAGACCTGCCCCCACGCTACGATGGCACGGCCGACCCTGCGGAGTTCCTCCAGCTCTACGAGCTGGGCATCGAAGCCGCCAACGGGGACGAGAAGGTCATGGTGAACTGGTTTCCCATGGCGCTCAAGGACGGTGCCCGCACCTGGCTCCTGAACCTGACTCCTGGCACGATCTCCTCCTGGAACGAGATGCGCACCCGATTCATCGCCAACTTCCAAGGCACCCGCGATCGGCCCCCGGCCATGAGTGACTTGCGCCGCATCAAGCAGCAGTCAGGGGAGACCCTGCAAAAGTTCATCCAACGTTTCAACAACGCTCGCCTTAAGATCCCCAGGGTGTCTGAGGAGGCCATCATCTTAGCCTTCTCCGACGGTGTGCGTGACATCAAGATGAAGGAAGAGCTCGCGATCCATGTAGACCTGTGCACCTCCCTGGAGTTGTTCAACTTGGCGAGCAAGTGCGCCAGGGCTGAGGAAGGACGCCTTTCCCTCCTCGAGCTACCGACTGTCGACCCAGAAGAGAAGAAGCCCAAGGTCAAGGACGTGAAGCGCAAGGGGCTGCCGTGCTTGCAGCAGAACCAGACACCAAGCGAGGAAGGGATCAGCCTGAGTCATCATAGAGCAGTCGGTACTGCATGTACCATGACCTCCACACCCACAACACCAACGAATGCCAAGAGCTCAGGGCCGTGCGGGACGTGCATGCCAGCCGACGCCCCGAGCACGGCGACCGGGGCTATGGCCGAGGAGGAGGAAGAGGTGGAGGACGATGGGAAGACCGTGGCCCTCGCCAAGGGTGGCGTGACCGACCTCGCGAGGACCGCTGGCAGGACCAGCCTCGCGAGGGAGGCTGGAGGGACCCGCCTTGCGAGGGAGGCTGGAGGGATCAGCCTCGTGAGGATCGCCCGCAAGGCAACGCAGGCCTCCCTCCTCTGCCACCGCAGCCAAGGAGAAATGAAGACCATCATCAGGACGAGGGGCTGGGGGCTTCCAGGAGCCCCACGCAATCGCTTGCATCCTGGGTGGAGCTCAGGCCTCAGCCTCTCAGCGCATCTTCAAGCAGTTCGCCCGCGAAGTGAATGCAGTCCGCCCCAAGCTTGAAGCCACACGCCCCCTCAGGTGGTCAGCGTGCGCCTTGACATTCAGCTCAGTGGATCAGCTCAAGTGCGCAGCCACAGCCGGAGTCCTCCCGATGCTTTGTTCCCCAATAATCAGCAATGTGCAAGTCACCAGGACCCTCATTCATGGCGGAGCAGGGCTCAATGTCCTGTCCGTCGAGACATTCAACAATCTCCAAGTGCCATACAATCAGCTTCAGCCAACCAAGCCTTTCTCCGGAGTCACTAATGGTTCCACAGTTCCCATAGGGCAGGTCCGCCTCCCTGTCACCTTCGGGACGCGCGAAAACTACCGCACCGAGCTCATTGACTTTGACGTCGCGCACATTTGCCTGTCGTACAACGCCATCCTCGGGTACCCAGCTCTGGCCAAATTCATGGCCGTGACTCATCATGGCTACAATGTCCTCAAGATGCCAGGAAGCGGCGGAGTCATCATGGTGCCTTGTGAAGAGAGAGACGCAGTGTGTTCCCTGGAGCGTGCTTTTCAAGCCGCGTCAATTGAAGACCCAGATCGCAGGAGCGGAGGGCTTCCCGAGGTGGTCCCTAAGAAGAAGAAGACATCCCCTGGTCATAACCCTCGGGAGGCAGGCCCCTCAGAGGGAGCGCCCATTCCAGGGGCGCCTCCTTCTATCGCATAGGAAGGCGCGCCCGGTGCCCTCCTCAAGCAAGGCTCGGGGGATCTCTCCTGGAGGGCCATTGACTTTGCTAAGATCACGAGGGAGGCGCTCGGGCACCACTTCGAGGCGTGTTTCAAAGCACGTTTCCCTCAAGAAGGAGCAAGGGAAGGAAGGCCAAACCCTCAGGAGTTCGTCAGCGAGATCATTCAGGAGCTGCAGGAGTCAAGAGTCATGAGTGGCAGCCGTTGCTTACCCACCGTAGCTCCGCATCCAGGCGAGGATGGTGGACGGCGCGTCTGCATCGACATACCAGGGCTCAACCGAGCCGCCTCTCAGGAGCGCCTCTGGCCCTCACGCGTGGGACGCTGCGAATGTCCACCCCAAAGCTATGTTCGCATGCCTGACGGCTTGCCGAATGCGGCTGCCGTGTGCCAGCGCCTCATGAGGAGCATCCTGGAGGCTCAAGTGGCCAGGCGTTCCGCAGTCCTGGCGGAGATGGAGATGGTCCGCGAGGAGCCACCAGCGCCTCCGGAGCCTCCCGAGGCTCCTGGGCACAGGGGCTCGTGAGGATCGGCTTCACTGGCGTATGACGTCCGCTACTTCAGCATCCCTTCATCTTCAGCATCATCAGGTGACTTCCTTCGAGTTTCACTTTTCAGCTGGGAGCGCCCTCAGGGCTGCATCATTCCCAGGCCGCGTGGGTCCATCCCTGCGGTGAGTATCCGTTTTGCTTATGTTCTTTACTTACCTTGTTGGGGGCGCCCCTCAGGCTGCGTTATCTCCAAGCTGCTCGGGCCAGACCCAGTGGCACATTCTTTCTCCGCACCTATCTAGTTGGACTTGCTTATCTATAACATGCTTGATCTAATCGCCTGCTCGATTGACACCTACCTTTAGAGCCGCTTTCGCTTTCGGGCACGGTGCACAAGACGTGCGGGTACATCCCTGCGATCGACAAATCTGGGTGGCTGAGCTCTGGCCGCGGCAGCACCGCAAGGCGCCACCTCACCAGGACCTCAGTGCCCCCGGTCACTCCCTTGGAGCGACCAATGGTTGGCTGGCAACCGTAACGATGAACCTTGTCTCCCCTTCTGATTGGTATGCAGGGCCTGCTCCGGGACTAACGCTGGTGGCCTCACGAGCCTTCTCTCCTCCTCTCCGTCGCGATCCGCTTGCACGTTAAAAGGGGGGCACCTGAGCATCGCGACTCATGGGCTCTTACTGGCTCTCCAGCCCTCACCTCCTGCCCTTGACCCACGGCATCGCGACCTGTCATACCAGCGGCGGCTGAGCTCGTTCGAGGGCCGGGACCTGAGGATGTAGAGCATTAAGGAAAGCACGGGGGAGAGGGGAAAAGCTCGCGAGGTCCCAACCCAGCAACACCGCAGTTGCCGTCACGTAGACACGGCACCACGTCGAACGCCGCTCCTAATTCGCAATATAAGTCACGTCAAAAACTGATCTGCCTCCGCGCTGAAACCCTCGCCTATTGCTCCTCTGTCAGGGCAAAGCTGCCTGCCTTTCTCGCCCTGCGGAGGCTGCTTGAGCGCTAAAGGGGACCTCCTGAGCATCGCGACTCAGGGGCTCTTACTGGACCTCGGGCCGCTCACCTCCTGGCCTTGACCCACGGCATCGCGACCTATCATACCAGCGACGGCTGAAGCCTACCTGGGGACCGGGGCCTGTCAGCGCAGAGCACCAAGACCTCATGAGGAAAGAAAGGGGGAGCTGAGCTAGGACAAAACGAGCATCTCGCACCAATTCACCATAAGGACATAATATTCACAAAAACATGGCCAGCGCCTTACATACCCCCGCCGGGTGCTACTTCGATTCTTTGCAGGAAATAGAAGGTGTTATTCCTAAAGAGCACTAACTACGCGCGTCTCCACAAGAGACGCCATCATCAACAGTGGGCCGCCACGCCCCGGCGCCAACCCTATCCGGATCAGTGGCCTGACGGGCCCGCCCTGCTCCGGGAGCGACGCGCGCTCGGGCGCTTGTAGCTGTCGTCGCTCGTCTCCGGAGTCTCGAAGAGCTCGGTGGAGTCGCTGGACCCTCCGACGCCTCCGCTGCCCGAGGAGCTGCTGGGGGAGCGATCGGCGAGCCTAGTCCTCGCCATGGCAGGGCCCCGGCTGCCCTTCTCAGGGCAGCACTCCAGCCGGCGTCCCTCCGCATCGAAGACCTTGAAGAACATCAGGGAGGCGGCGTCGTACTCCAGGTGGATCACGAGGGCGCCCCTCGTCTGGCAGATCTGGGCGATCTCGCCCTAGCCTCGGGTCATGAAGACCTTGCCCGGAGAGACGACCGCAACCTCCGCTACGGTCGCAGGGGTGCTGCAGCCAGCATGCTGCAACCAGAGCTCCAGAAAGCCCCTCTACGGGATCTCGAAGGCGAAGGAGGGAGGAAGGCGAATCCAAGTCTGAGGAGGCATGGCGGCGTGGAGCACAAACTCTCAGGAGGAGCCCTCGGCATGGACTCCGGGAGGAACAACGCGCACCGCCGTGACCCGCTGACACCGACGGCGGCGTCGTCCGCGTCGCCCGGCATCAACTCCTTCAGCGCCCTCAATGCGGGCGTACAAGGGAAGAGGGAACCCAGGCGGTGGCCTCTCGTACCATGGCCTCGACACCTCCTGCCAAGCACCCCCTTCTCGCGGCAAGAGGCGAGCCGTTTCTTCGGAGGAAGCGGGACAGGATCCTCTCGGGGGGCCTTCCCCTTCTCTTCGGCAGAAAACCGATGGACCGGTGCCATTGGCGTATGGTGAAGCAAGGGCGGAGAAGAAGATGGAAAGGAGCAGGAAGGATAGGCTGGAAGGGCTCTCGCCGTTCCGTACATATAGTCGGAGGAGGCCAACCGTCGGCCTCCGCGATCACAGGTAATCATGACCCGTTTTGCATGCAGGGACTTGTCAATTCATGCAGTCGCCGAGGCGTCGTGGGGAGCAGGGACGCCCGTGTCCAATGAACCGCCACGCGGCGCCCAAGGCCGCAGGCTGTTGGGGCCCGCGACGCTTCGCACTTGCCCCTTCACTTCTCTGCTAAGCCAAGTCCAGGCGCGCCTTGGGCCCGGGGGCTACTGTCGGCGTTACAGGGCAGGGGTACCCAGACTTGCTCGCCTGCGGCTGCTGGGCGTGGCTCAAGGAGTGGCCCAGTACGGCCCATCTTCATCAACGCAAGCTCAAGACCCTCGCGAGGGGCCAAGCCTCGCGGGGCGGACTACAGGAGGCTTCCTCAGGCACGGCCTCGTCAGGCTTGCTCGCGAGGAGGCGGAGAGATCAAGGCGGGGTACCTCACGAGGTGCCCATGACGCAAGCCATGATGACCGAGGGCGCCAGGCGGGCGTCAGCCCGCAAAGTGTCCTCATTTCCCCTTTGGTGCAAAGTGCGCAAGCGCAGGCAAGGGTATCAAGCAAAGGCAACCATTTGGGTGCAACAAGACCAAGACCAGCAGAACGGCAGGAAGGAGGTCATAGTGGAGCCCAAGCCGGTGCCACCGTCAGAGTCTTTGACAGGCGAGGACCGACTTTAGTCAGGATAAGTGTACTAGATGTTCACCTTCAAAATGGCCAATTGTTGGCGCCCTTCCCGCTCAACATTTGGGAAGAGGAACAGGGCCTTGCTCTATAAATAGGACTAGCCACCCACAGGGTAGGGAGAGGAAAAAAAGGGTCGAACCTATCACAACTAGAGGAGAGCGATCGGAGGATCTATCTGATAGAGCCCTAGCAGAAAGAGAGAGAAAGGCGATCAAACTCACCCAAGCTGTTCATCGCACCAGCTCAAGAATAGCCCCTCGCGAGGCTGCTCTTCCCTTGTACTGTTCATCATCAGCCCCAGAGGCAATCCACTACACCACACACTGGAGTAGGGTATTACACCACAACGGTGGCCTAAACCAGTATAAACCTCGTGTCCCTTGTGTTGTTCTTTGTGTAGTTTAGGACCTTGCGAGGAGACGAGACATAGGTAGGTTGGAGGTGAGATCTCCGCGTGCACCCCAGAGTTCGAACCTAGAGGGTCTGCCGGAACCCGAAATCCGACAGCGTTGATTTTTTCCTTGAAGAGGAAAGGGTGATGCAGCAAAGTAGAGATAAGTATTTCCCTCAGTTAAGAACCAAGGTATCAATCCAGTAGGAGGTACAAGCAAGTCCCCAATATATGCACCTGCACAAACTAACAAGCACTTGTGCACAACGCGAAAAATGTCTATCCCTTCGCGGTCACTAGCAAGAGTTAGATCTGATAGAGATAGATATAAAAGATAAGTAAAAGGCGAAGTAAGTAAATATAAATAAATTGCAGCAAGGTATTTTTGGGTTTTTGGTTGTATAGATCTGAAAATATATGATGAGAAACAAACCCGGGGACCATAGTTTTCACTAGAGGCTTCTCTTGAAAGAACACGTGCGGTGGGTGAAAAAATTACTATTGAGCAATTGATAGAAAAGCGCAAAGTTATGACGATATATAAGGCAATGATCATGAATATAGGGATCATTTCTATGACATGTAGACCGACTCCTGCCTGCATCTTCTACTATTACGCAACACAACGACCGCTATCCAGCATGCATCTAGTGTATTATAACAAGAACGGAGTAATGCCTTAAGCAAGATGACATGATCTAGAGGGATAGGTCCAATCAGTATAGTAAACCCCCTATCTTTTTATCCTTAATGGCAACAATACAAATACGTGCCTCGCTACTCCTACTGTTACTACGTGAGGACACCGTAAGATTGAACCCATCAAAAAGCACCTCTCCCATTGCAAGAAAAACTAATCTAGTTGGCCAAACCAAGTTGATAGATCGGAGAGAAATACAAAGCTATCTTAATCATGAAAGAAAGAGTTTAGAGAAGACTCAAATAATATTCATAAATAATCTGATCATAAATCCAAAATTCACCGGATCATAAAAATGCTCCGCAAAAGAAGATTACATCGAATAGATCTCCAAGAACATTGAGGAGAAGATTGTATTGAAGATGAAAGAGAGAGAAGAAGCCATCTAGCTACTAGCCATGGACCTGTAGGTCTGTGGTAAACTACTCACAAATCATGAGAACAGAAGCTTGCCGCGGTGAAAAAGTATTTTTGGTGTGCCCTCTGACATAAGGGTAATATTGGGTATTTATAGAGCAGAGATTAGGGTTAGAAGAACTACGAGGGCCCCATGAGCCTAGGGGCGTGCCCCTAGTGCTTGTGGATCTCTCGTGGGTCTTTTGGCCTCTTCGCTATGCTTCGTGGTTGTCTTCAGGTCCATGAAAAATCCTCAAAAAGTTTCGTTCCGTTTGGTATTGATTTTCTGTAAAAGACAAAAACAAGGAAAAAACAGCAACTAGAACTGGGCACTAGGTTAATAGGTTAGTCCGAAAAAATGATATAAAATAGCATACTAATGCATATAAAACATCCAGGATGGATAATATAATAGCATGGAACAATAAAAAATTATACATACGTTGGAAACGCACGTATCACTTGTCTAGAATACTATCATAAAAATCGCCTATTCACCCCCCTCTAGTCGATAACCAACACTTTCAATTTTTATCAGAGCGAGGTACTCCCTTGTTCTATGTGATTCGGTTTAACCACCTGGATTTTTAGTTATGTCGATTCCAGGGATACTAAAGGTCTCAGCTGCGTGCCGTGTCTCTTCGATGGCACTGATTACCCCTATTGGAAGAATAAGATGCGCATGCTTCTTGAAGCCATGGGCAACGACCTCTCGTTTCTCATCAAGACTTGTGTCCCCAAAGTCAGTGAAGGTGTCACCACTACTGATGTGAAGAGGTTCGCACAATTTGACCCGACCACCAAGAACATCATTTGTGGTCATCTGACCAAAGGGCAGTATGGTCGTGTTTGTGCTTTAGGGTCTACGAAGCTAGTCTGGGACTCGCTATACAAGGTCATCGAAGGCGTCTCAACTTAGAGAGACTCAGGAATCAATGTTCATCGCAATCTCTTCAACCGCTTCAAGAGGCTTGCCAATGAGAATATCGAGCTCACCTTTGACCGTCTTACTGATATCACCAACAAGCTTCGTGCACTTGGCTCCACTGAAATCACCAAGCACGAAGTGGTGAAGAAGCTACTAAATTACTTGACAGCCCATTTGAAACCCTATCACTGATGATCCAAGAACTTCTAGATTTAAAGGAGGTAGATCCTTCTGATTACTTGAAAGGCTCAATACTCATGAATTCCAGCTATTTGAGAAGAGAGATATCTATGGACCTAACTATGGGCGATCCCGCGCTTTGAAGGCAAAGGATATCTTCATCTGAAGACTTTGATTGTAGTTCAAGTGGCCCTGAGACTTTGGCAAAGAACTTGTAATGTTGTGAGGAAGTTCCAAAAGTTCTCCAAGAAAAACTACTTCGGAAAGTCTTCAAAATCCATCTTGAAGAATGTTGAGACTTCCACTCATGAGTACAAAAAGAGAACCTAGCACAAATGCAAGAAGCCAGGCCATTACATATCTGAATGTCCTAAATGGGAAAAGGAAGCCAAGAAAAACAAGAAGAGCGAGGAATATGACTCTAACAATAATAATAATAAGAAGTTCCCAAAGTCTTCTTCAAAGTATTCATCTCATCTCGCGAAGCTCGTGCATTCATCGGCAAAGAAATAGATTCAGAGGAGGAGTCTGCTTGTGAGGAGGCGGAGGTGGAATCTGAGGAGGAATCTGATTCAGACGTGGCTAGCCTGGCTCTAGCTTCAACATTCGTCACCAATCCATCTTCAACACTGAAGACAATGGTCACGCCACCGACACTGAAGCTAATGAGGACGACAACTCTGCTCCTACCTACTTCATCATGGAAAGAGACACAAAGGTAAATTCGCATGATGCCTACTTTCAGACCTCGAGTGAAGATGACTCTAAATGTGAATCCAAACCTCGCTATAAGACACTTGCTAAGATTGCAACTGAACAACAAAGTGCTATGGAAAAGATTCAAAAACTGTCATACAAAAGCAATGACCAGTTAGATGAGGAAGTGAATCACAGCCAGTCATTAATCGAAGACATAAAAAATCTTCTAGTTAAGTATGAGGAACTTTAAAGACATCATGAAACCCTCTCTGCTGATCATGAGAAGCTTTCCTACAATTAGTTTCAAAGGAAGGAAGATCTAGAAAAAATGAGAGCGTCTCATGATGATCTTCGAACGGAAAATGATTCACTTCTCGTTCAACACATAAATTCTGCTCAGGAAAAATTTGTGCCACCTTGCTTGAAATGGCTTGAGCATGATAATGTTACTTCCTCTGCTGAATGTTCAAATGCTTCTGAGATAGCAATGTCTTCAACTCCTGCTTTGGTAACTAACCACTCTCCTGAGGAAACCACTACTAACGTTGATGAGAATTCTAGGTTGAAGACATTGCTTGAAACAAGCATGTACAAAAGCCTCAAAGGGCATCAGACTCTATGTGATATCCTCAAGAAGTAGATTCTGAACCGAAACCCAAGGAAAGAGGGTGTTGGTTTCTAGAGGAAAATGAATGTTGATGGGTCCTAATAGAAGGCTGAGCAGTACCCCAAAACCACATGGGTTGCTGCAAAGGGCCCGTCAGTGGATGAATCCACATTATCTGGTTTTTATTGTGCCAACCCGATCATCATTGATGAGTCCTTTGACTCCAACTATAAACTGTTCAAAAATCAGAATGGTGAAGTGTTTTCCAGTTTTATTGGAGCTAACTACAAGAATGGTTCCCTTATGAAGAAGATGTAGCTTCCCGTGAATATCATCATGACACCACCAGGGAAGAAGACAAACCCTAGACCAAAGTCTTCATATGGCCCAAAGTCTTCATACAAACAGAGGACCTCATATGGTCACCCTAACACGAATGTTTTGCAGGGAAACTATCATCAGGCTCGTGAATATGAGCACATTTCTTCGAACCACCATGTTCACAAATCAAAGAACTTTTCTGCTTATTCATTTGAGTACTATTCGCCTCCTGCAAAACTATTTGCTAGCGATTAAAATCTAAAATTATCATATGCTACACTTAGACTAATTGCTTGTAAGCCACCTTCAGATGTGGGTGGATATGAAGAATTAACTTCTCTTGCAGGGACGGGTCTCCAGCAAAAAAGCATTGGTTTCTGAAGACAATGTTGGGGACCTAAAAACTCTTGTTGGAAGCAAGATAAAATGTCAAAATGCTCTTACCATTTATTTCGTCCATGGTTTTCCTTATGATAGTCCTACTATATCCTCCACTAAACTTACCTATGACGAACACCTTTATAGATACATGTTCTTTCTTCACAACAGTCTTGGTGAAGAATATCCTACTAACTCCACTATAGGGTACAACTCCGAAAGCTACTGAATTAGTGGCCGAAGTATTCTCATGGATTCTACTCTTCAACCGTCTTCAAAAAGCCATATCACATTCGCTGACATCGGGAAAAGTAAGGTATTTTGTGTAGGTAGGGTTGCTATCTCAAAGGATCAACACATGGATAAGGTTATTATTGTTGAAGCCCTTGGATATAACCTAATGTTAGTCTGAATGCTTTGTGATATTGATATCATTGTGATCTTTGGAAAATATCGATGTCTTATGCTAATGGCTTCTGACAAATCTCAAGTATTCGAAGATTATCGCATAGGTGACTTGTTAATGGTAGATTTTTCCAGAGGACCACAGCATGATGTATGTCTTCTAGCAAAAGATTCAGACTAGTGGCTTTGGCATGAAAGGCTAGGACATGGGAGCATGAGGAACTTGCACACCCGTGTGAAGAAGAAGCATATCATTGGGATCAAGGACATCAAGTTTAAGAAAGATGACCTGTGTGGAGCTTGCGAAGTTAGGAAGATGACTAGGGAAAAGGACCTCTCGAAGTCAATCATGACGGCAACATGTCCCTTTGAGCTACTACACATGGACACTACTGGAATCTGGCACTTTGCCATCTGCCATGGCAGATGGCAAAGGCATGGTCGGCGGATGGCAAAGGCTTTGCCATCTGCCAGCAGATGGTAAACAGTTTATGCGAAACCTCGCCAAGAACGCTTCTTTGCCATCTGGCGGCTGATGGCAAGAGCTCGCCTTTGCCATCACCAGGAGATGGCAAAAGCCTCTTATGAGGTTAGCCCGTTAGAAGGCTAACGGCATACTTTGCCGTACGCCAACAGATGACAAAGGCTGCAGGCTCTTTGTCGCGCCAGATGGCAAAGGCTTGAACTCTTTGTCGTCTGCCGCCGAGATGGCAAAGGCTGCATGCTTTGCCGTCTGCCGTGAGATGGCAAAGAGCTTTGCCATCTATTTGGCAGATGGCAAAGGGCCCAAATAGGCCAGCCCAAATTTTACATGTAGATGACAGGTGGCCTCTTTGCCATCTGCCGGTGATGGCAAAGTGCCTATATTGCCCCATTTAATTTTGTTTTTCTTATATCAATTCATTTTCACAGAAAATCAAACACAAATATATTTATATGACCAATATAGCATATTCAACACATATTACCAATAGTCATGAACACATATATATCGAACACATATCCAACACATGTTACCAATAGTAGCAAGTTTCATCCATACATATACATAGTTTCATCAATATTACAGGTTTCATCATAGGTAGCAAGTTTCACAAAGTCAAAACAAAAACTAAAGACAAGCACTCCATCAACCCAAGCTTCCGTGATCTGAAGCTAATCTACAAAATGGGAAAGAAGAAAGTTAGAAGAAGAAGACTAGAAGAAGAAGATTATTATGATGCAACTAAAATGTGAACATTATTATGATGCAACTTATATCTGTAAAATAGGTCATTTTGGAGCTAAGTATGGTTATTATGTCACTTTTGAGCTAACTAAGCATATTAAGTCATTTTGGTGTAAAAAAATGCTAAGTAAGGTCATTTTGGAACTAATAAGTTTATTATGTCATTTTGGAGCTAGCTAAGCATATGAAGTCATTTCGAGCTAAAATATGTCATTTAAGTAAGTCATTTCAGAGCTAGCTAAGCATATTAAGTCATCTGGAGGAAAAAATGCTAAGTATAGGTCATTTTAGAGCTATCCTAGGTTAAATAGGTCATTTTTGAGCTAGCTAAGCATATTAAGTCATTTTGGAGGAAAAAATGCTAAGTATAGGTCATTTTAGAGCTATCCTAGGTTAAATAGATCATTTTGGAGCTAATTAAGAAAAGCACTAGGCAAAACTTACCGTTAACCCGTAGGTGAAGGATCAAGGTTCTTGCTCGCGGTAGTGGCTGACGGAGGAGGATAAGGGTTCTTGCTCGCCCCAATGGCAGACGTCGATGCTTGTCGTGAGTTTTGTTGCACCAAATTAAAGATCATTTGCAACGTCTCGTTAGCATGAACGCACAGGGAGGTCCTCGAACACCAGACCCTCATAGCGACGAAACAACTGCACATTTAAATCCACCTGATCAACACAAATATATTATGATGTTTTTCATAACAAAATCGGAAAATATATGACCTAACTCATAGTTCATAAATATATGACCCCGCCTATGGAAGGCGAAAGGCACATGTTCGATCAACATGAAGCCGAAGAGGTGTCGGGGTTGGGGTGTTATTAATGCAGGTGTCGTGGTATCAAAGGGACAAAGATAAATTCTATCCAAAGAAAAGTGGATCAGAAGAAAAGCATGCTACATGATCCTCAAAACATCTATAAGCATATTCTAAATCTTTACTGAATCTTCTAAGATTGATGTCAGTGTGTATAAGATATTGCTTAAAAGATCACTTTCTGGTAATGATCGAACATGTAGAAAAACTTTAAAAGACAGCCAAATAAAATGACAAGCAATAGCTAAAAGAGAAATAACTGAATATACAACTTTGTTGAAGAAAGTTTCATTTGTGCTCTCCAGATGGCCATAAATGTCGCCCTTTCGAACGGGAGACACTCTCCAGATGGACAATCTTATGACGGTTTTAAATATGCAAAGAAATGCATATTTATAGATGTCGCCCTTTCGAACGGGAGACGCATAGGTTATGAGACTTCACATGAAAGCAAAATCTGTTGGCATCGGCACGACGACCGAAACAAAGCAAATAGGGGAGGGGGAAGAGATGATAGTCGAGCTCACCCCTAGACCGTTCTTTTTTGCTAGTGTGGGCACTACAGTGCCACAAATATTCCCAGTTAAGACAAGTTATAATAAAGACGAATAACCAGTTTGTTATATGTCATACAACAAAAGTTTACGCATATGAACCATATAGCAGTACATTTGCACACATATACCACTAGCAGTATAATTACACACATATAGCAGTACATTTTCTGCATAGCCAAAAAATGCATTGCACTATTCTGAAATTTGTTCGCACATTAGCAGTCACTAGTCGTCAACCCGTGTGACTGCACTGGCTAGTTATTAGAGATAAAGATAATTTAATCACAATTGATATGTCTTCAAACTATGCAAAGGCTTACTATCCATGTGTCAAACATACATACATTCCTACTAAAAGTAAATACCATATACTTATTTGATCCATAAGGTATGAAATACAATAGGAATACCCGGTTTGTGGCTTTGTGGAAGTAAATTGAAAAACAACATATAGGCATCTTCATATATAATTGAACTTATAACACACATGTATACATGTTGTAATTAGAAGAAGAAAAATACAGTGGTAACTCATCTTAGTTAGTAATTGTAGACCTTTTAGTGAAATAGCTTCTCAGATGTTAAATGCTCCACTACCCTTGCATTCTAGCCGACAATTAATTCTGATTTAACAAATAAAAACGGGAATGATTGAAACAATTATTGTGTTTCAAAGCACGTGAGAAAGGTACATAGCCTTGGTTTTTTAGCTCTTCTCTCTTTCGATGTTTTTTTGAAACCCTTGCGCCACCTTGGAGCGCTTGATTTCTAACGTCTGGTAGCATGTTTGTGGAAAAAACAAACATATAGCAAACAGAAATATATGAAACTATAGCTTATATATGAAACAGCCTAGAATGAAGTGAGCATGGAAACTTTAAAGCTAGCTACGTCAATAAGGTTCTACAAATAATATACAAACAGATTAAACTGATGAACTTACATGAACGGCCGAGAATAGTAAGCTGCCATAGTAAATGTCCTTCAACAGTGTTTGTATATTCATATTTTGGGACAACAATGAAATTACAAACAATTGTAAACAGAAATAGTAATTGTGGATCACTACAGTACATGCTCTTAGACTTGACATCAGTTTTCCATTGAACTGTTCTTAAATGGTTGTAGTAATATTTTAGTTTCGATTGGAACAAATTGGAGTATCTACTCAAACTAATAGTGATGGAAATGCATCTTTTTTTCCGGAATAAATATGAAAATAACATCAACCACGTACATATGTTACGGAAACTTATAAATGTTCAAAATAATTACGACATTGTTGAAGTTATTGCCGTTTGCAATGGTTATTTATGGAATGACGGAATTATACTCCTTTGTTATTTACTAATTAGAAGATTGATTGTTTATGTTTAGTTGGCTTTTGAATATGTCACAGAGGTATATTTGTGGAAGTATGGTTCACTCTGGGACTACTAAAAAGAAACAAAAGTACGATCAAGGTTTAGATCCACTAATTCAGTGAAAACAGTTTTTAGCTGACAACATGTAGACCCAAAATAAACAATTTTATCTCTGGTGGATCTCCACTAACATATAATTTGCAAGCTGTTGTTCCATTCAAAGTTTCATCGCTTGAAGATATTACTCTTTCAGGCATGGTTTTGTCAATGTGATATGTATAGTAAAATAGTCAAAACCGTACCTTTGTTTAATGCAGCAATGCAGAAAAAGAATATATACAATACAGGATAATTGAAGACTTAGCGCGTATCTAGAAGAAACAATATATGCAACTCCAAAATCATCGTCATAGGAAACATTAACAAAATCCATTACCTAACATTGGCTGGCATAGAAAACACCACTAAACTTCAGCCTTTTATAAGAATTAACGTGAACTGTAATAAATTGAACTTGTTGGCCCATGTTCTACTTTACGCTTGTAATTGCTGCAGCCAACAGAGTCGTACAGCTCTACCGTCGTGATTTCATGATGCTTACGGAGGTGATGCGGACAACATTTCGGCTTCCATCAGTTCCTTATAGCCCTTATTTAAGGTTGCTCATAGATGGACATGCAAAAACGAATTTGTCTTTATCAAACGTTATCAATCAAGCCTATTTATTGGGATTTTGTCATGAATTTAGCCAGCGGGAGAAGATCAGCAATTTTCCAGCACAAGCTTACTTGCTTGCTAGGAGTAATGGGTTGCAGACTCGAAGGGCAGCTGCACCGCCAGCCCGCCGTCGTTCGTCCGCCTAGCAGTCATCCACAGCCTTATTGACGACTACGGACGCCCGACCTGCTGCGCACTATTATTGATACATCTCCAATTCAATTATTGTCCAAAATTGAACCTTGGCTTTCAGGATGGTCAGTTGATGGAACGTGGGAAGTTTCCTAACTTGGAAAGGAAGGCATTCATGGAGAGACTGGAACCTGAGAACGATAAAAGGGATGACACGTGGATATGGAGGATTAGAAAGACCGGGTGTAGGGGTCGGCTGTCCCATACCATACGCCTGTAAGGCATGAGTTTCAAGTGGAAGGAGAGTGGTCGAGAATTTTTTATATGGTAGCAGTCGATGCTTCCACCTGTGTGCACAATCAGCACAATTCGAAGCCACAAAGAGGAAGATCGCTCGGAGACGAATTAAGATCAAGAACACGGGTCGTTTCCAGATTGAAGCACCAATGAATATGTAGGCCAGGACTTTCTTTCTCATGCATGGTTAATAGATGAAAGCATCAAATGAAGGAGGTCTTGATTTTCTCTCAAAGGGAATTGAGAGAGGGACAAAGAGGATATGCTCACGTATATCAAATCTATGAGGTGATGAGGCTTACTTTTTTTTGGAAAGCTTAGAGAGTCCAAGGGGAAGAAGATTCTCGTACATGGGATAGGAGACACGGTCAGTTTTTTTGGAAATCTTAGAGAGTCCAAGGGGAATAAGATTCCCATACGTGGGATAGAAGAGTAGGTCTTTTGTTTCATCCGACGGCTATAGAAACATTATATATTGATCAAATGGCTAAAAGTTCTTAATTCTAAGGATTAACATGGTGCCTCGTATGGTGCTCGTATGGTGCTCGTATGGTGCTTCCGATTAGTAAATATAAGATATAAGATATAAGATTGTAGTACCCACATAGCAAAATGCATTAACTTGTGATTCCAAAATTAAACAACCAACAACATGCGCCAGGGTAGGATTTTGCACACAACAAGTACTCTGAAAATAAACTGCACACATGTACAGAACACAGAACATGAGCCCGGACACTGATCCATAGGGAAGAAGAGAAGGGGACGAGCTCACCTTGCAGTTTAGGCTTCAGGGGCGTGGTCGTCCTGGTGCCGCTCCTAGCTTGGGAGCGTCGCTCGGGCATCAATGGCGTCGAGTCTAGCTCCTCTGAGACATGGGGTCGCAGCTCCTTGAAGAAGGCGCGTCAGACGGCGGTGAAGATGGGATCCGGTGGGAAATAGACCGGCCGACGGAGGCGGGCGGTGGGCGGCCTGGATCCGGGCAGCGACCGACGGGACGGCGCGGCCGCCTTGATCGTGGGGGGGGGGGGCGGCGACCGGCGGGGAGGCGCAACTGGTCGGTCTCCTCCCTCGCGGTGGGGCGGGAATGGACCGGCGGGATGGCCTATCCTCCGGCCATGTAGGGGAAACCGACGGCGGCGGCGACCGGTGAGGGCGGCGGCGACCGGTGAGGGTGGCGGGGAACCCTATCCAGCACGCACGGGAGTGGGCTGAGACTGATTCGGGGTGGCTGGGGTTTTTTTAGGGAGGCTGGGGGTTTTCTTTTCTTTAATTTTTCACTCTTTGCTTTTTTTAGCAAGGAGAGAGATAGTCCCATCTCTTTGCCATCTGCCAGCAGATGGCAAAGAGGTGGGGCTGGTACGCCATTACACTCTTGACGGCCACAGGATTTGCCAACCTCTTTGCCATCTGCTGGCAGATGGCAAAGATTATTTGCCATCCACTAGCAGATGGCAAAGAATAGGATGATGGCAACCATGTTCTTTGTCGTCTGTCAGCTCTTTGCCATCTGTTTTTATAAGCGAGATGGCAAAGACGTTCTTGCCATCGGTGGCAGATGGCAAAGAGCTGGCTGATGGCAAATTCCCTGTTTCCAGTAGTGATATTAGGCCCTACTAAGTACTCTAACCTTACTACTACTGCACAACTATATGGCTTCACTATTGTTGATGATTACTCTAGATACACTTGGCTGCACATTATCCTATATAAGACCGGAGTGTAGGATGTTTTCTGTCAGATTTCGGGCTCCGCAGACTGTTGATAGATTCGAACTATGGGGTGCGTGCGAAGAACTCAACTGCCCCAGTCTGCCTACTCGCCAATCTCACGGCCTAACTCCATGAACTGGAAGGAAATGGGACACATCAGTTTACCCAGGTTCGGGCCACCTTGCGGTGTAAAGCCCTACTCCTGCTTTATGGTGGATTGCCCTCGAGGTGGGCTGAGGATGAACTAGTATAGTGGAAGAATAACCTCAGGAGGTGCACTCTCCAGCTGGTGGGGGAGGGGATGATCTAAATGATTCGTCCACCGGTCGATCCCCCTCTACGGTGATGGATAGGCTATATTTATAGTGGTCTTGGTCCTCTTCCCCCAAAATGGAGGTAGAAAGGGATCCCACAATGGCCAAATTCGAAGGGAGACAACTAGTACATCTTATCCTGACAAAAAGTCTTTGCCTGCACATCTTCTGGTCGTGATGCCGTGGTGGGCTCGGCGATGACCTCCATCCTACTGGCGGTCTTGGTCTTGTTGCATGGGAAAGGAAACCTTTGGCTGATTTCTCAGGATTCCGCGCCTGCGCTTGCCTCCTTAGCACCAAAGCGGAAACTGCTGTAAGATGCCCGCTGGCGCCCGCCTGGCCTTGGTCGTGATGGCTCACATCATCTGAACCTCGCGAGGTGAGGCTTGCATAGAAATCTCCGCTCCTCAGGAGCCAGCCTAAGGGGGCCGCTCCTTCTGGAGGTCTTGGTGTCGTCCTCCTCGCTTGGCTTCGCCCCCTGCAAGGGTCTTGAGTTGTTGATGCCAAAGGTGGGCCGTACCAGGCCATCAATGGATGCATGCGATGGGCCACAGGCAGCCAAGTCTGGGTACCCCCATTCCTGGAATGCCGACAGTAGCCCTCGGGCCCAAGGCGCGCCCGAATGTGGCTTCGAGGCGAAGCCAAGGGGCAAGGACGAAGCGCGCGGGCCCTAACCGCTTGCGGCCTCGGTCGACACGTGGCGCTTGATGGGACATGGGCGTCCCCACTTTCCCACACTGCCTCAATAACAGCCAGGCTTGGCGGCCCCCCGCCAATAACGCAGCCTTGCCAACACTGCTCGTCGTGCTCGCCCTTGGCTCCTCCTGTTTCCTGCGAACCCGGAGCTCTTCTCCCAGGTCCAGTGCCGGTGTCAATCCTCTCTCACTGCCATGGCCACACGGTCGAAGAAGAAGGGAAAGGCCTGCGCTCTGGCCGAGTCCCGGCCAATCTTGGAGCCTGCCCTCGAGAGGTCGACGGTGATTAATCAGGAGGGGTTGGCCAAGGTCCGGCCATCCTTTGTTGCCTATTCCAATGAGTGGAAGGCGACGACGGCTTGGCCCGCCTCCCGGACTATGATCGACATGGAGGCCACGGAGATCCCCATCCATCTTCATGATCTCTTGACTGGCCTGATCCCCCCTTTCTTTGATTTCTTCAATGCCATAATCTCACATTACCAGATCGACACGCAGCATCTGGACCCCCAATCCATCATCCTCCTCGCTGTCTTCGCCTTCCTATGCGAGGCTATGGTGGGCATTGCTCTTTCCGTTGCCTTGTTTCACCATTTCTTCTCGCTCCACCAGGTTGATGCCCGCCAGCACTCGGGATGCGTGGCTTTCTAGGTTGTGGCAGCGACGGCTGGCTCGGGCATCGACTTCACGCTCCACCCAGATGTGAGGGGATTCCGGAAGCAGTGGGTGTATGTGGATGTCGGCACGCTCAACCCCTGCTCATGCTCCCGCGAGTGTCGGCGGTGCCTAGCTCCAGCTGGGCACGTGAAGCTCGTCGACCGCTGGCTCACCCATATATGGCCCAGGCTGGCCAAGTTGCAGAAGGTCGGGGTGACGGCGCCGATGGTGGTGAGGGAGTTCGTCCGGCGGTGCATTGCCTCGCTCTAGCTCCATTCTCGCCCAATGTGGACCTTCACTGTCCGCAAGGACCCCATAAGGCTCCAGGCTTCTTCACTTCCTTCAAAGATGCTGTGCGCGGTGCTCGGGCTTCTGACAGGCGACCCAGCGCCTGCCGCGCTTCTGGGGGATGGATGCCTCTTATGGCTTTTCTCGAACAAAGAGGACTTCGTGAAGAAGATGCCCCTCTTTGACGAGTGGGGGCTACGCCAGGGGGCGTTGAGGGGCCTCGCAAGAACCCCATCTTTGTGGCTTTCGTGCTTGTTGACCTGGCAGCGCGCGGCCCGGATGAGGATGCCTGGGGGCGCGCGCCACCAGGTACTCCTGGCGAGCCCCCCGCGCCAGGCACCTGCGCAAGCCACGGGGCCCATCCGTGAGGTGGATGCGCCACTGGGAGGCCATGAGTCTGTGCCCCAGCATCCTTCCCCCGCGGTTAGTCCTGGGGCGTAGGGGGCGTGCCGAGGCCTCCTCCATTGATCATCGTTGGTGACTGGGAACCCCGGCATCGGCTTCATCTTCGAGTGGCAAGGCCGTGCCACCCGGAACCTCCACCGAGGCCCGGGGAGCAGTTGGAGATGGGCCGACCAGCGGCTCCTTGCCGGGGACGGGCGAGCCACATCGCGCCTCTTCGGCAGCCCCCGACGCGGAGGACAAGTTTGGCCGCATGCTGGAGCTTGCACGCGGGCGCGGCGCCATCCGCCATGACATCTTCCGAGAAGCGATGGGTGCACTGAGTCGACTCGGAGGAGAGCTTGGTGATGTCGAGGCCCGCCTCGAGACGGAGGGCCTTCGACTGGCGCACGAGTGGCACCAGTTGAAGGTCGCCATCAACCTTGGGCATCTTCAGCACAAGTCTGCCCGCGCGAGCGCCGCGGTGTCCCTTGCAGCCTCTCGTGAGGCTTGCGCCCGCGCTCAGGAGGAGGCTAGGGCCGCCGACTGCTGTCATGAAGTGGCCGAGGAGCGAGAGCAGGAGCTACAAACTTTGAACGCCATCCTTGAGCGGCAGGTCCGGGGGCATAGGCTGCCCTAGTAGCACCGCCGGGCGAGGCCCCCGCCGATGGGAAGGAAGTATAGGAACGCGAGAAGGCGCTGGCGCTGGAGGTCCTGGAGCGCAACCTGGAGCTTGGGCGGCTGGAGGGGAGGGAGCACCAGGTAGCCGTGGCTGAGGACGCCGTTGCCGCTCGGGAGGCCAGGGCCCAGCAGGCGGTCGACCAGAGGGTGGCAAAGATGTGCGCGACTCTTGCCGACGAGTACCGCCTGAAGTTGGAGCTCCTGGAGGTTGAGCTTGAGGGTAGAACCACCGCCCTCAGGACGAAGCTGGACGCGGTAGAGTAGCGTGAGAGGGCCGCCAAGGAAGCTCAGGCCTCCGCTCAAGCCGATTTGGCCTCCGCCCGCGCCGACTATCCTCACTTCAGCAGAAGGTTGAGGGTGCCACATCTCTCACGGAGAAGAATGCGAATGAAGCGTGCCACCGTTGGACGATGCAGCTTGTGCGTTCCTCGGTTCTCCAGGATCTCAGGGTCAGAGCCAACCGGGCCTTGGAAACCATCTGCGAGGAGAGCATCCCTCATCCGTATGAGGATGACGACACCAGCCACCTCTGCTTCTTCACCCAGATCGTGACCCGCCTGGTGGACCGGGCCGCGAGGGCTCGCCTGCTCGTCGAGGAGAGAAGCCGGGGCCTTCTCGGACGTGCGTTCTCACACGTCTTCAGTCACCTCCTCAACCTTGACCCTCATTTTGACTTCGACTCCACCATAGCCCCCATGCCCAGGGTCATCCAGGACAATCTGGCGAACTGGGTGGACGTCCATGTGGACGCCCTGGTCGCAGAGTTCGCTCCTGAGGATGACGCGGTTGTGATCGCGGCCGAAGGAGGCGGTGCGGATGACGACGATGAGGACGACGCTAGTAACAGCATAGATGGCGCGGATGAAGACGACAAGGATGATGCCGGAGGCAGCGCATCCAGCTAGGCCTCCATTTCCCTTTTGCCCTGACCTGTATGCAAAAACTTCGGACACGGCCCTACGGGGTGTGAAAGCATTTTTGAAGGGGGAGCCCCTTACAATGTATGAGATGACGATATGCCTTTGAAATAGGATTTGGAATGTGTCGCCATGGACCTGGGGGGGGGGGGGGAGTAGTTGGTCCGACTTACCTTCGAACTCGTGGGTCCCGAGTAGGCCCTGTCGTTGTAGAAGAGCCCTTCTCTTGAGGTGAGCCCTCCAAGGGCTCGCGAGGTTTTAACCCTCCCGAGGAGCCTGCTGGCCCGTCCAAGAGAGCCTCCCGAGGAGCCGATTGCCGGATTACGGCAAGATATGCGCACGGTGATCCTGCAGCAGTTGCATTCCTGACCCCGAGGGGGCCTCGGCGTCGCCTGGGCTAGCCCGAGCATGCTCGACCCGCGCATGCCATGCCCAGCCCATGCTCACGGGGCGCTCACAGGGGGGGGGGGGGGGAACAGGCGTGAGCCTTACTCGTTTAACACGAAGCCAGAAAACAAGAAAACACCACGAGTTAAGAAAGATTCCCCCCCCCCCCCCGTTTTTCTCTTGATAAGCACATGAAACTCCAATTCTCATTCCAAAAGATGGCAAAATTGGGCTACAGAAAGAGGGCAAAGGCAAACAGCCGCGTTCGGCACCTAGCTAGTCTTCTCACCAGCGCGGAGCTAAGTGCTTCCACTGGGCGTGGGCATAGTCATTGGGTGGGGGGGACAATGTCGACGACCAGCACGGAGCCTGGTGCTTCCACTTGGACGTGGGTGGGAGCCCCCGTGAGGCCCGAGGGCAGCACTCAGGGGACTCTAGGGCGTGTACAGCCCCAACTCATTATTACGTGAGAGTGTCACGAGCGGAGACCTTCACGTATTTCCATGGCGCCTGACGAGGGCCACCCTTGCGCCTCCCCCGACCACCGTTGGGGCATCAGGAAACCAGGACGAGACAAAGGGACAAGGGGGAGCTGACGGTGCCCCCGGCAACCACACGCCCTCTGCAGGGGGAAGGGCTCACCGGCGCCTTCCCCGGTAGGGGACCTACCTCCGTGCAGCACCTTGCTCCACGCGGCGCGGAGGATGTCCTGGCACCGGGCTCCACCCCCGCAGCCCACAGTGCGTTTCGTCTGCCTGCAGCAGGGCCATCATCCTGGGGTCCCTGGCTGCTGCTATGGCTTGGTTCACCTGCGGTCCACGGTTAGCGTAATCGTGCTTCTGAGATATCGGCTCTACCCAGCGCCTATTGTCGTTGAAGGTGTCAGTGAAGCTCCCGGGCGGCTCGCGGAGAGCCCCGGCCTCATGTGCCCCTGATTCCCAGCCTTGTGAGGGGATCGGGCAGGGGCCTTCTCTTGGCGTGTACAGCAGGTCCATCATGGGAGGTACGTAGGCATCCGAAGGTGACGCACCAGAGTCATCGCCTCGCCGTCCGGCGTCATTGGCGACCAGGCTCGGCGCTAGGTTCCGACGGCCATAGGGTGGTGTCTCGGTGCGGCCCAAGGAGGGACGGCCCGAGCTTGCCTCGCCTGGAGGTAGCATACCTTGGGTAGGACGAGCGGCGCCGCGGGCCGGGATGGCGTTGTTGGGTCCAGGTGCTCCAAGGAGGGGCGCGCGGGCGTGGCGGGGGCCAGCACACGTTGTTGGCAACATAGGCAGGGTGCAGAAAGGTGACGCGCCCATACAGGCGGCATCAAGAAGCTCAGTGACCCGCCCCAGCAGGGCATCGCGGCTGCCTTCCGCCAACCTGCATCGCAGCAGCTCTCGCGCCACGATGAGCGCGGCTCGCATGTTCGCCTGCTCCCGGCGAGTGTGTGGCGCCGTCGCTGCAGCATATCTGGAAGATCCTGTAGTGGCGCGAGTACGACGCAGCGTGTGGGCACGCGACGGCGGCCCGCGCCGCCCATGACCGCCGACATTTGGCGGCGTGTGGGCCGTGAGGACGGTCCAGTGGACATCCTCTTGAGCCGACGGCACTGCTCGGGCACGCCGAGCGGCCCAGTGCTCAACATGAGCCCTCGTAGCATCGACCACGAGAACGGCAGGGCAGTGGTGGATGGACTGGTAGAAGAGAGGCTCCGACGCACCCCTACCTGGCGCGCCAAATGTCGGATATCGGGCTCCACAGACCCTTGATAGATTCGAACTCTGGGGTGCATACGAAGAACTCAACCTCCCAAGTCTGCCTACTCGCCAATCTCACGGCCTAACTCGATGAACAGGAAGGAAAAGGGACACAACAGTTTACCCAGGTTCGGGCCACCTTGCGGTGTAAAACCCTACTCCTGCTTTGTGGTGGATTGGCCTCGAGGTGGGCTGAGGATGAACTAGTACAGTGGAAGAACAACCTCAGGAGGTGTACTCTTGAGCTGGTGGGGGAGGGGATGATCTGATCCATCCACTGGTCGATCCCCCACTACGGTGATGCCCTAGGGTATATTTATAGTGGCCTCAGTCCTCTTCCCCCAAAATGTAGGCGGGAAGGGATCCCACAACGGCCAAATTCGAAGGGAGACAACTGGTACATCTTATCCTGACAAAAGTAGTCTTGGCCTGCAAAGCTTCTAGGCGTGATGCCGTGGTGGGCTCGGCGATGACCTCCATCCTTCCGTCCTGGCGGTCTTGGTCTTGTTGCATGGGAATGGAAACCTTTGGCTTCTTCCTCGGGACTCCGCGCATGCGCTTGCCTCCTTAGCACCGAAGAGGAAACTGCTATACTGCACCCACTAGGGCCCTCCTGGCCTTGGTCGTAATGGATCATGTCATCTGAACCTCACGAGGTGAGGCTTGCATAGAAATCTCCGCTCCTCAGGAGCCAGCCTGAGGGAGCCGCTCCTTCTGGAGGTCTTGGTGTCATCCGCCTCGCAAGGCTTGGCCCCTCACGAGGGTCTTGAGTTGTTGATGCCGAAGGTGGGCCATACCAGGCCATTGATGGAGCCACGCCATGGGCCGCAGGCGGGCAAGTCTGGATACCCCCATTCCCAGAACGCTGACATCTGCAGGCGATTCGCTAATCTTGCCATGACTAACTATGGCATCAAGATCAAGAACATCAGGAGTGACAACGGCACCGAGTTTAAGAATATTGGCCTCGACACTTATCTTGATACTCTTGGCATCACTCATGATCCTTCAGCTCCATATACCCCTCAGCACAATTGCATCATGGAGCGCAAGAACATGACTCTTATTGAGATGGCTCGTACGATGCTTGATGAATACAAGACACCATGAAAGTTCTAGCTTGAAGGCATTGACACTGCATGCCACATCATTAATAGAGTTTATCTTCACAAGTTCTTCAAGAAAACATCGTATGAACTATTCACGGGTAAGAAGCCAAATGTAAGTTATTTCAAAGTCTTTTGTGCTAGGTTCTGGATAAGGGATCCACATCCCACTTCCAAATTTGCACCGAAAGCACATGAGGGTTTTGTGCTTGGCTATGGAAAGGATTTGCACACCTATAGAGTCTTCAATCTCTTTCACTACAAAGTGGTTGAAACTGTATATGTGCGGTTTGATGAGACTGATGGTCACAAAGAGAGCACATGTCAAATGTGCTAGATGAATTGCCCACTAGTGATTCCATCAAGCTAGTGTGTAGTAGATAAATTATACCCACCGAGGAACACTACTGCAGGATGCTGCTAACGCGACACTACGATCAGAGACCCTTTCATGAAACTATGTGCGATGCATCAATCACAAACGGGGATGTAAAAAACGTCAAAAAAGGTGCAAAACGTTTGTAATGGAGGATGCATCAAACACGGTTCAGATTTTAGTTGCATGTGCGATCCTGGGCATACGGTTCAGTCCAATGAACTGTTTGCGATGAGGCGGAACAAAAGAAATGGGCAGCCTCATGCAGGTGTCTGCAATATAGAGCATACGGTTCAATCGGATGAACTGTTTGTGATTAGGCAACACAAAAGTAACGGGCAGCCCAATGAAGGTGTGTGCGATATACAGCATGCGTTTCACTCGGATGAACTGTTTGTGATTAGGCAACACAAAAGAAACGGTCAGCCAGATCAAGGTGTGTGTGATTGAGGGCATACGCTTCAGAAGGATTAACTGTTTGCAATTAGGAAACATAATAGAAATAGGTAAGCCAGATCAAAGTGTCTACGATTGATGGCGTACACTTCACACGGATGAACTGTTTACGATTAGCCACAACAAACTGAAACAGTTAGATAGATCAACGTGTGTGTGCTAGATGGGCACACACATTCTAATTAAAAGAAGCATGCACGATGGTAATAACGAGCGCGCACGGTTGTTGGAACAAGACGTGTGCTAACATTGCCTATTGCGGTGCACCCTATGGTACAAACACCACGTACGCGGCCGAGAAGGCGTACGTGCCCACGTTACGCCTTCCGGGAATAGTGCTGCACTTATAACCGTCAGTAAAGTTTGAGCATGCGTCCCGTCACAATTTTTTTAGAAGAATAGAGAGGTCGCGTCCCATCACATTCCAAATTGCAAATCTGTTCACACCGATCAAAACCTAAACGGTTTCCCACTTAGGAGCGTATTACTATGCGGTTATAAATACTACTACTCCAAGATGATTGCACATTCCTCCTCAACTCCTCATCCACAAAAAGTCAAAAACAAACAAGTCATTCACCATCGTTCCCTTGCGTCCACCGTGGCCAGCGTGAATTCTGGGTCGAGAGATTGCCACCAGGGAGAGGCAAGCTTGGAAGCGGGAGCATGAGAGATGTCACGCCTCGCTGCGAAAGCAGCCAACTTGTCCTGCTGCACGGCCGTAGCAGCAGAGAGGTCCCGCCGCGCCGCCGAAGTAGCATGAAGGACCCGCAGCGCCGTCGATGTAGCAAACTGGTCCGGCCGCGCGGCGGAAGTAGAAGAGATGTCCCGCCGCGCCGCGAATGCAGCAGAGATGTCCTCCCGCGCCGCGGCGGCCTTGGAAAATGTCTTGCAGGCAGGTGAGGACTCTTACAGGCGCATGCATGCCCTCGTCCTTAGGCAGATGGATCAGATCTCCAGGTGGGAGGGGTTGTAGGATGACCTGAAAGCCTTGTTTGAACAGTCTACCGACGTCATCCAGCAACTAAATGAGAGCATGCGAAGCTCCGGGCGGCGCGACGCGGCCGAGGCGAAGATCGAAGATCGCCGGCGCGGAGCAGCAGGAGCAGACCACTTCCTTGTTGAAGAGGACTGGCATCATCACCGAGAAACTTATGGACGAGAATGCCATGCTCCGCATCGAGCGCAGAAGGCTAGTGGAGTAATCCGTGGATGCTCTCAAGCAGCATCTTGAGGACAAGAAAGATCTCGTCGCCGCTCGCCGCGGAGACTAGTTCCCGCGGCCTACAGCAACGCATCGAGAAAGTAGAGATCAGCGAGCCAGATCGTTGTCTTCCTTCTTCTTTTGCCCTTGTGTATTTCGGGCGTTGCCGCATGTGGCTTTTTTTAATTATGTTTCTAAATATGTAAGACAATTATTATCCACTGTCATCGTCCTTATATTCATCATGCTTGCGATAAGTCGCAGTCGATGCTATATAGGTCCGTCGGATCTTACATCAAGATCCGTGCAAAATTTTCTCTTCAGATTTTCATTTTTCTCTCTTAAATCTCAGTCCAGTGAGACATATAGCCACACCGTAGAACAGGTGCTCGGGCGCCATTAATGGAGACGTTGGGAGGGAGGTGTGTGACGGGTAGCAGTCAAAGGGCTCTCCTCCCGATGAGCACGCGCAGGGGTCTGATCGCACGCCTCCCATACTCAAATAGCTACCCCGCACATCACCTAGCCAATAAAAAAAGGGGTCGCATGGCCGCACGTAATTGGTAAGTCCACAGTTTCAATAATACTTGTGTTTCCGATTTGTAATGTGACAAAACTTGTTCCAAAATGACTTTGTTGATTGTTAATGTGTGGGCCTTCGCAAATCGGACAGAAAAATTACCACAGCATGTTGGCACCATGTTATGAGACCATGCCAAGTTTCATGATTTTTAGGCGTGTTTTGGAATTACAGGAATTAAGAAACCAAATTTCTCAATCTTTCCGGCCGAGCCACGATGCCCAGATGTTTGAATTTCACTCCCATCTCTTGCATTGGACCTATAAATTAACCCAAGGACACACATGTGATTTTTTCAAACAACTTTGGTGCACTAGAGCATGTGCTTGTAGTTCAAATTTGAATTATGCACATTAAATGCCCAGAAACTCAATTAATGTATAAAAAAGGCCAAACGAACCCGGAATAATTTCGAAATTTAGCACGATACTTCTATTTGGTCTAACCTGGCTGTGTAAATAAATTAAGGCGGGAGAAGGCAGTGTACGTATGTCGTTTCACACACGGAGGTGACACGTTCCCTCTCGGAACCACGAGCCTTCTTGAGGAAAGCTCTGGTTTGCAAGAAGCTTACACCAAAGCTTGTCCCAATTCAGGCAAAAAAATGACCGCAGCATGTTGGTGCCATGTCATGACACCATGCCAAGTTTCATGATTTTCACACGTGTTTTGGAATTACAGGAATTAAAAATACAAGTTTCTCAATCTTTCCGGCCGAGCGACGACGCCCAGATGTTTGAATTTCACTCGCATCTCTTGCATGGGACCTAGAAATTCACCCAAGAACACAAATGTGATTTTTCAAACAACTTTGGTGCACTGGAGCATGTGCTTGTAGTTCAAATTTGAATTAAGCACATTAAATGCCCAGAAACTCAATTAATGTATAAAAAATGCGAAACGAGCCCGGAATAATTCCAAAATTTACCACGGTACTTCTATTTGGTCTTATCTGGCTGTGTAAAAAAATTAAGGCGGGAGAAGGCAGTGTACCTATGTCGTTTCGCACACGGAGGTGACACGTTCCGTCTCAGAACCACGAGCCTTCTTGAGGGAAGCTCCGGTTTGCAAGAAGCTTACACCAAAGCTTGTCCCAATTCGGCCAAAAAATTTACCGCAGCATGTTCGAGCCATGTCATAACATCATGCCAAGTTTCATGATTTTCAGGCTTGTTTTGGAATTATAGGAATTAAAAAACCAGGTTTCTCAATCTTTCCGGCCAAGCCACGACGCCCAGATGTTTGAATTTCACTCCAATCTCTTGCATGGGACCTAGAAATTCACCCAAGGACACACATGTGATTTTCAAACAACATTGGTGCACTAGAGCTTGTGGTTGTAGTTCAATTTTGAATTATGCACATTAAATGCCCAGAACCTCAATTAATGTGTAAAAAGGCGAAATGAGCCCGGAATAATTCCAAAATTTAGCACGGTACTTCTATTTGGCCTAATCTGGCTATGTAAAAAAATTAAGGCGGGAGAAGGCAGTGTACGTATGTCATTTCGCACAAGGAGGTGACACGTTCCCTCTCGGAACCACGAGCCATCTTGAGGGAAGCTCCGGTTTGCAAGAAGCTTACACCAAAGCTTGTCCCAATTCGGCCAAAAAAATTACCGCAACATGTTGGTGCCATGTCATGAGACCATGCCAAGTTTCATGATTTTGAGCCATGCTGTGGAATTACAGGAATTAAAAAACCAAGTTTCTCAATCTTTCCGGCAGAGCCACGACGCCCAGATGTTTGAATTTCACTCCCATCTCTCTCATGGCACCTAGAAATTCACCCAAGGACACACATGTGATTTTTCAAACAACTTTGGTGCACTGGAGCACGTTCTTGTAGTTCAAATTTGAATTATGCACATTAAATTGCCAGAAACTCAATTAATGTATAAAAAGGCCAAACTAACATGGAATAATTCCAAAATTTAGCACGATACTTCTATTTGGTCAAATTTGCCTGTGTAAAAAAATTAAGGCGGGAGAAGGCAGTGTACGTATGTCATTTCGCACACGGAGGTGACACATTCCATCTTGGAACCTGGAGCCTTCTTGAGGGAAGCTCCGGTTTGCAGGAAGCTTACACCAAAGCTTGTCCCAATTCAGCCAAAAAATTTACTGCAGCATGTTGGTGCCATGTCATGAGACCATGACAAGTTTCATGATTTTCAGCCGTGTTTTGGATTTACAGGAATTAAAAAACCAAGTTTCTCAATCATTCCGGCCGAGCCACGACACCCAGATGTTTTAATTTTATTCCCATTTCTTGCATGGGACCTATAAATTCACCCAAAGACACACATGTGATTTTTCAGCAAACTTTGGTGCATTGGAGCATGTGCTTGTAGTTCAAATTTGAATTTTGCACATTAAATGCCCAGAAACTCAATTAATGCATAAAACTGCCAAACGAACCTGGAATAATTCCAAATATAGACACGACACTCAAGCACTAGTTGCACGTTCACTGTACATAAATGTTCTAGCAATTCAAACACCATCCTTTCCCTCCATAACACCATTTTGTCTTTCAAAACACAATTAAAAAATTAGGTGTACCACAAACAGTTTACTAGAAAGAATCGTGTGGGATGCGATATAAAATATCTTAGCGCACCGTCTTGTCTGGCTTACGCAGGAAGCTTCGCGTCTATAGTCCACCGCCCCCGCTTGAACCACACTTGCGCGCCAGTTTCTCGCGGCACCGAGCGAAACTTTTTGCCACCGCGGAAATATCTATCTCCCCGCCCCCTCCCTCCTACCAAAAGCCACATTTCCACTGTTCCTCCTTGCTTTCCAAGTTCAAACCTTCACTTCTCCTTACTGGCAGCTCAGCCGCCTCGCTGGCAATCGTTCTTCTTGCAGCACCGCCTCCTCGCCGGCTACCCTTCTTCTTGCAGCGCCGCCTCCTCGCCGGCGACCCTTCTTCTTGCAGCGCCGCCTCCTCGCCGGCGACCCTTTTTCTTCCTGCGCGGCCTCCTCGTTGCCGACCCTTCTTCTTGCTGCGCGGCCTTGTTGATATGGTCAGGTAATCCACACCCCACCTACACCATCCTCCTCCTTTCCCGTCCCACATGCCCCGACTGACGGAGCGACACCTTACACCGAAATCAATACCCCCTCCTCCAATTAAGCGCCGCTCACAGCCATTTTACACGCAATATAAGGTGGAGCTAAGTAGCATGCAGCCGCACGTGTGAACGAGTCGCTATGGCTGACATGCATGTCTACCGCCAGACCTTGGAGGAGAACCTTGTCTTCGAGGCCATCGTCGACACCACCGCGCGGTTGTCTACTTTAAAATTCAGTTCATGATGTTTTCTCGAGGCCACCGCCAGTGCCTTCTAATGATTTGTCCTCTGTAATGTTAATATGCAATCTAATGTTCAGTTAACAGTTTGATCCTCTAAAATGTAATGTTCAGTTAACACTTTGGTACAACAATTGCTACATTTCGTAGTACTGTTCTCAAGCATTCTTTGTTTTTTAACTGTCTTATCTTCTAGTACATGTTTCTATTCTGCAATATCGTGCTCAGATAACTATTTTGGTTCATTTGGTCTGCTGTCCATTTAACTGTTTGGTTTAGTTCTGCAATTTGATTTTCATTTGCTATGGGTACAATTTTGTATTGTTATGCATGTGACACCAATCGAATTTGGCTGTACTCAATACATATTCTACTGATAGTATGGCAACTCTCAGTTAACCTGATCAAGATGTTCCTCATGTGTGTTGCAGGGAAACAATGGGAGACACTGCGGTTTACCATCGAGGTTTGTTCAAGTAGGGTCCTTTGGCTAATAGCACATTATTGTGCAGTTGCAGGAATAATGCTAATATTAAGGTTTCTTACAATTTGGTCTTGCACATGTAGGTCCTGCTGTCAGAGGCTTAGACCCACTTCGACCCATTTTGCATATGGGGAAATGAGATGTCCATGAATATCAGTCAAGTCAAGAAACTCAGAAAGATTATTCGGTTGAAGAAACTTGCGACGAATAACAACAAGATCTTTGTTTGCACAATGAAGAAGACATCAGTCAACTATAGGATGGTACCAACTCTTTTACCTTGTTTTTACCCCTTGCGCCATTTCAAAATTTACAATAGCGATTTTATGCATAGCTTTGTTTTTAGTACTTTTCAAAGCAGTTCACCGATGATTACCTCTCAAACCACCTGCATGGTCAAGAGGCGAGGAAGGTATTCATTCAACACCCATGGTACAATATTGAAGTCTTGCTGAAGAGGATGAAGGTTGGGCGGGCAATTATCCCTAGCCACTGGCCTAAAGTTGCAAGGACATTTAACATCACTGAAGGCTCAATATTTGTCTTCCTCTTCTGCAGTTTCCCAGATGAGATTCATCTGTCTATTTACCGTGTATGATGCTACATTCCAAAGGTTTTTGATGCTATATGTGAAACTTGGTGCTGTTGTGTAATGGCGTAATTGAGTGCCGAAGCTATCTGATGTAATTCGATTATGAAATCCTGGTTGCTTTTATACGGATATGAAATATCTGGCCTGTTTTATAAGAAATATCAGTTTGATTAGAACATGGATTATCAATAATAGGCTAATTACCCTCCTTATTGGGGTTTTCTATCGCAAACGGTTACTCAGACAGCACCGTGGGCGATGAACTCAAACAACCCGCACGGTTTCTAGAAAGTAGGTGTGTTCGATCAACTAACAATCACACACGGCTTTCGGCAGCGAACTTTTTGCGTTAGGCCACCTTGCACAAACGTTTCCACACAAAGAACTGTGTGGGATGTACATACCTACGGAAATGATTTTCTGGGATTCACCGTCTGGGATGTACATACCTACGGAAATGATTTCTGGGATTCACCGTGTGGGACGTACATACCTAAGGAAATTATTTCTGGGATTCACCGTGTGGAATGTACATACCAACAGAAATGATTTCTGGGATTCACCGTGTGGGATGTACATACCTACAGAAATGATTGGGTCTCGATGCCTCGCCCTATCACACACGGCCCTGATAACCCACAAGTATAGGGGATCAATTGTAGCCTCTTTCGATAAGTAAGAGTGTCGAACCCAACGAGGAGCTAAAGGTAGAACAAATATTCCCTCAAGTTCTATCGACCACCAATACAACTCTACGCACGCTTGGCGTTCGCTTTACATGGAACTAGAAGTACTTTGTAGGTGTTTTTGGATAGGTTTGCAAGATAATAAAGAGCGCGTAAGTAAAAAGGAGGGGCTGTTTAGATAATGACACAACTAAATTAGTTTTAGTAAAGAGTTTTTTGTCACGAGAAAGTTATTTGTCCCTAGGCAATCAATAACTAGACCGGTAATCGTTATTGCAATTTTATATGAGGGAGAGGCATAAGCTAACATACTCTCTCTACTTGGATCATATGCACTTATGATTGAAACTCTAGCAAGCGTCCACAACTACTAAAGATCATTAAGGTAAAACCCAGCTATAGCATTAAAGTATCAACTCCTCTTTATTCCCATACGCAAACAACCTACTTACTCGGGTATGGGCTTCTATCACTCACGCCACCCACCATAAGCAAATCATGAACATATTGCAAACCCTACAGTAGGGATCCCTCACGCTTGCGTGACACGGAGAGCACCATAGGACAGCACCAATAATAAAACATGCAACTCAAACCAATCACGATTATCAATTAACCCATAGGAGAAAACGGGTCTAATCAAACATCATAGGATAGCCATACAACATTGGGAAATAATATATAGCGTTGAGCACCATGTTTAAGTAGATATTATAGCGGGTAAAATAGGGGTGACACCGCTGCATAGAGGGGGGAAGAGTTGGTGATGATGGCGGTGGTGAAGTTGTTGGTGAAGATTGCGGTGATGATGATGGCCCCCGGTGGCACTCTGGCACCACCGGAAGCGAGGGGAGAGAGCCCCCCTCCTTATTCTTCTTTCTTGACCTCCTCCCAATATGGGAGAAGGGTTTCCCCTCTGGTCCTTGGTCTCCATGGCATGGGAGGGGCGAGAGCCCCTCCGAGATTGGATCTGTCTCTCTGTTTCTGCGCTCTGTGATTCTGCCCTTTCACCATTTCTTTTATAAGCAGAGATCCGTAACTCCGATTGGGCTGAATTTTGGACACGATCTCTATCCGGAAATTAGCTTTCTTGCAGCGAAAGAAGGGCAGCAACCGCCTTACGGGGGCCGACGAGGGTCAGGGGCGCGCCCGGGGGCAGGTGCACCCCCTGCCTCGTGGCCCCCTCGGGCACCGTCTCGTGTTGATTATTCTTCCCATATTTCACAAATATTCCAAAAATATTCTCCGTCCATTTTTGTGCCGTTTGGACTCTGTTTGATATGGGGTTTCTGCGAAACATAAAACATGCAACAAACAGGAACTGGCATGCACTGGATCAATATGTTAGTCCCAAAAATAGTATAAAAAGTTGCCAAAAGTATATGAAAGTTGTATAATATTGGCATGGAACAATCAAAAATTATAAATACGACGGAGACGTATCAGCATCCCCAAGCTTAATTCCTGCTCGTCCTCGAGCAGTTAAATGATAAAAAAGATAATTTTGGATGTGGAATGCTACCTAGCATAATCTTGATCACATAATCTAATCATGGCATGAATATTAAGACACAAGTGATTCAAAGCAATAGTCTATCATTTGACATTAAGACAATAATACTTCAAGAATACTAACCAAGTAATTATGTCTTATCAAAATAACATAGCCAAAGAAAGCTCATCCCTACAAAATCATATAGTCTGGCTATGCTCCATCTTCACCACACAAAGCATTCAAATCATGCACAACCCCAATGACAAGCCGAGCAATTGGTTCATACTTTGTAACGCGCTTCAGCCTTTTCAACCCTTACGCAATACATGAGTGCAAGCCATGGATATAGCACTATGGGTGGAATAAAGTATAATGATGGGGGTTATGTGAGAAGACAAAAAGGTAGAAAGTCTCACATTGACGCGGCTAATCAATAGGCTATGGAGATGCCCATCAATTGATGTCAATGCGAGGAGTAGGGATTGCCATGCAACAGATGCACTAGAGCTATAAGTGTATAAAATCTCAAACTGAAACTAAGTGGGTGTGCATCCAACTTGCTTGCTCATGAAGACCTCGGGCATTTGAGGAAGCCCATCATCGGAATATACAAGCCAAGTTCTATAATGAAATTTCCCACTAGTATATGAAAGTGATAACTCAAGAGACTCTCTATATGAATAACATGGTGCTACTCTGAAGCACAAGTGTGGTAAAAGGATAGTAACATTATCCCTTCTCTCTTTTTCTCTCATTTCTTTTTGTTTTTTTGTTTGTTCACCTTTTTTTTGGTGGGCTTCTTTGGCCTCTTTTTTTATTTGGACTTCTTTGGCCTCTTTTATTTATTTTTTAAAGTCCTGAGTCTCATCCTGACTTGTGGGGGAATCATAACCTCCATCATTCTTTCCTCACTGGGGCAATGCTCTAATAATGATGATCATCACACTTTTATTTACTTACAACTCAATATTACAACTCGATACTAGAACAAAGTTATGACTCCATATGAATGCCTCCGTGATGTGCAGGATGTGCAATGATCTAAGCGTAGCAATGACGTCAAAAAACATACAAGCCATGAAAACATCATGCTAGCTATCTTACGATCATGCAAAGAAAAATGACAATAAATGCTCAAGTCATGTATATGATGATGATGGAAGTTGCATGGCAATATATCTCAGAATGGCTATGGAAATGCCATGATAGGTAGGTATGGTGGCTGTTTTGAGGAAGACATAAGGAGGCTTGTGTGTGATACAGCGTATCATATCACGGGGTTTGCATGCACCGGCGAAGTTTCCACCAACTCTCGAGGTGAGAAAGGGCTATGCACGGTACCGAAGAGGCTAGCAATGATGGAAGGGTGAGAGTGTGTATAATCCATGGACTCACATTAGTCATAAAGAACTCATATACTTATTGCAAAAGTTTATTAGCCTTTGAAGCAAAGTACTACAACGCATGCCCCTAGGGGGATAGATTGGTAGGAAAAGACCATCGCTCGTCCCCGACTGCCACTCATAAGGAAGACAATCAATAAATACCTCATGCTCCAACTTCGTTACATAACGGTTCACCATACGTGCATGCTAGGGACTTGCAAACCTCAACACAAGTATTTCTCAATTTCACAATTACTCAACTAGCACGACTTTAATATCACCACCTTTATACTGCAAAACTATTGCAAGGAATCAAACATATCATATTCAGTGATCTACAAATTTTATGTAGGTTTTTATGACTAACCATGTGAATGACCAATTCCTTTCAACTCTCTAAATAGATATAAGTGAAGCAAGAGAGTTTAATTCTTTCTACAAAAGATATGCCCATGCTCTAACAAATATAAGTGAAGCAAAAGAGCATTCTACAAATGGCGGTTTTCTATGTGAAGAGAAACAGGCAATCCAAACTTCAAATGATATAAGTGAAGCACATGAAGCATTCTATAAAGCCATACTCAAAAGATATAAGTGAAGTGCAATGAGCATTCTATAAATCAACCAAGTACTATCTCATACCAGCATGGTGCATAAAATAAAAGTGAAAACTAAATGCAAAAGACGCTCCAAGATTTACACATATCGCATGAACGAAACGAATCCGAAAACATACCGATACTTGTTGAAGAAAGATGGGATGCCTTCCGGGGCATCCCCAAGCTTAGGCGCTTGAGTCTCCTAGAATATTTACTTGGGGTGCCTTGGGCATCCCCAAGCTTTATTTTCTCGCCTCTCCTCCTTATCCTCATATCGAACATCCTCGATCTTCGAACACTTCATCCACACAAAACATCAACAGAGAACTCGGTAAGGTCCGTTAGTATAATAAAGCAAATCACTACTCTAAGTACTGTTGAAAACCAATTCATATTTTGTTTTTGCATTGTAGCTACTGTAATATAACTTTTCCATGGCTTAATCCACTGATATAAGTCGATAGTTTCGTCAAAACAAGCAAACTATGCAACAAAAACAGAATCTGTCTGAAACAGAAAAGTCTGTAATAATATGAACATTAACCATACCTATGGTACTCCAAAAATTCTACCAAAATTAGTTAAAAATACCAAATTTGTATAGAAAAAGAGTTCAAAAAGTTTCAGAACCATTTGACCTTCCAGTAAAAAATGTAAAATCGCGCACTACAGCCAAAGTTTCTGTCCTGCACCGCACAAACCGACAAGCATCATAAACATCCGAAAGGCAAACCTTGGCACATTATTTTTATAATAAAATGGAATTATACAAGGGGATAATTATTTTTGTTGAAAAGTTTCTGTAATCAAGATTCACAAAGTTTCCGTGAGCATGAACAAAGTTCAAGGAGCTCCCCCACTTCAACAATGCTTGTCTCTCTCACTTTCACTTTCCTTTTTGAAAAGGTTTTGGGTTACCCTCTTTATTTTTTTTTGTTTTTAAACTATATAAAAGCAATCAACAGAAATAAATGACTCTCTAAAACTTCCGGGTTGTCTCCCTGCCAGTGCTTTGTTTAAAGCCATTAAGCTAGGCATATAGTGCTCAAGTAATGAATCCACCCGGATCCCAAGGTATATCAAAGCCAATTTTAATTAACAATGATTTAGCATTTAGTAGTGAGCACAAAGCAACATATATCAAGCAATGACTAAGTCTAACTCTCTTCCTATGCATCGGCATGTCATAAAATAACAATTCATACACACATAGTGTTGGGGATACAACTACTGAGCGTGAACCGCCCCGGAGGGGCCGGTTTACCCTCGTCCATGATTCAGGCCCACGGAGGAGGCCTGGAGCCCAGAGGCGAATTAAGGTCCATTTATGTAAACCGCCTTAGTATTGTAACTTGTGTTGTAAGTTAAGAAAGAAGAGACCGAGCGGACACTTGTATGAGCCGGATCGGGACTCAGAGATCGGTCAAGGCCAACCTGTATATAAGGGGACGACCCGGCGGCGAGTTGAAGAGAGAGAATTCGAGGCTAAGGCAAAGCTATTGCTCCCTAGTCGCTGAAATCATATCAATCACATCACAACTGGACGTAGGCTTTTACCTTCATCGAAGGGGCCGAATCAGTATAATTCCCGTGTCTTGTGTCCGCTTTAATCCCTCTAGGTTAACCCGCACGATGGACCCACGACTAAGTCCTTTCATGAGGACATCTGCCGTGACAATTCCACGACGGTTGGCGCCCACCGTGGGGCTATCGCATACGATGGTTTGACGGTCTTAGAGGGCAAGTTCGAAGGACTCGAAGGCTATCTGATGGGCGGATGACTAAGAGTCGCCACGGCAAGCTCTACATCGACGATGCGGATGGGCCCCGAGGCCGCTTCGATTGAATACTGGTACCGGGTCCCCTTTGGCGGCATACGTGTTCATCGGCAAGATCGGCGAGCCAGGGCCTGGGCCGGACGTCTGCACCGACCTCGTCGAGATGGCTCGGTGAGCGAAGAAGAGTCCTGCCAGCTAAACCGGGCGTCGAGCATGTTTTCGTGGGAGTCGTCCATGGAGGCTGCGAGACGGATCAGCATCGGTAATGAAAGCTGTTGTCTACTCTGGCGACGAATCGTCGGCCGGAGAAACCGAGTCTCTATACCAGCTGCAAGATGGCGGATCGGGGCTGTTCCGACGGTGAGAGTATTCGGACCTTCGATCTACCCAACCGGTTGGGATCTTCATGGCGGTACGCAGCGGCGCTTCACTCTTCGACCGCGGGCGCCCTGGTCGCCCGGTTCAACAGCGGTGATGGCAGCCGGGAAGGAGGCCTGTCGCCCGCCGCTCAAGTCTTGTCGAGCTTTTGACGCGTTGGCTGTGCTCATGGCGAGGCTAATCTACCGGATCAGACCTGCACAACGCGGAGATTGCAAAGGTGAGAGAACAGATCACTAAAGCTAAAGCGGACTGGCAGTTGCGGGCGTGAGGATGGCAGCGAGCGGGCCGCTTTGGATGCGCAGCTTATAGGCTCATCTTTGGATCGAGCGCGTCACGAAGTCATGAAAAGGAAGTACAGGTCCCGTTTACCTTCGGGTTTCGAGGGAAGAGAGCTTTTCAATACCCGAGGCAGGGAAGAACCGCCGGGCCGTGATAAACCGGCCGGAAGCACCTGGGACGGCCGCGCCGGTTCAGCCCCGTGTAATAGATCTACCTCGCCATTATACCGGTGCGCCCCAGACCGTGCAGACACCTCCGGGTCACTACTCCAACCCGATGGATAACCTCGTGGCGGCTGCGGCACGGTTGGAGGCGATTCCAATTGAAGGCGATTCACCACAAAGTAGAGACACGCCGGGTTAAGGAGCTCCTCAGACGGCCTGGCTCGGCAAGAAGCGTATTCATACGATCGGGATCGGATCCTCCACCCCCGCCCAAGCCGGAGCTATAGCCGACGCAGCCGATTTAACCGGCCGTGTCAAGCAGCAGCGCGCAGCGTGGTCCGCCTCGCGGCAACAATCCGGCGGGCGGCTTTGAGGATGCTCAAGTGGTAGTGGACCGCGCCAGGGCACGTAGGGAGGCCGAGTTAGCAGCACAAGCAGAGGATCATCCGCTTGCGCCGGTTCGTCCGACCATCTTCGAACCAGGGGTCACGTCTGGCTCTTTGGGGGTGCCTTGCCTCGTCCCCGCTTTACGTAACGTGCGCTTGCCCAAGGACTTCAAGGGGCCGCGCAAGGTGCCCAATTATACTGCCGATTTGGCTCCAGAAGCATGGATAGAAAACTATGAGATGGCCATGGAGATGCTAGATGTGGATGAAGCCGCATGTGCGAAGTACTTCACAATGATGTTGGAAGGAACGGCCCGGACTTGGTTGAAAAATTTGCCACCCAACTCTATCAGTTCGTGGACCCAGTTGCGAACCCGATTCATTCAAAATTTCAAAGACACCTGTAAGCAGCCCATGTCTGTGGTGGATTTAGCAGCTTGTGTCCAGGCGGAGGGAGAATCCACAACCCATTGGGTGCGCCGCGTTTCGGAAGTTTTACATTCTTCAGACCGGATCAACCCTGATTCCGCGATCTTGACCTTGGAAGCCAATTGCCAGTTTGAGCCATTGAAACGTTTTTGCCATGACATGGGCACTCTAATGGGCGTCTTGGTAAAGTACGCTGATTCTGATAGTACCAAGGATCCCGAATCTGAGAATGATGAAGTGGGGAAGGGAAAACAGAACGGCAACTCCAGGGGCCAAAGCATCATTCGGGCAGCAATGGAGGAACAAGCGTAGTTTAACGGCAACATGGGCTTTGTGGATAACACCAACGCAGCAGGACAAGGGTCAGTGGCAGGGGTAGGCAATCAAACCGGGGCGGTCACAATCCGGATCGTTTGAATTTCATATTGAATCAACCTTGTCCGAAGCATGGGACGAAGGAGGCACCGGCGAATCACCTTTGGAAGGATTGTTACATTATGCAGGAGTTCAAAAACTCCAGCTCTTTCCGGTATGATCAAGGGCCCGGCGGCGGCGGTTCAGTGGTCCGCCCGGGTTCTGATGGAGGAAATTCGGACCAGGATTCGGTGGTAATCCGGGCGGCAAGGCAATCAGAATAATCAAAGTAATCGAACAATCGAGAACCAAGGGGCTACAATCAACAACAACAGTCGGGTTATCAAAGTAACCCAAAGCAGATTGAACGGTGGGCGATACCACGTCTTTACCACCAGCTTGGATGCGAGACCGAAAACTTGAAGCGGGCGGTCGGTGTTGTTGAACTGCTGCGCCGCATTACCTCGCTTGGTCCGAGCAACCGATCGTGTGGAGCAGAGAGGACCATCCTCCCGGGTTTACAATCCGGTCGATTAGCTCTGGTGGTGGCACCCGGTAGGAGGGTACAAGTTTACCAAGGTTCTTATGGATGGAGGAAGCGACATCAACATCACGTACTACGAGACCTTCCGGCGTATGGGTTTGACGGATAGGCATCTTAGGCCATCCAGCCACGGTGTTTCACGGAGTGGTGCACGGCAAGTCGGGCGTGCCGGTCGGTAAGATAGCTCTGGAGGTGACCTTTGGGGACGAACATGACTCGGATCGTAAACATTGACATTTGAGGTGGTGAAAATTCAAAGCCCTTACCACGCCCTCTTTGGGCGGCGGCTTATGCTAAATTTATGGCACGGCCCTGTTATGTTTACTTACAGCTGAAAATGCCGGGTCACAAAGGAACGATAACGGTTCATGGGAGCCGCCGGATCACTTTGGAGTGCGAGGAAGGTGATGCGGCTTACGCAGAGTCGGTTTGTGCCACTGAAGAGCTAAAATATTATAAAGACAATGTTGATCCGGCGGATATGACCCCTTTGAAGAAGCCAACTACGGAGCATGATCCGGACTTGAAGTTCAAATCGGCGGCTGAGACGAAGCTTGTTGATTTTGTGCCCGCGATTCGTCCAAGCAGTTCACCATCGGTGCCAACTTGGATCCTAAATAGGAAAGCGCTCATCGAGTTCATCCGTGAGAATCGGGACATTTTTGCATGGAAGCCTTCCGACATGCTGTGTGTACCGAGGGAACTCGCTGAGCACACTCTTAATGTTGACCCAAAATACAAACCGGTAAAGCGGTTTCTTCGCGGTTTAATGAGGAAAGGCGCAAGGCCATCGGAGAAGAAGTTGCTAGGCTCTTGGCGGCAGGGTTTATCGTCGAAGTCTTTCATCAGAGTGGCTTGCCAATCCCGTGTTGGTTCTTAAGAAGAATGGCACTTGGCGCATGTGTGGATTACACAGATCTCAACAAGGCCTGTCCGGTGAGATCCTTTCGCCCTCCCGCATTGACCAGATTATTGATGCTACGGCGGGTTGTGGCGTTTGAGCTTTTTGGATGCGTACTCCGGTTATCATCAGATTAAGATGGCAGTTAAGGACCAGGAGAAGACGGCGTTTATCACCCCTTTGGAGCCTATACGCTATGTATCTATGCCTTTTGGACTCAAGAGCGCCAAGCGACTTATCGCTATGCTCGTTCGAGTTGCTTGCGAACAGATCGGCCGTAACGTGCATGCTTATGTGGATGATATCGTGGTTAAGTCAAGGAAGAAGGAAACCTTGATTGAGGATCTAAAGGAAACCTTTGACAACTTGCGGGTGTACAAGATGATGCTCAACCCGGCCAAGTGCGTCTTTGGTGTTCCGGCAGGCAAGTTATTGGGTTTTCTCGTGTCCAACAGGGGGCTCAATTGGTGGCGGCCCTGCATGTCATTCCGGATTGGACGCTCCCTTATTTGGCATACATGAACCGGGGCGAGTTACCAGAAGATGAGACGTTGGCCCGGCAGATAGTTCGGCGGTCTAAGTCTATGACCATTATTAATGGCGAGTTGCACCATTGCAAAGGTGTCGAGGCGTTTCAGCGTTGTGTGTCCCTGAAGAGGCGGTGAGATATTGCGAGAGATCCATGAAGGGGATTGTGGTCACCACGCCGGTTCAAAGTCCTTGGTGGCCAAAGCGTTCCGCCATGGTTTCTATTGGTTGACTGCCCATCTTGATGCGGAGGATCTGGTCAGATGATGTGATGGTTGCCAAAAGTTCTCCAGGCGTGCTCATGTGCCAGCCCAAGAATTGAGGATGATTCCAATTACTTGGCCGTTTGCGACTTGGGGGCTGTATATGGTTGGACCTTTCAAAAGGTCCAAGGACAAAAAGACCCACCTGTTGGTGGCGGTTGATAAATTTACCAAGTGGGTTGAGGCAGAGCCTGTTAGCAAGTGTGATGCGGCCACGGCGGTTCAGTTCATCAAAAAGGTGATTTTCGGTTTGGGTTTCCACACAGTATCATCACGGACAATGGCACCAATTTGTCCAAAGGAGCTATGAAGGAATTTTGTGAGCGAGAGCACATCGGCTTGATGTTTCTTCCGTAGCCCACCCGCAATCCAATGGTCAAGGAACGAGCTAATCAGGAGATCTTGAAAGGTATCAAACCCGACTTATGGTCCCTTTAGAGAGGACGCCGGGTTGTTGGGTGGAAGAGCTACCATCGGTGATATGGAGTATAAATACTACCCCCAACCGATCCACTTTGGATACACGCCGTTCTTTATGGTCTATGGAGCGGAGGCGGTCCTTCCCAACGATATCCGTCACGACTCGCCTCGAGTGGCAGCTTATGTTGAGGCGGATAGCGAGGCAGCACGGCAAGACGATTTGGATCGACCGGATGAAGAGCGCGATATGGCAGCTGCTCGTTCGGGCGGTTTACCAGCAGGATCTTCGCCGGTATCACAGCCGGGTTAAAACCAGAACCTTCGTGAAGGAGACTTAGTGCTGCGGCTCATTCAAGACCGGAAAGATATGCACAAGCTATCCCCACCTTGGGAGGGGCCTTTTGGTCAGCAAGAATCTATACAACGGGTCCTACTATCGATTGATGTTCGAGAGCGAAAGGACTCACGCACGTCGAGAGGAGGAGACCAACGAGCCGTGGAACATAGCTCATCTTCGGCCTTATTATACCTCGAGCCATTGGCTCCACTTATGTACATATTAAGACAATGTATATATTCTGAATAAAGGCAATAAACCGGATCCTCGGCTAAAGCGGGGTATCTGCATTACGTATAAAAGTCCGGTTTGGGTACATGGAGATCTTGTCGTGAAGCGGCCTCGGTTTAACCCTTGGCCTTGCTTTTGTGAAATTTTTGTCACTTGGGGGCTTGGTCGTGTCCGAACCAATGCAACACCTCTTGGCAGCGAAGCCACCAGATCATTTGGGGCTTGGTCGTGTCCGAACCAATGCAACACCTCTTGACAGCGAAAGCCACCAAATCACTTGGGGACATGGTCACGTCTGAACCGATCCACGCTTCTTGGTCGGCCTAAGGCCATAGAATCACTTGGGGCTTGGTGAACCCGAACCAATGCAATGCCACTTGATCGGCGTAATGCCACGATGTCGGTTGGGGACTGGCTGACTTGAACCATCGCTACACCTTATAGGGAGCTTGGTCCTGTCCGACCATGGTAACGCCATCTGATCAGACTCAATAAAGCCTCTTCTTGCAAACAGTCTTTGTCATTGTTTTTGCTTCCATGTGTTTTTTATACGTATAATTTGGCTTTTGTTTGTTGTCTTAAACCGACAAACCTTCTTTCAACCGGATTCAAGTTTTCAGAATTTGGTCCATTTTTTCCGGCGATTGATTGTTCTGGTTTGATTTTGCTGTTAACATCCCATTATGGAGTAACAGGGGGCTTATCACGCCCGACACGATTTACATGGTAAATCGGTATTATACACACAGGGATTGTTCTCCTTTGACGGTGATGGTTTATAAAGCCTCCGCTTCAGGATTGGCTAAAGCCAACTGTGTGCCCGACACTGGCAGGCAAAATATGTTGCAGGATTCACTACTTCAAAACCAAAGTATCCAGCACCGCCATGCAGAAGTTTACAGACTGAGGTTGTAACGGCATTGTTCAAAACAAAATCGACTATCCTATTACAAAGCCTTTTGAGGCCCGGTGTTTCATGTGGGGTTATGCCTTGAAGCTTGGAGGCGTCACCCGCTTGATTTAATTACGCCGCTTCGCAGGTTGACGTGAGGTAGAGGGGCGCTCGACGCCGGTTCAACTTCTTCTTCTTCCTCACCCAAAGCCCGAAAGTCATTGGTAGACCAGTCAATCCGGGTTAAGGCACGAAGACAGCTTCTTCACTTATCAGCTCAGCCGGATCAACGTCGGGGCGTAAGTGTGCTTACGGATTGGGGAACAAGGCTCGCACTTCGTGGATGACAAAATCCACCCGCTTGTTGTTGGCGTCATAAAAGGAGCGGTGAACCGTCGGGTTGGCTTCTGCCCGATTGACTTCGCCAATGACGCATTTCCTTTGTGATCCGTTTGAGCGTCGTTATCAAAGGCTTCACCATTCTCTTGAGCACTGGGAAACCTTTGGCTATGTCACCGGATCAAGATCTCGCTATCCACGCCTTGGCGCTGCCGAGCCAAGAAGGTGCCAGCCCGAGCCACGGATCGCTTCAACTCTTCAAGCTGCCCCGGAACCATGGACAACCGGTCCAGGGTTTCTCTGATCAGGGACGGTGCCGTGTTGTCGTATGATGTAGCCCATATGACTCGCTGGGCGCCGGTATACAGCTGCTCAATCAGCGTATAAGCGGCCTTGAGCTTCTTCCGAACATCAGAGCCCATATGTGCAATACGCTTGCCTGCACCGGTTTAAGACAACTCAGGATAAACCGGCGGAAATATCAAAATTAAGATAGTCAGTGCATAGTTTCTTACCAAAGACGGCAGAGGTCATGGCATGCACTTGGCGCTTGAGTCCGTAAGCTCTTGATCCACCGGTTTAAGGGCTGCTTCGGCTTCTTCCGCCTGCTTTTTCAAAGCGGCCTTCTCGGTGTCCCAATTGGCCCGTTCGGATTTATACCACTCCTTCACTGTTCCATAGTGGCCAAGGCCGTTCTCAATTCGTCCTTGGCCTTAGTGGTTTCTGCTTGCTGAGTCTCAGATTGGCTCGCAGGTCTTTGAGTTGCATGCTTTGCGCTCTATTTCATTCTCGGTAACAAAGGAAGCATGTTAGGTGTCTCATTATCAAGTCCCAAGTTCAATATACATATTCACCTTGGCACTTGGGGGCTAATGGCTAATTGATCTCAGTTTGCCATTTGAGTCTGAAATTAAGTCCCGGTTTAACTATGCTAAGTTGAACCGACCCTTTGGGGGCTACTATACAGCTAAAGTACAGGAAAGACATAATTCATTACCTCATAACGGTCCTTCATCCGGTTTTACTGCATCAGCTTCAAGGTCACGGCTGGTATAGAGCCGGTTCGAAACCCGAGTGCAGTTCTTGGGCAGAGAAGTTGTCGTAAGTCGACAGGTCTGTTTTTCCTTTATCTTTACTCACGGCCGACTCGCCCTTGGCACTATGTTTTGTTAAAGCGACCGGTTGGCTAGGAGCAGCGTGGCGATTACTGTCACAATAACATCGTCATTTTCGGCGGTCTTCTTTGGGCTTGATGATTGCTTACTCGCTCGGCGGTTCAACTCATACGACTCGCTCTATCGGCGGGTTTGGTGGAGCGGCTGTGAAGTTTCCATTTGGACCTCCGGTTCAGCTTCCGCGGATCAGCGATGATCGTCTTTATACAACTCGCCAGAGCTATCTTTGGCGACTTCAGGATTTTCGTGGGTTTGTTCCGGGGTCTTTTCTGGATCAACATCCGCAGTAGGGTCAAGGGTTTTCGCTTTCTTACTCAAGCGAGCCTTGGTGCTGCAATATTCAGAATTGGATTAAGGCAAATCAACCAAGGCAGTTGTAAATCGAATCGATGGACAGCAGATTACATACCTGCAGCAACTTTAAGCGGAGGCGATTGCGTGGTTGATGAACCGCCAGAGGAGTTGGAAGAGGCCCGATAATTCGGATCGAGACGGATGAGAGGACATCGGAAGAAACCTTTTAAGGGATAACGTTTTTCGGAGAACAAGTCACCTACGACGACGCTTCCGGGTTGGTGTATCCGGTAAACCGGAGGAGAGAATCTGCTGACAAGCTGCGGGTTGTACGGGCGCTCTTTAGCCCTCTTGTGTCTTGAGATAAGCATAGGAATGAGATTTTTCACTTTCCGAACGGGCGCGATTTAATTCTTTTAACCGCACGAGGTCGGGTCGGAAGAAAGAAGGATTACCTCAAAATGGTCGGCATGGCTGGCTTCGCATCATCCCGGGAATTAAATTTGTCGATGAAGGGAAGAATAAGAGGGATAAATCATAAGAAGAAACACAAGGAGGAGAGCCGGTTTACGGCGGCTCCCTCGTAAGGATATCAAATTTTACCTCAGCTTCAGATTCTTCATCTTCCGGCGGATCAGAAGACCCGGCGGTTTTCTTGCCAGCCTTTTTGGTAGCCTTGGACTTTATACGCGGAGCTCGGGCCGGTTTGGTCCGTCTCCAGAAGGAGCTGTCAGCCTGCGATGTAGCAAGGATTAATGAATATCAACAAAATGTTAAAAGCCCGAAAAGCGGTGAGCAAGGTCTTACCGCAGGTGGCGGGTTGGCAACACAGAACGGAGCCAACCCGGTTAGGCTGCAGACGGAGATTGGTTCATCAAGCATCTTTTTTACAGCCTCTCAGAACCTCAATTTCAGTTATTGGTAATTCGTGGCGTCTTTGAGGGTCTTTGAGGCTGCCAGATACTCGTGCATCAATCCGGGCGGCGGCTTAAGGGCAAGATGCCCCAAGAAACCCAAAGCATCGCACAAGGTCCACACCAGTTAGTCCATTGGCCATTAGAGCCGGAGTTTTATGATCCGAGGTGCAAAGTTCTTCCGTTCATGGCGGTTAAGCGTAAAGGCAGCGGATGGTTGTTGCTGAGCCGGTGAGGACGGTAACCCGGCAAGGGATTCTCGTTAAGGCGGAGCGGTGTTCCGCAATAGAACCAGGTTTGGTTCCAATCCTTTGGATGGCTGTGGTGTTTGGCGTGAGGAAAGTCCGCTCTTCCTTTTCTGGATTGAAACGCCGCCTAGTTACGTGTTGGGACCATCGAGAAAACTCCGTCGGCGGTTCAAGTGAAAGAAATCCTAATAGCTCCACAGAGGGCTCTTCACGAAGATAGACTTCACGTAAGACTTGAAAGTTGCATATGTTTGACACGAGTTCGGGCCGATATCCTGCGGATGGAGTTGCAAGCTTGCAAGGACGTCCGGAAAAATTTTGAACCGGGCGGGCGTAACCCCGGTCTAAATGCTACATAAACACAATTACTTCTCCCTCTTGTGGCTCCGGAGGAAACTTCGCCATCCGGAACACGCCCGATGGAGGGCATTTTTGGAGCCAAACCGCCCGGTGGTGACATAGCTGTTGAGTTGCGTTTCACTGACTTTTGACCGGACCCAATTGCAAGCTGAGAATTGAGGAGCCATTCCGGAAGACTAAGCTGTGGAATAAAGGGAGAAACGGTTCACCATTAAACGGTTCAGGCATATTATGCATTGTTAAACCGGCGATTCAGCGGCCGGCCTCCCATTCCGGTTTAACTGAGGGCTAATGGAGTGACGGATTAGCTATCAAAAGTTAAACCGCCGAATAAGGCATAATTGAAAATCTGCTAAGTATGGACAGAAACAGTTTTCACATGCGAAGGGAAGTAATCAAGATCTACCGAAGTTCGATGAAGAAAAACCTTCACGACATATGCAAACCTCGGAAAGAACAGGAGGGTTTGGGTATTCTAAACTCGAGGATCTACGGAAAAAGCCGATGCGTGAAAGGTTAGATGGACGGCGGGCAGTCCCTGCACAGGATATACGATGCGATCGGATCGCATGGCCATGGCGGAGCAGGTGTGAAGAAACCAAGATGAACTGCGGGATGAACAGGTCTACAGATGTGATCTAGGGGTTGAAAAAGGACCTTACGATGAGCGAAGCCGAGGAGGAGCGCGGAAGCCTACGATACGGTCGAGTTGATGCGGCGGCCCAGCGTTGACGCTGCTGCTCAAGGTCGGAGGCGACGGCGGAGCTTCAAGACTGGAGCGGTGTGAGGAAGGAGAAGAAGAAGAGACAGGAGGCGGCCGGTCTATTTATAAGGAACCGGAGCAATCAACGGGCGCGAGATTCGAGGAGTCAAAAGCGGCGGACGGTGCAGCGGCTGCCTCGATTTCCGGGATGGCATTAAATGCAGGGAATCTTACTGTTTGGATTTCTTTATTAAAAATGACGTCAAGACACCCTGACACGCGGATCGAAAGATGACATCACGGCGGTTCAAGCGGTGGCGGTTTACAAAATGTGAAAAGAGATCAAGAGTTTCTGAAGGTGTTGAAGATTAACATGAACGGTTCAAGTCAACTGGGGCCTAATGTTGGGGATACAACTTCGGCGTGAACCGCCTGAGGGGCTCGGTTTACCTCGCCCATGATTCAGGCCCACGGAGGAGGCCCGGAGCCCAGAGGCTAATTAAGGTCCATTTATGTAAACCGCCTTAGTATTGTAACTTGTGTTGTAAGTTAAGAAAGAAGAGACCGAGCCGGACGCTTGTATGAGCCGGATCGGGACTCTGTAGACCGGCCGGGCGTCAACCCGTGTATATAAGGGGACGACCCGGCGGCGAGTTGAAGAGAGAGAATTCGAGGCTAAGGCAAAGCTATTGCTCCCTAGTCGCTGAAATCATATCAATCACATCACAACTGGACGTAGGCTTTTACCTTCATCGAAGGGGCCGAATCAGTATAATTCCCGTGTCTTGTGTCCGCTTTAATCCCTCTAGGTTAACCCGTACGATGGCCCTACGACTAAGTCCTTTCATGAGGACATCTGCCGTGACAATTCCACGACACATAGTAAAGGCCAATGCATAGTATAAACGCTTTCTTGCAATTTTATCATGTTGGAAACATAGAGAGGTGGAGATATAGTTCCTCTCTCATAATAATTGCAAGTAGGAGCAGCAAGCACATGCATATTATATTCATCAAAATCATCATGTGCAATGGTAAAAGGAAACCCATCAATATAATCCTTAATAAGTTCAAACTTCTCCGATATAGTGTACTCGGGAGAATTCAAAAAGATAATAGGACTATCATGCGTGGGTGCAATAGAAACAATTTCATGTTTAACATAAGGAACTATAGCAAGTTCATTTCCATAAGCATATATCATATTGGCATCTTGGCCAGAAGCATAGCAAGCATCAGCAAAAAGGGATAATTCAAAAGAATCAACTGGATCATAACAATCATCATAGCATTCATCCTTCGGTAAGCACGAAGGGAAATTAAACAATGTATGAGTTGAAGTGTTACTCTCATTAGAAGGTGGGCACGGGTGATCAATCCTCTCTTCCTCCTTTTGTTCTTCACTCTCCTCCTCATCTTTTTCATCCAATGAGCTCACAATGTCATCAATTTCTTATTCCATAGGCTCCTGCAAAATATTAGTCTCTTCTAGGACAACGAAGGAGTCCTCAATATATGGTTTAATATAAGGTTTAGAAGCATAATTATCATAGCAATATTTAAGTATGGCCAAATTTTTAGATTTGTAGAGAGTAGCATCATACTCTTCAATAAAAGAAGCAGTTTCACAAGTACCCCTAAAAGCAACAAATTCTTCAATTTGTTGAACATCATAGTAATTATGAACACCCTTAGTATATGAAGATACGATTCCATTATCACTAAACACACATTCGTAAGGAAGGTGTTTCTTGGGGTTTTTAGAACAACAAGTACAATCATATATTTCACATAAATTCCCAGCATAGCACTGCAAACGATGAATTTGATCCAGTAAAAGTTTCCCTTTTTCAGATATGCGGTGTCGCACATAACAAGCGTGCTCATCTAAAGATTTGCCCTCAACTAAGCTAGTTGGGGTTTCAGCACGAGCACATAGGGATCGAAGATGATCCAAGTAAAAAGCTTCAGGAGTGTGATAGATTTTGAGTGGTTCTTCAACCATTGGTTCAGTAGGTACAACTAATTTTTTTGGTATTTTGTGTTTCCGATCCATAACTAAAGGTAGAAAACAACTAAGAACACCAAATAAAAATTACTTAGTGATAAAGCAAACAAGCACACACGAGAATATTCACCCCACACTATGACTCCCGAGCAACGGTGCCAGAAAAAGGTCTTGATAACCCACAAGTATAGGGGATCAATTGTAGCCTCTTTCCATAAGTAAGAGTGTCGAACCCAACGAGGAGCTAAAGGTAGAACAAATATTCCCTCAAGTTCTATCGACCACCGATACAACTCTACGCACGCTTGACGTTCGCTTTACCTAGAACAAGTATGGAACTAGAAGTACTTTGTAGGTGTTTTTGGATAGGTTTGCAAGATAATAAAGAACGTGTAAATAAAAAGTAGGGGCTGTTTAGATAAAGAAACAACTAAATTAGTTTTAGTAGAGAGCTTTTTGTCATGAGAAAGTTATTTGTCCCTAGGCAATCGATAACTAGACCGGTAATCGTTATTGCAATTTTATATGAGGGACAGGCATAAGCTAACATACTTTCTCTACTTGGATCATATGCACTTATGATTAGAACTCTAGCAAGCGTCCACAACTACTAAAGATCATTAATGTAAAACATAACCATAGCATTAAAGTATCAAGTCCTCTTTATTCCCATACGCAAACAACCTACTTACTCGGGTATGTGCTTCTATCACTCACGCCACCCACCATTAGCAAATCCTGAACATATTGCAAACCCTACAGCGGGGATCCCTCACGCTTGTGCGACACGGAGAGAACCATAGGACAGCACCAATAATAAAACATGCAACTCAAACCAATCACGATCATCAATTAACTCATAGGAGAAAACGGATCTACTCAAACATCATAGGGTAGCCATACATCATTGGGAAATAATATATAGCATTGAGCACCATGTTTAACTAGAGATTACAGTAGGTTAAAGAGGGGTTACACCGCTGCATAGAGGGGGGGAAGAGTTGGTGATGATGGCGGTGATGATGATGGCCCCCGGTGGCACTCCGGCACCACCGGAAGCGAGGGGGAGAGAGCCCCGTCCTTCTTCTTCCTTGACCTCCTCCCTAGATGGGAGAAGGGTTTCCCCTCTGGTCCTTGGTCTCGATGGCATGGGAGGTGCGAGAGCCCCGCCGAGATTGGATCTGTCTCTCTGTTTCTGCGCTCTGTGATTCTGCCCTTTCACCATTTCTTTTATAACCGGAGACCCGTAACTCTGATTGGTCTGAATTTTGGACACGATCTCTATCCGGAAATTATCTTTCTTGCGATGAAAGAAGGGTAGCAACCGCCTTACAGGGGGGCCCATGAGGGTCAGGGGCGCGCCCCCCTGCTTCGTGGCCCCCTCGGGCACCCTCTCGCGTTGATTCTTTTTCCCATATTTCACAAATATTCCAAAAATATTCTCCGTCCGTTTTTGTCCTGTTTGGACTCTGTTTGATATGGGGTTTCGCCAAAACATAAAACATGCAACAAACAGGAACTGGCACTGGGCACTGGATCAATATGTTAGTCCCAAAAATAGTATAAAAAGGTGCCAAAAGTATATGAAAGTTGTATAATATTGGCATGGAATAATCAAAAATTATAGCTACGACGGCGACGTATCAGGCCCCAACCTGGGTCCCAGGAGGGCCTATCCCCGACGATTTCTGGGTCGTGTGGGAAGGACACCCTATCGCAGACACTCACTTGGCGACGGTTCCAAATGCCGTCACGGAAAGGGGTTTTAAACCGTTTGTTTAGGACGTCGTTGTACCAGTGGAATATGGACAAGAATTTGTGATTCCATCTCCTGTTCAGCGTGAAGACAATGTTGAACCTGAAGACAATGCTGAATCTGAAGACAATGCTCAGGAACAACTCAATCTTGGCCCTGTTCATCCTCGTGTGGCCAATGATGTTCAGATTGAGAATATACTTGACATCATCAATGCACCTGGTCCGCTCACTCGATCAAGAGGTACACAACTAGCCAACTTTTGTGAGCATTTTGCATTCGTCTCCATCTCCGAGCCCAAAAAGGTTGATGAAGCCTTCATGGAACCAGAATGGATTCAATCTATGCAAGAAGAGCTTCAGCAATTTGAGCTCAATAATGTGTGGGAGCTAGTCAAACGTCCTGATCCATCCAAGCACAACATCATTGGTACCGAATGGATCGACCGCAACAAACAAGATGAACATGGTCAAGTAGTCAGAAACAAAGCTTGACTCAAGGCTCATGGATACACGCAAGTTGAGGGAATTGACTTTGATTGAACTTTTTCTCCTATGGCTAGGCTTGAAGCCATTCACATAGTGTTAGCCTATGCCAATCACAATGATATCTTCTTGTATCAAATCGATGTGAAGAGTGCCTTCCTAAATGGCAAAATTGAAGACGAAGTGTATGTTGCACAACCACCTAGTTTTGAAGATCCAAAGCATCCTGACATGGTCGACAAGGCACTGTATGGCCTCAAACAAGCGCCTGATGCTTGGTATGACACACTCAAAGCATTCCTGAAGAGCAAAGGCTTCAAAATTGGTTCTCTAGATCCCACTCTCTTCACGAAGACATATGATAGAGAACTATTTGTATGTAAAATCTATGTGGATGACATTATCTTCGGATGCACCGACAAAAGATACAGTGATGAGTTCATTCGTATGATGCAAAAGAAATATCAGATGTCTATGATGGGGGAGCTGAAATTCTTTCTTGCTCTTAAAATCCATCAACAAATCAATGGCATCTTCATATCTCAAGAGAAGTACCTTAAGGATTGTCTCAAGAAGTTTGGAATGCAAGATTGCAAGGGCTACAAGATGCTAATGCCAACCAATGGTCACGTGAGCTCAGACGAAAATGGTAAAGATTTTGATCAAAAGATATACCGCTCCATGATTGGTTCTTTATTGTACTTATGTGCATCTAGGCCAGATATAATGCTTAGCGTTTGCATGTGTGCCCGATTCCATGCGTGTATCCTTCCTGCCTCCACCAACCAAGATCGAAGAATTGTTGTGCAGGAACCTGCTCCCTAGAGGCTCATGTCACTGAAGATATATCAGGTGTTGACCCCACTTTGGCTGAAGACAATGGTCGTGATGACAATGTCAGAAATGAGTATGAAGTCCTTCCTCAGCTCATCCAAGATGTGGTATCATCGCCTGTTCCCATGAATAGTGAAAAGTGAGCATTGGCGATCCCCCAACACCAATGGTTCAAGATGAATTCTGGGATGAGCATCATCATCACACCCCACTTCATGAAGTGATTCCTCGCACACCACCTGCCGAAGTTACAACACCAGTGCTCGAGTCACCCCTAGTCACCCCAGAGGGCAAGGAGAAAATCTCAACATCTCCTCAAGCGCTGCCTGTGTTTTGAAGGCTTCGCAAACGCCCAAGGCCCTCCTCCTCCATGTCGAGCATTCTGAAGAGGACGTGCAACCTGCAACTTCTGTTGCACATGAAGTGTTTCCTCAAGCCATCCCGATACGTCTCCAACGTATCTATAATTTATGAAGTATTCATGATCTTATATTATCCATATTGGATGTTCAATGGGCTTTACTAAGCACTTTTATATGATTTTTGGGACTAACCTATTAACCCGGAGCCCAGTGCTAGTTCCTGTATTTTCCCTTGTTTCAGTGTTTCGTGGAAAACTAATATCAAACGGAGTCCAAACGGAATGAAACCTTTGGGAGAGTTATTTTTGGAAAGAAAGCAATCCGGTGGACTTGGAGTGCATGTCAGGGGATCAACAAGGAGAGCACGAGGCAGGGGGCGCGCCCTCCACCCTCGTGGGGCCCTGGTGGCTCCCCTGACCGACTTCTTTCACCTATATATATCCATATACCCTAAAACCTTAGGGGAACATAATAGATCAGGAGTTCCGCTCCCGCAAGCCTCTGTAGCCACCAAAAACCAATCGGGACCCTGTTCCGGCACCTTGCCGGAGGGGGGATCCCTCACCGGTGGCCATCTTCATCATCCCGGCGCTCTCCATGACGAGGAGGGAGTAGTTCACCCTCGGGGCTGAGGAGATGTACCAGTAGCTATGTGTTTGATATCTCTATCTCTCTCTCTCGTGTTCTTGATTTGGCATGATCTTGATGTAATGCGAGCTTTGCTATTATTGTTGGATCTTATGATGTTTCTCCCCCTCTAATCTCTTGTAATGGATTGAGTTTTCCCTTTGAAGTTATCTTATCGGATTGAGTCTTTAAGGATTTGAGAACACTTGATGTATTTCTTGCCGTGCTTATGTGTGGTGACAATGGGATATCACGTGATCCACTTGATGTATGTTTTGGTGATCAACTTGCGGGTTCCGCCCATGAACCTATGCATAGGGGTTGGCACACATTTTCGTCTTGACACTCCGGTAGAAACTTTGGTGCACTCTTTGAAGTACTTTGTGTTGGATTGAATAGATGAATCTAAGATTGTGTGATGCATATCGTATAATCATGCCCGCGGATACTTGATGTGACATTGGAGTATCTAGGTGACATTAGGGTTTTGGTTGATTTGTGTCTTAAGGTGTTATTCTAGTCCGGACTCTTGAGTAGATCGATCCAAAAGAATAACTTTGAGGAGGTTTCGTACCCTACAATAAACTCTTCGTTTGTTCTCCGCTATTAGTGACTTTGGAGTGACTCTTTGTTGCATGTTGAGGGATAGTTATATGATCCAATTATGTTATTATTGTTGAGAGAACTTGCACTAGTGAAAGTATGAACCCTAGGCCTTGTTTCCCAGCATTGCGATACCGTTTGTGCTCAATTTTATCATTTGTTACCTTGCTGTTTTATATTTTCAGATTACAAAAACCTATATCTACCATCCATATTGCACTTGTATCACCATCTCTTCGCCGAACTAGTGCACCTGTACAATTTACCGTTGTATTGGGTGTGTTGGGGACACAAGAGACTCTTTGTTATTTGGTTGCAGGGTTGTTTGAGAGAGACCATCTTCATCCTACACCTCCCACGGATTGATAAACCTTAGGTCATCCACTTGAGGGAAATTTGTTACTGTCCTACAAACCTCTGCACTTGGAGGCCCAACAACGTCTACAAGAAGAAGGTTGTGTAGTAGACATAACATCTCCACAAGAACTTCTATAGAATCTGAAGCCAAACAGGCTGAAGACATTCCGGCTGCATCAGCCATTGAAATTCAAGATGTCACCACTACAGTCACTGCTACACCTGTGGATACTGAGACTATACAACCTGAAGTCACTGTTTCTGCTACTCCTGCCGCTAAAGCTCATACTGATGAAGTTAGTGAAGCTATTGTGGCTGAAGACGATGCTCAACCAGAAACTAATAATGGTCTAGTCATGGCTAAAGATAAATCTGGCCAGATGTCCTACTGGTGCGTATTCCATGGCCAAATCTTGTCCCTCCTAAAGCGCCTGGACCCCAGTATGAATTCAACATCAACAATAGGCCCCAGACTCATAAGACAATGCCTCGACTACCTAGGCCTCACAGTACTGCATCAACAGATTGCTCCTTCGGTGTGTTCAGCTTCAGGGAGCACAACAGATTCTTTGACAAGGAACACTGGAGTGAGGAGTTGATCCTCCCATTTTATGCAACATTGCACATTTCAGGCTACAACAGGGAGCCCAAGACTTGGGACCTTGAGTGGATGACAGGTGATGCTCATGATGATGCCACTGCTCAAGATCTGCTCGATCTCACACCCGTGCCCACCCCGGTGACTTCTATGAGCCAAGTTGTCAAGCCTATGAGATAGAAGTGGAAAGCATCTTCCAGAAGCCTGAGCCCAATATGACTTAGATGCTTTCAATGATGAAGCCATTTCCGACCGAAGTTGATCACTCTACTCACTTTCCGGTTAAGGACCTCGAGCACTTGCCCCACACCATCTATCATATACTATGGAATGCTCTGTGGCCAATTAAAGGGTATTCATCTTCAACAAATCTTGAAGGCACCATGAATACATTGGTCTACAATGTCCTCAATGGCATTTGATTCAATACTCATGATTTCTTCGTAAGGCAATTGGCTGCTTCTGGCATATATCTTTTTGTTCTGAAATTTTATGCACCACGAATTATGCAGCTGATCAAGCCTCGCTCAACTGTTACCTATCAAGCTTCAGCTCGCAACCATGTTATCTTCCTTCCTGAAGTTGATCCCAAGTAGACAAGACGCCCATTGGTGAAGATAATGCAGCACATCAAAGCTTCTCAGGTCCTCTTGAAGCCATTCATCTTCCTAAAACCATTGCTCCTGGTATGCTTATTGGTCAGCTTGGTAAACCAAGGCACGCCAACACTGACGCAGTCACAAGCATAGTTCCCCATAGGCCTCCGAAGCGTGCTTGCACCCTAACAGATAGAGAACTTTTAGTTTCTCTCCACCAAAAGAAAGATAAGCATCATGATTGGTTTAAGCGCCAAATGCAAAGTCTTCTTGGTGACATCAATCACATTCAGAACCTCTCCACAAAAAATGTGATCGTTGCAGATCAAGCCAATCACCACGCTTAGAAGAGCCTCACACTTATGTGCTCTAAAGATGATCCTCTTGCCGATGGCTTCAAAGAGACCTTCAAATTTGGCTCCAAGCCCCAAGATCTACCAAGTGGCATGCTACCCCATCCATAGAAGACTCCGATTACTCATCATCTGCACCAACTGACCATGCTCGTGTGATCAATGAGGAAGACAACACCACTTCACTAGCTTCGGATTCACTGCATCATGACGATGTGCCAAGCCCTTCTATGCTGCATCATGCTCGTGTGATCAATGAGGAAGACAACACCACTTCACCAGCTTCGGATTCACTGCATCATGACGATGCGCCAAGCCCTTCTATGCTGCCCAACACCATCATTGATCTAGCTACACCAACATCTTCACCACCACCTTCTGGGAACGCTTAGAGACCCTATCTCTTCATTCCTTTTTGGTCATTCAATGACAAAAGGGGGATTATCTTATTGGTTGATAGTCTTCAAGTGGGAATTTTGGGTCGGGTGCTATTTTTTAAAAGTCTTACAACTCTCGTTCTTGAACATTTGTCGTTTTGAGTAATAAACTTAAGTCTAGACGGGACGTCTGCTACACTAGCTACATTCGTTTTTGTCGGTGGAAGAAACCTTGGGTCCATTGCCCAGACTGTGCACAGGCCCGAGAGCACGATTACAGCACCAAAACAGATTGAAGCACGACGGATCAGTTCTTGGAAGGATCCAAGTAGAGATCAAGAATATTAAGAGTAGCCAGAAAGGCAAGATACAACTACAAGAAGAACCTCCCTTGCCGGGCAGACGAGCCTGGAGAGGTTGGGATTACCGTGGAAGCAAACCTCCAAGGTCGCCCCGATAGGCCTGCCGGAGCTCGCGGAGGCAAAACTACTCAACCGCACCACCTCACAGCGACGTACATTGTCGACCAGTGCGGTGTCAAGCTCCTAAGTGACTAAGTGGCTCCCCCTACCACATGGCAGCCACTTCCTATAGAAAATGCCTCCAAGCGACAACCGTCCTGATACGTGTCAAGCAAGCAGGTGCGAAGCTGGCAAAAAAGCCCAGCAGGGCTTGCCGGGCGAGCTGTGATGTGACACTGGGTGACACATTTAATGCGCTCTGTCAGCCTGCAGAATTAGGTATGATAGCACTGTTTTCTATCTAATCAGTATGTAAAGACTGATTTGCCACTGTGGTGACCCCTTAATCTATAGAAGGAGGCCCATGGCAACCGTAGAGAGGATTCGGACCCCCTCACACTCATACGCGAGTAGCCACTCTCGCCCGAGGCAGCCATGCTGGGGAAGAGCGACGTGTTTCTCCCCATTTTTCGACTATCAATCCACCAAAGGAGGAGTTGGGTTTTACGCCTCATGATGGCCCGAACCTGGGTAAAATTGCCCGCCTGATCTCTGTCGTGCTGTGTTGCGCTTCTCTGCTCTTTGTGCAACGTGCCCATCCCCCCACCGAACCAAAAGGGGCTCATGGCCCCATAGGTGGCCGTGGTTTCCTACGACATCTTTGGCACGCTAGGTAGGGGGATCACTTGCGCGAACCCGAGAGCGTAAGCAGAGTGTCATCTACATCGTCATTTTCATCACCAACGACTCAGTCGACTATGGCACCCAAGAAGAAGCCCAATGCCACAGCCCACCCGTCCACTTCGAAGGCCCCGCCACCCGCGACAGACGATGCCGCGGGGAATGCGGAGGAGCATGAGGATGTGGGTGCAGTGGGGGACGTGGTCGGCGCAGGCAGCGTTATCACCACCTCCCCCGCGGCTGAAGTAGGAGCGGGAGCGACCAGAGAAGGACAACACCTACAGCATCCCGGCAACCATGCTCTGCGAGGTACGGGTAGATATATTATTCCATCTGTTCCTCCCGGTCTGGGCGAGGGGCACAGCCACGGGGGTGACGTTCGTCCAGAGGAGAATCGCAATCGTGCGGCCGCCCCAGCCATGGACGCGGTCGCGGGACATGCACCGCCCCCAGAGCAAACTGGCCCAGCCAATGCTGTGAATGGAGTCATTGGCCCCTGCACGCCATCACCTCGTCACCATGCAGTCCCAATGACTGGTTCCCAATGACGGGAGCCTGAAGCATCTACCCCTGGCACTGTCAGGAGCCGGGTGACGCTGCGGCCTACTTCATCACCACTAATGCCAAGAACCATTTTGGAGGCCATGGCACGGGCCTAGCTGCTGCTGAGATTTCCCTCGGCGGCTGATCAGGTGGTTGAGTGGAGATCCACCATTCAGAGTCTGATTGGCTTTGCCGAGGCTGGGGGCTCACAGCGAGCTAGCCCGCCACAGCCTCCCCAAACGATGACAACATCCCACACTGCTGGCCGTGCGGAAGGGGCCACCCCCATGGTGCAATCCCCGCCACGGCAACCAACGTGAGGGCCATGCAACCAAGAGCTTGATGACGTCTCGACGGTGAGCCCCAGAGGACAAACAGATGGGGGACGATCACCTCACCATCAAGTGATGCCACGACGACCACCGTCAGTCCAATGGGCGCGATGGCCCCAACGTCGACGAGCGTTCGCTCGGCAGAGGCGGGTACCTACCTTTCGAGGCTGGGTGTCCTGCCTTCACCTGAGAGCTGCGGCCAATCCGTTGGCCGTCCGCTCGCATGTTCAAGCCAGAGATTCCAAAGAATTATGATGGGAGATTGAACCCGATAGAGAAGGTTTTTGCGAACTACTTCCCATTGGCACTCAAGCCAAACGTGAGGTCTTGGCTGATGCATCTGCCCGAGAACTCCATCTCGACCTGGGCTGACCTATGCCATGAGTTCGTTGGCGCCTTCACGGGCGGCCACCAAGAACCAGGGCGGCCCAGCGATTTACAGGTTCTCCCACAGAAGGAAGGAGAGACTCTTTGAAAGTACATGCAGAAGTTTAGCCGAGTCCACAGGAATATTCCAGATACCCATCCGGCAACTGCGATAGCTGCGTTTCAGTCCAACGTACGCAACTGTCGGATACGATCTAAGACGAACGTCCAGTTGACCAAGACTGTGAAGGAACTTTACACCTTGGTGGACAAGTGTGCTCGGGTGAGGAGGGGAGGAAACTCCCTGGGGAATAGGATGGCGTCGATGTCGATTCAGAAGATTACGACGAGGCCACCAGTCAGAAGAAGAAGAACAAGAAGCGCAAAGATAAAGCAGTACTGACCATTGAGGGATCAGGCAAGCCTGGTACCGTCAGGAAGGGTAAGTCTGAAGCCCCAGGCAAGGAAGCTGCCGCATGCACTGACTGCCAGGAGGCTGCGGCTGCCGAGAAGCCTCGGAAAGGTGATGGACCATATTGCAAGATTCATCAGACCAAGGGCCATGATCTCCAGTAATGTCATCAGGTTGAGCAGCTCGTCAAGAAGCAGAGGGCTGAATATGAGAAGCCTGATAAGGAAAAGGGTCAGAATGGCGCTGGCGGGAAGGGCCGAGGCGGTGAAGTAAATCGCTCCAGCAAGGCTCTTCCGAACCAAGGAAAACCCGCCAGGGGCAGAGAGAAGGAGGATTGCGATGATGGCAGTGATGGACGGGATGAAGAGGAAACCAGCTAGCAGGTATTCTAGAAGGCCACTGACGCCCTATGCATTGACGGGGGTGCATCTCTGCACTCCTCTCACCGCCACCTTAAACGATGGGCCCATGAGGTCAATGTCATGGAGCCAGCTGCAGAATCTAGGAAGCCACTCAAGTGGTCACGTATGCCCATCATCTTTAACGAGGAGGACCATCCTGACCGCACCACTGTGGTGGGATGTTTGCCGTTGTTGGTTTCACCAATGATTCGCAACCTCAAAGTCACAAGGAATCCAAGAATCATACCTCTTCAGAGTATGTTGCGCCTATTGATGACTTGTCGGAGAGTTCCAACAGCAAGAAATCCAAGGCCGCTACACCTCCTACAAAAAAGGTCCTGACAGGGCTGGCTGGCGATGATGGTACCTTTACTATCAGTGCCACCCTTGATGACAAATAGGAAAGCACACTCGTTGCCTTCCTGCTGGCGAATATCGATGTGTTTGCTTGGCAACCATCTGATATCCCTGGTGTTCCCAGGGAGATAATCGAGCACCACCTTGCTGTCTGGCCGCATGTCCGACCTATCAAATAGAAGGTTCGAAAGCAAGCTTTGGAGCGGCAACAATTCATTACATATGAAATCAAGAAACTTGAGGCAGCTGGCCTAGTCAGAGGAGTACTGCATCCAACGTGGTTAGCAAACCCAGTGGTCGTACGCAAGGCTAATGGAAAAGGGAGGCTTTGCACAGATTTCATAGATCTTTAACAAGGGCTATCCGAGGGAACCGTTCCCCTTCCCGTGCATCGACCAGATTGTTGATTCCACTTCAGGATGTGAGTTGCTCTCTTTTCTGGTTGCATACTCCGGATATCATCAGATTTTTATGTCCAAGGAAGACGAAGAGAAGACCTCATTCATCACCCCATGAGGCACATAGTGCTTCGTGCACATGCCTTTCGTGTTGAAGAGTGTCGGGTCCACTTTTGCAGGAGCAGTCCAGATAGTTTTGAATCACAGTTGCACAGGGACATTGAAGCCTATATGGATGATATTTTGGTCAAGACCAAGATAGGTCAACCCTCATCCAGGATTTGGAAGATGCGTTTGCTAATCTATGCAAGATCAACTTGAAATTGAACCCGGAGAAGTGCGTGTTTGGCATTCCCTCCGGCAAGCTGCTGGGTTTCTTTGTATATAATCGCGGGACAGAGGCCAACCCCGATAAGATCAAGGCTATTGAGTAGATTTAGGAATACAAGACAGTTAAAGATGTGAGGCGTTTGACGGGGTGCGTTGCCGCGCTTAGCAGATTCATCTCCAAGTCTACTGAGTGCGCCTTGCCGTTCTTTAAGACCTTGAAGAAGGCAGGGCCCCTGAAGTGGACTGCGGAAGCAGATGCAACATTGCAAGATTTGAAGGCCTACTGGTCCTTTGTGCCCACTTTGGTTGCTCCCAAGCCAGATGAGCCATTGCTGCTATACATAGCAGCAACTAATCAAGTGGTTAGTGCAGCCTTAGTGGCGTAGTGGGGGGGTAGAAGAGACAGAGAGTGAGAATAGCCCGACAAGGCTGGATATGGATTAGGACAAATAAGAGCACCACAGCGAAGACCACCCCAAGGACGCGGCAAGGAAGAAAGTGGTGCAACGCCCAGTGTACTTCGTCAGATCCCTGCTGCAGGGGCTAGATCTAGGTACTCTAGCATGTAGAGGTTGATTTTTGGCCTCATCATGGCCTCAAGGAAACTGCGCCAATACTTCCAAGCCCATGAGATCACGGTTGTCACCCGCTTTCCCTTGCAAAGGATACTCTGAAACCCTGAGGCTACTGGAAGAATAGTGGAGTGGGCATTGGAGTTATCTAGCTTTTGCCCAAAGTTTGAAAGCACATCAACAATACAGAGCAGGGCATTGTCAGAGTTTATTGTAGAATGGGCGCCAACCCCTGACGAAGAAGTGCTGGAAACGGTCATTCCCGGCAAGGAAGCCCCCCAAGAATGGATCATGTATTTCGATGGTGCCTTCTCCCTACAAGGTGCAGGGGCTGGCATGCTTCTCGTTGCTCCCACCGGAGAGCACCTGAAGTACGTCGTCCAGATGCATTTTCCCCTTGCGGAGGCAACCAACAATACAACAGAATATGAAGGGCTTCTTGCCAGGCTTAGGATTGCCACTAAATTGGGAATCAAAAAGCTGATCATTCGAGGAGATTCAAAACTTGTGATGAGACAAGACAACAAGGATTACCAGAGTCCACTGATGGAGGCATACGTTGACGAAGTGAGAAGACTAGAGGAGCACTTTGATGGATTGCAAATAGAGCACGTACCCTGTGTGGAAAACAACATTGTTGATCATCTGTCAAAGTGTGATGCACAGAAGCTTCTAATGGAACCAGGAACTTTTGTTCTCCATCTTACTCAGCCCTTCGTATCCCCAGCAACAATGGCCCGAAAGAGGAGGAAATTGGACTACGGTAAGCCTCTCCCGATAGGGCCTCCTGGGGCTCCTGGTAGGGACCCTGCCAGAAACAACTCCCCTTCGATTGCCAGGCTGCACCCTCCTGCCGGGCCACTGGACCCCATGGTCGAGGAACACGCCCCCAGGAATCGGGAGGTGCGGCTAGTCATTCTTGCTAAGCCCCAGGCTCCAACTTGGGCAAGCACATAGTCCACTTCCTCCAAACCAGAGAACTTCCCGAAGAGCAAGAAGAAACTAAAAGAGTATCCCGAAGGGCCAGTATGTATCAGTTTGTCGATGACACACTATACACAAGATTACCCAACGGTGTGAAATTGAAGTGCATTTGCCGGGAAGAAGGAAAGGAACAGCTGGCAGAGATACACATTGGCCCACAGCCCTCCAAGATGCGGTCGAGCTAGTCACCAAATGTGAAGCCTGCCAGTTCCATTCCAAGAACATCCATCTACCTGCCCAAGCTCTTCAGACAATCCCTTTGTCATTGCCGTTTTCGGTCTGGGGGCTCGATATCCTCGGCCCATTCCCCCGAGCTGCCGACGACTTTGAATTCTTGTTCGTTGCCATCGACAAGTTTACAAAGTGGCCGGAAGTAGAAGCCGTGAGAAAGGTGACTGCTCAGTCAGCTATCAAGTTCTTGAAAGGATTGGTGTGCCGCTTCGGGGTCCCCGCCCGGATCATCACCGACGCGGCACCCAGTTCACGAGCCGCACCTTAATGCAATATGTTCATGCCCTCAGAAGCAAGATGTCATTTGCCTCTGTTGCACATTCCAGAAGAAATGGACAAGCTAAGAGGGCGAACGCTGAAGTGTTGCGAGGACTCAAGAAGTGAACATTTGATAAGCTGTAGAAGTGCGGTAGGCGATGTATCGACAAGCTGCTGGTGGTTCTTTGGTCCCTTAGAACGACACCAAATCGAGCTACCGGGAAGACTCCCTTCTCCCTAGTCTGTGGGGCAGAAGTAGTTATCCCCACGAAACTCATTTATGGTTCTCCTCGAGTTCTTGCCTACGATGAAGTAGCGCATGTCGGCGTTCTTGGAACGGGGGTCCCCAGACTTGCCTGCCTGCGGCGTGGCTCAAAGGGGGGCCCATCACGACCCATCTTCATTAACACAAGCTCAAGACCCTCGCGAGGGGCCAAGCCTCATGGGCGGAGCTGTGGAGCTTCCTCAGGCGTGGCCTCATCAGGCTGGCTCACGAGGAGGCGGAGAGATCAAGGCAGGGTACCTCACGAGGTGCCCATGACGCAAGCCATGACGACCAAGGTGCCAGGCGGGCGCCAGCCCGCGCAGTGTCCTCCTTTACTCTTTGGTGCAAAGGGAGCAAGAGCAGGCGAGTGCATCAAGCAAAGGCGTCCATTTCGGTGCAACAAGACCATGACCAGCCCAACGGCAGGAAGGAAGTCATTGTGGAGCCCAAGCAGGCGTCACCACCAGAGCCTTTGACAGGCGAGGACCAACTTTAGTCGGGATAAGTGTACTAGATGTTCCCCTTCAAAATGGCCAATTGTTGGCGCCCTTCCCGCTCAATATTTGGAAAGAGGCCCTGGGCCTCCGCCTATAAATAGGACTAGCCTCCCACAGGGTAGAGGGAGAGCTTGATCCGGAATCCAAGAGGGAGCTGGATCCGGAATCCAAGAGAGAGCTTGATCCGGAATCCAAGAGAGAGCGGGATCCGGGATCCAGAACAGAGCTAGAGGCCAAGCAATCTAGAGAGAGAGAGAGAGAGCGCGCGACTGAACTCCTCCAAGCAGTTCATCGGCCCGGCCAAGAACAGACCCTCGTGAGGCTGTTCTTCCTTGTATTGTTCATCACCATCAGCCCAAGAGGCAATCCACCACACCACAAACTAGAGTAGGGTATTACACCACAACGGTGGCCCGAACTAGTATAAACCTCGTGTCTCTTGTGTTGTTCCTTTCGTAGTTTAGATCCTAGCGAGGCGGCGGGGTGCAGGTAGGTAGAGGGCGAGATCTCCGCGCGCACCCCAGTGTTCGAACCTCAAGGGTCTGCCGGAACCCGAAATCCGACAGCGCAGTATTAGCACCGACATGATGATGCTTTGCTTCTCGAGGAGAACCGTCCTCGGCTGCTATGCGTGTTGCATGCTCCCAGCAAGCCCTACGTTGCTATCATAGCCGTACGGTTCATGCCCGGTGTTTTGAGGAAGGCGACCTTGTCCTTAGGCGCGTTCGGTCCGCCAAGGGTGCAAACAAGTTGACGCTGAAGTGGGAAGGCCCTTACCTGGTAGTACGAGTTGCCTAGCGCAGTCCGTCTGGAGACCGGATATGGCATTCAATTGCAAAACTCATGGAATATTGAGCATCTCCACAAATTCTATCAGTAAGGTGCGGCTGCTGGGCCCTACGCAGCAGCCACCGTTTTGTACAGGCCTTGCCTCAGTTGCTTGTAACCCTTGTACAAAGCCAGGCGCAGACCCTGAGCAACAAAGAAAGAAATGAAGCGTCGGGGGCCCCGACAAGTTGCATGCATGCATAAGCATTTCATGAGCATCGCATGCATGTAGATAAGATCGCATCTAGCATCATTATCATCTGCATAAACTGCAAGCTCCTTCCAAGGACTTGGCCTCCAAGAGAAGATGGAAAGATGAGCCTACACCACGATCTCCGCAAGAAAAACATAAAAGTACTTTCTCTTATCCATATGTGTTCTGTAAGTAAAGACTTGTGCATAAGAAAACCTCGCCGCTTTTTGAAACATAGGTGCTCCCATCCTTTGACTCGAGCGTTGCTTCAGTCAGGATGGTCGCAGTGCCTTTTGATGAAAAAAAGATTGGCGGGGGGCTGGTCCCTCTTCGCGATTTATGCCCGATAGGCCTAACTCCCCGGCAGCAAAACAGAGGGTACCGGCAGGTTAGCCTGCCGGGGGAAACTCGTCACTTCTAAATAGAGAGGCATCTCACCTCTGCATGGACATATACATGCACGAGTCCCCGTCAAGGTTCATCTTTTTCATTAATATGCTGATCAAACAAGTACAGACCTTACAGGACACAAACATGGATTCAAGAGATTACATTATTTGGACTAAAATTTGACAAGTGCCCACAGATTTAAGTTTGAAAAAACATAAGTGCCCCGTGATGCCCTTTCTTGTCCCTCTGCTCCTAGGCACAAAAGTTTTTAAAAAACTAGTTAAAAGGGTTGGTTTTTTCTTTAGGCTTAATTAGTTGTGGTTTTATTGGGTTGAGATTTTTTGGTTCAAGTTTGGTTTGGGTATATAGAAAAACCAATTTGGGTATAATTGGCTACGGGCTTAAAGAGTTTGGGCCTAATCGCTGGAAACTATGGGTTCCAACCCAGTTCCTTGCCCCGAAGCACAACTCATAAAACAGAAAAAGAGAAAGCCCCATCGAGGGGTTGAGCTGACCTACCCATTCCTGATCCCGATCCCTCCACCACCGTCGGCCACCCTCCACCGTCGCTGTTGTCCTTCGCCACAGGACTATGCCCTCTCCCCCTCCCCCTCCCCTCACCTCACAGATCAGTGCCCTGTCCTCCTGCTGCTCGCCTTCCTCGCCCCCTCCGTGACATCCTCGTCGGCGCCTGCCGCGCGCCGGGTCCTGCCCCGCGCCGGCTGCCACGTGTCAAGTTCGTCGAGTTTGGCGGCACTCGTGCCATCCTACTCATCTACAAGACTACAACGAGCCCGCTAGCACCTCCTCGAGGTCACTTCCTCCAGATCCCCCCTCCCCCCTTTCTTCATCTCTTATTTTACTCTAGAAATTCCAGTTCTTTGGAAGTCGACCGGAAGTAGATCTCGGTGGTACCTTGATTATTCAGTGCAATAGACCACTTTGTAAATTACAAACTAAGGTACAAGGGTTGCTGTTCATGGATTTTTGTTCATGAACAACACAAGTAGAAGGCATTTGGTTAATGTTCATGGATTGCTGTTTCAAGAACAAAGAATTGCTATTAGCTGCTCAATTCTGCTTGATTTGGATTTGGATTTACTGTAATTAACATGTTAGTATGGCACTACACGCATGAATTTAACAATATACTGGACATCCTTTGCAAATTCCTGTAATAGTGAAGAAATAGTTTCAAGATCATTTGTTGTTTCAAGATCATTTACATTAACAATGATATATTTCTGGACATCCTTTGCAAACTGTACTGTTGATTGTTTGAATGCTACACTTTACTTCCATGACTGTAATATCACCTAAAAACATACTACCTCCATATGTATTTTCCATATGAATTATAGAAACTATTCTAGCATTTTCTAACAATAATCTTCCATATGTGATTTCACATGCAGTGTGCTATGAAATTTGAGGCATGTCTACCTCAGAGGTTTCCGAGGGTGCCGATTCCATGGATGAGGATATGAGTCAAGTACCACGTAATAGAACGTCCAAGGTGTGGGAGAATTATGAACAAGAACTGGTTCGCATACATTGTGATCTCAAGGCTGTGTGCAAATATTGTAGAACACAATTTCACACCAAGTTTGGTTCTACGAGTTTGAGAACCCATATTGCAGAGTCTTGCAAATCAATTGAGGATGGTTGCAGGAAGAGTTTTCTGTTGACTACGAAAAAAAACAACATCCGAAGGCCCGTTTGTGTTTGACCAAAAAGTTTGTCGTGATCTCATGGTCAAGTTTTGCATCCATGCTGAGATCCCCTTTCTTAAGTTTGAAGATCCATACCTTCAGCCATGGATTGACTCAATGCAGCCAGCATTTCAAGTCATGGGTCGTCACACGATTTGCTATGATGCAGTGAAGATGTAGAAGGGAATGAAGAAAGATATCCAAGTTGAGTTACAAAATTTGGATTCTCACATTTGGTTAACATTTGATATGTGCACTTCATCATAGAGCTTGGGCTACATGTCCATCACCGCCCACTATATCAATGCAGAATTCATCTACAAGAAGAAGATCATAAGTTTCGCAGAGGTGAAGTATCCTCACACGGGCTATGCGATAGAAGAGGAACTTGTTGGTTGCCTAACAGAATGGGGCTTAAGGGGAAAGCTATACACTTTGACACTAGATAATGCTAACAACAATACCAATGCATGTTAATAAAATATCACAAACATGAGCTGCTTCTTGAAGGTCAACATTTTCATGCGAGGTGTTGTGCACACATTCTTAATATCTTGGTTCAGGATGGAATGAAAATAATCCATGAAGCTATTGACAAGATACGAGAATTGCTGAAGTTTATTGACTCTTCTCCTTCAAGACTTCAGGATTTCAATACAATTGCAAGTGGGATGCATCTAAGGATGGCAATTTTATCCATGGACATGGATACCCGCGGATATCCGACCCGAATGGATAGGGTTTGGGTACATTTGTGTGCCCATGGGCAACACCCGAACCCGACCCGATTACTCGTGGATAGGGCGTGGACATAATTATGTACCCATGGATATATCCGAACCCGAATTCGATGGTATGACATGTGGGGCAAAATTCATGATGATCCCCACCATCCCATCTAATGATTTTTTTATTTATAAAAAATGAGAAGTAAATTGCACAGTCCCTCCCGATTCCCACTGTAACTTTACTCCACCGCCTCTTCTCATTCTTCAATCTCCTCGTTAAACGACCTGTCATTAAGCTTCATCTTCCTCGCCTTGACTTATCCTCCCGCTGCTCTAGATGCAGTCGCCGGCACCACTAGCCTTTACCTCTACATATGGTGTAGGCGTGCAACACTTCAGCATCCAACGCCACTGTCCAGTGGAGCCCAACTCCATAACCCCTCGACCCCCTGTCTCGGATTCTCGCCTTGCAGATGCGGTGGCGGTGGCGCAAGTCTCTGAAGGCTGGGATCTGAGAGCCGGTCTTGTGACGACGACCTTGCAATCTTGCTCCATGCCGGACTAGGAGCATGGCAGCACATGAGTGTAGGGAGACGGGCGCATACCAAGAAGTGAATCATGATCTTGCTGAGAAGGTGATAAACACACCGAATAGTTGGCATTCAGGGTAAGTTTTGCTGTTTCCTGAATCCTCTCACGTATGTGTGGTGTTCCTGTACGTGGGTGTCCAACATGAGCATGTAGCAACTGGACCAGTAGTAATTTTTCTATGTGTGGTGTTCCTACTCGTTCCCAAAATCCCCGAATCCTCTGAGAGTCTCAGGGTAAGTTTTTCCATGTGGTTTTCCTGCTTGTTCCCTTAATCCGCATGTATGTCTGCAAATTATTTGTTTCAATTTACAGTAGTAAATGGAGCAGTAGTCAAAAACTTCCCCTAAATACCTCTCGTGTATGTCTGCAAATTAATTTTTTTCAGGTTATACAGTAATAATTGGAGCAGTAGTAATATTTTTGTTCTATGAATCCCGCTCGTGTATGTCTGCAAATTAAGTATTTCTTGAAGTTTACAGTAGTATCTGGAGCGGTAGTAATTTTTGATGAATCATTCTCATGCATGTCTACAAATTAAGTATTTCTTGTAGTTTACTGTACCAATTAGAAGAGATTTATAGAGTTAGGTAGTTTTCGTTGGTTACCGAATGAGCATTTTTCAGATTTGGAACATGGCGTGATCTGTAGCTATGCATGTTAATTAGCAATTAGGTTTTACCATGTCAGTGTATTTCAATCAAGAGAGCTATGAATCATTAAGATTCATTTGAATCTATCTTGTAATCTGGGCATATCTACATTATTCCCTAAAAGAAGAGATGGCAAAAAATAGTTTCGGTTTGTAATTACCATTCACTATAATTTAGAGATCAAAATATTTCCAAATCTGTATAGTTCAGACATTATGCACCATGGCTCTCTTTAACTGAACTGGAGATTTTTTTGGATGTATAGGTCAATAGCTTCTCATGATGGAACCAGTGGCACTTTAGATTTGAAGAGTCACATGAGATCTTGTGGTGCTAGGCATGCACCAATAGGCCCAAAGCAACAAAAGTTAAGGTTGAGAAAGGATGATGATGGAAATGCCAATTTGGAGAATATTATTTTTGATCAAGATGTTGCCAGGAAAGAGCTTCCACTAATGATGTGTGTTCATGAGTACCCTCTATCTATGGTTGATCACTTGGGTTTCAGAAATTTTGTTCAGCATGACAGCCAATGTTTAGAATGGTAGTTATGCTTATTTGATGTTATGTTATTTTGTGAGAATTTGAGAGGTTATGTGGCGATCTGCACTTGTACTATGTCATTTTGTGAGAATCAAAGAGCTTAGTTGTTGTCATGCACTTGTGCTATGTCATTTTGTGAGAATTTGAGAGCTTATCTGTATGTTGTGCTATGTTTTATGTATACGTGCTGAGAGAACCCGATGGATATCCAAACTCGATGGATATTCATCGGGTTTGGACATGGGCATAATTTTATGCCCATGGATTTTTTCATGGATAGGCACATACTGTCTTCATGGATTTGGATATGGATTTGATATTGTTCAACCCGAGCCGAACCCGATCCATTGCCATCCTTAGATGGGTCTGCCTTCAAAGAAAGGTATCTCTGTTGATACACCATCCAGACGGAACTCAAGATGGAAAATGCTTGTAGAAGCATTGATATACAAATCTGTCCTCACTAGCTATACCAATCGAAAGATGATATAATCTCCAAGTGAGCAAGAATGGGAAAGGGCAGCAGCTATTTGTGAGTTTCTAAAAGATTTTGAAGAGCTTATCTTAATTGTTTCAGCTCATAGGAAGCCAACTGCACATAAGTTTCTGCCGGTTGTGTTTTGTATTCGCCATGCATTAAAACATCCAGGTTCGCAAACCTTTGATGTGTTGAAGGAATTAGCAGCAGGGATGCAACACAAAGTTTGATAAATATTGGGATCCCGAGGAGAAGGAGAATGCAGATCCTAAACATCATAGAAAAAGCAAGGGCATTCAGTTTCATTGCTACATTCCTGGATCCAAGGAGGAAAGAAGATTACTTGGATTTCTTCTATTTGAAGTTGTGTACCAACGAGGAGCAGGTTTCAAAACAAGTGGAGATTGCTTTACAATGGGTGAAAAAGTATGCCAAGGAATATGAGCTACTTGCAGCGACAAGCACTGCACAGTCGACACCTTCTAGTCAAGGCAATACCACTATTGGATCAACTATTGCAGGGAGAAGAAAGTCGGAAGAAGAGTTCGCCCAGGTCAAGTCTCGTCGGTGGTCACGTATACATAAATTAGAACTTGGCACATACGTGGAAGAATCGAGCGAGGAGGATTGTGCTGACTTTGATGTCTTGGGTTGGTGGAAGAGGCATGCCGAAAAGTTTCCTATATTGGCATCAATGGCCCGTGACTTTCTCTCAATTCCTTTGAGCAAAGTGGCATCCGAATCAGCCTTCAGTTGTGGTAAGAGCATACTTGGTGACACGAGAAGTTCTTTGACCCCTGATATGCTAGAAGCGCTTGTTTGTGCTAAAGATTGGTTGTTCAAACCAAAGGAGGGTGAGTTAACTGCTTACATTTTGGTTCTACTAGTTGTGTAGAATGTGATATATAAAACATGTAGTATAGAAGTGTTGATATGCCTTTAAATTAATATTTTATTTCATTTGCAAGAGATGGACAGTAAGGACACAACTAGCAGGTTCGTACAGTTTGTTCTTTTGACCCACTTTGTACTTGTTTTACTTATTCAGCTGAGCTCTAGTCTCTAGATATGTTCTTGTTTTACTTTAGTTGTGAAAAATTTAAGATGAGAAAAGTTGGATGCTACCTGATCATTCAAGAAGGGTAATATGATTTTCCTTTGACCTTGCTTTGTTCATTTGATCCTCGGTTTCTGATGTTATAGTTTAGCCTTTATGCTTCTTTGACAAATTTGCAACATACCAACAAGAAATCTATAAGATCGCACTTCCATAATCTTTGTGATTTCTGATGATATAGTACTGCCATACATATGATGATATAGCAAAATCATGGTTACAAGTTCTAAAAATTGTGTCTTTTCAGATCAAGGTATAGGTTGGCTGCTACCGCCATGAGAACCCGGTGACATCCATCATCGGCAGATGGTCGGCTGATGGCTAAGGATGGCAATGGATCTGGTTCGGCTCGGGTTGAAAAATATCAAATCCATATCCAAATCCATGAAGACAGTATGTGCCTATCCATGAAAAAATCCATGGGCGTAAAATTATGCCCAAGTCCAAACCCGATGAATATCCATCGGGTTTGGATATCCATCGGGTTCTCTCAGCACGTATATATAAAACATAGCACAACATTCAGATAAGCTCTCAAATTCTCACAAAATGACATAGCACAAGTGCATGACATCAAATAAGCTCTTTGATTCTCACAAAATGACATAGTAGAAGTGCAGATCGCCACATAACCTCTCAAATTCTCACAAAATAACATAACATCAAATAAGCATAACTACCATTCTAAACATTGGCTGTCATGCTGAACAAAATTTCTGAAACCCAAGTGATCAACCATAGATAGTGGGTACTCATGAACACAAATCATTAGTGGAAGCTCTTTTCTGGCAACATCTTGATCAAAAATAATATTCTCCAAATTGGCGTTTCCATCATCAACCTTTCTCAACCTTAACTTATGTTGCTTTGGGCCTATTGGTGCATGCCTAGCACCACAAGATCTCATGTGACTCTTCAAATCTAAAGTGCCACTGGTTCCATCATGAGAAGCTATTGACCTATACATCCAAAAAAATCTCCAGTTCAGTTAAAGAGAGCCATGGTGCATAATGTCTGAACTATACAGATTTGGAAATATTTTGATCTCTAAATTATAGTGAATGGTAATTACAAACCGAAACTATTTTTTGCCATCTCTTCTTTTAGGGAATAATGTAGATATGCCCAGATTACAAGATAGATTCAAATGAATCTTAATGATTCATAGCTCTCTTGATTGAAATACACTGACATGGTAAAACCTAATTGCTAATTAACATGCATAGCTACAGATCATGCCATGTTCCAAATCTGAAAAATGCTCATTCGGTAACCAACAAAACTACCTAGCTCTATAAATCTCTTCTAATTGGTACGGTAAACTACAAGAAATACTTAATTTATAGACATGCATGAGAATGATTCATCGAAAATTACTACCGCTCCAGTTAGTACTGTAAACTTCAAGAAATACTTAATTTGCAGACATACACGAGCGGGATTCATAGAACAAAATTATACTACTGCTCCAATTATTACTGTATAACCTAAAAAAAATTAATTTGCAGACATACACGAGAGGTATTCAGGGGAATTTTTTGACTACTGCTCCATTTATTACTGTAAATTGAAACAAATAATTTGCAGACATACATGCGGATTAAGGGAACAAGCAGGAAAACCACACGAAAACACTTACCCTGAGACTCTCAGAGGATTCGGGGATTTTGGGAACGAGTAGGAACACCACACATAGAAAAATTACTACTGGTCCAGTTGCTACATGCTCATGTTGGACACCCACGTACAGGAACACCACACATACGTGAGAGGATTCAGGAAACAGCAAAACTTACCCTGAATGCCGACTATTCGGTGTATTTATCACCTTCTCAGCAAGGTCATGATTCACTTCTTGGTATGCGCCCGTCTCCCTACACTCACGTGCTGCCATGCTCCTAGTCCCAAGACGGAGCGGTATTTGTGCGCCAAGGCCGCTGCACACCGTGCTCGTGATCCCGGATTCAGAGACTTGCGCCACTCGCCGCTGCATCTGCAATGCGAGAATCCGAGATGGGGGGTCGAGGGGATATGGAGTTGGGCTCCACTGGACAGTGGCGTTGGATGCTGAAGGGTTGCACGCCTACACCATATGTAGAGGTAAAGGCTAGTGGCGCCGGTGACTGCATCTAGAGCAGCGGGAGGATAAGTCAAGGCAAGGAAGATGAAGCTTAATGACATGTCGTTTAACAAGGAGATTGAAGAATGAGAAGAGGCGGTGGAGTAAAGTTACAGTGGGAATCGGGAGGGACTGTGCAATTTACTTCTCATTTTTTATAAATAAAAAAAATCATTAGATGGGATGGTGGGGATCATCATGAATTTTGCCCCACATGTCATACCATCGGGTCGGGTTCGGATATATCCATTGGTACATAATTATGTCCACGCCCTATCCACGAGTAATCGGGTCGGGTTCGGGTGTTGCCCATGGGCACACAAATGTACCCAAACCCTATCCATTCGGGTCGGATATCCGCGGGTATCCATGTCCATCAATAAAATTGGCATCCTTACTGATGGCATAACACAATCCTTGCTTGGAGTCAATCATCACCCTTAAGTCCGCTCTGTTTGTTATTACCTCTGTACTTCAAGTATTGGTAGTGTAGAATATGTAAGCTGTGTCAAATACAATATATGTACTTCAGAATTTGCATTTTGTACTATAGAATATGTAAGCTATGAAGTGCAATATTTGTATGTGTTTTAAGTTGGTGCTATGTTTCTGGCTGTCAATTGCAGGATTGTACTTTGTACGGGTGGGGAACTGATCTAGAACCATAGGCTAAAACCATAGTTCCTACAATGGTTTAGTTCTGTTTTGGTCGAGCGCCAATGCCAATTACGTAGGTTTGGTTTAGGTTTGGTTCCAAAATCTCATCATGTGGGTTCAGTTTAGTTTTGGTTCAGTTACCCACCCTTTCACAGATTTAGGCATAGCGGTTGAAGGCGAAGAGGGCAAAAGGGGCGCTTGGGCAGAAGCCCGGCCTGACCCTGTCGGGCTCCGGGAGAGGTAGCCCGGCAGAGGCGGGATGGCGCAGACGAAGGCGATGGTGAAGAGATCGGCAGAGGCGATCCGTCAACTGCCATCACCAAGGCTAGCAGGACGCGACAGGGCTAACAGAGCTGCACACCGCGAGGAAGTCTGCCGGGGTCCAACTGGAAGGCTGCTAGAAGAGCCAGGAACACCATCTCCACCCCTGCATCCAACTTCCCAGCAAATCGTCATGCCGGAGAGGAGATGCAGGTGCAGATGATGGTGCCACCGCCTGACGGGGATGGGGTGGCTGGCGCTCAGCCGGAGTCAGAGTCGTTGCCCTCCCGGCCGACGTCGTCGTCATCGCCGTCACTATCCTCCTTGTCGCTATCGCTCAAGGAGGAGCTTTCATCGTTGATCGAGCTCTCCGCGGAGCACCCTAAGCGAGCAGCCGAGCTCCCAAAAACTTTGAAGGAAAGGGAACCATCCTCCATTAACATAAAATGGAGGACGTGCCCTTCCGACAAGCTATGGGCACGAGAAAATGTCTTCCAGTCTCGACGGAAGTACATGACATGAGGGGCGAGGAAATCTACATCCACCGGTATGCTGCCATTCCCGTAGCCCCTCATGTGCTGCCTGAACGCCTATGGTTATTCGAGCTCCATCACCCTTGCAAATGGAGTAGGGAGGCGGATACGACCGTGCAGAGGCTTGTATAGCCTGATGACGAACTCCAAAGGCTGGTCTCCGATGTGGCCCTCTAATGGAGGAGCATCATCCGATGGAAGCGTGATCAGGGCACCTCCCCGCCCTCCTCCACCTCTAGCGCCACAACGACCACGACCTCATCCTCTCCCTCCCCATCTCATGGCGGGTTCCGCCCCCGCATTTTTAGGGGGAGGAGGGATGCAGTGTCGATCAGAAGCCCTTGCCGCCGCCACTGGAGTGCCGCCTCGTCCTCACCCTCTCACCATGGTGACCAAAGAAAATTTGTGGGAAGGAAGAGGGAGGGCGTGTGAGCGAACACACTGCTCCCACCCCTTTATAGAGGGGCAAGGTAGGGAGCTGGCTTCTCATTCAGGAAATGGCCGCCCCGCTCCCCCAATACGGCTTCCCCGCGCCTCCAATGACTCGGGGAATCAGAGCCGACCTTCCACGCCAACCAACAGCGTGTGGTTTTCTGCCATGATGCATGTCCCCGTGCCCTCCACATCCGCCACCTACTCTAAGCAATGCATGCGTGACACGTGGCGAATGCAACCGGCGCGAGAGGCAAGTGGGATGGCAGTTTGTTGCCCCATGATCGTGGGAGATGGGCAATCCACGGGCCACGATCCAGAATTCCCATAACGCTCAGCATGACGCGCGGGGAAACTGGAAATAGGCCCAAACTCATATTAATGAAGAAGCAAAGAAGATCTCAAAGGGCAAGCCACTTCTATGCCCCTGCATGTGCACTGGTTAGTACCTACCCTAACGATGCTCGGCAGCGCGTTAGGGGCAGGCCCGGGGGCTCCTGTCGATTCCACAAACCTTGGGTCCGTTGCCTAGACTGTGCTTAGGCCTGAGAGCAAGATTACAGCACCAAGATCAGATTGAAGCACGAGGGATCAGTTCTTCGAAGGATCCAAGTACAGATCAAGAAGACCAAGAGTAGCCAGAAAGGCAAGATACAACTACAAGAAGAACCCCCCTTGCCGGGAAGACGAGCCTGGCGAGGTTGGGATTACCCCGGAAGCAAGCCTCCAAGATCGCCCCGGCAAGCCTGTCGGGGCTCACGGAGGCAAAACTACTCCACCACACCACCTCACAGCGACGCATGTCGTCGATCAGTGCGGTGTCAAGCTCCTAAGTGACTAAGTGGCTCCCCCTGCCACATGGCAGCCACTTCCTATATAAAATGCCTCCAAGCGACAACCGTCCTGAGACGTGTCAAGCATGCAGGCGCGAAGCTGGCAAAACAGCCCGACAGGGCTTGGCGGGCGAGCTATGATATGACACTGAGCGGCACATTTTATGCGCTCCTTAATTAGGTATTATAGCATTGTTTGCTAGCAAATCAGTATGTAAAGACTGATTTGCCACTGTGGTGACCCCTTAATCTATAAAAGAGGCCCATGGCAACGATAGTGAGGATTCAGACCCCCTCACACTCATACACGCATAGCCACTCTCGCCCCGATGCAGCCTTGCCAGGCAAGAGCGCCACGTTTCTCCCCATTTTTCGACCATCAATCCACCAAAGCAGGAGTAGGGTTTTACGCATCATGGCGGCCTGAACCTGGGTAAAACTGCCCCCGTGATCTCTGTCGTGCTGTTTTGATCTTCTCCGCTTTTTGTGCAACGTGCCCATCCCCCCGCCGAACCAAAAGGGGCTCATGGCCCCATAGGTGGTCGTGGTTTCCCACAACTATTTCACGTGTGTTACCTAAATTAATTTTGTGTGCATGAAGTCATTCCCCAGACGCCCATTTTCAATTTTCATGTCATTATCCTCAAATTATTCTTGTATGCACTTTGATTTGACTTCATGAAAAGAAGGATATCTCCACAAAGCAAAACCTTCCATGTGCATTTGCATTCAAAGGAAAATTACTTACTTGCACATCTTCAGGGGGAAGCCCTCCAATTTCACGAAGCCAATGACCATGTTCCTTAGCTTTCTCATATTTTATCCCAGTTGAAAACTTCAACCAGCTTGTCACGAATCATCAAAAAGGGGGAGATTGCAAGTGCATCTAGTGCTCCCTAGTTTGTTTTGGAGTATTGGCGACAAACTTGCTTGAGGGAATAATGTGTTTATGAGATTCATGGGAGAACACAGGTAGAAGTCCCTATTGATTTGCTTTACCCATCGAATATGACACCTAAAAATGTATGAAGACATTGAAGACATTGGTGGTTCATGAAAACATTCGTGTTAAAGATAATGACACTTGAAGACATTCACTTGAAGTCAATGGAGCGCGAAGACATAATTTCTAGTTTCATTTTCTTCTTTCCTAAGTCGTAGGAACCACCAAACTATTGAGTGGGTTCGAGGTAAACAAAGTCAGAAAAGTGACATGATGCTCAACCTAAAATTTTATGTCTTGAAGTGAACAGAATGAGAGAAAATCTTATCCTATTTTGGATAAGTCAACTTTACTTGGAGCTCAAGTCAAGCTGCCGCATGTGTTTGAAATCCAACCGTTGGACACGAGTCGGTTGTCCATTGACCCAGTGTCATTTCGGACATATCATGCCGGGTTGCCTCCTGGCTTTAAATAGCCCACCCCTCCACCATAAATAATTGATGGCTGCTCCAAGTTAGTGCACGAATTTTGTCGTTTGAGAGCAACCCACCACGGAAGCCTTTGAGAGAGAAGCCTTGCAAGGATAAACCTAAAACACTGAGAGCCCAAAGAGTGCTAAGCACCACTGCAGCTTTTCTGCTCCGCGTGAACCGAAGACTTATTACACTTGAAGACTATGATCTTCCAATCGGTTAGGCGTCGCATTCTGGGCATCTAGAGTCATTGTGGATTGCCAGTTAACAACGTTTGTGATGGTTTGGAAGTATACCTTGAAGACTAACCTGAGTGATTGCATGAGATCCGTAGGCCTTAGCTCAAGGGGAATAAGGTGAATACGTGGTCTTCTGAGTTCAATCTCATCCTCCCTAACCAGACATACAGTTGTCACAACAACTGGAATTGGTCTACCAAATCCTTGTCTTCATCGAGCAATTGGTTCTATCACTTCACTCCTTTACATATAGTTTAGCTTCATGAAGTCTTTGCTTGCCTGTTCCGTTCAAAAAAAATTGTGCGAGGACATACACTCTGATTACTTATTTGTCTTCACACTATCTTTCAATTCTGATCTGATCTACCATGCTGCTACTTGTCGTTGTGCATCACCTGTATTGTACTTTGGCACTTGTGCATGGCCAGTGTAGTTTAACTTCCGATGTATCCTGTTTAGTTGATGTTTTACCTGCCTGTCTTTGAAGACATTGCTTGTCCAGAAGACTATCATAAAAATCACCTATTCACCTCCTCTCTAGTTGATGACTAGCACTTTCAAAATGATATGGTGTTGAAAGGCTGCTGCAAATGCACTCATTTTTCATGTGGAAATTTTTCCCAAATTCCCTACAGTTCAAGAAAATTTTGAAAATAATGGAACTTCAAAACCAAACAATGAAGTTCATAATTTGACTTAATTTTGATGTGATTCATCAAAGATATGGCACTGAAAAGCTGATGAAATTGCGCTACCTTTTCATGTAGAAAGTTTTTCTAATTCCAAATAGTTCAAACGTAATTTGTAAAGGTCAAAGTTTGGCCGATATAGTATTTTTGCGTTCATTTTTGAACGTTTTGTTGGAATGTAGGAAATGGTATTGCATTAGAGAACTTGGAAAAATGCGAAACTTTTCGGTATAGAGCTTTTCTCCCAATTTATTATGGTTTTAAGTGAATCTTGAAAATGATATGTATCATTTATAAGCCGTAATGTTCGGAAACTTTCTCGGAAAGTGGCAAATGACATACTGTTAGTAAGCTATCAAAAATGCAAAAAACAATCATCTAGAGAAGTTTCTCCAATTCCTAGCCATTTTCACGTAATTTAAAAAATACTAGGATCATGGGTGGTTCCTATGTAAGAAAAATAGAGTGTTCAAAATGCGCCCTATGCAGAGGTTGAACTTCAGGGTCGTGTCTGTTTCACCTTCAATTTCTGTCTCTCGAAAAAACATGGTTCACATTTTCCAAATGATATACGACTGAGAAATTATTGAAATTGCGCTCATCTATCATGTAGAACGCCTTTTCCAATTTCAAAAGGTTTAAATGTAACTTGACGAACGACAACATTTTGAATGATACGATATTTTTATTTAATTTCTAAATAATTTGTCAGAATGTAGCACGTTAGTAAGTTGGTGGAAATGCAAATCCATTTCATGTATAACTTCCATCCTAATCCTTACGGTTTTAATAAGATATTGAATTTTTGGAACTTAATTTTGCATGCGGAATTTTTATTTGGAAAACTATGAAAAATACGAAACCTTTTCATGTAGAACGTTATCTCTAATTCCTAACCATTTTAATGTAATTCCAAAACACTTGACTTTGAACTACGATCCCACTTCTGTTTTGTCTTCACTGTATTTTCTAAATAGGTTTTGGCTGTAACACCTCAACCGTTGATCGGAATTGAGAAAATGATACCATGTTGGAATGCTATGAAAAATGTGCAAATTTTCTATGCTCAATTTTTTTACAAAAATAATTGTGATTGCTTTAATATGATTTTTTGAATATAATAGAACACATTTTCAACAGTATACACCAAACTTTTGAACCATTAATCGGGAGTAACGTGTGTAATATATAGTTGGAAAGCTTATGTATACACGCAACTTTTTCACATGCGCATACTTTTTTTCAAATCATCACAGTTTATGAGTAGTTTTAAAATGAAAAACCATGTCGATTTTTTGTTCATGTACTCCATTTGTTTTGATAAACATGGAACTGCTCCATTATTTTAGTTTGAACTTCTTGGTTTTGTTTCGCAAACAAAATAATATGATTCACTTGATAAACATTGACCTGTTTTCTTTTCTTTTAGTTTGAACTGTTTCATTTTATTTTTTCTAGAAATGGTAGAAAATGAGTTTTTCATCAACATCAGACCGCTCTATTATTTGCATTTAAACTTCTCGGTTTTATTCATACACACGAGAATTACTAGATTTTTCTAACATCATATTTTTCTGATATTAAATTTGAAACACTAGATTTTTCAAAAACACTACAGGAATCAGCTTCTTTGCCGTCTAGTACCAAAAGCAGACGACAAACCTCTTTGCCGTCTGCCACCGATGGCAAACCTGCCCGGCAAAGAAAGCTATTGTAAACAGGTTCTTTGTTGTCTGCCTACTCAAAGCGGACAACAAAGAATCTTTGCCTTCGGTGGCAGACGACAAAGAATACGGACAACATATAACTGGCGTTAGCCAAGTTAGGTGACTAACGGCTGCCTTTGTCGTCTGCCAGCAGACGACAAACACCCACACTCTTTGTCGTCCGCCACAGAAGGCAAAGTAACAAAAATTTATAGCTCCCAGATTCCACAGGTTGCTGCCACGTGGCCTCTTTGCCGTCTGTGGCACACGACAAAGTCCCCTTTGCCATCGGTGGCAGACGACATAAAAGATGAATTCCCTCTTTTTTCTGCTTTTTTTATATCCAAGCATTTTCTCAGCAAATATATGATATAGTTCCATCCAACCATACATGCATAGTTCATTGATACAAAAGAGATAGCAAGCACTCCATCAATGCGAGCTTCCGTGAAGTGAATGAAATCTGCAAATTGGGAAATAATAAAGTTAGAAGAAGAAGATTAGAAGAAGAAGCTTAGAAGAAGAAGAAGAAGAAAATGAAGAAGAAGAAGAAGAAGTATATGACATTTATGAGCTAACTGAGGCAAAATGACATTTATGAGCTAACTTAGGTAAAAAGGACATTTATGAGCTAACTTAGCTAAAATGGATCTTTTTGGAGCTAACCTAGGTAAAATGGATCATTTATGAGCTAACTTAGGTAAAATGGACCATTTTGGAGCTAACTTAGGTAAAATGGATCATATTGGAGCTAACCTAGCTAAAATGGATCATTTTGGAACTAACATAGGTAAAATGGATCATTTGGGAGCTAACATAGGTAAAATGATTCATTTTGGAGCTAACATAGGTAAAATGAATCATTTTGGAGCTAACCTAGGTAAAATGGATCATTTTGGAGCTTACTTAGGTAATTATGCCATTATTGAGTTAACTAAGCATATTATGCCATTTTTTACATAAGTAAGGTAAGGTATTTATTGAGCTAACCTAGGTAACTATGTTTATTAGAGCTAACTTAGCATATTAGATCTAACTTAGGTCATTTTGGAGCTAACTTAGGTAAAATTGATCATTTTGGAGCTAATTAAGCTTATTATGGCATTTTCAAGGAAAGTAAGCTAAGTATATGACATATATGAGGTTACTAATGTTCTTATGCAATATCAAACCTAAGTAAGCTAATTATGTCAATTTTGACATAAGTAAGCTAAGTGTATGTCATTATTGAGCAAACCTAGGTAACTGCGCATATTAGAGCGAACTTAGCATATTAGAGCTAACTTCGGTCATTTTGGAGGAAACAAAGCTAAGTGAAGACCATTTTAGAGCTAGCTTAGGTAAAATGGATCATTCGATGGCAAATTCTCTGATTCCAGAAGTGAAAGATGGAAAACCAATTTTTACAAGTTTGAACTTTTGTGTTATTTTATTTAGAACTTCTTCTTTTTTAAGTAGAAAACATTTGATTTTTTATAAACATCAAACTACTGCATTATTTTCGTTTAAACTTCTTAGTTTTGCTTTTAGAAAAGGAAAAAGATAAATTACTTTCCTAAACTTTGAGTTCCTCTTTTATTTTAATTTCAAATTCTTGCATTCTTTTTTTAGAAACAGAAAAAAATATGAATTTTTTTAGACACATCGAAGTGCTCACTTATTTTAGGTTGAAGTTCTTGGTTTTGTTTTTAGAAATGGGCAAAATCGATAAAAAAATTGTAAATATCGAGCTCGTCTATAAATTTAATCTAGTCTTCCTTGTTTTATTATCAGAAATGAGGAAAGGCTAAATATCCAATTGGTGGGTTATTTTAATTTGGACTTATAGATTTTTTTAATAGAAACAGGAAAATCTGAAAAATAAATTATGAACATTGAACTGTTTTATTGTTTTAGTGTGGACTTTTGTGTTTAAATTCTTTTTGAAACTAAAAATCTTATATTTTTTGAATAAATATTGGACTGCTATGTTATTTTAATTTGTACTTCTTGGTTTCTTTTGGTATGTGAAAAAATGAATTTTTAATAAACATCAAAAGGTCTATTATTGTAATTTGAAAATGTTTATATTTATTTATTTGTTTTGTTTTTTTCATTTGTATTTGTTTTCACATGGCTTTCCATTTTTAAACTTTGAAATAGTTTCCTACTTTAATTTGAAATTCTATGTTTTATATTCTTAGTTTTTTTTTGCTTTTTTACCTTTTTTTACTTTGAGCATCTTTTTAAAGTTTTCATTGTTTTGTACTGCATCGGTTTCCCAATCTAAATTTATTCTTGTGAAATTCTTCAGTTTTTATCCAGTGAATTTCTATGTGTTTATTTTTTACTTGCTATTTTTTATGTCTTCAAACTGCATGGGTTACATATTTTGAACTACCAAATTATTTACAAGTTGACTCCAATAAGGTTTTTCCAATTAAATTTTAGGGTGGGTAAAAAAAACTACTCGGTTCTTTTATTTCCTTCGAACTTAAAACAATGGATTAATTGGATTCAAGTAGAATGTGTTGTAATCCTACAAAAGCGTGAAACTTTATCTTTGAAAAAATTGTTTTATAATTGAAAGAGACAAGAAAAGTACATATTATCATCTAATAGGTTGATAGATCACAAACTACTATACATAACATTTGTGCAATTTCTACTCATGGCTTCTCTGCATAAAAAACTTGAAATCACAGGAATCGTTCCCATACAAACCAATTTCACATTTTACGGAAAGCGTTGTGTCAGTGCATGCAAGAGAAGAAGAAAACGTGACGACTTTTCTGTGCATGATAATGTCAACCTGCTCCAACAGAATACTTTGAACCTCGCATAATAAAAAAACTTGGTGTGGAGGCGGATGTAAAAGCCCAAACCTAATTATTTGCCATCAAGGACCTTTATTTAATACTAATATAAGTTATGGATGTGTATGTATGAGTATTTTCTAGTTTCCTTTAATCATGGAAACTCTTGTTTCAATCCAACTTCAAATCTTATCCACATCTAGAATGCCATTTCACAACTTTCCAACCCTCAAAACACAACTTCAAACTTTCTCTAAATCTTTTATTCAAATTCAAGTTACAATTTTATATCCATAATAGATGCTTCAGTTTTACCCATAAATCACATTAAATGTGTAGGGTTACCACCTTAAATAGCAACGCACTTGGAGTTCATCTTAATTGGTTTGAGAATTCAAACAATTTGATTTAAATTAAACTTGTTTGAATTGAAACTTCTCTAGAAATACCTAATTTTTTAATAAACCCCTATATGTTTTTGATCCTAGGAAAATATCCATCTTAGCGAAGTTCCCTTTCTACCCTCAGCTTTCTTCTTTTCCATGTTTTGTCTAAGAGAAAAAAAAGAAGAAGAAAGAAATATGGAGGGAGGGAGAGAAGACCCAGCGTGCCAGCCCAACCACTCCCTTTGAAACCTTTTTCACCACGCCACCCACCTACCCACTAAGCAAGTCGCCCACTTGGTTCCGCCGCCCCCAGATGTGAGTGAGTGGCCTACAGCCCACACCTGCCAGCTCCTTCCTCTAGCAAAAGCAACACGGGTACCTCCATGTGACGAGCATGCCGTGCTCGCTCTCAGCTCTCCACGACCTTATCTTAGGCGAAGCCCTGCGCCGGTACCTTCATCATCACCGTTACCATGTCGTAGTGCTGACGGAACTCTCCCTCGGCCTCAAATGGATCAAGAGTTCGAGGGACGTCACTGAGCTGAACGAATGCTTAATGCGGAGGTGCCGTACGTTCGGTGCTTGGATCGCGAAGACATTCGGCTATATCAATCGCGTTACTAAACGCTTCCGCTTTCGGTCTACGAGGGTACGTTGACACACTCTCCCCGCTCTTTGCTATGCATCACCATGATAGATCTTGCGTGTGCGTAGGAATATTTTTGAAATTACAGCATTCCCCAACACGAACCACCCGGGCCTGCCGGCCCTGCTAGGCTCCATGCCAGCCCAGCCAGCCCAACTCCCCCTCCCCGGTCATCTCCCCTGTTCCAGCGACCGCGTCGCTACAGGGCCGAGACCCCGCCGGATCACCTCGCCGGCATCCCCGTGAGAGGATAAGACCCCGACGCCTCGGTCCTCTCCCCTACGCCTCACTCACTCCGCCCGCTCTCCACTATCGCCCACTCCCCTCTGGGCTCTCCCAGATCCCCTTTTCACTCCACCTCCACGGCACGCTCGTCGCCGGCCACTTTGCCCCGCCCCGACCACCTCCTCCCCCGCACCTCGTAGACACGTCTATGAAGTCCACCGTCGCCCTCTCCATCGACTGGTGCCGCATGTTGGAGCTCCTCAGCTCTGCATCACGAGATTGCCAGCGTCGTCATCGATTCCGGCGAAGCCTGCAACTCCTAAGCCCCCCAACGGCCACCGTGTGCCTCCCGGTGAGCTCTTGCCTGAACCTCTCTCTCCCCTGCCTTTTTCCGCGCCTGTAGCCGCCGTCCTCGATCTCGCCCGAGCTCTTGCGTAAGCGTACACGTACGTGCGCGCCGCTCTGCTGCTGTTGCGTTGCTGCTGCTCCTCGTATTGGCGCTGCTTGGCTGCCATTAGCTGCTGCACTGCCCCTAGCTGGTGCCGCCGGCTGCTGCTACTGCTGGCCATGGCCGTGGCCATGGCCGAGCGGCCGTGCATGTGTGTGTGCGTCTTGTGCGCACGTGCAGTGTGAGCGTGCAGTGTGTGTGCGCACTGAGTGTGTGATGAGAACATCAATACCATTGTTACACCCACAGCCCCTACTACTACATATACCGGACCTATTACTAGAGCACGCACGCCAATTAAATTATCAGGTACTTTGGTTTCTTGGTAACGATTCTAATGTTCTTGAGAATATGATGCTGCCTAAATTTGATACATTTGTTTTGCTTACAAATGAAGGGACTGGAATGGATAAGAGGGATGAACACTGGAGCAAGACCAAGCATGGAGATGATGGCATGTGCAAGGGGAACAAGAACAGAGTTACAAGTGATGATTTCAGGACTTTGAAGCCACCATAATGAGTGCATGAAGTCTTGGACGAAATATACAACATGCCACATCATAAATTTCGTCCAGAGGCTATTATAGGTGCCGCGTCACCTTATTATTGGGCCAGGCCCATGTAATTTCGAAATACTTGAGTATAGGCTGTTTTTAGAGTTCGTATGTGTGGGGAAACAAGAGATAGGGTTGGTTTTGGACCCCTCCCCCAGAGGCCACGAAATTCCCCTCCTCTTCCTCCATATATACAGCCCTTAGGGCACCGTTTAGACTTTGGGTCTTTTTAGATTAAAGTTTGCCATAGCTGCAACTTCGCGTACTTCGTTTGTGTACAACGACCAGACATAGGCGTCACAGAACCCCAGTTTGATCAATAAAGCTTTCCGCTTATATTCGCACTATCCAGATTGCAATCTTAGTTTCTTGCTTGTTATTTGTTTGCCTGTAGGAAACAGACCTTCGTGGTTAGGTTGATTGTGCTCCGGCGTGGTCAATAACCTCTCGGAGTTGGTTTAGCGATTGCTAAGGCGCGACGTCCTCGCACGTTCGTAGTCGGATCGTCAAAGTTGACTTCCTCCAAAACGATAGCCACCGTCTCATCGAAAGACGGGACACCTTTGCCTCTATCAAGTGGTACCAGATTTCCAGGTTGCTCGGTGAGATTTTACAGTTTTTCATAGTTTAGGCCGAGTCTGTTCTTCATACCTACAGTCCACGAAAAAGCCACAAAAAAGTAGGGTTAGTTCATCATATCCGAACCAGTCTGAGCCTTTGCATAGTATTTTCAGTATTTTGGTTTGTTGAATTTGTGGTTGCATCGTCGTGTCAAGTTGCTAGTCTTAGCGTCTGGTTTACCTTAGAGTTTCGAGTTCTGTTCACAAGTTGTCACGCCACCACCGCACCATCGTCATCGTTCCTACCATATACCACCACCTCCAACATATTCCTTACCACTGCCATATACATCCGCCTGTCCACGACCAATTCGAGTCCACATATACATCCGCCTGTCCACCACCAATTCAAGTCCACATATACATCAGCCTGTCCACCACCAATCCGAGTTCTTTTCATATTACGTTTGTTTTCGAGATCCATCTAGTTTCCTTGCCTGAGTAGGTCTCGAAAAAAAAGAGTCTGGAGACCCCCGGGCAGTTTTTAGGCCAAAATTTCGGCGACCAGAAATATTTTTCCCTATCCTACTTTTAGGTCCCACGGAGCGTTTTGAGACGCTCGCCATCATAGTGATTTTTTGTCGCACTTTTTCATCGTCGCTGCTCTGATTTCTGAAAAAAAAACAGTGTCAAAAAAATTTCGTGCCCATCCTGTCAGTTTGAGCTCGGAAGAGTTTTGAGACACTCGCCATTATAGTGATTTTCGCAAAAAAAAAGAGAGGAGCGCAAAAAAAAAAACAGTGCGAAAAAAATTCCAGAGTGTGCTTTTCCCTTATTTACGTGCAGCGCCATGATTTTGTTAGTGTTCTAGGCTCGCATCTTTAGCACGGTCTAGCCTAGGACCAGCACAGTACCATCATTGAGCATTTATTCAACTTTGCATCTCTGAATTGATTATTGCTGACCCTTTGTGCTACCATATTATAAGCCCTCCCAGCTCCACATACATCTACATCATGCATTTGACTCTCCCTGGTAATCACTCTATCCAAGCTTTGAGAGTTTTGACTACATCGGTTGCCGATCACACTTTCTTCTTTGGGTAAGAACTAGTAAGAATTTGAGATTTGCTTGACGGATTTGTGACACCCACCACCACCACCACCACTTGTTAGTAGTCTATAGGTTCATATTCTTGTGTGTTTCTATAGCTGCTAACCATGCCAGGATCACAAGCCGACGAGATTGACTGGGAGAACTTAACGAACAAGGAGCTTCATGATAAGTTTCAGCAAATGATGACTGAACAGGTGCAAGATGTGCTGAACAATTTTTAAGAGGCCATGGAGAAGATCACTGGCTTTGAGAAGACGTTTGAAACAAAGCTCGATAACATATTTAATGAACTGCTTGCGCGTCTTCCACCACCGGCTGCACCTGCCACACCTTTGCGACAACAACAACAACGACTACCTCCACGTCGTGAAACAGTCCTCCGCCAAGCGAGCCGTGTCCTTCTTCAGCCTAGACAAACTGTTGGTCCTACTGTTGATACTTCTGTGGCTCCTGCTGCTGATGAGGCGGAGGATGATTATGCGGGAGATTACGAGGATGAGGTTGATCAAAAGCAAAACTACGTGCAACCACCAGCACCACAACCGCCATGTCGTCCACATGAAAATAATCACAATGGTCGGGCTCTCCCTCAGGTACGAGATCATGACCATCTTCCTAAATTGAAATTGAATATTTCACCATTTGAGGGTAAATATGTTCCTGATATATATCTTACTTGGGAGTTAGAAACCGAACAACGTTTTACATGTTTAGAATATACCGAGGAGAGACGTATTGCTGCTGCACTTTGTGCTTTCACTAGTTTTGCTTGTGTGTGGTGGTCTGAACATCATAGATTATATCCGAATAATATTCCAACTACTTGGGCTGTTTTGAAAACTGCTACGCGTACTCGTTGGGTTCCACCATATTATCAACGTGAATTACTTAAAAAATTGCAGCGTTTAAGACAAGGAAAAAAATTCTGTAGAGGAATATTATCAGGAATTACAAACTGGCATGATTAGATGTGGTATTGTTGAGGATAATGAAGCTATGCTTGCATGCTTAATGGCTGGATTAAATAGAGATATTCAGACCATTCTCGAGTATAAGGATTATAATAATATCACTCGTTTATTCCATCTTGCTTGTAAAGCTGAACGTGAAGTGCAGAATCGACATGCATTGGCGCGAACTAACTTTTCTGCAGGTCGACTTTCATCATGGACACCATGTGCATCCTCTACTTCCATTGCACCATCACCTCCATCAGGTGCCACCTCCAACCGTGATACAAGAAAGCAGGCACAACCACCACTATCTGCCAAGAGCACACTTGCCGGGCCTGCACAGAGCTCTTCTTCTTCCATGGCATCAACAGGGCACACAAGTGATATTATTTGTCATCTTTGTAAGGGAAGAGGACATTTTGTGAGAGAATGTAAATCTCAGCGTGTGATGATTACTACTGAGGATGGTGGGTATGAGTCCACTAGGGACTATGATGAGGAGACTTTGGCTCTTATTACACATGAAGAACACAGTGGAGATGATTCTGATGATGAGACGCAATACATGGCTGCTGAAGATGCGAACAGGTATGAATGTTTAGTTGCTCAACGTGTTTTGAGTGTGCAGGTTACACAAGCTGAGCAAAATCAAAGGCATAATTTGTTCCATACAAAGGGAGTTGTGAAGGAACATTCTGTTCGCGTCATCAGAGGGAGCTGCAACAACTTGGCTAGCATGGAGATGGTGGAGAAGTTATCTCTCACCACAAGACCACATCCACATCCTTACTACATCCAATGGTTCAACAACAGCAGCAAGGTTAAGGTAACACATACTGTTCATGTGCATTTTAGTATCTCTACATATGCTGATTATGTTGATTGTGATGTGGTACCTATGCAAGAATGTTCTTTATTACTTGATAGACCATGGCAATTTGATAAAAAATCTGTACACCATGGTAGAAACAATCAGTATACTCTTGTTCATAAGGATAAAAATATTACTTTGCTTCCTATGACTCCTGATTCCATTTTGAAAGATGATATTAATAGAGCTAATAAAGCAAAACAGGAGAAAAATAAGAGTGAAAATTAGATTGTGGCAAAAGAATTTGAGCAACAAATGAAGCCTAATAATAAACCATCTAGTGTTGCTTCTGAAATTAAATTGAAAAGTGCATGTTTACTTGCCACCAAATCTGATATTGATGAGCTAGATTTTAGCAAATCTGTTTGTTATGCTTTTGTGTGCAAAGAGGCATTATTTTCATTCGAGGACGTGCCTTCCTCTTTGCCCCCTGCTGTCACTAACATTTTGCAGGAGTTCGCTGACGTCGTCCCACAAGATGTGCCACCGGGATTACCACCTATTCGAGGGATTGAGCATCAAATTGACTTAATACCCGGTGGATCGCTACCCAACCGTGCACCATACCATACCAATCCAGAGGAGACGAAGGAGATTATGCGTCAAGTACAGGAGCTGCTCGACAAAGGTTATATACGTGAATCTCTTAGTCCTTGTGATGTTCCTATTATACTAGTGCCTAAAAAGGATGGTACGTCGCGTATGTGTGTTGATTGTAGAGGCATTAATAATATTACTATTCGTTATCGTCATCCTATTCCTAGGCTAGATGATATGCTTGATGAATTGAGTGGCTCTACAATTTTCTCCAAAGTTGATTTACGTAGTGGATACCATCAAATTCGTATGAAATTGGGAGATGGATGGAAAACAACATTTAAAACAAAGTTTGGTTTATATGAGTGGTTAGTCATGCCTTTTGAGTTAACTAATGCACCTAGTACTTTCATGAGACTAATGAACGAAGTTTTACGTGCTTTCATTGGACGATTTGTGGTAGTCTATTTTGATGATACACTGATTTATAGAAAATCTTTGAAAGAACATTTGGAACATTACGTGCTGTTTTTATTGCTCTACATGATGCACATTTGTTTGGTAACCTTGGGAAGTGCACCTTTTGCACCGGAGTTTCTTTTCTTGGCTATGTTCTTACTCCACAGGGAATTGAAGTTGGTAAAGTCAAGATTGAAGCTATTGAGAGTTGGCCGCAGCCCAAAACGGTCACACAAGTGAGGAGTTTTCTTGGACTCGCTGGTTTCTATAGGTGTTTTGTGAGAGATTTTAGCACCATTGCTGCACCTCTCAATGAGCTTACAAAGAAGGATGTGCCTTTTGTTTGGGGTACCGCATAGGAAGAAGCCTTCACGGTATTGAAAGATAAGTTGACACATGCTCCTTTACTCCAACTTCCTGATTTTAATAAGACTTTTGAGCTTGAATGTGATGCTAGTGGAATTGGATTAGGAGGTGTGTTATTACAAGATGGCAAACCTGTTGCATACTTTTCTGAAAAAATTGAGTGGGCCTAGTCTGAATTATTCTACTTATGATAAAGAATGATATGCTCTTGTTCGGACTTTAGAGACATGGCAACATTATTTATGGCCCAAAGAATTTGTTATACATTCTGATCATGAATCTTTGAAACATATTAAAAGTCAAGCTAAATTGAATCGTAGACATGCTAAATGGGTTGAATTCATTAAGACTTTCCCTTATGTCATTAAACACAAAAAGGGTAAAGAAAATGTTATTGCTGATGCATTGTCTCATCGCTATACTATGCTTTCACAACTTGAATTCAAAATATTTGGTTTGGAAACCATCAAAGATCAATATGTGCATGATGCTGATTTTAAAGATGTAATGCAGAATTGTAAAGAAGGAAGAACATGGAACAAGTTCGTTATTAATGATGGCTTTGTGTTCTGTGCTAACAAGCTATGCATTCCAGCTAGCTCTGTTCGTCTTTTGTTGTTGCAGGAGGCGCATGGAGGAGGATTAATGGGACACTTTGGCATGAAGAAGACGGAGGATATACTTGCTACACATTTATTTTGGCCAAAGATGAGACTGGATGTTCAGCATTTTTTTGCTCGCTGCACTACATGTCAAAAAGCTAAGTCATGACTCAATCCTCATGGTTTATATATGCCTTTGCCTATACCTAGTGTTCCTTGGGAGGATATATCTATGGACTTTGTTTTAGGTTTACCTCGAACAAAGAAGGGGAGGGATAGCATATTTGTTGTCGTGGATAGGTTCTCGAAAATGGCACACTTTATACCATGTCATACATGCGATGATGCTGTTAATGTGATACTAAATTATTCGCTTGCATGGTGTGCCAAATACTATTGTTTCAGATCATGATACTAAATTTCTTAGCCACTTTTGGAGATGTTTATGGGCTAAGTTGGGGACCAAACTACTTTTTAGTACTACTTGTCACCCCAAACTGATGGTCAAACTGAAGTAGTCAATAGAACATTGTCTACTATGCTTAGGGCTGTTTTGAAGAATAATAAGAAAATGTGGGAAGAATGCTTGCCTCAGATTGAATTTGCTTATAATCATTCGTTGCATTCTACTACTAAGATGTGATCTTTTGAAATTGTGTATGGTTTCCTACCTCGTGCACCCATTGATTTGTTGCCTCTTCCATCTTCGGAGAAGGTTAATTTTGATGATAAACAACATGCTGAATTGATCTTAAAAATGCATGAGTTAACTAAGGAAAACATTGAGCCTATGAATGCTAAATATAAACTAGCTGGAGATAAGGGTAGAAAACATGTTGTCTTTGCACCTAGAGATCTTGTTTGGTTACATTTGCATAAGTATAGGTTTCCTAATTTGCGCAAATCAAAGCTAATGCCACGTGCTGATGGTTGGGGTGCTCCTTTTGACCCCTTTACTCGTGAACGGACAGTCGGAGCCACGCCCACGGCCACACTAAGCAGAACAAGGGAGGGAAACCGGAGAGAAGCCAGAGGCACAAGATGGTCAGAGGCAACGCCAAGACTAGAAACACAAGACAACAAAGGGGCTAGGTGGATTCCCCTGGCAAGGCCCTTGCCGGGGCGGCCTCCGCGGCCCCGGCAAGAGCCTTGCCGGGGCAACTTGCCCAAACACCAATAGAGCGAGCCGTCCTTGAGCCCACGAGTTCCAACCCAACCGACTACGATTGGACCAGGGCTCGGGAGGCACCTCGGTGGTGGCATGCAGATCTTTGTCAAGACCATAGATATATGAGATCAGATGGGGATCAGAAGACAACGATCCTCGGCAAGATCCTTGCCGAGGAAATCCACAAGACCCCCGGCAAGATCCTTGCCAAGGACGACTGCGCGCCACGGCAAGACCCTTGCCGGCCCCTCGGCAAGGCCCTTGCCGAGGACATCAGCGGGGCCACTGCCAGGCCCACCCCAGCCAAGTTTCCACCGACATTAGCATGCAGCTGCCAGCCCGACCAGCTGCGCAAGCACATGCGTGGCAACATGCGGCTCCCAGGCCAACTTAGCAAGCGCCTACGTGGCGGCGTGCAGATCTTCGTGAAGACCCTACCACCACGCCACCTCAGTTGCCTGCCTACCTACATGGCGCCGCATGGATCGCTGGCCAAGGCGCGTGTCGAAGCAAGGAGGGGCGGCGATGGACGGGACGGGCCTCGTTCCCGTCCCCGATAAAGCTAAGGGACACCTAAGCGATGCATTAAATGCGTCTTGTCCTGTAATATGGGTGATAAGCTTGCAATACTAGGCCTTTCCACCTCCTGTGTGCCACTATGGAAGCCCCTTTCGACTATAAAAGGAGCCCCATGGCGTACTAGAGTGGGATTCGGCTCTTTTGAACTACACAGCCACCGTAGCTAGTTCGAGAGCTCAAGAACACTTAATACATCCACCAAAGGAGGACTAGGGTTTTACACATGCTCGCGGCCCGAACCTGCGTAAGCAATCCGTGTGCTTTCTGTCAGACCCGCTCTTCTCACAACCCCGCGCCCCGCCAATCATAGTAGGGATTCTTGTGATGCCATAGGTGTCGTTCTCACCGCATCTTTGGTGCGGCAGGTAGGGGGCGCTGTTGTGAGAATCTGGTTTAGCTGTTAGCCTAGCAGTTCTTCGTCACCGTGGCTCCCAAGAAGAAGGCGGCCACGGCGGTCGGTTCATCGGGGGCGAGACGACCCGTACCAGTGAGAGCGACTAGCGGGCCGGTCGCGGAAAGGACCCGAGGCATGGCCCGCGAGCACCAACATCGCTCTGGAAGTCAGAGCCTGGCGAGCGGCGTCGTTCATACGCAAGACGGCAGGCCGCACGCCACAAAATCCAGAGACGGAGCTGGGCCCCCCGCAGGCGGAGCGGGGCCCTCCGGGGTCGTCGTCGTGCCACCCACGGGCGGCGCGACGACCTCCAGGACGCCCACTCCGGCACCCATAGTGCGCTCTTCCCATGGTGTGCGCGATGAGCAGCATCACCGCGCCGGTAACCCTGAGCACCGCTGTGGAAAGAGTCATGTGAAGGAAATATGCCCTAGAGGCAATAATAAAGTTATTATTTATTTCCTTACATCATGATAAATGTTTATTATTCATGCTGGAATTGTATTAACCGGAAACATAATACATGTGTGAATATATAGACAAACAGAGTGTCACTAGTATGCCTCTACTTGACTAGCTCGTTAATCGAAGATGGTTATGTTTCCTAACCATAGACATGAGTTGTCATTTGATTAACGGGATCACATCATTAGTTGAATGATCTGATTGACTTGACCCATTCCGTTAGCCTAGCACTTGATCGTTTAGTACATTGCTATTGCTTTCTTCATGACTTATACATGTTCCTGTAACTATGAGATTATGCAACTCCCGTTTATCGGAGGAACACTTTGGTGCTACCAAACGTCACAACGTAATCGGGTGATTATAAAGGAGTACTACAGGTGTCTCCAAAGGTACATGTTGGGTTGGCGATTTCGAGATTAGGTTTTGTCATCCCGATTGTCGGAGAGGTATCTCTGGCCCTCTCGGTAATGCACATCATTATAAGCCTTGCAAGCAATGTGACCAATGAGTTGGTTACGGGATGATGCATTATGAGCGAGTAAAGAGACTTGCGGTGACGAGATTGAACTAGGTATTGGATACCGACGATCGAATCTCGGCAAGTAACATACCGATGACAAAGGGAACAACGATGTTGTTATGCGGTTTGACCGATAAAGATCTTCGTAGAATATGTAGGAGCCAATATGGGCATCCAGGTCCCGCTATTGGTTATTGACCGAGAATAGTTCTAGGTCATGTCTACATAGTTCTCGAACCCGTAGGGTCCGCACGCTAAGGTTTCGGCGATGCTTATATTATGAGTTTATGAGTTTTGATGTACCGAAGGAGTTCGGAGTCCCGGATGAGATAGGGGACATGACGAGGAGTCTCGAAATGGTCGAGACGTAAAGATCGATATATTGGACGACTATATTCGGAGTTCGGAAAGGTTCCGAATGATTCGGGTATTTTTCGGAGTACCGGAGAGTTACGGGAATTCGCCGGGGAGAAGTATTGGGCCTTATTGGGCCCTGCGGGAAAGAGAGAGGGGCTGCCTAGGGCAGGCCGCGCGCCCCCCCATGGCCTAGTCCGAATTGGACTAGGGGGAGGGGCCGCACCCCCTCCTTCCTTCCCTTCTCTCTTCCCCTTCCTTGTCTCCTACTCCTAATACATGGAAGGACTCCTAGTTGGACTAGGAAAGGGGAATCCTACCTGTGGGAGTAGGACTCCCCATGGCGCCGCCTCCTAGGGCCGGCCTCCTCCTCCCTCCCTCCTTTATATACGGGGGCAGGGGCACCCCATGGACACACAAGTTGATCTACGGATCGTTCCTTAGCCGTGTGCGGTGCCCCCCTCCACCATATTCCACTTCGGTCATATCGTCGCGGAGCTTAGGCGAAGCCCTGCGCCGGTGAAGTCATATCGTCGCGGAGCTTAGGCGAAGCCCTGCGCCGGTGAAGTCATATCATCGCGGAGCTTAGGCGAAGCCCTGCGTCGGTGGAGCATCATCATCGTCACCACGCCGTCGTGCTGACGGAACTCATCCCCGACACTTTCTTTGGATCGGAGTCCGGGATCGCCATCGAGCTGAACGTGTGCAGAACTCGGAGGTGCCGTGACGTTCGGTACTTGGATCGGTCGGATCGTGAAGACGCACGACTACATCAACCGCGTTGTTATAACGCCCGCCACGGTCTCACGAGTGCGTGGACATACACTCTCCCCTCTCGTTGCTATGCATCACCATGATCTTGCGTGTGCGTAGGGAAATTTTTGAAATTACTACGTTCCCCCAGCGGTGGCATCCGAGCCAGGTTTTATGCGTTGATGTCATATGCACGAGTAGAACACAAGTGAGTTGTGGGCGATACAAGTCATACCGCCTACCAGCATGTCATACTTTGGTTCAGCGGTATTGTGAGATGAAGCGCCCGGACCGACATTACGCCAGACGCTTACGCGAGACTGGTTTCACTGCTACGAGCACTCGTGCTTAAAGGTGGCTGGCGGGTGTCTGTCTCTCTCACTTTAGTTGAACCGAGTGTGACTACGCCCGGTCCTTGCGAAGGTTAAAACGGAGTCTATTTGACAAACTATCGTTGTGGTTTTGATGCGTAGGTGAGAACGGTTCTTGCTAAGCCCGTAGCAGCCACGTAAAATTTGCAACAACAAAGTAGAGGGCGCCTAACTTGTTTTTGCAGGGCATGTTGTGATGTGATATGGTCAAGACGTGATGAGATATAAGTTGTTGTATAAGATGATCATGTTTTGTTGAAGTTATCGGCAATGGCGTAAGCCCTATGGTTGTCTCTTTGTTGCATAAGATGCAAGTGCCAGATAATTGCTTTACTTTATCACTATGCGATAGCAATAGTTGCAAGAGCAATAGTTGGCGAGACAACCATGTGATGACACATTGATATAGATCAAGATGATGAAGATCATGGTGTCGTGCGGTGATGATAGAGATCATGACAAGATTTTTGGAGATGGAGATCAAAGGCGCAAGATGATCATGGCCATATCATGTCACATATTTTGATTGCATGTGATGTTTATCTATTATACATCTTATTCTTGCTTTGATTGACGGTAGCATTTTAAGATGATCTCTCACTAATTATCAAGAAGTGTTCTCCCGAGTATGCACCGCTGCCAAAGTTCGTCGTGCCCGGACACCACGTGATGATCGGGTGTGATAAGCTCTCACGTCCATCTACAACGGGTGCAAGCCAGTTTTGCACACGCTGAATACTCAAAGTTAAACTTGACGAGCCTAGCATATGCAGATATGGCCTCGGAGCACGGAGACCGAAAGGTCGAGCGTGAATCATATAGTAGATATGATCAACATAGTGATGTTCACCATTGAAAACTACTCCATCTCACGTGATGATCGGTTATGGTTTAGTTGATTTGGATCACGTGATCACTTAGATGACTAGAGAGATGTCTGTCTAAGTGGGAGTTCTTAAGTAATATGATTAATTGAACTTAAATTTATCATGAACTTAGTCCTGGTAGTATTTTGCAAATTATGTTATAGATCAATAGCTCGCGTTGTTGCTTTCATATGTTTATTTTCATATGTTCCTAGAGAAAATTGTGTTGAAAAATGTTAGTAGCAATGATGCGGATTGGATCCGCGATCTGAGGTTTATCCTCAATGTTGCACAGAAGAATTATGTCCTTAATGCACCGCTAGGTGACAGACCTATTGCAGGAGCGTATGACGTTATGAACGTTTGGCTAGCTCAATATGATGACTACTTGATAGTTTAGTGCACCATACTTAACGGCTTAGAATCGGGACTTCAAAGACGTGTTGAACGTCATGGACCATATGAGATGTTCCAGGAATTGAAGTTAATATTTCAAGCAAATACCCGAGTTGAGAGATATGAAGTCTCCAACAAGTTCTATAGCTAAAAGATGGAGGAGAATCGCTCAACTAGTGAGCATGTGCTCAGATTGTCTGAATACTTCAATCGCTTGAATCAAGTGGGAGTTAATCTTCCAGATAAGATAGTGATTGACAGAATTCTCTAGTCACCATCACTAATTTACTAGAACTTCGTGATGAACTATAGTATGCAGGGGATGACGAAAACGATTCCCGAGCTCTTCGTGATGTTGAAATCAACGAAGGTAGAAATCAAGAAAGAGCATCAAGTGTTGATGATTGACAAGACCACTAGTCTCAAGGAAAAGGGCAAAGGGAAGAAGGGGAACTTCAAAAGGAACGGCAAGCAAGTTGCTGCTCGAGTGAAGAAGCCCAAGTCTGGACCTAAGCCTAAGACTAAGTACTTTTGCTGCAATGGAACTGGTCACTGGAAGCGGAACTACCCCTGAATATTTGGTGGATAAGAAGGATGGCAAAGTGAACAAAGGTATATTTGATATCGATTATTGATGTGTATTTTACTAGTGTTCATAGCAACCCCTCGGTATTTGATCTTGGTATAGTTGCTAAGAGTAGTAACTTGAAACGGGAGTTACGTAATGAACATAAACTAGTTGAAGGGAAGTGACGATGAGTGTTGGAAGTAGTTCCAAGATTGATATGATCATCATCGCACACTCCCTATACTTTCGGGATTAGTGTGGAACCTAAATAAGTGTTATTTGGTGTTGAGCATAAATATGATTTGATCATGTTTATTGCAATACGGTTATTCATTTAAGTAAGAGAATAAATTGTTGTTCTGTTTACATGAATAAAACCTTATATGGTTACACACCCAATGAAAATGGTTCATTGGATCTCGATCATAGTGATACACATATTCATAATATTGAAACCAAAAGATGCAAAGTTAATAATGATAGTGCAACTTATTTGTGGCCTTGCCGTTTAGGTCATATTGGTGTAAAGTGCTTGAAGAAAACTCCATGTCGATGGACTTTTGGAATCACTTGACTATGAATCATTTGATGCTTGCGAACCGTGCCTTTTGGGCAAGATGACTAAAACTCCGTTCTCGGAACAATGGAACAAGCTCTTGACTTATTGGAAATAATACATACCGATGTATGCGATTCAATGAGTGTTGATGCTCGTGGCAAGTATCGTTATTTACTGACCTTCACAAAATGATTTGAGCAGATATGGGTATATCTACTTGATGAAACATAAGTCTGAAATAATTGAAAAGTTCAAAGAATTTCAGAGTGAAGTGGAAAATCATCGTAACAAGAAAATAAAGTTTCTGCGATCTGATCGTGGAGATAAATATTTGAGTTACGAGTTTGGTCTTCATTTGAAACAATGTGAAATAGTTTCAACTCACGCCATATGGAACACCACAACATAATGGTGTGTCCGAAAGTCGTAACCGCACTTTATTGGATATGGTGCGATCTATGATGTCTCTTATCAATTTACCACTATCGCTTTGGGGTTATGCATTAGAGACAGCTGCATTCACGTTTAATAGGGCACCGTCTAAATCCGTTGAGGCGACACCGTATGAACTATGGTTTAACAAGAAACCTAAGCTGTCGTTTCTTAAAGTTTGGAAGTTGTGATGCTTATGTGAAAAAGTTTCAGCCGATAAGCTCAAACCCAAATCGGAGAAGTGCGTCTTCATAGAATACCCAAAGGAAATTGTTGGGTATACCTTCTATCACAGATCCGAAGGCAAAAACATTCGTTGCTTATAAATGGATCCTTTCTAGAGAAGGAGTTTCTCTCGAAAGAAGTGAGTGGGAGGAAAGTGGAGCTTGATATGGTAATTTGTACCTTCTCCCTAATTGGAAAGCATTTCATCACGGAAATCAGTTCGGTGATTCCTACACCAATTAGTGAGGAAGCTAATGATGATGATCATGTAACTTCAGATCAAGTCACTACGAATCCCGTAGGTAAACCAGAGTGAGATCCGCACCAAAGTGGTACGGCAATCCTGTTCGGAAGTCATGCTACTAGATCATGACGAACCTACAAACTATGAAGAAGCGATGGTGAGCCCAGATTCCGCTAAATGGCTAGAAGCCATGAAATCTGAGATGGGATCCATGTATGAAAACAAAGTGTGGACTTTGGTTGACTTGCCCGAGGGTCGGCAAGCAATAGCAAATAAATGGATCTTCAAGAGGAAGACGGACGTTGATAGTAGTGTTACTATCTACAAAGCTCGACTTGTCGCAAAAAGGTTTTTGACAAGTTCAAGGTGTTAACTACAATGAGATTTTCTCAACTGTAGCGATGCTTAAGTCTGTCCGAATCATGTTAGCAATTGCCACAATTTATGAAATTTGGCAAATGGATGTAAACTGCATTCTGAATGGGTTTACGGAGGAAGAGTTGTATATGATGCAACGAGAAGGTTTTATCGATCCAAAGGGAGCTAACAAAGTGTGCAAGCTCCAGCGATCCATCTATGGACTGGTGCAAGCATCTCGGAGTTGGAATATACGCTTTGATAAGTTGATCAAAGCATATAGTTTATACAGACTTACAAAGTGAAGCCTGTATTTACTAGAAAGTGAGTGGGAGCACTACAACATTTACGATAAGTATATGTGAATGACATATTGTAGATCGGAAATAATGTAGAATTATTCTGCAAAGCATAAAGGAGTGTTTGAAAGGAGTTTTTCAAACAAAGACCTCGGTGAAGCTGCTTACATATTGAGCATCAAGATCTATAGAGATAGATCAAGACGCTTGATAAGTTTTTTCAATGAGTACATACCTTGACAAGATTTTGAAGTAGTTCAAAATGGAGCGATCAAAGAAAGAGTTCTTGCTCGTGTTACAAGGTGTCAAATTGAGTAAGACTCAAAACCCGACCACGGCAGAAGATAGAAAGAGAATGAAAGTCATTCCCTATGCCTTGGCCATAGGTTCTATAAAGTATGCCATGCTGTGTACCAGATCTATTGTATACCCTACAATCGAGTTTGGCAAGGAGTACAATAGTGATCCGTGAGTAGATCATCGACAGCGGTCAAAATTATCCTTAGTGGAATAAGGATATGTTTCTCGATTATGGAAGTGACAAAAGGTCTGGCCGTAAAGGGTTACGTCGATGCAAGTTTTGACACCGATCTGGATGACTCTAAGTCTCGATCTAGATACATATTGAAAGTGGGAGCAATTAGCTAGAATAGCTCCTTGCGAAGCATTGTTGACATAGAAATTAAGAAAATACTTACGGATCCGAATGTGATGTAGACCGTTGACTAAAAAATATCTCACAAGCAAAACATGATCACACCTTAGTACTCTTTGGGTGTTAATCACATAGCGATGTGAACTAGATTATCGACTCTAGTAAACCCTTTGGGTGTTGATCACATATCGATGTGAACTATGGGTGTTAATCACATGGTGATGTGAACTATTGCTGTTAAATCACATGGCGATGTGAACTAGATTATTGACTCTAGTGCAAGTGGGAGACTGAAGGAAATATGCCCTAGAGGCAATAATAAAGTTATTATTTATTTCCTTACATCATGATAAATGTTTATTATTCATCCGGAATTGTATTAACCGGAAACATAATACATGTGTGAATATATAGACAAACAGAGTGTCACTAGTATGCCTCTACTTGACTAGCTCGTTAATCGAAGATGGTTATGTTTCCTAACCATAGACATGAGTTGTCATTTGATTAACGGGATCACATCATTAGTTGAATGATCTGATTGACTTGACCCATTCCGTTAGCCTAGCACTTGATCGTTTAGTACATTGCTATTGCTTTCTTCATGACTTATACATGTTCCTGTAACTATGCGATTATGCAACTCCCGTTTATCGGAGGAACACTTTGGGTGCTACCAAACGTCACAACGTAATCGGGTGATTATAAAGGAGTACTACAGGTGTCTCCAAAGGTACATGTTGGGTTGGCGTATTTCGAGATTAGGTTTTGTCACTCCGATTGTCGGAGAGGTATCTCTGGGCCCTCTCGGTAATGCACATCATTATAAGCCTTGCAAGCAATGTGACCAATGAGTTGGTTACGGGATGATGCATTACAGAGCGAGTAAAGAGACTTGCCGGTGACGAGATTGAACTAGGTATTGGATACCGACGATCGAATCTCGGGCAAGTAACATACCGATGACAAAGGGAACAACGTATGTTGTTATGCGGTTTGACCGATAAAGATCTTCGTAGAATATGTAGGAGCCAATATGGGCATCCAGGTCCCGCTATTGGTTATTGACCGAGAATAGTTCTAGGTCATGTCTACATAGTTCTCGAACCCGTAGGGTCCGCACGCAAGGTTTCGGCGATGCTTATATTATGAGTTTATGAGTTTTGATGTACCGAAGGAGTTCGGAGTCCCGGATGAGATCGGGGACATGACGAGGAGTCTCGAAATGGTCGAGACGTAAAGATCGATATATTGGACGACTATATTCGGAGTTCGGAAAGGTTCGAATGATTCGGGTATTTTTCGGAGTACCGAGAGTTACGGGAATTCGCCGGGGAGAAGTATTGGGCCTTATTGGGCCCTGCGGAAAGAGAGAGGGCTGCCTAGGGCAGGCCGCGCGCCCCATGGCCTAGTCCGAATTGGACTAGGGAGGGGCCGCACCCTCCTTCCTTCCCTTCTCTCTTCCCTTCCTTGTCTCCTACTCCTAATACATGGAAGGACTCCTAGTTGGACTAGGAAAGGGGGAATCCTACCCGGTGGGAGTAGGACTCCCCATGGCGCCGCCCTACTAGGGCCGGCCTCCTCCTCCCTCCCTCCTTTATATCACGGGGCAGGGGCACCCCATGGACACACAAGTTGATCTACGGATCGTTCCTTAGCCGTGTGCGGTGCCCCTCCACCATATTCCACTTCGGTCATATCGTCATGAGCTTAGGCGAAGCCTGCGCCCGGTGAAGTCATATCGTCATGAGCTTAGGCGAAGCCCCGCGCCCGATGAAGTCATATTGTCGCGGAGCTTAGGCGAAGCCCCGCGCCGGTGGAGCATCATCATCGCCACCACGCCGTCGTCTGACGGAACTCATCCCGACACTTTGCTTTGGATCGGAGTCCGGGATCGCCATCGAGCTGAACGTGTGCGTAACTCGGAGGTGCCGTGACGTTCGGGTACTTGGATCGGTCGGATCGTGAAGACGCACGACTACATCAACCGCGTTGTTATAACGCTTCCGGCCACGGTCTACGAGGGTACGTGGACATACACTCTCCCCTCTCGTTGCTATGCATCACCATGATCTTGCGTGTGCGTAGGAAATTTTTTGAAATTACTACGTTCCCCAACATCATGTGCATCACCTGCGGGACGAAGGAGGCCAGCATGCCCACCGAAGTGCTGGCGATAATGGCACGCAGCCGCTGGGCCGTGGTAGAGGTCCTTCTAACGTGGTTACAAGTCGAAGCGCGCCACGGTCCACACAGCTCTCGCTTCCACCCACGCCAGCAGAAGCTTTGGCGCGCGCACCGTTGCTCCTCGACTTCCCTCCTGCTGCGGAGAAGCTCGACGAGTGGAGAGCCACCATCCAGAGCCTCGTCGCCATCACCAACAAAGATGATCCGTGACCGGGAGGGCCCTCGGGCCGGCGCGCCACCGAGCCACCACATGCCAACGGCGGAGGAACCGGGGGTGCTGCGGTCACAGTGCACTCTCCTCATCCGCGCCAACCACCGCGGGTGTCAGCTCGCCGTGACGACGCTTGTGATAACATCTCCATAGAGTCGTCTGACCCGTGGACCCACCGCGACCAGCGCCAAGTTCTTCGGGAGCGAGCCCATGAAGATGCGCGAACCACCATCGAGCGCTGGCGCGATACACGCCACCAGTCGGACAAGCGGGCAGGGCCCGCTGCGGACCACCCGGCTCCAGGGGGCTCTGGCGGCCTACCTTACGAGGTGGGTTGCCCAGCCTTTACCCGGGAGCTGCGACAGTTCCAGTGGTCGTCCAACCGCATGTTGAAGCCCGACGTCAGCGAGAAGTACAAGACCCATCCGTCGGAGTTCCTCAGCATCTACACCATTGCGATGCAAGCCGCTGGGGCTCGTGACGACAAGGTGCTTGCCAATTACTTCCCGTTGGCCCTGAAACCCAACATCTTGTCTTGGTTGATGCACTTGCTGGCGGACTCCATTTCTTCTTGGTCAGATCTGTGCTATGAGTTCGTTGGTGCCTTCATTGGAGGCCACCAAGCTCATGGCCAGGCGAGTGATTTGCATATCATTCCACAGAAGGAAGGAGAAAACCTGCGCAAGTACATGCAGAGGTTCAGCCGGGTGCAGTACAACATCCCCGATGTTCGCCCCGCAGCCGTGATTAGCGTGTTCCATTAGAACGTGCACAATCGCAAGATGCGTGAGGAGCTGGCGGTGAACAAGGTTAAGGATGTGGCCGCACTTTATTTCTAGCCAATAGGTGCGCCCGGGCTGAAGAGGGAATGAAGTACCCCGGCGAGGACGCCGGCGCGGAAACCGACTCTACTGATGAAGACACTGCCGCCCTGACGAAGAAGGGTCGACGTCGTAACAGGAAACGCAAGGGCAAGACCGTGCTTGCCGTCGAGGGATCCAACAGCACCGGCACCGCCAAGAAGGCTAAGGTAGACGACCCCGGCAAGGAAATTGCCGGGTGCGCCGCTTGCCGGGCCTTGGCGGCTGCCGACAAGCCGAGGGGCTCCGACAAGCCGTATTGCAAGATCCATCGCACTAAGGGCCACAACCTCCAGAACTGCCAACAAGTCAAGCTACTTGCTGAGAAGCAAAGGGCAGAGTATGAGAGGCGGGACAAGGAGAAGGGCCAGGATGGTGCGGAGGGATCTGGCAAGAAGCGTGGCGGCCAGGGAGGTCGCCTCGGCAAGGATAACCAACAAGAGAGGCCCGCTCGGGGCCGTGACAAGAAGCAAGAAGACGTCGATCATGACGAGGACGACGAGTCCAGCGAGCATGAGTTTCAGAAGGCTACATAGGCCATGTGCGTCGATGGTGGTGCCTCCCTGCATACTTCTCACCGCCGACTCAAGCAGTGGGCACGTGAGATTACAGCAGCGGAGGCCTCGTTCGACGCTTCGAAGCCACTGAAGTCGTCTAGCACGCCCCTCATCTTTGACGCCGAGGACCACCCTAACCGCACAACTGCGGTCGAGTGTTTGCGGTTGTTGGTTTCACCAACGATACGCAACCTCAAGGTGAACAAGATGTTGGTTGACGGCAGGGCCGGTCTGAACTTGATCTCGCCTGTTGTGATCAAAAGGCTACAAATTCTCGATGGAGACCTCGAGGAAACGGGCACGTTTCAAGGGGTTAACCCGGGAAGGAGCCAACCGAAGGGGAAGGTCACATTGCTTGTGATGTTTGGAGGCGAGTTGAATTATAGGACGGAGAGGATTGTATTCGATGTAGCCGAGATCCCCTTGCCCTACAACGGGATCCTCGGCCGCTCGGTACTAGCCAAGTTCATGGCGGCGTCTCACTAAGCCTACAACACGCTGAAGATGCCTGGGCCGATGAATATCATCACCGTCCCCTCTGACAAGAAGGACGCACTGATCTGCAACGACCTACTCTACCGGTAGGCAGTTGCAGCAGCTGCTGCCAAGGCACTTGCTCCTGCCGCTGAAGCCCCGGGAGGGAAGAAGAAGACCGGCAAGACCTCTCGCACCCACTCCGGCAAGCGCACCTCTTCGAAGTGTTGTGCTACCGTCGAGGACGTGCCAGAGAAATCCACTGGCAAGAGCAAGAAATCCAGAGCCGCACCACCAGAGACCAAGAGGGTGTCCATCAAGGAGGATCGCATGGGAGGGGCTTTCACCATAAGCTCCACCCACGATAGCAAATAGGAAAGCGCGCTCGTCACTTTCCTATGGGCGAATGTCGATGTGTTTGCATGGCAAGCATCTGACATCCCCGGCGTTCCCATGCAAGTGATTGAGCACCACCTTGCTGTATGTCCCCATGCACGACCCGTCAAGAAGAAGGTCAGGAAGTAAGCTTTGGAATGACAGGAGTTCATCACAGAGGAGATCAGGAAATTGGCAGCGGCAGGTTTGGTGAGGGGAGTGCTCCATCCGACGTGGTTGGCCAATCCGGTGGAGGTGCGCAAGGCAAATGGGAAGTGGAGGCTATGTATTGACTACACAGATATCAATAAGGCTTGTCCTAAGGACCCCTTCCCGTTGCCACGCATCAACCAGATTGTTGACTCCACGATCGGGTGTGATCTTTTGTCATTCCTCGACGACTACTCGGGCTACCACCAGATCTTCATGACAAGAGAAGATCAAGAGAAGACAACATTTATCACCCCATGTGGTACGTATTGCTTTTTACGGATGCCTTTCGGGTTGAAGAGTGCTGGCTCGACGTTTGCAAGGGCAGTCCAAATTGGTTTTGAGCCCCAGCTACATAGAAATATGGATGACATAGTGGTCAAAACCAAGGACAAGGCGACCCTTGTAAAAGATTTAGAAGAGACATTTGCCAACCTGCGCAAGATCAACCTCAAGCTGAACCCTTAGAAGTGTGTCTTCGGTGTTCCGTCCGGCAAACTTCTCGGGTTTTTTGTGTCGCAGTGTGGGATCGAGGCAAACCCAGACAAGATCAAGGCTATTGAGGAGATGGAGGCACCCAAGCGGATCAAGGATGTGCGTCGGCTCACTGGCTGCGTCGCCGCCATGAGCCGATTCATCTCCAAGTCTGCCGAGCGCGCCCTTCCCTTTTTCAAGATCTTGAAGAAGGCGGGCCCAATGGAATGGACCCCAGAGGCCGAGGCGGCGTTGCAAGACCTAAAGAGATACCTTTCCTCTACACCGATACTAGTTGCACCTAGACCACAAGAGCCATTGATGCGATATTTGGCGGCGACGAATCAAGTGGTCAGTGTCGCACTAGTGGCGCAGAGGGAGGTTGACGAAGAGGCAGCGGAAGTGGCAGGACCGGTAGAGGGCAAGTCAGAGACTCCCCTGGCAGGGCCTAGTGCCGGCAAGGCAAGGCTCCTGGCAGAGTCTGATGCCATCGGGACAGAGCCCGCGCCGTCAAGTGGAGTGGTGCAGAAGAAGAAGATGATGCAGCACCCGGTCTGCACCCGGTTTACTTTGTCAGCTCCCTCTTACAGGGGGCTAGGTCAAGATATTCCGGTGTGCAGAAATTGTTCTTCGGCCTCCTTATGGCCTCGAGGAAGCTGCGTCATTACTTCCAAGCCCATGAGATCACTGTCGTCACCCGCCTCCCGTTGCAATGGATACTTCACAACCCAGATGCAACCGGAAGGATTGTGGAGTGGGCCTTGGAGTTGTCGAGCTTTGGGTTGAAGTTTGAAAGTACCTTGACAATCCAGAGCAGAGTCTTGGCGGAGTTCATTGCAGAATGGACCTCAACGCTCGATGAAGAGATCCAGGAGACCACTCTCCCTGGCAAGGAAACAACTCGCGACTGGATTATGTACTTTGACGGAGCTTTCTCACTCCAAGGCGCCGGTGCTGGTGTGCTGCTCGTCGCACCCACCGGAGAGCACCTCAAGTATGTAGTCCAGATGCACTTTCCCAGGGAGATGTCCACCAACAACACTGCTGAGTACGAGCGATTGCTTGCCGGTCTCAGGATCGCAGCAGACCTCAGAGTTAAAAAGCTCATCGTCAGGGGTGATTCGCAGCTTGTCGTCAGACAAGTCAACAAAGATTATCAGAGCCCATTAACGGAGGCCTATGTAGATGAGGTGAGGAAGCTAGAGGAGCGACGGTATACAAGCGGAGCACGTTCCCCGAGCGGAGAACGACATCGCCGATTACGTGTCAAAGCGCGCTGCACTCAAGTTACCTGTGGAACCAGGTACCTTTTTGCTTCGTTTAACTCAACCATCCGTCGAACCATCAACGGAGCAGAACAAGCGGAGGAAATCAGGCCCCAGCAAGTACTTTCCTGCCGAGCCCCCAGGAACCGCCAGCAAGGGTGTTGCCGTGGGCCCTGAGCCTGCCGTGGAGCGACCGACTCCGGCAGGCCGTGAAGCCCTGGCCGTAGAGACAGACGCTCCCATGGCGGAAGAGATGCCTTTGGTCCTTGCCGTCGAGCCCCACGCTCCGGCATGGGCACAGCACACCGTCCGTTTCCTCCAGACAGGGGAACATCCTGAGGAGCAAGAAGAAGTGGAAAAAGTAGCCCATCAGTCTGCCTTGTATCAGTTCGTCGATGACGTCCTATACAGAAAAAGACCGAACGGTGTGAAATTGAAGTGCATCCCTCGGGAGGAAGGACTGGAGCTGTTGGCCGAGATACACGGAGGCATATGTGGCTCCCACATAGCGTCGAGAGCCCTTGCCGGGAAGGCGTTCCGGCAGGGTTTCTTCTGGCCCACTGCCCTCCAGGATGCAACGGCACTAGTAACCAAGTGTGAAGCGTGTCAGTTCCATTCAAAGAAGCTTCATCAACCAGCTCAAGCCCTTCAAACAATCCCTCTCTCCTGGCCATTTTCGGTCTGGGGGCTCGACATACTAGGCCCTTTCCCCCGTGCTGTCGGGGGCTTTGAGTACTTGCACGTTGCAATAGACAAGTTCACAAAGTGGCCGAAGGTGGAACCGGTGAGGAAGGTGACAGCACAGTCAGCCGGCAAGTTCTTCAAAGGGCTAGTCTGCCGTTTTGGTGTACCAAACAGAGTCAACACCGACAACGACACGCAGTTCACAGGCCACACCTTCATGAAGTACATCCAGGACCGCGGCAACAAGGTCTGTTTTGCTTCCGTGGCACACCCCTGGAGCAACGGCCAGGCGGAGAGGACGAATGCTGAAGTGCTGCGAGGCCTCAGAACGAAGACCTTTGATAGGCCGCACAAGAGCAGAAGGCACTGGATTGATGAGTTCCCGGCGGTTCTTTGGTCGATCAAAACGATGCCAAACCGAGCCACCGGCCAGACACCCTTTGCCCAAGTATATGGGGCAGAGGCAGTTCTTCCCGTGGAACTCATATACGGGTCACCTCGAGTGCTCGCTTACGACGAGCTTGAGCAAGAGCAGTTGCGGCAAGATGAGGCAACATTCCTTGAGGAAGATCGTCTTCGGGCGGCTGTGAGAGCAGCATGCTACCAGCAAGTCTTGCGCCGCTATCATAGCCGCAAGGATCATGCCCGAAGCTTCGAGGAAGGCGACCTTGTTCTTCGGTGCGTTCAGTCGGCCAAGAATTCTAACAAGTTGATGCCGAAGTGGGAAGGCCCTTATCGGGTAATACGAGTCACTCGGCCCGGTGCAGTCCGCCTGGAGAACGAAGATGCTGTCCCAGTGAGCAACTCCTGGAACATCGAGCATCTTCGCAAGTTTTACCCATAAGGCGCGGCTTGTCGGGCCTCCCGGCAAGCCACCTTTTGTACAAGCTTTGCTAGCAAGGCATGTAACCCTGTGTACAAAGCCAGGCGCAGACCCTGAGCATAAATAAATGAAGCGCTGGCGCCCTAAGTTACAGCATGCATGCTAGGTTAAGTCTCTTCCTCGGTCAGAATTTTGTGGTAGTCACGGTGGCGAGGAGATGAACGAGGGGCCTAACTCTACTTCGCCCCTGCCTCCGCCAAGAGCGCAAGAATGTTCGACTGAAGTGGGGAAATCACAAAGTCTGTTGCCGGGTGACAATGTTTACCTTAAAAATAACAAGGATTCGTCCTTGGCATGGGCCTCGCTGACGCACAAAGAACCTGACAAGCACCCTTTTTCATTAAAAACATCCCATACAGGTACAGTTCATACGGAATTAAAAACATGAGCAAGGGGGGTTACAAGTCTTAAAATAAACAAGTGCCCGCAAGCTTAAAAACTAAAAATAAATAAGGTGCCCATAATCCCTTTCTTGTCCCTCTCTACAGAAGGTGGAACAAGGCGGCAGGAGGGCAAAAGGGGCGCCTAGGCAAGGTGCGAGGAGCAGAAGGTACCAAGAGAACATCTTGGTGCCGGGAAAGGAGCTGGAAGACGAGGCAGCGGGCCAGCAATACGTGACGAAGGCGTCGGTTCCCGCATAGTCCGAGTTGACGGCCGCCACCCGCCTTCTTCGCCTTCTCCGGCCCTCGTACGCCAGCTGCCCAAGGAGACGACGAGGAGCACCCCGATGGAGAGCTTGGCGAGGATGGCCCTCGGCAGGGCGCGTGGCCGAGGGAGGGGCGGCGCGGTGAGTCGATGTCTGAGTCGGCATCCTGCCGCTCGACTCCCTCGTCGCCGCTGTCGCTGTCCTCCTCGTCACTCCCGCTTGAGGAGGAATCTTCATTATCGAAGGAGCTCTCCACACAGCACTTCAGGCGAGTGCCAAGATCTCCGAAGACCTTGACGGAGAGAAGGCCGCCCTCCATTAACTTGAAGTAGAGGACGAGCCCCACCGTCAGGCTATGGATGCGGGCAAATGTCTTCCATCCGTGACGGAGATACATGCCGTGAGGAGCGGGGAAGTTGATGTCGACCCACGTGCCGCCCATCCCGCAGCCCCTCATGTGCAATCTGAGGGTCTAGGGCGGACCGAGCTCCATCTCCTGGGCGAAGGGGGTGGGGAGATGGAGACGACGACACGGTGGCCGTCGCAGCCTGATGAAGAACTCACGAGGCTGGTCCCCGACGTGACCCTCCATCACGGGAGGCACCGCTGGCGGAGGCACGACCATCGCACCACCTCGTCCCCCTCTCCCCCGACCATCGCGAAGACCTCGGCCACGCCCCCTCCCCCTTCCTCTCGTGGCCGGCTCTGCCGCCGCGGGCTCATGGGAAGGGGGGACGCGCTGACGAGCAGCAACCCTCGCCGCCACCGTCGAAGGCCCAGCACCTCCTCTCGCCATGGCAGGTGGAAGAAAAGAGCAAAGGTAGAGGAGGATGGACACGGAAGGAACGTGGGATGACGCCCCCTCCTCCCCCTCCTTATAAAGGGGTGGGGTCGAGGCTCGGACGCCCCACTCGGCCAACCCAGCCATCGGGGGCGCAGGGAATCAGGACCAACCCGCTGCGCCAATCAGCGACAGCCCGGTTTCCCGCCTCCACCACCTCCCGCTTGCATGGAGGACGTGTGGCGGGCGAGCAGGGTCGAAGGGACGGGTGAGGCGACCGTTCCCCACCCCGTGATAGTGGGGCGCAGGCGCCTTGAAGACTACGACCCGACTCCACCGAGTAAATGATCCGTGCCTCCACGCCTCCCTCTTTTTATGGGAAGGCGCGAGCCGCCTCTTTACCACGATGTGACGCATGCATGCGGAAACCGCCCCATGCATGACCCCCAAGTCACGCACGACCCTCCATGTTGTGCAGGTCGTGGGGAAGCGCAGCGAACAGAAAATTACTGCGGTAAAGTCCCGTCCTGACTGCCCGCGCACCGTTTTGGGCCTGGCCCAACAACGTGTCGCGCTTATGTGTGGCCCAGGCCCGGGGGCTCCTGTCGGTGTACAAAAGTAGGGGCGCTCCCTTTGACCCCATCACTTGTGCACGGACAGTCGGAGCCGCACCCACGGCTACAATAAGTAGAGCAGGGGAGGGAAACCGGAGAGAAGCCAGAGGAACAAGATGGCCAGAGGCAACGCCAAGACCAGAAACACAAAACTGCAAAGGGGCGAGGTGGAGTCCCCCGGCAAGGCCCTTGCTGTATGGGCCTCCATGCCCGGCAAGAAGAGCCTTGCCAGGGCAACTTGCCCAAACACCAATAGAGCGAGCCTCCCTTGAGCCCACGGGTTCCAACCCAACCGACTATGATTGGACCAGGGCTCGGGAGGCACCTCCATGGTGGCATGCAGATCTTTGTCAAGACCATATGTATATGACATCAGATGAGGATCAGAAGACAACAATCCTCGGCAAGATCCTTGCCGAGGATAACCACAAGACTCCCTGCAAGATCCTTGCCGAGGGCGACTGCGCGCCACGGCAAGACCCTCGCCAAGGACATCAGCGGGGCCACTACCAGGCCCGCACCAGCCAAGTTTCCACCACAATTAGCATGCAGCTGCCAGCCCGACCAGCTGGGTAGGCACCTACGTGGCAACATGCGGCTCCCAGGCCAACTCAGCAAGCACATATGTGGCGGTTGCAGATCTTCGTGAAGACCCTACTACCACGCCACCTCAGCTGCATGCCTGCCTACATGGCGCCGCATGCATCGCTGGCCAGGGCACGTGTCAAAGCGAGGAGGGGCGACGACGGATAGGACGGGCCTCGTTCCCGTCCCCGACAAAGCTAAGGGACACCTAAGTGATGCATTAAATGCGTCTTGTCCTGTAATACGGGCGATAAGCTCGCAATACTGTAGGCCTTTCCACGTCCTGTGTGCCACTGTGGCAGCCCCTTTCGACTATAAAAGGAGGCCCATGGCGTACTGGAGGGGCATTCAGCTCTTTTGAACTACACAGCCACCGTAGCTAGTTCTGGAGCTCAAGAACACTCAATACATCCACCAAAGCAGGACTAGGTTTTATGCATCCTCGCGGCCCGAACTGGGTAAACGATCTGTGTGCTTTCTGTCAGACCCGCTCTTCTCACAACCCCGCGCCCCACCAACCGTAGTAGGGATTCTTGTGATCCCATAGGTGTCTTTCTCACTGACAATGGTCCTTTTAAGGTGTTAGAGAAAATAAATGATAATGAATATAAACTTGAGCTGCATGCAGATTTTGGGGTTAGTCCCGCTTTTAACATTGTAGATTTGAAGCCTTATTTGGGTGAGGAAGATGAGCTTCCGTCGAGGACGACTTCATTTCAAGAAGGGGAGGATGATGACGACATCAATACCATTGTTACACCCACAGCCCCTACTACTACATATACTGGACCAATTACTAGAGCTCGCGCACGCCAATTAAATTATCAGGTAATTTCATATTTGGTAATGATTCTAATGTTCTTGAGAATATGATGCTGCCCAAATTGGATACATTTGTTTGCTTACAAATGAAGGGCCTGGCATGGATAAGAGGGTTGAACACTGGAGCAATAACCAGCATGGAGATGATGGCATGCACAAGGGGAACAAGAACGGAGTTACAAGTGATGATTTCAGGACTTTGAAGCCACCATAATGAGTGCATGAATCCTTGGACGAAATATACGAGATGCCACTTCATAAATTTCGTCCAGAGGCTATTATAAGTGCTACATCACCTTATTATTGGGCCAGGCCCATGTAATTTCGAAATACTTGAGTATAGGCTATTTTTAGAGTCCGTATGTGTGGGGAAACAAGAGATAGGGTTGGTTTCGGACCCCTCCCCCAGGGGCCACGACATTCCCCTCCTCTTCCTCCATATATACAGCCCTTAGGGGACCATTTAGACTATGAGTTTTGTTTAGATTAAAGTTCACCATAGCTGCAACTTCGCGTACTTCGTTTGTGTTCAATGACCAGACAAAGGTGTCACAGAACCCCACCTTGATCAATAAAGCTTTCCTCTTATATTCGCAATATCCAGATTGCAATCTTAGTTTCTTGCTTGTTCTTTGTTTGCCTGCAGGAAACAGACCTTCGTGGTCAGGTTGATCGTGCTCCGGCGTGGTCAATAACCTCTCGGAGTTGGTTTAGCGATTGCTAAGGCGCGACGTCCTCGCACGTTCGTAGTCGGATCGTCAAAGTCGACTTCCTCCAAAACGATAGCCACAATCTCATCGAAAGACGGGACACCTTTGCCTCTATCAGTGTGTGGCTGCACCCACCTCCGGCCTCGCCCGCCTTCGACCGGCCTCGCCGCTGCCACTCCCTGCTACTTCTCTGCCCGCTGCACTCTGCTGCTGCTCCTCTGCTCTGATAACATTAGAATATCTGTGCGAGCAAGAGTAACTTTGCAACTATTAGACTGACTAGCCCTCTTGACAGCCCCTGAACAGCAACTAAACCAAAGTTAATAGGAGTAAACTTCATGTGGGCAGGAAGTAAACTTGACAAACTTCATTTCGACCCACTGGACCCAATCCATTTTAAGCGCGAATTAAATCCTACGAAATTCACAAAATGCTAAATTCTGTTAGCTGAAAAACTAAAAAACAGCTTTATTTTCATAGCTACTTTAGAGCTGTTGATGTTCAAGCGAATGAACTCTAACATGGATGTCAATGATACTGTCATGTAGATGACAGAAAGATGATAAAAATTGGTAAATGGCACTAAGCCATAGGATGTACAGAACTACAGTTATAGCCTTCGGAAAATAGCTAAGTGGTGTTAAAACTGGGCGATTCTCAGACTTAGAAAATTTGTCGAAAATAATCTGTAACACGGATGAAAATGTTTTCTACATGAAAGTTGCTCAGAAAAATCCAACGAATACGAATACAAGGTCCATTCATCTGTCCCATGCCCCTCGCATGCTGAACATGGAACTGTCCCCTCTGTTTCATCTGTCCAAAAAATGTCAAATGATGGGAAAACATTCCCGGATGTTTTCCCTCTTTGTCTGTATCACCTAGCACTGCGTTAGTTCACCCCTAGCATGGCGTATTACCTTGTTATGCCGTATGGTTCTTTGTTTGCTTTATACTTATTGTTTCTTCCCCCTCTTCTCTCAAGTAGATCCCGAGACTGATGCTGCCCCTGTGATGGACTACGTCGACGACGACACTTCTTCCTTTTCAGCAGAGCTTCCAGGCAAGACCCCCCTTTGATCATCCCATATCGCCCATTCCATTCTCTTATCTCTTCTAATGCTGCAAGATGCTTGGAGCTGCTTGAAGATGCTAGTCTTTGATAGGCTAGGCTTTCCCCTTCTCTTCTGGCATTCTACAGTTCAGTCCACATATACTACCCATTTCATTGACACCGATGCATATGTAGTGTAGATCCTTGCTTGCGAGTACTTTGGAGGAGTACCACGGTTGCTTTGCTCCCCCCTTTTGCCCCTTTTCCATTCTTCTCGGATGTCGCAACCAGATGGTGGAGCCTAGGATCCATACTCCACCTTCGACGATGACTGCTACTGCACTGAGGGTGCCTACTACTACGTGGAGGTCACCGCCGACCAGGAGTAGTTAGGAGGCTCCCAGGTAGGAGGCCTTGCCTTTCCGATCGATGTTGCTTTTGTGCTAGCCTTCTTTAGGCAGACTTGTCTAGCCTCTTAGATATTGTTGCTTCCGCTGATTCTTGTGTATTCGAGCTTATGTATTCGAGCCCTCGAGTCCCCTGGCTTGTAATATAAAGCTGGTCTTATTTTAATTTGTGTCTAGAGTTGTGTTGTGATATCTTCCCGTGAGTCATTGATATTGATCATACATGTTTGCGTGTATGATTAGTGTACGATTGAATCGAGGGCGTCAAAAGTTGGTATCAGATCCGGCTGCCTGTAGGATCCCCCTTTCCAACTCCTTGGCCAAAGTTGAGTCTAGTCGTCCAAAACTATTTTACTAAATTGGCTGTGCGGCTTATGGACCCACGTCGCCATTGGGTGGATTAGGATCGTTTATTCCTCATCTATACTCTGGGACTCTGGTCTCTCGTCTATTCGGGTTAAACATTTTACTAACTCTGACATTAGGTTCTCGTACCCACTTCCTCCCAGAGAGCCCTGACATACCGATGATCGCTTGCTTCGCCAGAAGATTCTGCAGATACTCCTTGATGGTTCTCGAGACCCTGTGCCAACTGCCTTGCAGTTCCTGACCAACGATAATCCCCCTGAATAACAACCTTGCCTCTTGTACCTTCATCCCTAGTTGCTCTTATTATTACAAGATACCACTAGTACTCTCCGTTGTTCTGAGGATCCTTTGTGCCTTCTGCTTTCAGCTTCTTTTCGAACTGCAGATAATTCACTTAACTGGGGTTCGCTCATACCCAGTTGTTCATATGCTTTCCAAAATACCTAAAAATACTATCTGATCTTTCAAAAATCCTCTACAACATATTGCTCTTGATTCTCCTTGCCTGATTGCATTAGGATTAAGTCCATATGTGTAGCAATATTCTTTAAAAATCTTTGTGATTGTCATTCTGTTCCTATGGGTTCAGCGTGTGTGTGAATACTCGCAATCATCAATTAATACTTGGAAATTTTCTTTCCGGCTCAGACATCTTTCCAGATATGAGCTGGTTCTTGCCCAATCCAGATTTGATCGGGTGCAACTCTAATTCTATTCAACTTACTCATCTTTTGGTCAGAGCCTCTGCTTCTGATCCTCCGTCTTGAAATCATAATTCCTCTGCACCCAAGCATCGAACCATTCAGACATTTCTATAAGCCGATGGAATTGCATCCCCTTGTTCATTTGATTGATTACCGATACTCACATCAACTCTGTCGTGAATCGCCAGATCCATTGCTGGGTTGTTATCCGACAGTGTCCTTCACATCCAAAATCTTGTGAGTTTTTCCCTGATACATAATACCGTCGATAAATTGTATCATCTCCTTTGACTTTGATACTCTCCTTTCGAACCCGTATCTTTTGCTTGATTGATGGTTCTATAGATTCGTAAAAATGCCCCGCTGGGTTGAACTTATGCCTTCCATAATCCGTGTGAACCTGAGAGTTCTCACGAGTGTCACTCTTCTAGTACTTCGCCAGATAAATCTTCTACACTACAATTTCTTCAAAAGCAACAATTGAATGAAAGGTTATGCATTGAAGAAGTGGGAGTCGACCTTGAACCATTGTGTTCATGCTCATGGACCCGATGTAGAACTTATCATAAAATCTTCTCTTAAAAATTAATTATCCCCTTGATATAAGTTCATCTTATATATGTGATCTGGTCTTTTGCAATCGTGGTCCCGACCATGATTGTTCTTCTTTGATCCCATTTTGTGGGCAAGTTAAAGCACTTGTTCTGCAAATCAATATGCTTGTCCAACCCCTATACTGAACTATCTCGAGTATTACCCCCCTACTGTCTCGAGGATATCATCCTATTGTACTGCGTCCTATGAACTTTTTGATGGAGTGGTATTTCCCCCTGTCATAGTAACTCCACGGCATCTGGGTTGTCGTCAACCGAGACCACCGAACTATGAATCGATTCCGCTCGGTGATACATCACTCCTAGTACTGTGTTGCTGGGGAGTTAGATACCACCTCACGTCATTCCTAGCCTGATTGGCTATATCACTATCGTGCTAATTTTAACTGTGCAACCTGGTCCTTATGCCTGGAGCAACTTCCGACGATCTTCCAGATCCTATCATTTCATCTTGAACAAGTTTGATTTCGAGCTTGTGTCAAATTCGTGGTTCTCATGGCCTTTCACTTCATCTTTCCTTTTGTCTATTTTCGTCGCTGCTCGATGGCATCTTCCAAGAATCTCCCGACAAAATTTGTCGTGATCACCATCAACACTTTGATTTCTTCAGAGATGTCAATGGAATTCATGTTGATAAATAGCATCCTTGCTCTTCGATGATTTGTGATATCATCGATGACATCCTTGAATTTCTGCCAACACAAACCTGGTTGTCATTGGTTATTCTACGTTCCGAGATAATCTTAGAAAAATGTTCCTTTGTATCTCTTGTGATCTTTAGATCCAACCTTACTAGAAACACCAAATCAATGCTACCACGAAGCATGACTGTGGTATTCCAAATATTGACAAGAACATTGGTAGCACATTACCAAAGGTTCTAGATCTATCATCCGGACACCATCGCATGGATAACATCATGAATTTCCTTGCCCCTTTAACTAAATGGTGATGTACTTGTTGTTCTGACATGTATATCATGTTCTACTTTTCCTTAGGAAAAGATATACTCCTAATTCTTGTGTGTAAACACATTTTCCTTTCCATTGGTTTGTTTAATCTTTCTTGTGATCTATGATATAAGCACTAATATTTTCCTGCTTATGTAAACACCTCGTGTACAACTCTGTCAGTAAACCCTGTTACTATTGTGAATGATATTCTTTGAGTTTCAAGTGCAAAAAGTCCAGCTTAGGGCCCGAATTTGAGGGTCCACTTGGGCTCCTAGCACAAGCAGGGAGAATTTCTTGGGTTTGCACACTCGTCACAAGCATTTTGAGTACTTGTGTGTCAAAAACAGACTCCGTATGGCAAAGTTATGTCCGTTTTAGTGAACACAGGTCCATTATATGACACTCCTTGAAAGAACTTCATTTTCCCGTGACGCGTTCCGCGCCTTTCCCCAAAATTTTGTGACATCGATACTGAGGATATTATTTCCATATATGTGATTATAAATGCGAGGAATACCGTCTTGTTCTTTGCTATCGCGCACATACTTTACGACATGCCACTTAGCGAGAAAAGGAGAATAAGGCTTATAGTCGCTACATTTTCCTGAATTTATGACCAAATGGAATAGTCAGGATCATAGAGCATGTGCACAAAGAAAGATTTGTCCTTACTAAGCGGTTGAAGGTGTATACCCACCATAATCTGTCGAATTACACTCCAAAGTAAGTGTTATGGTGGGTATACACATTAGCCCGCTTGGTCAGGACAAACGATTCTTTGTGCACATGCTTTATGATTGTAGAAATCCCATTTGGTTGTAATGACAAGAAAATCTAGCGACTATAAGCCTTATTCTCCTTTTTCGCCAAAGGGCATGTCAGAAAGTATGTGCGACAAAGAAAGAACAAGAGCGTATTCCTCATATTCGTTATTACGTATGTGGAAACTGAAGTTCTTTCAAAGAGTGTCACAAAATTTTGGGACAATGCGCCGGAACGCGTCACGGGAAACTGAAGTGTAAATGGGTTTACAGCATGCCACTTGGCAAAAAAGGAGAATAAGGCTTATAGTCGCTACATTTTCTTAAATTTACGACCAAATGGTATTTTCCGGATCATATAGCTTGTGCACAAAGAATCATTTGTCCTTACCAAGCGGTCAAAGGTACATACCCACCATAATCTTTAGAATTTCACTCCAAAGGAAGTGTTAATGTGTTCAAAAACTTGTTTGGAAAGCAACGGTGAATGAGATTATTTGACTTTCAAGTGCAAAAAGTCAACATTGTGGGCCGAATTTGAGTGTCCTCCGGGGCTTGTGGTGTAAGCAGGGAGTATTTCTTGGGTTTTAACACTCGTCAAAACCATTTTGAGTACTTCTGGGTTGGAAACAGACTTTGTATGGCAAAGTTATGACCGTTTTAGTGAGCACTGGTCCATTATATGGCACTCCTTGAAATATCTTCATTTCCTTGTGATGCATTCCGGCGCGTTGTCCCAAAATTTTGTGACATTGATACTGAAGATATTGTTAACACATATGTGTTGACCGATGAGAGGAATACCCTCTTATTCTTTGCTACTGCGTGCATACTTTACGACGCGCCAGTGGGAGAAAAAGGAGAATAAGGCTTATAGTCACTGGATTTTCTTGTATTTACTACCAAATGGGATTGTCCCAATCATAGAGCATGTGCACAAAGAAATGTTTGTCCTTACCAAGCGGGCTAATGTGTATATCCACCATAGTTTGTCAAATTTCACTCCAAAGGAAGTGTAAATGGGTTCAAAAACTTGTCTGAAAAGCAGTGGCGAATGAGATTCATAGACTTTCAAGTGGAAAAAGTATACCATAGGGGCCGAATAGGAGGGTCCCTCGAGGCTCGTATCACAAGCATGGTGTATTTCTTTGGTTGCTCGTCGTGACCATTTTGAGTACTTGTGGCTCAGAAACACACACCTTGTGGCAAAGTTATGACCGTTTTATTTAAGACCGGTCCCTTATATTCCACTCCCTGAAAGAACTTCATTTTGCCCTGACGCGTTCGGGCGTGTTATCCTAAAATTTTGTGACATCGATACTTAAGATAGTGTTTCCTCATATGTATCACTCGATACGAGGAATACCCTCTTGCTCTTTGCTGTCGCACACATACTTTACAGCATGAGACTGGGCGAAAAAAGGAGAATAAGGCTTATAATCGCTAGATATTATTGAATTTACGACCAAAAGGAATTGCCCCAATCATTGAGCATGTGCACAAAGATACTTTTGTCCTTACCAAGCGGGCTAATGTGTATACCCACCACAATTTGTCGAATTTAACTCCAAAGGAAGTGTAAATAGGTTCAAAATCTTGTCTGAAAAGCAGAGGTGAATGATATTCTTTGACTTTCGAGTGCAAAACTTCCAGCTTAGGGCCAGAATTTGAGGGTCCTCTGGGCTCCTGGCGCAAGCCGGGAGTATTAATTGGGTTTGCATAGTATGCACGAGCATTTTGAGTACTTGCTTTAGTGAACACCGGTCCATTATATGACACTCCTTGAAAGAACTTCATTATCCCGTGACGCATTCCGGCGTATTGTCGCAAAATTTTGTAACATCGATACTGAGGATATTGTTTCGACATATGTAATTGTGAATGCGAGGAATGCCCTCTTATTCTTTGCTGATGAGCACATACTTTACGGCATGCCACTTGGTGAAAAAGGAGAATAAGGTTTACAGTCGCTACATTTTCTTGAATTTACGACCAAATGGTATTGCCCGGATCGTAGATATGCACAAAGAAACATTTGTCCTTCCCAAGTGGTTAGAGGTGTATACCCACCACACTCTGTCGAATTTCACTCCAAAGGAAGTGTAAATGGGTTCAAAAACTTGTCTGCAAATCAGCGGCGAATGAGATTATTTGACTTTCAAGTGCAAAAAGTCCACCTTGTGGGCCGAATTTGAGAGTCATCCGGGGCTTGTGGCGCAAGCGGGGAGTATTTCTTGGGTTTACACGCTCGTCACAACCATTTTGAGTACTTGTGGTATACAAACAGACTCCTATGGCAATATTATGACCGTTTTAGTGAACGCTAGTCCATTATATGGCACTCCTTGAAATAACTTCATTTTCTCGTGACGCATTCCGGCGCATTATCCCGAAATATTGTGACATCGATACTGAAGATATAGGTAACACATTTGTGTTGATCGATTGTTGGAATACCCTCTTGTTCTCTGGTACCGCGCGCATACTTTACAGCATGCCACTGGGCGATAAAAGGAGAATAAGGTTTATAGTTGCTAGATTTTCTTGAATTTACAACCAAATAGGATTTCCCCGACCATAGAGCATGTGCACAAAGAAACATTTGTCCTTCCCAAGTGGTTAGAGGTGTATACCCACCATAATCTGTCGAATTTCACTCCAAAGGAAGTGTAAATGGTTTCGAAATCTTGTCTGAAAAGTAGCGGTGAATGATATTCTTTGACTGTCGAGTGCAAAAAGTCTAGCTTAGTGGCCGAATTTCAGGGTCCTCTGGGGCTCCTGGCGTAAGCTGGGAGTATTACTTGAGTTTCTTGGGTTTGCACACTTGTCCGAGCATTTTGACTACTTGTGGGTCAGGTACATACTCCGTATGGTAAAGTTATGACCGTTTTTGTGAACACCGGCCCATTATATGACGCTCCTTGAGAGAACTTCATTTTCCGGTGACACATTTTGGCGCGTTGTCCCAAAATTTTGTGACATCAATATTGAGGATATTGTTTCGACATTTGTAATTCTGAATGCGAGGATACCCTCTTGTTCTTTGTTGTTGCGCACATACTTTATGGCATGCCACTTGGTAAAAACGAGAATAAGGCTTATAGTCGCCACATATGTATTGATTGACGCAAGGAATACCCTCTTGTTCTTTGCTGTCGCGCACATACTTTACGACTTGTCACATGGCGAAAAAAGGAGATTAAGGCTTACAGTCGCTAGATATTATTGAATTTACTACCAAATGGCATTTCCCCAATCGTAGAGCATGTGCACAAAGAAACGTTTGTCCATACCAAGCGGGCTAATGTGTATACCCTTCATAATCAGTCGAATTTCATTCCAAAGGGAGTATAAATGGTTTCAAATCTTGTCTGAAAAGCAGCGCTGAATGATATTCTTTGACTTTCGAGTGCAAAAAGTCCAGCTTACGTCCCGAATTAGAGGGTCCTCTGGGGCTCCTGGCGCAAGCGGGGAGTATTTCTTGGGTTTTCACACTCGTCTCGAGCATTATGAGTAGTTGTGGGTCAGAAAATGACTCCGTATGGCAAAGTTATGACCGTTTTAGTGAACACCAGTGCATTATATGACACTCCTTGAAAGAACTTCATTTTCCCGTGACGCGTTACGGCGCGTTGTCCAAAATTTTGTGACATCGACACTGAGGATATTGTTTCCGCATATGTAATTATGAATGCGTGGAATACCCTCTTGTTCTTTGTTGTCGCGCACATACTTTATGGAATGCCAGTAGAAAAAAGGAGAATAAGGCTTATGCTCGCTACATTTTCTAGAATTTACGACCAAATGGTATTGCAGGGATCATAGAGCATGTGCACAAAGAAACATTTGTCCTTACCAAGCGGTCAAAGGTGTATACCCACCATAATCCGTCGAATTTCACTCCAATGGAAGTGTAAATGGGTTAAAAAACTTGTCTGAAAAGCAGTGGCGAATGAGATCATTAGACTTTCAAGTGCAAAAAGTCCATCTTGTGGGCCGAATTTGAGAGTCCTTCGGGGCTTGTGGCGCAACTGTGGAGTATTTCTTGGGTTTGCACGCACGTCGCGAGCAATTTGAATACTTATGGGTTAGAAACAGACTCCTATGTCAATATTATGACCTTTTTAGTGAACACCGGTCCATTATATGGCACTCCTTGAAATAACTTCAGTTTCTCATGACACATTCCGGCACGTTGTCCCAAAATTTTGTGACATTGGTACTGAAGATATTGTTTACACATTTGTGTTGATTGATGCGAGGAATACCCTCTGGTTCTTTGCTACCGCTCGCATACATTACGGCATGCCACTGGCCGAAGAAAGGAGAATAAGGCTTATAGTCGCTAGATTTTCTTAATTTACGACCAAATGGGATTGCCCCAATCATAGAGCATGTGCACAAAGAAATGTTTGTCCTTACCAAGCAGGCTAATGTGTAGACCCACCATAAATTGTCAAATTTCACTCCAAAGGAAATATAAATGGGTTAAAAACTTGTCTGAAAATCTGCGGCGAATGAGATTCATTGACTTTCAAGTGCAAACAGTCTACCATAGGGGCCAAATTTGAGGCTCCCCCGAGGTTCCTATCACAAGCGTGGTGTATTTCTTCGGTTGCACTTCGTGACCATTTTGAGTACTTGTGGCTCAGAAACACACAGCTATGACCTTTTTATTTAACACCGGTCCATTATATTGCACTCCTTGAAAGAACTTCATTTTCCCGTGACGCGTTCTGGCGCGTTGTCCTAAAATTTTGTGACATCGATACTTAAGATATTGTTTCCACATATGTATCGCTTGATGCGAGGAATACCCTCTTTCTCTTTGCTGTCCCGCACATACTTTATAGCATGCCACCGGGCAAAAAAGGAGAATAAGTCTTACAGTCGCTAGATATTACTGAATTTACGACCAAATAGGATTGCCCCGATCATAGAGCATGTGCACAAAGAAACGTTTGTCCTTACCAAGTGGGGTAATGTGTATACGCACCATAATCAGTTGAATTTCGCTCCAAAGGAAGTGTAAATGGGTTCAAAATCTTGTATGAAAAGCAGCGGTGAATGTTATTCTTTGACTTTCGAGTCAAAAAGTCTTGCTTATGGCCCGAATTTGATGGTACTCTGGGGCCCGTGGTGCAAGCCAGGAGTATTTATTGGGCTTGGACACTCTTCATGAGCATTTGGAGTACTTGTTGGGCAGAAACACACTCCGCATGGTGAAGTTATGACCGTTTTAGTGAACACCGGCCCATTATATGACACTCCTTGAGAGAACTTCATTTTCCCGGGACGCGTTCTGGCGCATTGTCCCAAAATTTTGTGACATCAATATTGAAGATATTGTTTTGACAATTGTAATTATGAATGCGAGGATACCCTCTTGTTCTTTGCTGTCGCGCACATACTTTACGGCATGCCACTTGGCAAAGACGAGAATAAGGCTTATAGTCGCTACATTTTCTTGAATTGACGACCAATTGTATTGCCTGGATCATAGATCATGTGCACAAAGAAACATTTGTCCATACCAAGTGGTCAAAGTTGTATACCCACCATAATCTGTCAAATTTCACTGCAATGGAAGTGTAAATGGGTTCAAAAACTTGTTTGAAAAGCAGCGGTGAATGAGATTATTTGACTTTCAAGTGTAAAAAGTCCACCTTGTGGGCCGAATTTGAGAGTCCTCCAAGCCACATGGCACTAGCTGGGAGTATTTCTTGGGTTTGCATGCTCGTTGCGACCATTTTGAGTACTTGCAGGTTAGAAACAGACTCTGTATAGCAAAGTTATGACCGTTTTAGTGAACACCGGTCCATTATATGGCACTCGTTGAAATAACTTGTTTTTCTCGTGACGCATTCCAGCGCGTTGTCCCAAACTTTTGTGGCATCGATACCGAAGATATTGTTAACACATCTGTGTTGAATGATGCTAGGAATACCCTCTTGTTCTTTGCTACCGCACGCATACTTTACGGCATGCAATTGGACGAAAAAAGGAGAATAAGGATTATAGTCGCTAGATTTTCTTGAATTTACGACCAAATGAGATTGCCCTGATCATAGAGCATGTGCACAAAGAAACGTTTGTCCATACCAAGCGGGCTAATGCGATACCCACCATATTCTGTCGAATATCACTCCAAAGGAAGTGTAAATGGGTGCAAAATCTTGTCTGAAAAGTAGCAGTGAATGATATTCTTTGACTTTTGAGTGCAAAAGGTCTAGCTTAGCGACCGAATTTGACGGTCCTCTAGGCTCATGGCATAAGCTGGGAGTATTACTTCGGTTTCTTGGGTTCGCACACTCGTTCGAGCATTTTGAGTAATTGTGGGTTAGAAACAGACTCTGTATGGCAAAGTTATGACCGTTTTAGTGAACACCGGTCAGTTATATGGCATTCCTTGAAATAACATCATTTTCTCGTGATGTATTCTGGCGCATTGTCACAAAATTTTGTGACATCGTGTGTTGATCGACGCAAGAAATACTCTCTTGTTCTTTGCTATCGCGCATACTTTACGGCATGCCATTGAGCGAAAAAAGGAAAATAAGGCTTATAGTCACTAAATTTTCTTGTATTTATGGCCAAACGGGATTGCCCTAATCATAGAGCATGTGCACAAAGAAATGTTTGTCCTTACCAAGCAGGCTAATGTGTATACCCACCATAGTTTGTCAAATTTCACTCAAAAGAGAGTGTAAATGGGTTCAAAAACTTGTGTGAAAAGCAGCGGCGAATGAGATTCATTGACTTTCAAGTGCAAAAAGTCTACCATAGGGGACAAATTTGAGGGTCCCCCGAGGCTCCTATCACAAGTGTGGTGTATTTCTTTGGTTGCTCATCGCGACCATTTTGAGTACTTGTGGCTCACAAACACACACCGTATGGCAAAGTTATGACCGTTTTATTTAAGACTAGTCCATTATATTACACTCCTTGAGAAAATTCATTTTGCCATGATGCGTTCTGGCGCATTGTCCTCAAATTTTGTGACCTAGATACTTAGATATTGTTTCCACATATGTATCGCTCGATGCAAGGAAGACCATCTTGCTCTTTGGTGTCGCTCACATACTTTACAGCATGCCACTGGGCGAAAAAAGGACAATAAGGCTTACAGTCGCTAGATATTATTGTATTTACGACCAAATGTGTTTACCCCGATGATAGAGCATGTGCACAAAGAAATGTTGGTCCTTACCAAGCGGCCAATGTGTATACCCACCATAATCTGTCGAATTTCTCTCCAAAGGAAGTGTAAATGGGTTCAAAATCTTGTCTCAAAAGCAGCGATGAATTTTGAGTACTTGTGGGTCAGAAACAGACTCCACATGGCAAAGTTATGACCTATTTAGTGAACACCGGTCCATTATATGACACTCCTTGAAAGAACTTCATTTTCCCATGACGTGTTCTGGCGCGTTGTCCCAAAATTTTGTGACATTGATATTGAGGATATAGTTTCAACATATGTAATTATGAATGCGAGGAATATCCGCTTGTTCTTTGCTGTCGCGCACATACTTTACGGCATGCCACTTGGCGAAAAAGGAGAATAAGGCTTATTGTCGCTACATTTTCTTGAATTTACGACCAAATGGTATTACCCGGATCGTACCCCATAAAAAAAGTATTACCCGGATCGTAGAGCAGGTCCACAAATAAACATTAGTCCTTACCAAGCGGTCAAAGGTGTATACCCACCGTAATCTGTCGAATTTCACTCCAAAGGAAGTATAAATGTGTTAAAAAACTTGTCTCGAAATCAGGGCGACTGAGATTATTTGAATTTCAAGTGCAAAAAGTCCACCTTATGTGCCGAATTTGAGAATCCTCCGATGCTCGTGGCGCAAGCGAGGAGTATTTCTAGGGTTTGCACGCTCGTCGCAACCATTTTGAGTACTTGTGGGTTAGAAAGAGACTCCTATTTCAATGTTATGACTGTTTAAGTGAACACCGGTCCATTATATGGCACTCCTTAAAATAACTTCATTTTCTCGTGACGTATTCCGGCGAGTTGTCCCAAAAATTTTGTCCTTACCAAGCGGGCTAATATGTATACCCACCATAGTTTGTCAAATTTCACTCCAAAGGAAGTGTAAATGGGGTTAAAAACTTGTCTGAAAATCAGCGGCGAATGAGATTCATCGACTTTCAAGTGCAAACGGTCTACCATAGGGGCCGAATTCGAGGGTCCCCCGAGGCTCCTATCACAAGCGTGGTGTATTTCTTTGGTTGCTTGTCGCGACCATTTTGAGTACTTGTGGCTCAAAAACACACACCGTATTGCAAAGTTATGACCATTTTATTTAACACCGGTCCATTATATTGCACTCCTTGAAAGTCTTTTATTTTCCCGTGACGCGTTTTGGCGCGTTGTCCTAAAATTTTGAAACATTGATTCTCAAGATATTGTTTCCACATATGTACCGCTCGATGCGAGGAATACCCTCTTGCTCTTTGTTGTCGCGCACACACTTTATAGCATGCCACCGGGCGAAAAAAGGACAATAAGGCTTACAGTCGCTAGCTATTATTGAATTTATGACCAAATGCGATTGCGCCGTTCTTAGAGCATGTGCACAAAGAAATGTTTGTCCTTACCAAGCGGCCAATGTGTATACCCACCATAATCTGTCGAATTTCACTCCAAAGGAAGTGTAAATGGGTTCAAAATCTTGTCTGAAAAGCAGCGGTGAATTTTGAGTACTTGTGGGTCAGAAACAGACTCCGCATGTGTCACAGCCCTAGCTTAGTCCTTGCTTGACTCTGCATAAGCATTCATGCAACATGTTTAAATTCAAAGAAACTTGAAATGGGGATGATGTAACCCCAAAGACCCCCCTAAACCAACTAGGTTTTACTAAAATCATTTTCAATGAAACCAAAATGCCCTTCTAAAATGTTCATCATCTTTGCGTTGGTCTAGAACCTCTGACAAAAATGGTACACACTTTTCTAGGACAACAGAGGGTCACTGGATTAAAACATTAGTTATTTGCATCTAGGCATTTAAATGCTATAAAATATTTTAAATGCTCAAATAATCATGAACTAAAATCTTTACTGTTGGAAATATTCCAAACAGTAGCCTTGAGCAGTTTCATGATTTTTGAGTTAGTTTTAGTATTTTAATCAAAGCCCTAAAGTTGCAGAAGAATTAGAAAACAGAAATAAAAGCGAGAAGCAGAAACTTACGTGGTCTCACTGTGCAGCCCACCTAGTCGGCCCAGCTGTGGCCCAACACCGTAGAGAGCCCAGCCCACCACCCCACCGCGTCGTCTTCCTCCTGCCAGTAGGAGCAGCTCATTTGTCAAGGCAGCTCACCCCAGCCACCTCACCTTGCCACCGAGGCGCCCCCGACGTGTCTGGAGACGCCCCGCAGCCCCCTCTGCCTCTCCCCTCACTCTCTGTTCTCTCCCTCGCTCTCTAGCTCCTTCCCCGAGTGCGACCGAACGCCACCGCCGCCGCCGTTCGCACCACCGCGGCCACCGCCTCTCCCTCGCCCCTGGAGCTGTCCACGAGCTCCGCCTAGTCCCTCTCCTCCTCCTCACCGAGCCGCCCGACGCCGGAAGCCCCTGGATGCTGCCTGCACCACCGTTCCCTCGTAGGCCACCGAAGATCTTCGCTGTCGATTTGCCGCCTCCGGTGCCTCCCCAAGCCCGCCGAGACCTCCTCCGGCTTCGCTGTGAGCTCCTCTTCCTCTCACCGTAGCTCCCGTGCTCGTTTGGCCTCCGCAGCCGCCGTTCCCACCGAACCCAAAAGCTTCCCGCCGCCGGCCATGCCGCCGCCGTGGCTAGAGCCCGCACACGTCGCGTCTTAGCATGTTTCCCTCCTCACCGCACCCCCAGGAACCCGCAGACACTAGCAGCTCACCCGGAGACGCCCCGTAGTGTCGTTTCCGTTAAGGTCCGAGCTCCGGCCACCGCGAAGCTCGTTGTCGGTGGCTCTGCAGGCCACCCCAGCTCCATCCACCCCCACCACTGGATGCGCCACTCCGCCAGCTCCGCGTAGATGCCCTCAACGCACCCAGCCGCTGCCTGTTGCTCAAGTCCGGCGAGCCTCCGCCGTTGGTTTGGTCGTCGCCGGCCGAACTCCGACGACTGCTGACGTGGTCGTCATTAGCCACTAATGACCCAGCTAAGCCACCCCTAGAGCCACTGACATGTGGGCCCCAGTGCCTAAACTAATTATTTTTATTTTCTGTTAAGATTAGTATTAATCTGTGTGGACCCCACGTGTCAGCTTTGACCTTGGTCAAGTCAACGTTGACCGGTCCCACCTGTCATACACCCAAACCAGCCTGAGACACTGACGTATGGGTCCCACAGGTCAGGTTTGACCCGGACCATGCCCCGTTGACCTTTTGATGTCATGATGATGTCAGGCTGACGCAGTAATTCCTTTTCTGGATTTATTCTTATTCAAAAAAATCCAGAAAATTGCCTAAACTTCTAAAAATCATAGTAATTCAACCGTAGCTCCAAATCAAATAAGTTATATATGAAAAATGACCAGAAAAATCTAATCTATCCATCTGTACCCATTTCATGCATGTTTGAACAAGTTAAAGTTGCTATATAAGACAATTTGAATAAATGGCATTTGAAATGCCTTACATGGAGTTTGAATTTGAACCTAGTGTTCAAACCAGCTCCATTTAACTTGTTGCTAGTTGCATTAGACTAAATCACAGCATATTGCCATGTCATGATCATGCATCATATTGTGCATTGCATTGATTGTGTTTATTTCTCTGTTGCCGGTATTTGTCCCCTCTCGGTAGACGATGTTCCGATGTTGTGATCATTGACACTGATGAAGACTCAATGCTATCTTCGGGAGTGCCAGGCAAGCAAAGCCCCCTTGTTCATTCCGATACAATCCCACTCTCTCGCTCCTCCTCTCTTGTACTGCATTAGGACAACAATGAATCATCTGTTACTTGCTGCGGTAGTTGAACCCCTTATCCTCTGCATGACCTGTCATTGCCACAGTAAATAGATGAAACCCACTAGCATGAGTAGGAGTTGTTTGAGCCCTGTTGTGCCTACTCATTCATGCTTGTTTGTCATGCCTGCTATCTTTGCTTAGAGTTGAGTCAGGTCCGATTCATCGGGGATGAATCAGAGGTGTGTGAACATGTCCTCGTGTGTGAGCTAAGTGTGTAAACACGATTTGGTAAAGGTAGCGGTGAGAGGCCATGTAGGAGTACATGGTGGGTTGTCTCATTGCAGCCGTCCTCAGGAACTGAGTTCTGTGTTTGTGATCCATGAACAGTTACTACCACGCATTGGAATGCTTAAGTGCCCCTCTCGACTTATTAATAAACCTGATCTCTGTCCAGGAGTTGCAACTAGTTTCTGGTATATGTAGGATATGTGTTGGAGGATGTGCGTAGCGCTGACCCTAGGGGTGGGCTATGATGCGGTAGATACACCGTGGCCTGGTGTACCGAGCGCCCGTTTGGTGTCTCGGGAACCCTGCACACATCGTCTGGGCCGTGAGCGACACCCGGCGGATCTCCTTGCGGATGGAACCCGAATAGGCGATAAACCTGGACTAGAGACTTGTGTGGTTAGTCAGGTCGTGGTGGCCGACTCCCTCGCCAAAGCTTCCGCTTGAAGGTTGCCGAGATACACGACGTGTACATGGTGGTAAGTGGCGAGAGCGTGTGTGAAGAAGTACACCCCTGCAGGGTTAATATGATCTATTCGAATAGTCGTGTCCACGGTAAAGGACTTCTGGGTTGCCTATACAGTTCATAGACAAGTGAAAGTGGATACTCTAAAATGCGCAAGATAAGCGTGAGTACTATGGATGGCGTTCACGTAGGAAGACGGGATCGAATCCATAGTGGTGTATTGATTGGTTAATATGTGGACTCGTGTGCGCCACCTCAAAAGAGTTACTTGCAGTCGTAGTTCAGGATAGCCACCGAGTCAAAGCTGGCTTGCTGCAGTCAAACTCCACCACCCCCTTTGTTGATAATGATGCATATGTAGTTAGTTCCGATGTAAGTCTTCTTGAGTACATTTGTACTCACGTTTGCTTATTTTATGTTTCTTTGAGAGACATCAGTCTCGCTAGTAGTTCCGCGTGGACTTCGACGTTTAGCTTGTTACCTCAGCTACGATCTTGTGCCCTCGGCAGGATCTGGTAGATAGTCAGGCTTCTCAGCCTTCTTCATTTATAGTTGTCTGTACTCAGAAATTATGGTTGAAATGCTTGGTATGTGTGGGATCCGACAATCTAGTTGTTTATCCTTGGCAGCCTCTCTTATGGGGAAATGTAGTCCAGTGCTTCCTTGAGCCATGGTAGTCCGCTTCTGCCGGTTCAGGAGTCTGCTAGCCCAAAGACTACCGCTTAGGACACTTGGTGGCGGCATGTGTTTCACTTCGTTCTCGTGTCTGTCCTTCGGGGAAATGTCACGCGGTGACATCCGAGTCCTGCCTAGCCTGCTACAGCCCGGGTTCCCGTGAGTCCTGTTAGCTCAAAGGTTACAGCCCGGATTCACACGCTGCTGACCGACACGCTCGAAGTTGATTCATGTATACCTGTCCCCATGGGTTAGTGCCACTTTGGGTTCACGACTAGCCATGTCCGCCCGGGTTCTTTGTCATATGGATGCTAGCGACACTATCATATACGTGAGCCAAAAGGCGCAAACGGTCCCGGGCCATGGTAAGGCGACACCTGTGGGAATACCGTGCGTGAGGCCGCAAAGTGATATGAGGTGTTACCGGCTAGATCGATGTGACTTGGAATCGGGGTCCTGACAGCTTTGGTATCAGAGCCTGACTGCATGTAGGATTACCAAGCCAAACTGGTCGAAGTTGTGTCTAGAAGTGCTTTAGTTATGTAAGGGAATTGATTGGGGAAGGGAACATAAGGCTCTTTTTACTCCTTATACCTCATGGCCTTCTGATATGAGTCAGCCTCTTCTTTTCTACGGGGATTAAGAACTAGGCCTTCTCATCTATCTCTCAGGATTACGTGTTACTAATCCATAGACTTTTAAGATTGTTGGTTTTACGCCCCAGTTCAGTTTGTATTACTTCTGTATGTTCATAGCTGGCCTCAGAACCTTGATATTGTGATGTTAACAGATTATGCAACCATTTTGCATGATGTCTCAAATCTTTTTTGAGCATTTATAGCCGTTATGCTGTCCGAGTCATCCCAGGTTTCTAATTAGTCTGATGCATTTGCAAATACCTTCTTCCCACCCCATTGTTCCTTTGGGCCAGATTAAGTACACTAATCGATGAGTAGAGGTACTCCTTGCCTTGACATATATGTTGGAACTAGTATTATGACCCTAGGCATCTTAGAGGATCAACTGGTAATATGGCCATCTTTTTGTGTTCCCGCAGGCCGACTCGTCATTATTCTAGAAAGCATCCCGTGATGCCATTTTGTAGTAGGTATTCTACTCCTGGGATCTTGACCCAAGATTCACTCTACTTACCTCGTGTTGATAGCGTTTGCTAGTTCCTTTAGGATATTAGTAACCTTGCGATAGTCCTCGAGCTTCGTGGTATTTCCTTCTTCCAAATACCATGAACCATTAAGGCAGAAGTTCTTTGAACCAAAAGATCACAATCAGAGCACTCTTGAGGAGTTCTCCATTCATAATTGTGATTCTGCCAGTTCTACCTTTCTGCATGAGTTATCTGGAAGAAACCTGTTGAACTTGTTTCGACATATTAATCTATGCATCCACAACTCACAAAGATATATGTCCCTTTGAATTGTTTCCATTGTAGCTGTATTCCGATCCCCGTCTATCAGTTGGTAGTCAGGAGTAGTTGTGCATTCAGGTTATCGATGCCTATTACTCATGTGGTCCGTCAAGCCATTCTATTCCGGAATGACTAGGAGAAACAAACTCCAGTACCTCATCCATATCTAGAATTGGGTCAAAGCAGTTGTGTTCCGCAGATCAAAATGCTAATCTAGCTCTTGTTACATTTCTACCGGAGTATTACCATATTTATATCAAGAATATCATGGGAATTGCACACCATTCTATGAACTCTTGATACGGTTGATACTTCTCGCCCTCATTATTCATTTCTCGGCTCCGTGTGATTGCAACCGAATGCCGACAAGTGAACCGTGATGTGTGAAATCAATACTTCTAGCAACCCCGTTGCTTGGTAGTTAAAGGACAATAATTTCATTCTTAGTGTGTTGGTTCTTGAATCATCATTCTAAGATAGATTGTGCTACCTAGTCCTTACTTCCGGTGCACTCTTCGATCAATGAGTTGGGATTGTGTCAACCCCTCACTCTTTCGATCATATCATGTTGCCCTGAAAAGCAAGGTTGTTCTCGAGCTTAGTAACATATCGGTGGTTCGTGATATTCCGATTGTCTTCTCGGAAGTATCACCAAGTTGTCACCTGACCGCTATGTTGAGTTCATTATCAAGTTGGTTATTCTCTAAACCAGCCATTCTCCAAGAATCTGTGTTGGATACCCCTGAGCTAGTCGGTTAAGCTAGACTACAACTTGGAGAGTTGGAAGATGAAAGCTTGTCCGACTTAGTTCATTTTAAGGGATATCCTTTTGAGTGTGTGTTGAAGAAAGATGATATCTTCATTGATTGGTCCATGTGATCAGTTGTTGGATCTATTGCCTTGTCAAAACTTTGACTTGCGTATGGGCTATCGTCAAGTCAAATCAGAACCAACGATGTTCGTAATGTTGTCTTACTCGTGGTTGATCCCTCGAGCATACACCATTACATCTTTTGGTCTGACCAATGTTATCACCGTGTTCACATGATGGTGGAAGTCCAATGATATGGAAATTCCGATGAGTTCTTTGTTGAGCCCATCAAGAGCATTTGTCTCCCCCATGATTCATGTTGAACATCAACCTAGTGTTGGAAACTTTGTAAGCATTATCTTCGTGTTTCGTTCATGAAGCCTATGTTTGGATGAAAGAAGTGACTTCCTCTAATTCACGTGCATTTGATGTAAGTTGTCACCATGGATCCGAGAAAGTTTTTTTTTGCTTCCTCTGAAATCATCCCAAGTCAGTCATGCATGTGCAAAGTATTCTATGGTCTGATAGACTGATCATCTTCATTCCATATGCAATTCCTAGCACCCCAAGCCACTGATTGAATTGTTCAAAGAAAAGAAGTTCATGCGCAAATCGTGAAGGGCCCGGACGGATATGCACAAGACTTCGGTATCTCAATGATGATTCCCAATCAGAACTCGGTAGTGTTTTATTGCAAGACTACCATGTGATTATGCTTGTCTGGGACAGCGTGTTCACATGTGTGTAGCAGAACCAGCTCATGTTTTGGAGCTTACTATCGTAGTTCATTTCCCGAGAATCTCGCAACGTCATGTCGTCGATTGTGTTGCAAACTTTCCTTTCAGACATGTTGAGTCTGAAGTATCCTATCACCAATCAGATCTGAATCTCAGGCAGATATGATGGTTGGAGCATTCCCAACAGTTGCATTTTGTTCCCAGCTTGCACTGCCATTGTGCCATCCAACCATGGACTACCCTTCTCGGTAATTTCTGGTCAGGATCGCCTTCAACAGTGGTCCTACCATGGGTCCCATCCATTTCCGATGATAAGCAAAATCATCCATTGCGTTGTCTTCAACAAGATAGTCCACATCAACCATTCTAGTCCGAGTATGTCATTCTTTCGAACTCCTTCAAATGATCAATTGTGATTGCCTTAGGCTGGTATAAAGAGTCTCAATGATCTCTATATCAAAATTAATTCTTTTTGCCACTTAAGGGAATATTTCTGCGAGTCATCTTCCTTAAGATGTCTCGTTATGATATCATGGCAACTCAACTCCTCGCTGCGTTGACAACCGTTCACCACCCTCTTAAGTGTGGAATTGTTGTCTACCTAGTGAACCTTCGTCATCTGTTCCACTCCATCCCTCTAGATATATGCTTCGTGTCTCAGCTCGAGAGGTGTTTCAATGTCTCACTCCGTGAGTTGATCCTGGGTTGTTCGATCCTCGAGAAGATCGATCCTTCTAGAGTCTCCTTCTCCTCTCTTTGTCATGTTAGTTGGAGTTCTCAAAGCAAGACATCGAGACAAAGATGGTGATCATATCAACATTCTTATGAAGTGCAACCTGGATCGTGAAGACCGTGTTAGCTTGTGCCTCCTCTGCCTTCTTACCTCACGTCTTGAATCTCGGGACGAGATTCTTGTTTAGTCAGGGTGAGTTGTCACAGCCCTAGCTTAGTCCTTGCTTGACTCTGCATAAGCATTCATGCAACATGTTTAAATTTAAAGAAACTTGAAATGCGGATGACAGAACCCCCAGCACCCCCCCTTAAACCAACTAGGGTTTACTAAAATCATTTTCAATGAACCCAAAATGCCCTTCTAAAATGTTCATCATCTTTGCCTTGGTCTAGAACCTCTCACAAAAATGGTACACACATTTCTAGGACAACAGAGGGTCACTGGATTAAATCATTAGTTATTTGCATCTGGGCATTTAAATGCTATAAAATATTTTAAATGCTCAAATAATCATGAACTAAAATCTTTACTGTTGGAAATATTCCAAACAGTAGCCTTGAGCAGTTCATGATTTTTGAGTTAGTTTTAGTATTTTAATAAAAGCCCTAAAGTTGCGGAAGAATTAGAAAACAGAAATAAAAGCGAGAAGCGAAACTTACAGCCTCACTGTCCAGCCCACCTAGTCGGCCCACTGTGGCCTCAAAGACCAAGAGAGCCCAGCCCACCACCCCACCGCGTCGTCTTCCTCCTGCCAGTAGGAGCATCTCGCTGTCGCGCACGCGCTAACCCCTGGCCACCTCCTGCTTGCCACCGAGGCGCCCCCGATGCGTCTGGAGACGCCCCGTAGCCCCCTCTGCCTCCCCTCACTCTCTGTTTTCTCCCTCGCTCTCTAGCTCCTTCACCGAGTGCGACCGAACGCCACCGCCGCTGCCGTTCGCACCACCGCGGCCACCGCCTCTCCCTCGCCCCTGGAGATGTCCATGAGCTCCGCCTAGTCCCTCTCCTCCTCCTCACCGAGCCGCCCGACGCCGGAAGCCCCTGGATGCTGCCTGCACCGCCGTTCCCTCGTCCGCCACCGAAGATCGTCGCCGTCGATTTTCCGCCTCCGGTGCCTCCCCAAGCCCGCCGAGACCTCCTCTGGCTTCGCTGTGAGCTCCTCTTCCTCTCACCATAGCTCCCGTGCTCGTTTGGCCTCCGTAGCCGCCGATCCCATCGAACCCGAAAGCTTCCCGCCGCCGGCCATGCCGCCGCCGTGGCTAGAGCCCACACACGTCGCGTATGAGCACGTTTCTGTCCTCACCGCACCCCCAGGAACCCGCAGACACCACCAGCTCGCCCGGAGACGCCCCGTAGTGTCGTTTCCGTCAAGGTATGAGCTCCGGCCACCGCGAAGCTCGTCGCCGGTGGCTCTGCAGGCCACCCCAGCTCCATCCACCCCCACCACTGGATGTGCCACTCCGCCAGCTCCGTGTAGATGCCCTCAACGCACCCAGCCGCTGCCTGTAGCTCAACTCCGGCGAGCCTCCGCCGTTGGTTTGGTTGTCGCCGGCCGAACTCCGACGACTGCTGACGTGGTCGTCATTAGCCACTAATGACCCAGCTAAGCCACCCCTAGAGCCACTGACATGTGGGCCGCAGTGCCTAAACTAATTAGTTTTATTTTCTGTTAAGATTAGTACTAATGCATGTGGACCCCAAGTGTCGACTTTGACCTTGGTCAAGTCAACGTTGACCGGTCCCACCTGTCATACACCCAAACCAGCCTGAGACACTGACGTATGGGTCCCACAGGTCAGGTTTGACCCGGACCGTGCCCCATTGACCTACTGATGTCATGATGATGTCAGGCTGATGCAGTAATGCTTTTTCTGGATTTATTCGTATCCAGAAAAATCCAGAAAATTGCCTAAACTTCTAAAAATCATAGTAATTCAACCGTAGCTCCAAATCAAATAAGTTATATATATGAAAAATGACCAGAAAAATCTAATCTATCCATCTGTACCATTTTCATGCATGTTTGAACAACTTAAAGTTTTTGTATAACACAATTTGAATAAATGGCATTTGAAATGCCTTACATGGAGTTTGAATTTGAACCTAGTGTTCAAACCAGCTCCATTTAACTTGTTGCTAGTTGCATTAGACTAAATCACGGCATATTGCCATGTCATGATCATGTATCATATTGTGCATTGCATTGATTGTGTTTATTTCTCTGTTGCCTGTATTTGTCCCCTCTCGATAGACGATGTTCCGACGTTGTGATCGTTGACACTGATGAAGACTCAATGCTATCTTCGGAAGTGCCAGGCAAGCAAAACCCCCTTGTTCATTCCGATACAATCCCACTCTCTGGCTCCTCCTCTCTTGTACTGCATTAGGACAACAACGAATCATCTGTTACTTGCTGCGGTAGTTGAACCCCTTATCCTCTGCATGACCTGTCATTGCCACAGTAAATAGATGAAACCCACCAGCATGAGTAGGAGTTGTTTGATCCCTGATGTGCCTACTCATTCATGCTTGTTTGTCATGCCTGCTACTGCTTAGAGTTGAGTCAGGTCCGATTCATCGGGGATGAATCAGAGGTGTGTGAACATGTCCTACTGTGCGTGAGCTAAGTGTGTGAACACGATTTGGTAAAGGTAGCGGTGAGAGGACATGTAGGAGTACATGGTGGGTTGTCTCATAGCAGCCGTCATTAGGAACTTAGTTCTGTGTTTGTGATACATGAACATTTAATACCACGCATTTGAATGCTTAAGTGCCCTCTCGACTTATTAATCAACCTGATCTCTGTCCGGGGAGTTGCAACTAGTTTACGGTGTTTGTAGGATATGTCTTGGAGGCCGTGCGTGGCGCTGACCCTAGGGGTGGGCTATGATGCGGTAGATACACCGTGGCTGGGTGTACGGCGCCCGTTTGGTGTCTCGGGAACCCCGCACACATCGCTTGGGGGCCGTGGCGACACCTGGCGGATCTCCTTGCGGTTGGAACCCGAATAGGAGATAAACCTGGACTAGAGACTTGTGTGGTTAGTCAGGTCGTGGCCGACTCCCTCGCTAGGCTTCCGCTTGAAGGTTGCCGAGATACACGACGTGTACATGGTGGTAAGTGGCGAGAGCGTGTGTGAAGAAGTACACCCCTGCAGGGTTAATATGATCGATTCGAATAGCCGTCTCCATGGTAAAGGACTTCTGGGTTGCCTGTACAGTGCATAGACAAGTGAAAGTGGATACTCTGAAATGCGCAAGATAAGCATGAGTGCTATGGATGGCGTTCTCGTAGGAAGACAGGATCGAATCCATAGTGGTGTATTGATTGGTGAATATGTGGACTCGTGTGCGCCACCTCAAAAGAGTTACTTGTAGTCGTAGTTCAGGATAGCCACTGAGTCAAAGCTGGCTTGCTGTCAAACTCCACAACCCCCTTTGTTGATAATGATGCATATGTAGATAGTTCTGATGTAAGTCTTTCTGAGTACATTTGTACTCACGTTTGCTTATTTCATGTTTTGCAGAGAAACGTCAGTCTCGCTAGTAGTTCCGCGTGGACTTCGACGTTTAGCTTGTTACCTCAGCTACGATCTTGTGCCCTCGGCAGGATCTGGTAGATAGTCAGGCTTCTCAGCCTTCTTCATTTATAGTTGCCTGTACTCAGACATGTTAAGCTTCCGCATGTGTTTGACTTGTATGCTCTGAATGTTGGGTCATGAGACCCATATTTGTAATATCTCGCTCCTCGGCGCCTAATGAATAAATACTTGAGTCGTAGAGTTATGTTGTGATGCCATGTTGTATTTACACATATCGAGCATATTGTGTGTATGGTTGAAATGCTTGGTATGTGTGGGATCCGACAATCTAGTTGTTTATCCATGGCAGCCTCTCTTATGGGGAAATGTAGTCTAGTGCTTCCTTGAACCATAGTAGTCCGCTACAGCCCGGTTCACCGGAGTCCTGCTAGCCCAGCACTACTGCTTAGGACACTTGATTGGCCGACATGTGTTTCACTTCGTTCGTGGTTCGTCCCTTCGGGGAAATGTCACGCGGTGACATCCGGAGTCCTGCCTAGCCTGCTACAGCTCAGGTTCCCGGAGTCCTGTTAGCCAAGTGCTACAGCCCGGATTCACACGCAGCTGACCGACACGCTCGAAGTTGATTCATGTATGCCTGTCCCCATGGGTTAGTGCCGCTTTGGGTTCACGACTAGCCATGTCGGCCCGGGTTCTCTGTCATATGGATGCTAGCGACACTATCATATCGTCGACCAAAAGCGCTAAACGGTCCCGGGCCATGGTAAGGCGACACCCGTGGGAATACCGTGCATGAGGCCGCAAAGTGATATGAGGTGTTACTGGCTAGATCGATTTGACTTGGAATCGGGGTCTTGACAGCTTTGGTAACAGAGCCTGACTGCATGTAGGATTACCAAGCCAAACTGGTCGAAGTTGTGTCTAGAAGTGATTTAGTTATATAAGGGAATTGATTGGGGAAGGGAACATAAGGCTCTTTTTACTCCTTATACCTCATGGCCTTCTGATCTGAGTCAGCCTCTTCTTTTTTACGGGGATTAAGAACTAGGCCTTCTCATCTATCTCTCTGGATTACGTGTTACTAATCCATAGACTTTTAAGATTGTTGGTTTTACGCCCCAGTTCAGTTCGTATTACTTCTGTATGTTCATAGCTGGCCTCAGAACCTTGATATTGTGATGTTAACTGGTTATGCCACCATTTTGCATGATGTCTCAAATCTTTTTTGAGCATTTACAGCCGTTATCTTGTCAAGTCATCCTGTGTTTCTAATTAGTCTGATGCATTTGCAAATCCCTTCTTCCCACCCCATTGTTCCTTTGGGCCAGATTAAGCACACTAATCGGTGAGTTGAGGTACTCCTTGCCTTGACATATATGTTGGATCTAGTATTATGACCCTAGGCATCTTAGAGGATCATCTGGTAATATGGCCATGTTTTTGTGTTCCCAGTGTGATGATTCTGGCCGTCATTCTCGAAAGCATCCCGTGATGCCAATTAGTAGTAGGTATTCTACTCCTGGGATCTTGACCCAAGATTCACTCTACTTACCTCGTGGCGATAGCGTTTGCTAGTTCCTTTAGGATATTAGTAACCTTGCGATAGTCCTCGAGGTTCGTGGTATTTCCTTCTTCCAAATACCATGAACCATTAAGGCAGAAGTTCTTTGAACCAAAAGATCATAATTAGAGTACCCTTGAGGAGTTCTCCATTCATAATTGTGATTCTGCCAGTTCTACCTTTATGCATGAGTTATCTGGAAGAAACCTGTTGAACTTGTTTCGACATATTAATCTATGCATCCACAACTCAGAAAGATATATGTCCCTTTGAGTTGTTTCCATTGTAGCTGTATTCCGATCCCCGTCTATTAGTTGGTAGTCAGGAGTAGTTGTGCATTCATGTTATCGATGCCTATTACTCATGTGGTCCGTCAAGCCATTCTATTCCGGAATGACTAGGAGAAACAAACTCCAATACCTCTTCCATATCTAGAATTGGGTCAAAGCAGTTGTATTCCGCAGATCAAAATGCTAATCTAGCTCTTGTTCTGTTCTACCCTGGAGTATTACGATATTTATATCAAGAATATCATGCGAATTGCACAAAATTCTATGAACTCTTGATACAGTGATACTTCTCGCCCTCATTATTCATTTCTCGGCTCCCGTGTGGTTGCAACCAGAATGCCGACAAGTGAACCGTGATGTGTGAAATCAACACTTCTAGCAACCCAGTTGCTTTGTAGTTAAAGGACAATAATTTCATTCTTAGTGTTTTGGTTCTTGAATCATCATTCTAAGATAGATTGTGCTACCTAGTCCTTACTTCCGGTGCACTCTTCGATCAATGAGTTGGGATTGTGTCAACCCCTCACTCTTTCGATCATATCATGTTGCCCTGAAAAGCAAGGTTGTTCTCGAGCTTAGTAACATATCGGTGGTTCATGATATTCCGATTATCTTCTTGGAAGTATCACCAGGTTGTCACCTGACCGCTATGTTGAGTTCGTGATCAAGTTGGTTATTCTCTAAACCAGCCATTCTCCAAGAATCTGTGTTGGATACCCCTGAGCTAGTCGGTTAAGCTAGAAAACAACTTGGAGAGTTGGAAGATGAAAGCTTGTCCGACTTAGTTCATTTTAAGGGATATCCTTTTGATTGTGTGTTGAAGAAAGATGATATCTTCATTGATTGGTCCCTGTGATCAGTTGTTGGATCTATTGCCTTGTCAAAACTTTGGCTTGAGTATGGGCTATCGTCAAGTCAAATCAGAACCAACGATGTCCGTAATGTTGTCTTACTCGTGGTTGATCCCTCGAGCATACACCATTACATCTTTTGGTCTGACCAATGTTATCACCGTGTTCACATGATGGTGGAAGTCCAATGATATGGAAATTCCGATGAGTTGCTGTTGAGCCCATCAGTAGCATTTTGTCTCCCCCATGATTCATGTTGAACATCAACCTAGTGTTGGAAACTTTGTAAGCATTATCTTTATGTTTCGTTCATGAAGCCTATGTTTGGATGAAAGAAGTGACTTCCTCTAATTCACGTGCATTTGATGTAAGTTGTCACCGTGGATCCGAGAAAGTTTGTTTTTGCTTCCTCTGAAATCATCCCAAGTCAGTCATGCATGTGCAAAGTATTCTATGGTCTGATAGACTGATCATCTTCATTCCATATGCAATTCCTAGCACCCCAAGCCACTGATTGAATTGTTCAAAGAAAATAAGTTCATGCGCTAATCCTGAAGGGCCCGGACGGATATGCACAAGACTTCGTTATCTCAATGATGATTCCCAATCAGAACTCGGTAGTGTTTTATTGCAAGACTACCATGTGATCATGCTTGTCTGGGACAGGTGTTCACATGTGTGTAGCAGAACCAGCTCATGTTTTGGAGCTTACTATCGTAGTTCATTTCCGAGAATCTCATAGCGTCATGTAAATCGATTGTGTTGCAAACTTTCCTTTCAGACATGTTGAGTCTGAAGTATCCTATCACGAATCAGATATAAATCTCAGGCAGATATGATGGTTGGAGCATTCCCAACAGTTGCATTTTGTTCCCAGCTTGAACCGTCATTGTGCCATCCAACCATGGACTACCCTTCTCGGTAATTTCTGGTCAGGATCACCTTCAACAGTGGTCCTACCATGGGTCCCATCCATTTCCGAATATAAGCAAAATCATCCATTGTGTTGTCTTCAACAAGATAGTCCACATCATCCATTCTAGTCCGAGTATGTCATTCTTTTGAACTCCTTCAAATGATCGATTGTGATTGCCTTAGGCCGGTATAAAGAGTCTCAATGATCTCTATATCAAAATTAATTGTTTTTGCCAATTAAGGGAATATTTCTGCGAGTCATCTTCCTTAAGATGTCTCGTTATGATATCATGGCAACTCAACTCCTCGCTGCGTTGACAACCGTTCACCACCCTCTTAAGTGTGGAATTGCTATCTACCTAGTGAACCTTCACCATCTGTTCCACTCCATCCCTCTAGATGTATGCTTCGTGTCTCAGCTCGAGAGGTGTTTCAATGTCTCACTCCGTGAGTTGATCCTGGGTTGTTTGATCCTCGAGAAGATCGATCCTTCTAGAGTCTCCTTCTCCTCTCTTTGTCATGTTAGTTGGAGTTCTCAAAGCAAGACATCGAGACAAAGATGGTGATCATATCAACGTCCTTATGAAGTGCAACCTGGATCGTGAAGACCGTGTTAGCTTGTGCCTCCTCTGTCTTCTTACCTCACGTCTTGAATCTCGGGACGAGATTCTTGTTTAGTGGGGGTGAGTTGTCACAGCCCTAGCTTAGTCCTTGCTTGACTCTGCATAAGCATTCATGCAACACGTTTAAATTTAAAGAAACTTGAAATGGGGATGACAGAACCCCCAGCACCCCCCCTTAAACCAACTAGGGTTTACTAAAATCATTTTCAATGAACCCAAAATGCCCTTTTAAAATGTTCATCATCTTTGCCTTGGTCTAGAACCTCGACAAAAATGGTACACACTTTTCTAGGACAACGAGAGGGACCTTTGGATTAAATCATTAGTTATTTGCATCTGGGCATTTAAATGCTATAAAATATTTTAAATGCTCAAATAATCATGAACTAAAATCTTTACTGTTGGAAATATTCCAAACAGTAGCCTTGAGCAGTTTCATGATTTTTGAGTTAGTTTTAGTATTTTAATAAAAGCCTAAAGTTGCAGAAGAATTAGAAAACAGAAATAAAAGCGAGAAGCAGAAACTTACCTGGCCTCACTGTGCAGCCCACCAAGTCGACCCAGCTGTGGCCCAGCACCGAAGAGAGCCCAGCCCACCACCCCACCGCGTCGTCTTCCTCCTGCCAGTAGGAGCAGCTCGCTGTCGCAAGTGCGCTCACCCCTGGTCACCTCCTGCTTGTCACCAAGACGCCCCGCAGCCCCCTCTGCCTCTCCCCTCACTCTCTATTCTCTCCCTCGCTCTCTAGATCCTTCCCCGAGTGCGATCGAACGCCATCGCTGCCACCGTTCGCACCCCGCTGCCACCGCCTCTCCCTCGCCCCTGGAGCTATCCATGAGCTCCGCCTAGTCCCTATCCTCCTCCTCACCGAGCCGCCCGACGCCGGAAGCCCCTGGATGCTGCCTGCACCGCCGTTCCCTCGTCGGCCACCGAAGATCGTCACCGTCGATTTGCCGCCTCCGGTGCCTCCCCAAGCCCGCCGAGACCTCCTCCGGCTTTGATGTGAGCTCCTCTTCCTCTCACCATAGCTCCCGTGCTCGTTTGGCCTCCGTAGCCGCCGTTCCCACCGAACCCGAAAGCTTCCCGCCGCCGGCCATGTCGCCGCCGTGGCTAGAGCCCACACATGTCGCGTCTGAGCACGTTTCCATCCTCACCGCACCCCCAGGAACCCGCGGACACCACCGGCTCGCCCGGAGACGCCCCGTAGTGTCGTTTCCGTCAAGGTCCGAGCTCCGGCCACCGCGAAGCTCGTCGCCGGTGGCTCTGCAGCCACCCCAGCTCCATCCACCCCCACCTTTGGATGCGCCACTCCATGACTCCGCCTAGATGCCATCAGCACTCCACCACGCGCTCAGTAGCTCAAGTCCGGCGAGCCTCCGCCGTTGGTTTGGTCGTCGCCGGCCGAACTCCGACGACTGCTGACGTGGTCGTCATTAGCTACTAATGACCCAGCTAAGCCACCCCTAGAGCCACTGACATGTGGGCCCAGTGCCTAAACTAATTATTTTTATTTTCTGTTAAGATTAGTACTAATCTGTGTGGACCCCACGTGTGAGCTTTGACCTTGGCAAGTCAACGTTGACCGGTCCCACCTGTAATACACCCAAACCAGCCTGAGACACTGACATATGGGTCCCACAGGTTAGGTTTGACCCGGACCGTGCCCCGTTGACCTGCTGATGTCATGATGATGTCAGGCTGATGCAGTAATGCTTTTTCTGGATTTATTCTTATCCAGAAAAATCCAGAAAATTGCCTAAACTTCTAAAAATCATAGTAGTTCAACCGTAGCTCCAAATCAAATAAGTTATATATGAAAAATGACCAGAAAAATCTAATCTATCCATCTGTACAATTTTCATGCATGTTTGAACAACTTAAAGTTGCTGTATAAGACAATTTGAATAAATGGCATTTGAAATGCCTTACATGGAGTTTGAATTTGAACCTAGTGTTCAAACCAGCTCCATTTAACTTGTTGCTAGTTGCATTAGACTAAATCACAGCATATTGCCATGTCATGATCATGCATCATATTGTGCATTGCATTGATTATGTTTATTTCTCTGATGTTCCGACGTTGTGATCGTTGACAGTGGTGAAGACTCAATGCTATCTTCGGAAGTGCCAGGCAAGCAAAACCCCCTTGTTCATTTCGATACAATCCCACTCTCTGGCACCTGCTCTCTTTTACTGCATTAGGACAACAACGAATCATCTGTTACTTGCTGCGGTAGTTGAACCCCTTATCCTCTGCATGACCTGTCATTGCCACAGTAAATAGATGAAACCCACTAGCATGAGTAGGAGTTGTTTGAGCCTGTTGTGCCTACTCATTCATGCTTGTTTGTCATGCCTGCCATCGCTTAGAGTTGAGTCAGGTCCGATTCATCGGGGATGAATCAGAGGTGTGTGAACATGTCCTCACGTGTGTGAGCTAAGTGTGTGAACACGATTTGGTAAAGGTAGCGGTGAGAGGCCATGTAGGAGTACATGGTGGGTTGTCTCATTAAAGCCGTCCTCGAGGCCCAGTTACGTGTTTGTGATCCATGAACAGTTACTACCACACATTTGAATGCTTAAGTGCCCCTCTCGACTTATTAATCAACCGGATCTCTGTCCAGGAGTTGCAACTAGTTTCTGGTGTTTGTAGGATATGTGTTGGAGGCCGTGCGTGTGTGACCCAAGGGTTGGGCTATGATGCGGTAGCTACACTGGCCCGGTGTCTTGGCGCCCGCTTGGTGTCTCGAGAACCTCGCACACATCGTTTGGTCTGTGGCGACACCCGGCCGGATCTCCTTGCGGATGGAACCCGAATAGGCGATAAACACGGACTAGAGACTTATGTGGTTAGTCAGGTCGTGGCCGACTCCCTCGCCAGGCTTCCGCTTGAAGGTTTCCGAGATACACGACGTGTACATGGTGGTAAGTGGCGAGAGCGTGTGTGAAGAAGTACACCCCTGGAGGGTTAATATGATCTATTCAAATAGCCGTGTCCACGGTAAAGGACTTCTGGGTTGCCTGTACAGTTCATAGAAAAGTGAAAGTGGATACTCCAAAATGCGCAAGATAAGCGTGAGTGCTATGGTTGGCGTTCTCGTAGGAAGACGGGATCGAATCCATAGTGGTGTATTGATTGGTGAATATGTGGACTCGTGTGCGCCACCTCAAAAGAGTTACTTGCGGTCGTAGTTCAGGATAGCCACCGAGTAAAAGCTGGCTTGCTGCAGTCAAACTCCACCACCCCCTTTGTTGATAATGATGCATATGTAGTTAGTTACGATGTAAGTCTTCTTGAGTACATTTGTACTCACGTTTTCTTATTTTATGTTTTGCGAGAGACGTCGGTCTCGCTTAGTAGTTCAGCGTGGACTTCAACGTTTAGCTTGTTACCTCAGCTACGATCTTGTGCCCTCGGCAGATCTCAGTAGATAGTCGAGGCTTCTCGGCCTTCTTCATTTATAGTTATGCGTACTTTCAGACATGTTAAGCTTCCGCATGTGTTTGACTTGTATGCTCTGAATGTTGGGTCATGAGACCCATGTTTGTAATATCTCGCTCCTCGGCACCTAATGAATAAATACTTGAGTCGTAGAGTTATGTTGTGATGCCATGTTGTATTTACACATATCGAGCATATTGTGTGTATGGTTGAAATGCTTGGTATGTGTGGGATCCAACAATCTAGTTGTTTATCCTTGGCAGCCTCTCTTATGGGGAAATGTAGTCTAGTGCTTCCTTGAGCCATAGTAGTCCGCTACATCCCGGTTCACCGGAGTCGTGCTAGCCCAGCACTACTGCTTAGGACACTTGGTGGCGGCATGTGTTTCACTTCGTTCTCGTATACATCGCCTTGAGGAAATGTCACCTTGATGACATCCGCAGTCCTGCCTAGCCTACTACAGCCCGGGTTCCCGAAGTCCTGTTAGCCCAGTGCTACAGCCCGGATTCACACGCTGCTGACCGACACGCTCGAAGTTGATTCATGTATGCCTGTCCCCATGGGTTAGTGCCGTTTTGGGTTCATGACTAGCCATGTTGGCCCGGGTTCTTTGTCATATAGATGCTAGCGACACTATCATATACGTGAGCCAAAAGGCGCAAACGGTCCCGGGCCATGGTAAGGCGACACCCGTGGGAATACCGTGCGTGAGGCCGCAAAGTGATATGAGGTGTTACCGGCTAAATCGAGGTGACTTGGAATCGGGGTCCTGACAACATGGCAAAGTTATGATCTATTTAGTGAACACTGGTCCATTATATGACACTCCTTGAAAGAACTTCATTTTCCCGTGACGTGTTATGGCGCGTTGTCCCAAAATTTTGTGACATCGATACTGAGGATATTGTTTCGACAGATGTAATTATGAATGCGAGGAATATCCTCTTTTTCTTTGCTGTCGCGCACATGCTTTACGGCATGCCACTTGGCGAAAAAGGAGAATAAGGCTTATCGTCGCTACATTTTCTTGAATTTACGACCAAATGGTATTGCTCGGATCGTACCCCGCTAAAAAAAGGTATTGCCCGGATCGTAGAGCATGTCCACAAAGAAAAATTTGTCCTTACCAAGCAGTCAAAGGTGTATACCCACCATAATCTGTCGAATTTCACTCCAAAGGAAGTATAAATGGATTAAAAAACTTGTTGGAAAATCAGCGTCGAATGAGATTATTTGAATTTCAAGTGCAAAAAGTCCACCTTATGGGCCGAATTTGAGAGTCCTCCGGGGATCATCGTGCAAGCAGGGAGTATTTCTTGGGTTTGCACGCTCGTCAGGACAATTTTGAGTACTTGTGGGTTAGAAACAGACTCCTATGGCAATGTTATGACCGTTTAAGTGAACGCCCGTCCATTATACGGCACTCCTTAAAATAACTTCATTTTATCGTGACGTATTCAGGTGAGTTGTCCCAAAATTTTGTGACACCAATACTGAAGATATTGTTAACACATCTGTGTTGATCGATTCTAGGAATACCCTCTTGTTCTTTGCTACCGTGCGTATACTTTACTGCATGCCACTGGGAGAAAAAAGGAGAATAAGGCTTATAGACGCTAGATTTTCTTGAATTTACGACCAAATGGGACTCCCCCGACCATAGAGCATGTGCACAAAGAAACATTTGTCCTTACCAATCGGGCTAATGTGTATACCCACAGTAATCTGTCGAATATCACTCCAAAGGAAATGTTGTTCAAAATCTTGCCAGAAAAGTAGCAGTAATGCTATTCTTTGACTTTCGAGTTTGAAAATTCAGCTTAGCAGCCGAATTTGAGGGTCCTCTGGGGCTTCTGGCGTAAGCGAGGAGTATTAGTTGGGTTTCTTGGGTTTGCACACTCGTCACGAGCATTTTGAGTACTTGTGGTCAGAAATAGACTCCGTATGGCAAAGTTATGACCGTTTTAGTGAATACCGGTCCATTATATGACACTCCTTGAAAGAACTTCATTTTCCCGTGACACGTTCCGGCGCATTGTACCAAAATGTTGTGACATCGATACTGAGGATATTGTTTCCACATATGTAATTATGAATGCGAGGAATACCCTCTTGTTCTTTGTTATTACAACATGCCACTAGACGAAAAAAGGATATTAAGGCTTATAGTCGCTAGATTTTCTTGTATTTACGACCAAATGGGATTGCCCCACTCATATAGCATGTGCAGAAAGAAACGTTTGTCCTTACCAAGCGGGCTAGCATGTATACCCACCATAATTCATCAAATTTCACTCGGAAGGAAGTGTAAATGGGTTCATAAACTTGTCTGAAAAGCAGTGGCGAATGAGATCTTTGACTTTCAAGTGCAAAAAGTCTATGATAGGCGCCGAATTTGAGGGTCCCCCGAGGCTCTTATCACAAGCGTGGTGTATTTCTTTCGTTGCTCATTGCGACCATTTTGAGTACTTGTGGCTCAGGAACACACTCTGTATGGCAAAGTAATGACCGTTTTAGTTAACACCAGTCCATTATATTGCACTCCTTGAAAGAACTTCATTTTCTCATGACGCGTTCCCGCTCGTTGTCCCAAAATTTTGTGACATCAATACTGAAGATATTGTTTCCACATATGTATTGATCTATGCGAGGAATACACTCTTGTTCATTGCTGTCGCGCACACACTTTATGGTATGCCACTGGGCAAAAATGGGAGAATAAGGCTTACAATCGCTAGATATTATAGAATTTACGACCAAATGAGATTTTCCCGATCATAGAGCATGCACACAAAGAAACGTTTGTAAATACCAAGTGGGCTAATGTTTATACCCACCATAATCTGTCGAATTTCACTCCAAAGAAGTGTAAATGGGTTCAAAATCTTATCTGAAAAGCAGTGGTAAATGATATTCTTTGAATTTCGAGTGCAGAAAGTCCAGCTTAGGGCCCGAATTTGTGGGTCCTCTTGGGCTCCTGGCGCAAGCGGGGAGTATTTCTTGGGTTTGCACACTCGTCACAAGCATTTTGAGTACTTGTGGGTCAGAACAGGCATCATATGGCAAAGTTATGACCGTTTTAGTGAACACCAGTCCATTATATGACAATCCTTGAAAGAACTTCATTTTCCTGTGACGAGTTCCGGCGCATTGTCCCAAAATGTTGTGACATCGGTACTGAGGATATTGTTTCCACATATGTAATTATGAATGCGAGGAATACCCTCTTGTTATTTGCTGTCGTGCACATACTTTATGGCATGCCACTTGGTGAAAAAGGAGAATAAGGCTTATAGTCAATACATTTTATTGAATTTATGACCAAATGGTATTGTACGGATCATAGAGCATGTGCACGAAGAAACATTTGTCCATACCAAGCGGTCAAAGGTGTACACCCACCATAATCTGTCGAATTTCACTCCAAAGGAAGTGTAAGTGGGTTCAAAAATTTGTCTGGAAAGCAACGGCGAATGAGATTATTTGACTTTCATGTGCAAAAAGTCCACCTTGTGGGCCAAATATGAGAATCCTTCGGGGCTCCTGGATCATAGAGCATGTGCACAAAGATACATTTGTCCATAGCAAGCGGGCTAATGTGTATACCCACCATAATTTGTCAAATTTCACTTCAAAAGAATTGTAAATGGGTTAAAAAACTTGTCTAAAAAGCAGCGGCGAATGAGATTCTATGACTTCCAAGTGCAAAAAGTCTACCATAAGGGCCGTATTTGAGGGTCCCTCGAGGCTCCTATCACATGCGTGGTGTATTTCTTTGGTTTCTCGTCGCGACCATTTTGAGTACTTGTGGCTCAGAAACACATTCTGTATGGCAAAGTTATGATCGTTTTATTTAACACCGGTCCATTATATTGCACTCTTAAAAGAACTTCATTTTGCCCTGACGCATTCCGGCGCGTTGTCCCAAAATTTTGTGTTATCAATACTTAAGATATTGTTTCCACATATGTATCGCTCGATGCGAGGAATACTCTCTTGCTCTTTGCTGTCCCGCACGTACTTTACAGCATGCCACTAGGCGAAAAAGGAGAATAAGGCTTACACTCGCTAGATATTATTTAATTTATGACCAAATGGGATTGCCCCGTGAGGGAGTCCTGGACTACGGGGTCCTCGGGCGTCCGGCTAGCTATCCTTGGGCCGGACTGATGGGCTATGAAGACATGAAGACCAAAGATCATACTCGTGTCCGGATTGGATTTTCCTTGGCGTGGAAGGCAAGGTAGGCGATCAACTATGAGGATTCCTTCTTATATAACCGACCCCATGTAACCCTAGATCTCTCCGGTGTCTATATAAACCGAAGAGCATAGTCCGGATAGGACACATTCATTACCATATACACATAGGATAGACTTCTGGGGTTTAGCCATTACAATCTCGTGGTAGATCAACTCTTGTAATACTCATATTCATCAAGATCAATCAAGCATGAAGTAGGGTATTACCTCCATAGAGAGGGCCCGAACCTGGGTAAACATCGTGTCCCCCGTCTCCTGTTACCATCGATCCTAGACGCACAGTTCGGGACCCCCTACCCGAGATCCGCCGGTTTTGACACCGACATTGGTGCTTTCATTGGGAGTTCCACTGTGCCGTCGTCAAAAGGTTTGATGGCCCCTTCAATCATCGATGATGACGCCGTCCAGGGAGAAATCTTTCTCCATGGACAGATCTTCGTGTTCGGCGGCTTTGTACTGTGGGCCAACTCGCGTGGCCATCTGGAGCAGATCGACAGCTACACCCGCGGCCATCAGGTCAGATTCGGAAGCTTGAACTACATTGCGGACATCCGTGAAGACTTGATCTTCGACGGATTCGAGATCGCGGCAATCGCTCCCCGCCGCCCAGATGGACATGGCTTAAACCTGTCATCGGGCCGCATCCAGGAGAGAGCTCCTACAACAACTCTGGCCTTAGATCCAGAGCGGATCAAGTCCCCCGAAGATGGCACTACAAAAAAATACACTTCCGTGATGATACGTGTTTGTCACAGTAGGTCGCGTTTTTTGTCATGCATGTACATCCATGACAAATTTATGAAAGAATCAAGATAGTCATACTGTCTTTGTCGTAGAAGTGTTCCATGACATTACCAAAATTATCATCATGGAAGTGTCCACTTCCATGACGATAAATCGCGCGTCACAGAAGTGCTTTCGTCAAGGGTGACCGACACGTGGCATCTACCATAACGGAAAGCTATCGGGTCGGGTTTTGGATCCGATAACCCATTAACAGCCCCGACCAATGGGGATTTTCCACGTGTAAAATCATCATTGGCTGGAGGAAACACGTGTCGGCTCACCGTTGGGACAGATGTCACCCACTCATTGGACAGAAGGCGCCTATGATACGTCGACACGTGGCACCGCCCAACAGAGGCCCATTCCTATGAAAAGGCCGCCCATTTGACTTGGTCAAAAGTGGCGGGCGGCCCATGTAAAGCCCGTTATCGGCTGTTTGCATATAGCCCATTTACAGCCCGCTAACCCAAGGCCCGTTACACCCTATCCGAATTAGGCCCGATGGCGTCATCCGGGCCACCGAATATGATTCGGCCCGTTTTCATTTACGGCCCATGTATGGCCCATGACGTCTTCGGCCCATATGAGGCCCTATGTAACTCTTGGCCTATTAACGGCCCGTGGTGAAAGCGGCCCGTAATGAGCGGTGTATTACTTTACACCCATTAACGGCCCGTGGTGAAGCGGCCCGTAATGAGCGATGTATCACTTTATACCCATTAAGGGCCCGTTATTCCGTTGGGCGTTTCCAACCCATGTTATCTTTCGGCCTTCTCGAGCCCATTTATTCTTGGGCTCATTTCCGGCGATTCGTTTACTTACGGCCCGTTCGCCGTTTTACGCTTATGGGCCAAATTCAGCCCGTGGTTACGGTTGGCCCGTTTGTGAATGCGTTAACACGTTGGGCGTTTCATAGCATCATGAAATATGGCGTATTAACGATGGCCCGTTATGGTCGGCCCATGAGCATTTATTCCAACTCTAGCCCGTTTACGGCCATAATGCGGCCTGTTATTGTCCCATGTTTGGCCAATCTATCATACTGCCCGTATAAGGCCCATTGATGATACGACCCGTAGAAGGCCCATTGTTTCTGCGGCCCGTAGAAGGCCCATTGTTTCTACGGCCCATAGAAAGCCCACTGTTTATATGGCCCATAGAAGGCCCACTATTTCTACGGCCCGTAGGTCCAGTGTCACTACAGTAAATATTAGCCCATGGTTATTGTGGCCTAGTTTTAAAAAATAGGTTATTGCAGCCACTAGCAAACCGCAGAAAAAAGAACTGCACTGACTACAAGCAAACAAATAAACAAGACAACAAGAAAATAAATAAGCAAGCAACTTACACTAGGCTATCATGGCTATTACACATATTACATCCACTGGGCATCAAAGTTCGCCACCAAAGTGCAAATATATGGAACACAAAGACATATAAACGCCGCATGACAAAATAAGTCGAACTGAAACCACTTCAAGAGCTCAAGAAACAATATCCTGGGTAACCATAATCTTTGGCGAGATGCTCGGCAAGCTTATTAACTTTCTCTTGTTTGGCGCTTAAGTCCTCCGGCGCTTTCTTTGTTGCACCAGAAAAGTATGCATCTAAATTCTGCATGGACTTCCTCGGTCCTTGGCTTCTGTCGCATAACATCTCGATCGATGTCTTTCAACTTGAAGTTGAGACTCAAGAAGCCGAACTGATTCAGGCAACGAGTTCAAGAGCTGGTGCCAAAGAAGATGGTAGCCAAGAACTTCGAACACTACATCAAGACAGGACTTTGGGGTTGTCTCAGTGTCCTCAAAAGAGTTTTTATCAGCTTTCTTGGAGACCAATAGGGATGTCTCACTATCTTGAACCTTATCTGCATTACTTCCTTTACCATTGCATAACAGGGTACTCTTCTCCAATATTTTATCTGCGTTCTAGAAGAGAAACAAACAAACACATCTCAGGTTTACAATGTAATATATGAAACTCATTTTGGTAAACCAGTTCAGTAGTAAGGTGGACAGGATAACATCATGAAACAAACATATATATATGTAGTATGGTCACTGTATGGTCTATATCATTCTAGTTTATGTTGCCAAATCAAGATAGATACAGTTCGAATCATATCTATTTAAGAGAAAGCAGCATAGACATAATATAAGTGTGGGAAACTACACAGCAATAACAACACTTGTAATGTGCATGGCATGAGAACATAACTGTTTTTTCAATTGAAACTGAAATCAACATAGAGCAAGTTACAACAGCAAACAGCCAAACACGTTCAAGAAACAGGTTTAAAACATACCTGTTGCGCCATTGGAGTTTCAATTGCATCCTTCAAATTTGAAATTGGTTGGTATCGAGAAATTAAGTGATGCAAGAGCAAAGTAGTATGAACCATAGCTACGGAACCTGACACGAGCAGTTCATCTTACGCTTTAAGCGTTGACTTCGGGTTCGGAGTGGTGGTCCTCGTGATTTGGGCACTGCAGTTGCCTTACTAACTGCTCGTGTTTGGGTGCTATGTGGTGGAGACGGTGCTGTGTCAACGGGAACTGGGTGTCTATCTGCTGGGGTTGGGGTTAGAAGGGGTGTAACTGGTTCTCTGTCCAACTGGGTAGGGGTACAATCTACATGAGTGTGGGTTATGTGTGGTAGGGCTGATTCTTGGGCAAGTACAACCGTGGTTCTATCTGCATCGACAGGTAGCACAATCTTTTCTGAAGACTGTGTTTTTACTCCCACAGATACTGCCATCACCCCCTCCAATTGAAATGGCTGATAAACAAGAAAAGTAATTGAATGTACATACATTGTAAGATAGACAGGTGCAATGGATAGTAGGGAAGAAACCAGGGCATGAAATAATTCACATTTATGTTGTCTAACCAAGCAGAATAGCAGGACATAATTTCACATATATGATGGCTAATTAAACAGGATAGCATGACACAATTTCACATGTATGATGGCTAACTAAACAGGATAGGATGACATACTTCAAAATATGATGACTATGTAAACAGAATGACATGATATAACTATACGATCTGTCTATTAAAGTGGTTGGCATGCCATAAATCACAAACATGCCGTCGATGGAAACATGATGGCATGATATAATTGACGGATAGAATGACATAATTTAAAATATGATGACTATGTAAACTTGATGAGATGATATAACTATATTATGTCTTTAGAAAATGGGTTGGCATGCCATAATTCAGATACATGTTGTCTATGTAAACATCATGGCATGAAATAATTCAAATATATGGTTTATATACTAAGGAAGTGAGCAGAGGGCAATTTCATATATGATGTGTCAACTACGGAGATGGCATTCAATATTGTGTATATGATGTAAAAACTAAGCATTGCAATACAACATATGCATTATATGAGTAATATAACCCTGCCAAGTTTGAGCATACACCTCAGGGGGATAATAGGATTGGTCATTTGCCTCTGAATCCTCCTCTGAAGAGCTATATGTAACCAGCAAGATATCTGCTTTAGCAGGTAGCATTGTCTGCTCTGAAGACCTTGTTTTCACTCCAGATTTCTCCATCACCAATTCAAATGGCTGATGCACAGGAAGAGCAGTTTAATATACAAACATTGTCGACAAAAGCAATGAGAAATACAAAAAAAGGACGGCATGATATAATTCACATATATGACGCTTGCCTAAACAACATGGCATTGCATAATTCACATACATAATGCCTTGCAACAAGATAACATTGCACAATTCACATATATAATGTCTTGCAACAAGATGGCATTGCATAATTCACATATATGGTAGTTAGACACTAAACAGGTGGCATTCACACAAAGCATGTCTAAACTAAGCAAATGACATAGCAATGCAAGATACCATACGCACGATATGAGTAACATAACCCTGCCAAGTTAGGGCATGCACCTCAGGGGGGAAATCTGACTGGTCATCTATCTCTGAATCCTCCTCTGAGGAGCTATCGGTAACCAGCAAGACATGTGCTTCGTCAGATAGCATTGTCTGCTCTGAAGACCTTGTTTCCACTCCAAATATTTCCATGACCGTGCCGAATGGCTGATGCACAGGAAGAGTAATTGAATATACTAAAATTGTTGAAAAATTTAACACATAATAAAAAAATGATGGCATGATATAATTCACATATAAGATGACTGGCTAACCAGGGTGGCATTGCAAAATTCACATATATGATGCACAGCTAGACAAGATGGCATTGCATGATTCACATATATGATAAAGAAACTAAGCAGATGGCATTGACACCAAGCATGTCTAAACTAAGCAAATGACATCTTTAATGTATCTGATAAGCAATGCAAGGCACCATATGCATGATATTACCAACATCAAGATGCCAAGTTAGAGCGAAGACCTCATGGGGTAAATAGGAGTGGTCTTCTCCTTCTGAATCCCCCTCAGAACAGTTATCTTCCTCTTGATTACGATCCGAAATGGGTGGATGGGGGGTTGCCTTTGCGCCCACCATGGAACAACGTCTGCATGAAATTTTATTGCCACGCAAGGCTCGTCTCTTTTTCTCTACATGATCAGTTCCATTGTGTACAATAACTGTCATGCATAGGAATAAAACATAGTGAGATTATGTAAGGAGTGCATGCACAAATCCAGAGTGACGATAGCAAACTGTGGATAGACCCAAAACCAATGATAGCAGGCAGATAATAGCTTTAGTTAAAAAATACAGATAATGGCTCCTTTAATGTTTGTTTGCACCCAACATGAAAATCATAGTAGACACCGGAGATTAACCAGATAGTAGACAGATAGTACTGATTGATGCCCCAATATGTACCCCACAACCATTTAAAAATTCAAGTTTCAGCATTAGTTTGGACCTGACTTGGAGTCTAATAGGTGAACACAACGATAATGTAGCATGTCAACATATTAAGCGACGCATAACGTAAGCAGACACGGAAGAGTGCGACCTCTCTTGCAGACCCGTGTAGTCCTCAAGGTCATCAGCTCAGTTGATGATGGTAATGCAATTTTCGTGGCTGCTGGCGGTGGGGAAGAAGATCTGAGGCGGCGAAAGACAGTCTAGAGAGCGGATCCCTGCTGTGGTGAACCCTTCCATCGTTGGAGCAGTTGAGCTGAGGTGGAACCTGGCCCAGCAGAGCAGGACAAACCACGCAAGGTTTTCTTTGACACATATCTGTAACAGAAGTAATTGAGTAAGGGCTTGTTCGAATTTGAGGATTCTAACATTGCAGGGATAGGAAATAGACAGGAATAGGATAGGAATGCACGTGCAAAACAGAGAATTTAAAAACACAGGATTTACGCCAATCTGGTGTTTGATTCACAACAATTGGAAGATCACGGGATGCAAAAAGCATGGTGAGATTAAGTCAAACCACAAGAAAATGTATGGTTATAATGCTATTATGCTACTATCTCTTAGTCTTGTGCTTGATGAATAGGAATATGAAAAGGAGGAGAAGTGGAAATTAGAATTCCTACGGTTTTTCTTTCAAGGAGACACTAAAGGAACAAATCCTACAATTTTCCTTTGCTCCATTCCTTTGCAACAAATTCATGAAAAGTAGTACCATAGGAAACTTTCCAATTCCTATGTTTTTCATTCACTTTTCCTTTCAAGCACTGGCGATTCTAGTAGGCAGGCTTGAGCAAGGAAAATCCTACACTAAAAAAAAAATTTTGTGCTACTTGATTACTTTGGACCCATGCCACCGCCATACTAGCTCAACTCCCAGGCCCATCGACAAATGCACAGCCCAAACGCCAGAGATAAATAATGATGGCGTTCAAGAGAGTCCATCACGGATAGCTAAGTTGCACAGTACCTCACTTGCTTGTCATATAGTAGGATAAAATAATCGTATTTCCCGTTACTACGAAAGTGCTCGATGGACAATATATATGACATGTAGAGTAAAAAGAGATGCAACAAGTGTACAACCTCTTTGGCGAAGCCATGTCGATCTCGGCGTGATTGGGTTGGCGGTGAGGATGCTCTGGCTGACTTTGCCGTCGGAGGAGGGAAGAAGATCTTAGGCGTGCGGAGATGGAGCCCGAGGTACTGCTCTTTGTGATGGAGGGTTTCGTCGTTGGAGCAGCTCCGGTGAGTTATACGATGCCGAGGCTGAAGCAGGACAAGAGAGACAACGAACAACGTTAACCTGAGTGGAATTCTAATAGCATCTCCAATACATGACGTAAAATACATAACCACAAAGTGCTAGATGTAAAATACATCAGCCGCTCATCTCTGAACTTAACTGTCGAAACAGAACTTAACTGTCGAAACTGAACTTAACTGTCGAAACTGAACCTAACTGTCGAAACTGAATTTTGCTGTCGAAACTGAATTTTGCTGTCGAAACTGAACGCACTAGCAAGGTGAGGCTACACGTCGGTCGACTGACTTTTTCATCTCTGGTCAGTCTATTTTGCAGTCGCTGGATACGAAATCAAGGGCATGCGATTCATCTTCAACCTCCACCCCCCCTGAGCCGCCAGCCACCATCGGCCAAATAGCAGCCCCCCGCCGCCCGTGGCCGACGGTGCGCCACCCCGCCCGCCCCGAAAACACTTCCCACCGCGGGTCCGCCGCCGCCCCGGCCATCCCTCTAGGCCCCCCCCCCCATGCCGAGCTTTTTCTCTGGCGATCCCCACACCACCGCCCCGCCAACGCCCCGCCACCGCCGGCGACCACCGCCCCCATCCTGAACCCTAAGATAGATAGTGGGTTACCTCTCCGGCGAGCCTCCCTCCTTGCTGCGGCTGGTTCTTACTTCACCCCGGCGAGCCCACCCCTTGAAAATCGACTGACCCAAAAGTCGATTTAGTCGACTGAAGTGTAGCCAAATCGGAGCAGCATCGCAAGCGAGAGCAAGAGCGAGAGCAGCTGCTCGAGCAACAACAATAGCAAGAGCAGACCAGGTAGGGGACCGAGAGCAAGAGCAGAGCAGCAGCGCGAGCGAGAGCTAAAGCAGCAGCAGCTCCTACTGATGTGGACGTCGCCGCCGAGGGAGCGACGTCGTGGAGGAAGTGGCCGGCGACGCCGTCGTGGATGGAGCCGCGCCGTGTCGGCTCGGGACCGAGCGCCGGCAGCACCGTGAGATCGAATCAAGAAGAAAATGTGGTGATTAGTGTACAACCTCTTTGGTGGTGCTGATTAGGCCGCAACTTCACCCGAGGAAACGGTGATGATGATGCTCTGCCGGTGGTGCAGGTGAAGACGGCGGTGTGGGAATGGAGGTGGCGCGAAAGACGAGGGGAACGTCGGGGTAGCTCCTTGGAGGTGGAGGACGGGGTGGCTGAACCTGCGGGACGATGAGATCGACGATGTATCCTCATCCGGTACGGTGGATGAGGGACGTCGAGGTGTTGTTGTGGACGACGTCGTCGGGGAAGAGGCTCCAGCTGGGTAGCGGACGGAGCAGGGTGTGGGGTTTCGTCGCGGGTTTTCGCGGCCTTGGTGTACGAATGGGTGGGCGGATGGGATGGCAGTGGGGACCCATGGCTTAGAGGCAGCGCTTGTCCGAAATGTGGGGTAAGTTACGAAAGTACCCCCACCGATTTGAGGCGGTTCTTTCGGTTCGGGGGTACCACGGGCATTTCGCGTGTCGGGATTTCACAGGAGGTGGGAGTTTTCGCGCGCGTTGTAATTTCGGAATAGCAAGGCGCGGGTTGACATGGAGGGAGTTGTCGGAGCACAACAAGACAAAGACATATGTTAAATATTTCGGGCTAACAAGGCGCGGGTTGAAGAGGCGGGAGTTTCGCAGCACGATAGATAGAGACGCTAGCTTCAATTTTCGGCATAACAAGGCGTGGCTTGAAATTTCGGAAGAACAAGCTTAACGTGTACCCAAAAAAGACAATTTGCACCTCAACACGCACAACACACACACAAACACCATTTAGACTATCAGAAGGTACACGTGCATTGCACGCATGAGATTTGGCAACCAAATTATGAATAAATACCACCTTATAGCATGCAAGCTTTGAGTCATATATGCATGATGTAGATGTTCGTTTAATTCTTATATTTCATTTCATTCAAAATCATCTAGTTTTTATAAGAAAGCTAATCTATTTTAAGATTCATGGAATTGTGCATTGTAAGACATAAAGTAAAAACAAATATTGGCAAATCATGTAGAAAAACATTTGTACAATTCTGATACGGAAGATTCTAGAACAAATAAGAAGTGATTGTGTTTTGATGTTTGTGCATTATGCTTAAGTTCAACCATGGAGTCTTCTAGATTATACATGTGGCGAAATCTGGTGGAATCTAGATGATATCCAACGACCAATAGTGCTCAAGTTTGCCATCTTTGGACCATCGGATTCGCCTCATCCAACGACCATCTTTCAAAGTTAAAGTTACCCGCACACAATATAAAAAATATATAATACAATATATATATAGGGGTATAGATATAGATATGTGATGCGGAAGCCGCCTATCATCTCCAAATTATAATAGTGTGTCCATGCACGGATGCGACGTGGGAAAATGATGTCTGCCATCGGTATCTCAAATTCAAATCAATCTGACCTTGTTCAATGTGTATAAATTACAACATGCTCGTTTCCAAACCACACCGCGCAGACCTCCGTTATATTCATGCATGCATGTGTTTGAAACATCAGGATCTCTTATTCAAATATTTGAATTCAACTTTACATTGATTATCACCTCACCTATTCTTTTACACCCACACAGTAGTCTTCTCTTTATAATTGTACCACTAACTTTCTCTCGTGCATGCATGCACACACACTATCGGTCGGCATTATAAATCGCACGCATGCAATCTTTTTCTTCAGGTCGGTCTCACATGAAGGCACACACCCAGACACATCCCCTTCTCCATCATACCGGGCATTCTTTATCTCTCACTCGTGCATGCGCAACGATCGATGTTCCTCTATGTATGTGTGTATATAGCTAGGTCTTCCATAGTTTTCCACACAAACCGATCAATCGATATATCCAGTGAGGTCTCACCCTCTTTCCCACGTCCACATCGATCAATCTATACCTCTCCCACGTCCACATCGATCAATCTATACCTCTCTATATAGGATTAACATAAATAGCTAATACACCCACGTTAATTATATATCCAACGTCCCCCTCTCATCATCCATGCCTTCCGCTTCATCTCTCAGATGCGTGCACAATGGCGAAGACAGGGGGCAGTAAGGGCCCTGCCCCCCCTAACATCACTATATATCAAGGCTAATATGAATGTGATCATTAGACAATTGCTGCTAAAAAAGGTTTAATTTCATGAATTGACCCTCCTCGTAAAGGATTAGCAATGCTTGGCCCCCTAGCTCATTTATTTTTCATGACTCCGCCACTGTGCAAGCTAACGCGTGTTCGCCTCTCTCTAATATCGATCTCGCACTTGTGCATTCCTTCATAGTCTCCCTCCACTCGGCCCCTCGCACCATCTTCTAGCCCCCACCGGATTTTGCCACATGTACAATCTAGCAGACTCCATGGTTGAACTTAAGCATAATGCACAAACCTCAAAACAACAGTGGTTCTCTTTTGTTCTAGAATCTTCCGTATCATAACTGCCCAAATTTTTTTCTAGTTGAATTTCCATTATTTGTTTTTACTTTATGCTTTACAACGCACAATTCCATGAATCATAAAATAGATTAAGGGCTTCTTTGATTCAAAGGATTCTCAAAGGAATTTTGGAGGATTCTAATCATTAGGAATTTTTCCTATCTTGGTTGTTTGATTCGTAGGATTGTAAAGCATAGGAATTTTTCCATATGATTCATTTGCACTAGATTTCATAGGAAACATCCCATCCACTCAAACCTCTTTGAAAGAACTCTGCGTTTTTTCTATGCACAATCAAACACTCGTACAATCCTGTAGGATAAAGACGACATTCCACTATAATCCCATGTTTTTCCTATTCACGCGTTCTTAGTTTTTTTATAAAAACTAATTTGATTTTGAATGAGATGAACTATAAGAATTAAACGAAGGGCTACATCACGCATATATGACTCAAAGCTTACATGCTATAGTGTGGTATTTATTCACAATTTGGTTGCAAAATCTGATGCGTGCAATGCATGTGTACATTACTAGTACTTCGAGTATGTGCAAAACACGTAAATTAGAATACCAATGGCATGCTACACAGTGTCTCTCTTATAGTTCATGAAGCCACGTGGCACATGTGGAGGTGTTGTCGCGACCTCCTTGCGTGGATTGATCACAGTGACGTCTGCCGGTTCCGTAAGAATGTACTCGTCCTCCCTTAGCCATACTGGCGGTACATGCACGAAGCGAAGATGTGCACGCATGCCACGCACGCACTCATTTCCTCGCACGCACACGCGGGTACACGGGAGGACGCAATTTTGTACCAAGATCCACCCCATGTGATAATTTGACGCGTGTAAAGTCGTTCACTTCATTGATGGTCACTTAATATAGCGCATGCAAATTGAGTGGACGTGAGGGCGGAAGAAAGACATTATTACTCCACTGCGCGCATGCGAGTAGTTAAATCATGAGTTGCTAGTAGTACTTCCATTGGTCTCCTTCGTATTTTGTGCCAATTTTTGACAGTGTGGTACTTGAAATTTATGTTCCGCTAAACTCATCGGGAGCCGTTTCGGGCCTCGAAACCAAAACCATCAATTAATCTTTACCTTGTTCCCATCACATTCGAAAGCCTGCTCACACCTACTAGTACATACCAAACCTGAACGTGTTCCCACTATGCAGGTATTAGTACTACTAGTGCTAGTACTTAGGTTATAAAAAGGGGAACTACCTAACCGAAAATTACTCTACCTTTCCTCCTCATAAGTGCTTCTTCTTCGTCCATCGTTGCCATGGCTGGTGAGCAGAGCTCTAGGTCGAGAACTACTCGTAACAAGGGAGCGGCAACCAAGGCTGCGGAAAAAAAAAAGAGAGGGCTCGCCGCCACGCAGAGACCTTGAAAGATCTCTCACGGGCAGGTGATGGCTCCCAGGAGCGCCCTAGCCGCGGAGGCGAACATGCCGAGCCGGCGGAGTTGGAGTCGTTATCCCTCTACGGCATGCTCGATCAGCTCAATAAGCACCTCAATAAGCAGAAGGAGTTCATCCAAGGCTTGACGGAGTTGCTAAAGGAGAGCCTCGACGACATGCCTGCTGAGCTCAGGAGTTGACCGCCGGCTTGGTGATGCTGCTGAAGAAGAGCATTGCCTCGGAGAAGAAGGCGACCGACGAAATCCTGCGACTTCAGGAGGACAAGGCGAAGCTTTGCCATGAGATAGACCTGTTGAAGGAGAAGAACGCCGGCTGGAAGAAGCTGCATGAGAATAGTAGTTCCTCGATGAAGATGTTGCAGGCCCTCGTCATGGAACAGAAGGAGGAGTTGGCGAAGCTCCGCGCCGAAAGCACCCGGCTGCTGTCAAGGTACGTAATGCGACCGTGGAACAGATGATGAAGGCTCGCATCGAGAAATCCCGCATCATGGACAGAATGAAGAAGATGGCGGAGGAGACGCGCAAGGAGATGGAGGTCGTGGAGGCGATGAAGAAGAAGTTATGAATCCGCGGCGAATTAGATCATTTGGGGTGATAATCTTCCTTCTTCTTTTTTGCTTTGTTTTCATCTTTTTGCTTGGTGTTTACGCCAAGACGTGTCGAGTTCTCTGCGAGGCATGAATAGAACAATGGTTTTTGTTTTGAGGGAATGAATAGAACAATGCTAGTAACAATGAGATGACTAGCAAATTAGATCATTTTATCGCCATATGGCACTTTGGGCTGCCGTGTTTCAGTGCTCCTCCATCGTGATTACTACTCCGGTGGAAAACTTGATTATAGCGCATGGTTCTTTGCTCCTCCTCGATCAGGTCGTCGGCGCATTTATCACGAGTAGTCAAATCACAAGGCCCCGCCTTCCAAAGTAATGAGCCGTCAAATCACAAAGGCCCTCGCCTCTCGTGAAACCGACCAAGCTAGACTACCCCGCCCTCTAGCCTTTTAAAAAATGTATACTTTTGTACAACAGTAGTATCGATGGATTGTCCCATGGAGCAAAACTTGAAATTAAAAAAAGTGGTACATATAGAGAGTGCTCGTCACCAAATTATGCATATAGTACTATTAAAAAGGCTAGTCACACTAATGGTGTCCAGCACAACCCACCCCTCAAATAAAACTAAGCACCACGAATTCTTTGACAAAACTAAGCACCACAAATTTCTTTGACAACTAAACTGCTGGCTATATGATGTTGGCCATATATATTGTATGTATATAATGTGAATAAATGAGTGGTAGTACTATACCAACTAAAAGATGAAATGTAAGAAATACTAGTATGTACTTACTGAAGAGTTAAAGTAACAAGAAGAAACATAACATAGTTCTGCTGGGGGCTCAGCACAACACAACGCCCAAATTAAATTAAGCACACCTGAAATTAAACTTTGCAACTATCCCGGTAGACACTGCATTAGAACCACCATGAGCAACGACACTGCCACCTTACTTGGAGTCCTCGTCTACGTCCTCGACTTCGTCCTTGTCCCTCTTCCTCTTGGCCGATGCTTCTTTGCTTGAACCACCAACTTGGGTGTTGCTCTTCATCCAACCCTTGTAGATATTGAAACAAAGGTAGCCATCCATTGCAACGTAGTTGATGTGGTCTATATCTAGTACATTCCGCTGCCATGCATGACGATGAAACGTGTAATGAGGTTTCTCCAGTTTACCATACGAAGGATGAACCATGGCTCCTGCCAGGGTCAGCATTGAAGGCTGGCGAGAGGACACCAGCCGCTTCTTTTGGAGGTCGAAGGTGTTTCCTACAACGAGGCCTCTCTGACGCAGGACTTCTTTGTCGTTACCAAAGTCTACAGTAACGAATTTGACTAGGTTCCTCTCGAGGAAGTCCTTAAAATCCTGGCACTCAACGTCGGCATGGCATATGTGGTAGACCAAGCATAAGTCCTGCACGCAAACCTGGATCACAGCGGGCTTCTTCCTCTCTTCGTCCTTTAGATCCTTCTCTCGTCCCACGACTGTGGTGTACTCAACATCTAGCCCGGCGACCCACTCATCATCTGAGTCTTCGAACATGCGTCTGAAGCGAGAAAGGCATCCTTTCACCGTCGCGGAAGAACGGGTGTAGATGACGTCGAACTCATTGCCGGTGATGGTTCTAACCTTGTACTCACCGCCAATCGGGGAGATTTGGGATGCCATGGATTTGGGAGGAGGGTTAGGATTAGTGGAACTACCGTAATGTGAATGGACGGGACGACTAGGAGCGAATCGCCGTAGTATTAAAGGACGTGTGGGGACGAGTAGGAGCGAACTGCCAGCGTGCGAACGGCATGGTAGTGGCTTTCCATTCTCCCATGATACGGGCTTCCGAGAGCCCTTGGATCGGAGCTTGAACGGTTGCATGGCGTGATTCTAGACCAATGGGTGAATATCCTATCCTAGAGGGTTATTCTGCAAATTTTGAGCAACTTAGCCTGCGACCGTTTGATCTCAGATCCAAGGGCTACCAAAGAGCCCGTATCATGGTCGCGCCTACCACGACCGTCGCGTCGCTGTCGGTCGCTCTTGGAGATTTAAGACGGTGCGTTAGGCTATCTGATGTTGGCACGTCATACATAGTCATCACTTAGTCACTCATACTACAACAAGGTTGGCTATAAGGTTGGATATAAGTGTATTTTTTTACTCCTCTCTATCTGTTTCTTCGTACTCCCTCCGTCCCATAATATAAGAATGTTTTTGACACTAGTGTAGTGCCAAAAACGTTCTTATATTATGGGACACCGGGAGTACTAGTATTTATTGCATTTTCTAAGGAGTGACCTCTTCCAATGAAATGGTGTTGCTAAGTTTGCTTCATTTAATTAGCTATAGACTCAAAATTGTCTTTTCACGTAGGTACACACGCTTAGCACCGTTTCTTCCTTGGGTCACCAAACTAGTCTCTCTCTTCTTGATTAACTTGCCACATCAGATTTTATGCCTATGTGGCAAGCTTAAGCACCTAGGAGCAAGTAAGGTGCCCGTCAGATTTACGCGGAAGAGTGAAATGCATTGATCGGGGTGTTGTTTATTTTGACAAAGGATGTGGGGTCATCTCATGTGTAGCAGTGTATCGATAGGTTTCTTCAGATATTATTTCATCTCTAGAGCTGAGAAACATCCGGGTGAAATAGATAAAAAAGTATCTTTTCCAAACAAAAGCGTTCAACTATTCAACCTGCATCCAAAACTTGTGAAGAAATAACTCTTATTGTGCTTTGCGGAAATGGTTCATCATAAGTCTTTCATCGATCTTGTAGTAAAAATTCATACATGGAAGATTCTAGACTAAACCATAAATGGATACACTTTTATTCATGCGCGATACTCCAATAGAGCAAGACCATGCATGGAAGTCTCCACATGCTTAGACAACGGATTACATTGAGCAAAGACTAATGATCAACATTTAACTTAGTAATGCATATGTCCAGGTGAACCTCCTTGGAGTCCCCATGCACATTGTTGGGGGTCAAATAATACCATGCGTCTTCCATGTCCACATCGGCGGGAAGGTCCCAGCTTGGCAGAGTCCAAGTCGACAGCGTAGCTGTCGCCGCCCACGGACCTCCGAGGGGTAGTAATAGTGCGCATACACCCGTACATCGGCCTCATGTCAGTGTCAGCGTTAGCGGCGTCGCCCCTGACGCACACTACAGAGATGTGGCGGCGGCCTGCGCAGGCCTCGCCGGTGGCCACGATCAAGAGGAAGACGCTGCCGTCCACCTCCGAGACTAGCAGGCAGCGCTGATCCTCCAGCGACTACGGCACGGTGAATGGGTAGCACGTCTCGTACTTGATGTTATTCGCCAAGGGCCAGTAGTGATCGCCGCACGCCTGCGTTAGGTGATGCACGATGTCCGCCGGCGAGCCCCAAAACGGCACCGGGCACTCATAGCAGTAGAAGAAGGGCTCCTTGGAGGCATCGACCAGGCTGTCCATGAAATGGGAGTGGCTGTAGGGGACGTTCCGCCAGTTGAATATATGAGCAAGTTACTACGAGATTTACTACAAAATAAATCATGACGGCTATAACAGAGATTAAACTAATCACGCGGACTAGCATAGTAGATGAACAGATCGAGTCTAGGACACAAACTAGAAACATGAATTCTACCACGATTTCGAACAGGAAGGACAGCAACACATACGGTGCAATGGGAGCAGCACCATTGGCGTTGAGGTTGTCGCCCATGTCGTTGAGGAAGAGGTTGCTGAGGTCGGGGAACAATTCATCGTCGGTGAAGTCGTGGCTGCTAGCAGTCGCGAGAGTGCGCTCCCCAAATGTCAACAGCCCCCGCCGAATGGAGCACAGGAGGGAGTGGTTGTAGGGGACGTTGCGGCCGCCGAATGGAGCGTAGGAGTAGCCCACGAAGCAGAAGACGGTGCTCCTCCCTAGTCTCTATTCTTATCTCTATCTCTACTACTCTTCTTTGTTTTTTAAAATATACTAGTTGTAGTCGTCAAAAACAGTACTGCACCGTCCACTTCACGCCCGGCTGAACACGCCTCCTCGCCTCCATTAAACCCGCATGCGAACCGAGAAACCTACTCCGGCCCGTGGGAGGAAAATTGCCGGTTGCCACGGGAGGGTTATTCTGCAAATTTTTAGCAACTTAGCATGTGACCGTTTGATCTCAGATCCAAGGGCTGCCAGCACCTCGTATCATGGTTGCACCTACCACGACCGTCGCGTCGAACGCGCGGTCGCGCTCTTGGAGATTTATCATGGTGCGTTAGGCTATCTGAAGTTGGCATGTGATACATAGTCATCACTTAGTCACTCGTACTACAACAAGGTTAGCTATAAGGTTAGTCATCACTTAGGAGAAAATTTTACTCTCTTCAACAAGGAGATAATGGCAAGTCAAATCATGGGGCCCCACCTGTCCAGCAGTAACTCGCTGTCAAATCACACAGCCCTACGTTTGCAGCAGCCTACTCCCTCATCTTCTCGCGTCTCTGTCGAACCGACTAGGCGGAACTGTCCCGCCGCCTACCGGGCGTGAAAAGCCCGCCCTCGACTTTTAAATAGTATACATTATACTAATTTTGTATCCATGGATTGCGCCCATGGATGGAGCAAAGCGTCTAGAAAAGCGGCGGCACACATGTATGGAGTATACAAAGACGCCCATCGCTGTCAAGGCCGCACCCCATACGGTCGGTCGGTTCCGGCACGCCGCTTCTCCAAATGGAGCAGCAGCGTCATATTGCGTTCGCACACACATGTGGGACGGCAATTGAGAACCGACCATAGGCAGACTCCCCGGCCCCGCATGTCGGGTGACTTAATAGAAGAGGGAGACGAGCGATAGTACTAGAGAAGTGTTGTACTAGGTTGGTGCCTGGACGATCCCTGCAAGACACGGAAGATCAGTTCGTCCATGCATGTGACCAGATTCCAGCAGACACGCCTGGATTGGCTATCGTCTATATATCGTGCAGGTTGTGTTGTACATGGATGTAGTTGTGGTGAGAAATCTAAAAAAAGGTTTCTTGTCATCTCGCAAAATTATTTGTCATGTGCTTCAGATCACTGCGAGGGTTAAATAGCGACAACTGAGTTGGGCTAGTCATTGGGGGCACATGCACGAACAGTGACTACTCGGCTGCCATCTTGGTCAGGCCGGCTATGTTAATTAGGACATCTATCGATGCACCCCTTTTCTATGAGTTTATCTTTAATTTGAGCTTTGTTCCTCGTCTAGTTTGTCCGTCGGGATTCATGTTGTCTCCTTTGGGCAGTGAGGTTATGATTTCTTGTCATGTGGCATTTTTCATGTTATATGTTATAATCCGGTAGCGTCGAGATCAAAATAGCGACAACCGAGCCTCCGGCCACGTGCATGAAGACTTCTCGGCAGGTCATTGACGAGGTCAAGCCGGCTCCGTAGACAAAAGAAAACTAAGTACTACTCCACTATATAGGCAGGAGCCTCCGCTTGCTTGCTAGTGTTTCTCTCTTCACACTTTGTCTCGGCCTCTCCAGATCTAAACACAGCAATGGTGGCCACACACACACTCTCTCTCTCTCTCTCTCTCTCTCTCTCTCTCTCTCTCTCTCTCTGCTCACCGCTGGTCACCAGATCCAGTAGGATCCTCTCTGCGGGAAGGTGAGAAGGTGCAATGTTCACGCTGGTCGTCCTCGGCGACGGCTCTACCCACCGAGGCGTCCCGATCAGCCTGCCTTGCCGTTCTCTCCCAAGCACCGTTGGCGAGGGAGGGCCTCCGACCCCTTCTTCCTTGCTGCCGTAGTGTGGGCAGATCCGGCCTCCCGCCGCCCACCTAGCGACATCCCGGCGACCATCAGGTATAACTTCCTTCGAAACTGTCCTTGCTCTACTTCTCGAGCTCCTGGCGTCGCTGCATTTGTAACTTTTACTATTTCTCAGGCCCCCTCGTAGATAGGATCGATCGACTGTTTGAAAACCACCTAATTTTTTTACGTTTAAGAGGTAAAACTAGTTCATGCACTCGAATCTAGTGCTACTTGGTTCAAACAAGGAAGAAAGGGGGTGGGGGTGGGGGAGGATTTGTTACCCGAATCTAGGACTTGGTCGAAAGAGGAAATAATGGGGGCAAAAAGTAGCAGAGACTGGATATCCAACTGGTCTCTAGGTCTAATAGTGAATAAAGTGATACGAAGTACAAACTCAATATAAACCCGATCTATTGGTTGAAAAAGGAAAGAAAGTGGGGACCGGGGGACAAGTCAACAGAGTAAGTCCATCACTAGATTTGCTAGCCTCACACAGTGGCCTTGTTTGGATACTCTAACACAGTTAAAGTTAGAGTTATTTTCTAACCCACTCTAACTCAAATAAGCACCTCTCCACCGGGATAGTTGGTTTAGATGGAACTAACCCACTCTAACCCTACCTGTTTGGATACTTTTGGGTTATTTAAGCCCCCAACTAACCCAAACTAGCTCTAACCCCATGATCCAAACATGGTCGGTAGAAGGTGGCTATATCGAACAAAAATGGGACCAACCCAGATATCCTGTTGTGATGTTTGTTGCCCCAAGCCACTCTTATGTAATGCCACTGGTAAAATGTAGCATTCGCACTGTTAAAAGTAAGGACACATTAAACCAATGTTGTTTTCAATGTAATGCCTCCAGTAATATGAATCAATGGCACTTCTTTACATGTCTTGCTAAAATTTCCCATTAAGATAATTTGGTTCTTTTCATTAGAAATGCAACTATCCTAGTCCGTCTACTCTCCCGTGCCTAAAGTAATGTCGTATTTAACGGTTGTCATAGTTAATCCTAATGCCCATACTAATATCTAGCAATGCCACTGCTTTAGAAATTACTCATCGTCCTTGTAGGATTTCCATTCAGATAAGGAACATGCTTCTTTTCATTTGATGCATGTTTCATCACTTGTTAGTCACCCTCCTTTCCACCTTTTTTGTGCAAACAGAGATATACATTTCACGCTTGATCTTAGTTGAACTACACAAATGATATCCAAATTATAGTTGAGCATTCCAAGAGCTTCACAACCAACCTTGATGTTTCCCAATTTTATTGCAACTAATGAAGAAGAAGCTCTGTGGGTTTCGTTTTCTGATGGAAATGGAACCGGGGCTGGAGGCCTTTTCTTAAAAAAATTGAAGAAGAAGCTGCTAGCTCACGGGACATTGCTTCATTTTAGGTGAACTGCACCAAAAGGTTCCATGAATTGAATCATCCATGTTGGTGATTGAAAGAGCCAGCTTCAAAGATCCCGCCTAAGCACCCCGGCCTCCATCCTTGCGGCCTTGACGGTACACCTCGTTTGCCACCTGCTCAACCCTAGTGCCACTGATAAAATGAAGTAATAATACAGTTAAAATAGAGCGAGTGTCATCTCTATCATTTCATTTCCAATGTAGATAAAGAAAGTGCTTCTCTTGGTTAAAGTATGTTTGATCAACTAATCCTATTGTTAATGTTTAAGCGTTTCTGCAAACTAGGGTGCTTAATTTTAGTTGATATGTACAAAATTAGAGATTTGAATGTCTCAAGGCGCCTCCTTGTACTACTGTTGTACACTGATGTTCATCACTGGCAGAAGGTGTATCTGGGAGACTTGGGACGATGTCCAGGATGAGGCGTACCGTATGAGGCGTCGCAGGGCCCATCTCGCCCTCGCAGCATGGCATACTATGATACTATCGCAATATTTTCATCTATTTATTTTGTGTGTTCCATCAACTAGTGCCACTATAATGTAATCACACTTTTTCATTATCTGCGCAAACAGGGTTATTCAGCTGCATTTTGGTGGAACTGCACAAATGTACGTATGGAACCGGCATATATGCAGAGTGCAAGGTGTGCCAAGTAAAAATTACCGAACCAACCATGCTGCATGCATGCATTGGCATCCACCACAACCAGTGGGATGTGTGGCGCTCTCTGTGGACGGATCTTTCTCGGCAGCAAATCCTCTAACCAAATACTAGTAGCTTATATTGGCAGTTTTCTAGGGAGTACTCTTTTATGAAAGAAGCACCAATCTATTTTTCTTTATTTGTACACTGTGTCACAACTTTGACCCAAAGGTCCAGAGCTATTTTAGGGTGATTGGCGTAGTACTCGGAGACTGATTGTAAGCATGATTTTCATTAGCTATCACACTAATTGTAAGCATGAGCAGGTGGAAGATTAGTTTAGTGTGAAGCTTACCTTAAACCCTACCGCCTCCGTTGAAACGAGGCAAGCGTCGAGGGAACCGTAGATAACGTCGGGGAAGAGACGTCGCGCCATCTGGCCTTCTCTTACGGTGGGAGAACGAATACTCCTGTGGCTCCGGCTGGCTCTGCACCCTCACGAACGGCACACCATACTCTATCAATTCGTTATCCTCTGGGTGCTCGACCTTCGACCTGTACGCCCACCACCTCCGCCTCACTGTCGCCTCAGGCGAATCTGTCTACTCCATCGCCCATAGGAGATACTCGATGAACTCGAAGGACTGCGGAGTGACTGCCGCCGAGGAGTACATGTACATCGCCGCCCTCATCGCCGCTATCACGCTCTTTTGCATACATTGCCACATGGCCTGCACCGTCCTCGAAATCTCCAACTCATTGTCAAACCAACTAAGGATCTCCTTCAACCTGGCTAACTTTGCCTGGTCGCCGATCTGCCTGATTCGCTGCTACATCCTCTCCATAGATGTCGTTCTGAGTGGTCCGGTGCTAGCTTTGGAAGATGGGAGGAGAGACGGTGGTCTTGCAATAGAGAAGAGGGCGAGGAGAGGAGGTGGTTTTGGAATGGAGATGATGGAGAGGAGAGGAGGTGGTTTTGCAATGGAGAGAAGATCAGAAGAGGGAGAGGCGAGACGGTGGTTTTGGAATGGAGATGATGGAGAGGAGAGGCGGTGGTTTTGGAATGGAGATGATGGAGAGGAGAGGAGGTGGTTTTGCAATGGAGAAGATCAGAAGAGGGAGAGGCAAGATGGTGGTTTTGGAATGGAGATGATGGAGAGGAGAGGAGGTGATTTTGCAATGGAGAAGATCAGAAGAGGGAGAGGCGAGACGGTGGTTTTGGAATGGAGATGATGGAGAGGAGAGGAGGTGGTTTTGCAATGGAGAAGAGGGAGAGGAGCGTGCGGCAGCGATTTAGGATTGGGCGAGAGGGCCGGTGGCTGTGTTGGATCAAAATCAAAATCAATTTACCCTTCAATTAAGAAAGCGACCCCACATTAACAAGTCTCCCTTTTATTACGGGTCATAATTGACCATGATTTTCGCACATAAAATATATGTTATACATTGCAAAAATAATATAATTTGAAAGTACATTCGAATCTGAACCAAAGCGGTACAATTTTTGGTGACATGCATTCACATTTTGCTTGTCACATACTGATGCGTGGTCAAACTTTGACCCAAAATACGCAAAACAACAAAAAAATACTTCCAAGACCAGCGCCGCTCTTCCTCTCTTCTCCTCTTAAACCATCGCCGCTCCTCTCCTGTTCCAATCTAAATCCAGCGCCGCTCCTCCCCTCTTCCATTTCAAAACCACCGCCCCTCCTCTCCTGTTCCAGTCCAAAACAAGCGTCGCTCCTCTCCCGTTCTAATCCAAAACCAGCCCTGCTCATCTCCTCTTCCATTCAAAAACTACTGCTGGCGAGTGAAGGTGCTGTGGAGAAGTAGATCGATGGAGGAGTACAACCGATACGTGAGGATCGCAGACGGCGACCCTGTGAAGCTAGCTAGGATGTTGGAGATACAGTCTTGGTTTGACAACAAGGACCAACTAGCAGCGACGGCGACATCCATGGCCAAATATCTGCAACAGAGTGAAAAGGCGGTGATACTCCTGGAGGGAGTCGCGCCGGAGTACATAGAGCTGCTCCTCTGGGCCATGGAACAAACAGATTCACCGAATCCGATCGTGAGGGAGCGGTGGTGGGAGTATCGATCCCAGATGGAGCATCCACCAGAGATTGAAGGATCGAGCATCTACAGGGTAACGTTTGTGAGGGTGTCCTGCCAGAGCGAGCCGGTGGAGTCTTCGTCGACCGAACCCAACTGCAAAAGGAGAAAAGCAGTTAGGCCGACGACGCTTCCCCGCAATCGTCTCCCTCGCCGTTCACATCGCCTCACGGGGCGGCTGTCTGCCGCCGAGAAATACCCCCCCCCCCCTCAGCCCAATAGTCGGGCAGGTTGTGAATTATCAGGAGGAGCTTAGGGTTGTCAGTATTTGCAGGTTCTGAATTGTGTTTTGTGTTGTGTATTTTGAGACTACTTTCAGATATGTATGTCTTTTGAATTTCAGATTTGCAGTATTGAGCATATGAAGAATTTTATGAATTCTAGAGATCTATTTTTAGCACTTAAAAAATGTAGTTTCATAGGAGTATAAAAGTGCAGAGGAGAAGAAACTGCAAGTTTCAGTTTCAGATAAGAAACTGCAAGTTCAGTTTCAGATAAGAGACTGCAACTTTATGAGGCAGAGCATTTATATTAACACGGCCCTTTCAAACAGGGTTAACATCATGTTGGAAGTTTTATTCATGGTCGAAAATGGAACTACAGCCAGTTAACATCATGTTGATCAACATTCATGCATAGCACATCTTCATATGATGCGGTCAAAATGCCCACACAATGTCGAAAATGCGAAACACGAGAGAAAAGCGAGGGGCGAAGTTTTGGCAAGTGTTAGACGTGGTTTCGGCTGCCCGTCTAGGCTTTCATTTTTAACATGCGCAGCCCATGACCTCGGATGGGAGGGCCTGTTTGTATTTTCTTAGGGCCGTCATGTATCGACCGACCTATGGACCTCCCATCCGAGGTTTTATTTTGGCAGCCCAATTTATGTATTTTTTGAAGAAAAGCAGAGGTCTGTTCTATTTTTCTATATAAGAATAGGAACGCTAGGTACAACTTATGTTTCCCTTCTAACTATATTATATATATTTAAATTATTTTATATGTTATTATATATTATTTTTATTTTCATCATATATTTAACAGATACTTAAATCTGTAAGAAAACAATATCCCACATCTTATTAACTTATAAAAATAATTTTTTAACAAAATAAAATCTTGGATTGTTTTTGGCACGAAAATCCTAGTGATTGTGTACAAAAGCTTGGTAAGATTTAAGGACGATTGAAATAATATCACTTATTATTTAAATATATTTATAACAAAATGCTCAGCCCTTTTTTATTTTTTTATAACATTGCTGTCCTAACCCAACATTATAATTAGAATCAGCCCAGCAAAATCGTGTATCTAGATAAAGTGCAAATGGCCTGTAATTTTTTAGGAAATAAAATAAATGGGCCGCATGGACGCTACATTAATTGTTCACTCAGCCCAGCTAATGGCTGTAATTCAAAAAAAAGATCAAATTGACTATAAATTCTACCGCGCAAAAAAAAAGACTGTAAATTTTGAAAAAATGGGTTGAATATGTGCCACATTTTTTTAGGCTGAAATGTGGGCCAATAGGTCAAAGCCAACGCAAGTCGTTGTCAATTTAGCCAAGAAATGATTCTGACATGTTAGCCGTTGGATTTACATCCAACGGCCAGCATCCATCTTCAATCTCTCGTCTTCTTCCTCCAGCGCCGCCGGGACCACCTCCCGCCTCCTGCTGCTAGCAGGTCTGCTTAGCACGCTTCGCTATGAAGCGCTACATCACCGTTGGCTAGGCCATCCCTCCACCACTCCACCGACTGCTGAACCACACCGCACTAGAACCAGTTAACCCTCGTATACCTCTCCGTCTACGACTCTACTCCCGCGTCTTCCCATCTCTGGCTCGTTGCTGTCCGGGGCCTCGCTGTCGTCCACCACCTTGGATGCGCTCGGTGCGGTGTGGTCAACATGGTCAATGAACGACACCATCGGAAGTAGACTGTGCGTGGAGAGGCTGACAGCTGGGTCCACGGCCGCACACAAGGAAATGCCTCCTTATTACGCGCAAAATAATGATTCCTCCACCTGACATCCGGGACCCACCGGAAGGGCCTCTGTATTTCGCAAAAAAAACATGCCCCCGCTGACTTGTCGGACCCACCAGCTATCTTCGCACGCAAGGAAGTGCCTACTTATTACGCACAAAAAATGAATACTCCCCCTGCCAGCTGGAACCCAGCATACTGGGAGGCTAACTTGTGGGCCTACCAAGTTGAAAGGGACGGAGGGCTTTGTCAACTTAGTCAATATGAACGATTCTAGCTCCTGTTACCATACGATGTTCATCCAATGGTTGTAGCGCTTCTTCAACCTCTGGTCTTCTTGCTCCAGCCGCCCAAACCAGCGCCGGTCATGCCGCGTGCTCCTGCCTCCAGTGGTCGGCTGTGATGCCGCGGAGGCCTCACCGCCCCCTACTACTCCCACCGCTGGCCAGGCCATCCCTCTACTCACCCACACCCCCTGTTATTCTGCGGCGATAGTAGCCTCACACCGCAGCCGAACCAGCGAACCCTCGTACTCCTCTTCACGTGGGCATCCATCGCTATGCCTCTTCCCGGCTTCGAGTCGTCCCCTTCCTAGGCTGGCCGTCGTCCACCCCGTGGTGCTCTCGGCCTTGGCGTGGTCAACGTGGTCAAGGCGACTTCTATCGGACGTGGGTATGCGTGGAGAGACCGACCGGGGTCCACGGCCGCAGCAAGGAAGTGCCTCCTTATTACGCGGAAAATAATGATTCCTCCACCTGACAGCGGGGACCCACCGGAAAGGCCACCGTATTTCACGAAAAAAACTTTCCCCCTGACTGCTGGGACCCACCAGCTACATCTTCGCACGCAAGGAAGTGCATCCGGGCAAAAAAATGATTTTCCCCCCTGACTGCTGGGACCCACCAGCTACATCTTCGCATGCAAGGAAGTGCGTCAAGGCAAAAAAAAAACGATTCGCCCCCCTGACTGCTGGGACCCACCAGCTACATCTTCGCACGCAAAGTAAGTGCGTCCGGGCAAAAAAAACGATTCGCCCCTCTGACTGCTGGGACCCACCAGCTACATTTCCGCACGCAAGGAACTGCCTGACAGCCGGGACCCACCTGGTCGAAGCGTACGTAGCGTTGTCATTCTGGTCGCGAACGTGTACGTACATATATACTAGTGGATGTAGAGGCGCGCACGTGTCGTAGTAGAGGCGCGCACGTAGCATGTACACGTACGTACAGCGGCGAGGGTGCAAGAAAGAAAATACGGCCACGTACGTACATACGGGCAGGGTCTCGAACGCCTACTCGCGCATACGCACATGGCTGGGTCGGAACGGAGAAACAGCGTCGTCGTCGTGTTCATGGGGAGGCAACGGAATGTGTCGTGTTCATCGGGAGGCAACGAAATGCGTCGTGTTCATCGGGAGGCAACGAAACGCGTGGGAGCCAACCTGCTGGGTTGGAACGAAATGCGTGGTCGTGTTCATCGGGAGGGCATGGATGGAACAGGCGATGGAAACGAGGCCTGGCGTAGTGCACAACAGAGGAAACGGACCTCCTATGGTCGAAACGGGGGTCATGTTGATCGGAAGGGGTGTGGCGTACCGCAAAACGGAGGAAACGGACCTCCTACGGTCGAAACGGGGGTCCTGTTGATCGGGAGGGGTGTGGCGTACCGAAAAACGGAGGAAACGAACCTCCTACGGTCGAAACGGGGGTCCTGTTGATCGGGAGGGGTGTGGCGTACCGCAAAACGGACGAAACAGACTTGTGTTAGAGCGCTACGGTCGAAACGTGGGTCCTGTTCATCGGGAGCGGTGTGGCGTACCGCAAAACGGGACTCCACGGGATACTGTTCATCTCCACCGTCGACATCCTCCAGCCTCCACGGGCTCCTGTCGACCTCCTCCAGCCACCACGGACTCCTGTTCATCCAGCCTCCACCGCGCGCTACTCCATCGGCTACTGTTGAACAACCCCTCCACGGGCACCCCTCCACCGTCTACTGTTCATCCAGCCCTCCACACCACGGGGTCCTGTTCAACCACCCCTCCACGGCCACCCCTCCACCGTCTATTGTTCATCCAGCCCTCCACACCACGGGGTCCTGTTCATCCAGAGGCAACGCCACCGCTCACTTTTCATCCACCCCCCCCCCCCCACAACGCTCACTGTTCATCCAATCGATCGGCTTGATTAGTAGCGGCAGCGAAGAATCGCTCCATCGGGTTGATTAACAGCCATCGATCGATCGCCGGGTTCAACAACGTGTAGCCTGCGGTGCAATCGCTCGGTTCAGCTAGAGCCAACGCCGCACACACGCAGCAGCGTCACGTCACGAGAAACGCATCGCTCGGCCCCGACCTCCCACCGTAACCGCAACTCCCGAAATTTTCTCCCCCTCGCTTGTACCACGGGTTTTCCGTCATGGACGGCCCAAAGAATGTCATGCAGCTGCGTCTCCAGCCCGCCCAGGACGAAAAGCCCATTTTCTGTCATGATTTTTTTGTCATAGAAGTTGGAGCCCACCACATCTATGATGATACCGGGTTTTGTCACAATTATCGTCATAGAAGTGTCATATGTATGACAGAAAAAAAATTCGTTCGGCCCAAAATGTCACGGATGTGTATTTTTTTGTAGTGTGGGAAGCTCAACCCCATCGCAGGGGCTACCGATTCTGCGGCGTTGGAGCCGCTCGCAGATTTGCTTCATACGGCATCTGCATCAACGGAACCCCAGACTCTTCTCCGGTGTCGAGTTCCGAACCCTGCGAGCCTGCGAATACCGAACTCGATCGATTATCGATCTTCAAGATCAGCGCCGCAGATGTCTTCCAACATTCGCCCATGGGTGACCAACTAAACTCATTAAAAAACCTATCCCTGCCAGATGGCTCGTCGCCGAACTATGTTCGGTTCGAATTTACGACGGATGATGTAGAAATTTGTCTCACCCGCCACCCACTTTATAGCCACCGTCGAGGACCCAACCAACACGTTGGACCCCCGCTCCGAAGACATCGCCGGCATGGACGACGATGAGGTGCAGGGATAGAGCATCCTACCCTCTATACACGGGATGGCCACTTCCTGGTATGACGTGTGTATGATAGACACACCCGACGACGCTCTCGACAATGACAAGTAGGATCCAGTTGCGAATAAACCTCTTGGTACACAGTCTGAACACCAGCGCCCATGGTGCCGCTCCAAGCCACATCGCCCAAGAGAAAACACTGCTAGCACCAGAAAAGATAACACTCTGGACAACGAAGACCCTATTGAGGAAGAAACCGAACAGGAGGAACAGGAAAGTGGGCAAGACAGCCCTGATGAACAGACCACATATGGAGACTCGGAGGACATCAATTTTCTCCCACCCTCCGAGGAAGAGGAGATCCTCGACAACGAGGATTTTATCATACCTAAGGAACCTCTCGAGCAGGAGCGTTTCAAACGCCAGCTTATAGCCACTGCAAGGAGCCTAAGGAAGAAGCAGTTGCAACTTCAAGCAAGCCAAGATTTGCACAATGATAGATTGACCGAGGTCTTGGCCGCCGAGGAATACGGCCTTAGTAGCCCAAAAAAAAGCCACCCAAAAGGTAGGTGGCTCCCTCAATACGATGGCAGGGCGCTGGAGCCTACACCACCATCGAACAATGCGGCGAGCCGGCCATAGTTCGGTCCAGACAAAGCAGAAGCCCAAACAGAGCAACATACCAACCCATCCAGCCGTCAAATCAAAAGTAAAACAGCTCGAGGGAACACCCGCAACATCAAGCGAAACCCAGAAGATAGAGCAGGGCGCACAAGATCAATGTACAGATCACGGAGATACACCCCGACCAACTATGATGGCCACCCATGCGCACACCACAGAGCCAACCACACCTGGTCCAAACTCCATAAGCGGAGTCCGACGGAGGTGCTTCACAGTGTGGCCCAACACAGAGGAGCTGCACACCCCCTCTGCTTCACCGACGAGGTAATGGAGCATGAATTCCCGGACGGGTTCAAACCCATTAACATTGAATCATACGAAGGAACAACAGATCCCGCGGTATGGATCGAGGATTACCTCCTCCATATTCACATGGCTCGCGGAGACGACCTTCATGCCACCAAATACATACCTCTCGAGCTTAAGGGGCTAGCTCGTTATTGGCTAAACAGTTTACCAGAAAATTCTATTGGTAGCTGGGAAGACTTGGAAGACACCTTTCGAGAAAACTTCCAAGGAACATATGTCCGGCCTCTAGACGCGGATGACTTAAGTCACATTGTCCAGCAGCCCGGTGAGTCAGTCAGGGAGTTCTGGACCAGGTTCTTAGTCAAAAAGAACCAAATTGTCGATTGTCTGGACGCAGAATCCCTCGCAACCTTCAAACGCAGTGTCCGGGATGAATGGCTAGCGCGTCACCTCGGCCAGGAAGGACCCAGGTCCATGACAGCCCTTACCGCTCTAATGACTCACTTTTGAGCGTGAGAAGACAACTGGCTCGCTCGTAAAAGCAACAACACCAGCGACCCGGGAACTTCCGAAATTCGAGACGGCAAAGGCAAGCCACGACAAACCAAACACAACAGCCGCAACACAGCGATGAACGCCGGATTTCACAATCTGAAGCCCGATCGACGGAAGAAGCCATGAAAGGCAAACTTGGATGGACCATCCACCCTTGACAGGATATTAGACCGACCTTGTCAGATTCATGGTCAACCTGATAGGCCAGCTAGTCATTCCAACAAAAACTGTTGGGTCCTTAAGAGGGTAGGCAAACTCAACGCCGATCACAAGGGAAGGAGGCCACCATGCGATAAAGATGACGGATCGGCTCGCCAGCCGAACACCAGGGGCCAGAAACACTTTCCCTCTGAAGTTCGACCACTCCCAAAACAGAAATAGTAGTTCGGCTCCCGCCGCCCACCTACTGTGCTGGCAAAGTTTATACCACGCGTCCATAACTACGCACTCAAGCTACCATGGGCATCGCCGGAAGCACAATATGGAGAACCCTGCAGAGATCACCGTAATGTTTTAGCCGTCTTTCTTATTATTCTGTATAATTTCTTAAAAACAGGTGACCATCAGGACAACATATACTTCGGACTCTCTCGAAGTTCGGATCCACACACTCACTTAAGGGGCCACTCCCGTTAAGGATGCCCATCCCCGAGGACGGGCGGCGCAGACGTGCGATAGGAGGTCCAAAAATAAGCTTTTGTAAGATCACACTCTTCTTTTCGATCATGTACGATGCCCTTTTCCTCTGTCCCCAACCACGAGCATGTAAAATAGCTGGCTTGTGGTTTTTACTCTTTATATATTTATTATTGGCATATTGCTCCCAAGTAAACTTTACCCGAACTTATATTTCATGCTCTTTCTCCAACGAGTCCGGCCGTAACGGCTAACTTACAAGAAGCGCCAAGGCATAACTTGCCTGGGGCCCGGTATGGGAACAAATGAGTCGCCAGTAAAAGTCCGAACAGCTCTATAGCGTACTTCGGCGTCGCAAGTTGGCCTTATATGCGTCAGCTCCGAATCATTGTCTTTGGTCAATACCTGGGTTGCCCGGCTCCTGTGCTTGCTACCCTACGTTCTGCTCTATCGGCTAGGGCAGTAAAGGGAGAACTACTATGATTGTGACCTGGCCTAGACCGGATGAGCATCTCAGTAGAGAAAGCCGAAAACTGACTGTCATGATGCGGCGAGAGCTGGTCAACCACTTGACGACTTATTCAAATCTTTAGTGATTCTCCGTGTCACATGAGGGATCTTTTTTAGATCAACATATGTAAGGCACTATACGTCGTATACATACCAGGGGCTACCTCGTAGCCCCACCATAAAACTCCTATGGTTAAGTGAAAGTGTTAACGCCCTATAGTCCGATTGCCTGGTTCTCCGCATTATCACCTCCTTTATGGACCAAGACGTTGGATAAAGAGTGATTTAGTTCTTTTCGAACACCCCCGTACTTCCTACGAGGGGGTGGAAGCCAAAGACTGGAAAACTTTCAAATTATACTAAAACGGCCACAGAGGAGGAATTCAAGCTTTCGAGCAAAATATAAATAGATTAACTATAAAGTTGTCGGTTACATCATTATATAAATCACTCGAACATTATATCTTTCGAGCATTGATCCTCTATTAAGCGGGCGGCATCTAA